>CM046456.1:65397129-66097129 GCA_025506515.1 Flaveria trinervia | reverse complement strand
TAGAAGGTCTATGGTAGGCCTAGGTCCAGTACCATGAACAGAAGGGTAAGGTTTATGGTTGATGGAAAGAAAAAGTTGCAATGATAAAAGAATGTAAAAGTTAAAATACGAATGAATAATGAAGATAATAATAATATTATCTGTGTGTACGTATGATGTATGATCGCATGTGGGAATGGAAGTTTTTAATGAAAGTAAAGTATGTTTTATTATAAAATTAAAACTCACTCAGCAACACTGACTTTGATGTGTTTCCAGTTGGCAGGCAGTGGTTGCTGGGAATGACACGAGGTGGCTACTCATCTCTTTTGGATGGCATTCTTTTGTAAATGTTTTTTTGCATTGTAATGCGAACGAATGATGTTTTGAAATGAACGCTTGTATTATTTTGCAAAAGCTACTATGTTGAAATGAAATGTCATTTGCAAATGTTTCTGCTGCGATGCTTTATGAACTACAAATGTAATTATATGTTTTATGTGCGATGAGGAACCAACTGTAATCGTCCCGGGAACGGGGCCTTACACGATATTTAATATTTTCGTTCAACGCTATCAAGAGAAGTGGGAGCTCTAGTATCCACTTCCTCCTGTATGGGTGAGTGTATGGGAGCCTGTATAGACTCAATAGCTTGAGCAGGGGTTCGTTTGGATTTTCTTTTGTAAGTGAGGGTGATTTGAGGTAGTTTTGGTGGTTTGGAGGTAGAAGGTGTGGGTTCAACACTAGCTTGTGTTGCTAGGTTGTTATCTTGAGCAATGAGCTCTAATATTTTGGGGACAAGGGCTGTTTCTACCTCTAAGAAACCAGCAGTTGGCTTCTTCAAGATTTTAAAGATGTCGGGCTTCATTTGTCCCAATTGAAGAATATTACTTGTTTCCCTCAACTATGAGCCCAGTTCACAGTTGGGAATGTATTGAACATATCTAGGAAACATGTAATACTCTAAGGAGTATAAGTTAGCAAGTAAATTTGTATAAATAAACTGAGAGTACCTGAACTTGACCCCCTGAACCATTTCATGTACTATGAAGGAGAGATACTCAGGTCTGGTCCCACCCTCCATGCTTGTTGGAGAAGCTGTGGATAACCACATGAAGCAGGTATTTTCACTGGAATAAGACCTTCTCTTTCCTGAAGGTCTTTATAGAGAAATCTCCCTCATAGCCCATCTTCTCAAAGGAATGATTTACAGCCTCCTTTGAAAAAGAACAACTCACCTTCTTTATCATCCAACTATAGACGATTGTTTATGATGACCGGAGTGATGAAGATTATCCTCCCCTGCACTATGGCAGACAGTTCCTTCTTCCCATCCATAATGACCTCTTGACAGGTATTTCAAAATTCAAGCAAGTGATCCTCATAAAGAGTAAGATCAATGGTAGTGGAGATGAAGTAGTTTGACAGAGCTAGAAAATGACAAACCTCTGAGAAACTATTATCTTTCTCAGAGTTCAACAGAGTAACCTGGTTGTGTTGCTTGTGAAGTTGCATGGAGAAATCAGGGTTGTTTCGGAGATTTAGATTTGCATTTTGAGAAGCTTAAGAGTGAAGGAAGATGAAGAACAAAGGCGGTTTAGGAGAATTTAGGTTAGAGAAATAGTGCAAATGAAGAAGATAGTGAAAGAGGGGGGAACCATTGGGTTTATTTGTGAAAAGGACATGATACAAATTTAATGAAAGAGGATAAACTTTGAAATAAGTCGATCCCAACTTTCGCTCAAAAAGTAGTTTACTTGGAAGTCAAGAAATCTTCTGAAGGTTATTTTGCTTTGGAAGTTCTTGAAGAAAAGATTCCGAAGGCAAATTGACTCCGGAAGATATTTCAATTTTTTTTGAGAATTTTGCTTCGGAAGTGATTTAAAACACAGAGTGTTTATTCTATGAAGAATAAAAACTTTCGAAAGGAAATTACTTTCGGAAGAAAATTTGTTTTTATAAAACATACAAGTATTTAAGTCGATTTTAAGCTTCAGAAGATATTTCAGAAATTTCTTCCGAAGGTAAAACTACTTAAGTAGATATTTGTTTGCTAAGTCATAAGTTTCTTCTGAAGGTAATTTTAAATCTTCCGAAGGATAAAGAGATCAAAATTTTCAAAAATCTAAGGAATGTTTTTTAAAAAGATTTTACTTTCAAAGAGAACAAGGGCTTATGATGATGATAAAATAAACAACTTGGTGAACTAGTAGGTCGGATAGGGCAGGACAAGATAACAAATGAACTTAATCTTTATAAGATTATTCACTTTTAAGAAAATAAATGGAATTCATCTTTAATGTCATGCAAAAATGGATGACAAAATAACAAAGGAAAGAACACCATCATCATTCGCTCGCCTCCACAACCAATCCTTCCTACTTACTCTAAGGACCCTTGAGTCCACATGATGATGAACCCTTCTGAAATGGGGGTTGGACCATTTAGGCCCCCTCCGACCTACAGTTCCACCAATTCACCCAAGTACAGAAACTCGAGGGCCACATAACCGAACCAACGGCCAGAAGAGTCATAGCCTACGATCGACAATTATCGGGTCGTGCATCTCTCATAGATAATAACAATTGTTTGTTCTCATTCCTTATATAATTGGATAGTCTTAATTTATTATATAATGATTAAGTGTAATATTAGATTATTAATTGAAATTTATAGAATATACAATATACTAAATAATTCATCGTTTTTTACCTAGAATAGATTAAATTCACATACTTTGACATTTAAAAATTATAAATATATATGTTAAAATTGAGCCCACTCAAATTTTAACCCTTCCAAAAGACATAAATACAAGACAAACTTTTTTTAGTGTAGTGTTCTAAATTTTTATAATGTTAGTGTTTAAAGTTCAACTTTTTATTTGATTTTAAACTTTACCGGTGTATATATTTGAAAGTTTTAATAATCCTACGGTAGAGAATTAACTTCTTGTTTTATTTTACTAATAAATGATTAAATATATAATATTTGTTTATAATTTATGTTTTTATTTTTATCTACACATAGAATTTATCATCATGAATTTTGATATCAATCTATGGCTCTTAAAAAAATTATAAGTCGAGGTATGCTCAAAATTAAAATAGAGCTTAGTGTTTTATCTTGTTAAGATAAATGAGACGAGTTAAGTCAACCTAGTTTGTAAAGGAATAGTGCTTGAGCTCAACCTAGCATGACTTGATTTGATTTGCTTAAAGTTTAGTACACACTAATAGAATATATAATTTTTATTTTATTATATCTTAAAAGTAATAAGAATATGGTAATTAACTCAGAGCTTTCACTCATTATCAATTGATTAATAAGTTCTCTACATATTTATTAAAATATTTTGTTACTAAATTATAACAAAATTATCTGATTGCTAAAACCTAAAAATAAAATGAACAAGACCAATTAAAAACAAATCTTTAAGTTTTGAAAGACACTAAAATTATAAGAATACATAATACATATAATAAAAAAAGAGTAAATTACCATTTGCATCCTTGACATTTTCTCATTTTAACCACTTGTACCCTGCAGTTTCAAAGTCTTGATTCGCCCCCTAATGTTTCATTTTTGTTTCCATTTGAATCCAAATAACTAACTCCGTTAAGTTGTTCAGTTAACCCTTTATGGAAAAGACTAAATTACCCTTAAGAGTAAAAAAATAAAAAAAAACTTTATCGGACCACCCACATCATCTTCTTCTCCTTTGACCCACACAACCTCCACACCTCCTGCAAGCCTCCACAACCCCCGCCACCTCCACCCAACTACCACCAACCTCCACAACCACCACCAACAGAGCTTCACGTTTGGTCTAGCCAACAACTTGCTCATGATGGTGGATGTGAACAGAGCAACGTGTTTGATCACCACGTAGTCATCTTGCTCGTCGTACTCGATCTCGAGCTCATCAAGGAAGTGGTGTGCAGGCTTCCATACAACCATGGCGGAGAACAGTTGTCCTTTGAGCCACGCGCCACCGCCTGGGCTCTCGGATTGCTTGATGATGGCCACCTGCAGTCAATTAACCGTTTAATCACCACCACGATCCACAGATCGATTAAGGGATGTTTCACAAGAGATAGTATTGAATCATTTAACATAGCTTTTGGACAACCATTAACAGTACCTGAACGTTAGGGTTTTTGCTGAGCTCGTAGGCGCTTGCGAGGCAGGCGGAGCCAGCACCGACGACGACGACGTGGGTATCGGCGTAGGTGATCATGACGACGTGGGTATCGGGTTGGAAGGTGAAGGAGCTGAGGTCGTAAGGGGTTGCGGACATGGTGATGGGGTGGTCTTGTTTTGGTTTGATTTGGGTGAGTGGATCCTGATCGGAGATGAGATCGAAACTCCATGGAAGGATGATTGGTTGAAGAAGGTGGTTTTGGTTTTGTTGTAGAGAGATGAAGTGAAGGTGGTAGTCATGGACGCCATTGATGAAGAGGATGAAGAGATCGGAACACTCGTAATCGTTCCTTTTTTTTCGATTTTTCTTCGCGTGACACTTCAGTATACAGTTTTCTTATTTTTTAGTCTTTTTGGTTGCGGGGTGGTTGTGGTGGTGGTGATGGGGCTGGATGGTGATGACTGGGTGGTTGTGGTGGTGGTGATTTGAAGAAGATGATGTTGATGGATGGGACCTACAAGGTTTTTTATGTGTGTTTTAATTTTAAGGGTAGTTTCATCATTTTAATAATAATTTTAACAGAAACATTAACAGTGTTACTCATTTGAACTCAAATGGAGATAAAAATGAAACGTATAGACTCAAATGAAGATAACATGAAACGTCAGGGGCCGGATGACAATTTTAAAACTGCAGGGATGCAAGTGGTTAAAATGAACAAACGTAAAGATGCAAATGATAATTTACTCTAAAAGAATAATAAATCTGTATGCATGTGTCTATTACACATATTTAAAAATTTCTTAAAAGACAAAAAATTGGGTGGGCTAAAAGTAATAAACAATAGAATATAAGTTCTTATAAATTTTTAAAACTTTCTTTCAATAATCTATAAAAAAAGTATTTTTTAAAAATTCAAATATCAAATAATTCAATATTTAAATTAACTATTATTTAATGAATTGGAGTTGTTCAATAAAATGAAGAGTGATAAACAAACAAGTGAGTTTTGTATAAATTTTATAACTAAAACACTATTTTGGTAAACACCTATTTGGTGAATAAGTTTTGTAAATACACTCCTTTGGAAAAAAAACTCTAATATATGTGTAATATTTGTAATTTATCAAAGCAACGGTCATGTTGACCACTGTAGATGGTCAATTATTATTTTTAAAAAAAATATAAATTGTGATGATGCAATCTAGACCTGACAATTTTTACCCAAGTGAATATATGTGAGTTGATTTGGGTAGTTTAATGAAATAACTAGTTATATTGGGTTAAGCTATGTTTCTAAGAAGGTCAAGTTGGATAACTCTAAAACTAAAAAAAATAATCAACGGGTCAAAATGGGTTATAAAAAACAAGGATTTATGAACGGGTCAAGATTGGTTTACGGGTCATATGAGATGAATGAGTCGTCAACCAGACGTCATAAACTAGAGCTCCATGATGTGAATAAAAAACCACAATATAACTACAACTCATATCTACCATCACCATGCAGTTTATCTTTTTTTTATAACCATTTTCTTAAAGTTTAATTTTAAATGTGTTTGTCTAGTTGTACCTTAAGGTAGTAGGGCTGTTCACGATCCGAGCCGTGCCGAACGGACCTTTGCTCGTGCTTGACTCGTTTTCAAACCGAACCGAGCTGATTGGCTCGTTTACAACTGAGCAGAAAATCAAACGAACACTTTTTAGCGTTAAATTTTCGACAAGCGTTGAGCAAACGCAAACAAGTGACGAACAGTTTATACAACCCAATTATTTTATGTGTCATAAGATTTATACTGCAACGAATAAGATTTAATTAATCAGTCACATTTTCATTACATAATATTTTAATAGATGACAGTACGTTGTGGCTAACGATAAAATTAATGTTGTATCCAATAAGGCGAAGAAAATATTGCAGATAACAATGACGGTGAGAGCAGGAGATTATCTCTTAACGTCTTAGGATTTCACTTTTATGTTTAATGTAGAATTTTTTATTAGGTTGATTGATCAATTATGCATAAATATAATTATATATTTGTATAAAATATGTCATACTAGAGTGCTAAGTATAAACTATACATATGTATTAATTCGATTCAAACCAAACCGAGTGGACATTTTCTCATGCTTGGCTTGATTAAAAACCAATCCGAACTATCGGCTTGTTTAAAACCGAGAAAAAATTCGAGCAAGAATTTTTCGTGCAAATTCCGAACGAACATCGAGCGAGAGTCGAGCGGTTTGAAAAGTCCTACTTTAAGGTATTAGAGTAATACTTAGTTATATTTTTACTTTCATTAGAAAGTGGGTGCCCACTACCTTAGGATTATTCTATGTATAGAATTGTTAATCAATGTGATTTTTTGAGTCTAACTCATTTTGATCCTGCACATCCTCACCCAAACTTATCCCGACCCGAATTCATTCTAACCCATTTTTAAATTAGTACATTCTGATCCAAACCCATCCTAACCCGAACATGTTCTGCCCCGACACCCGACCCGCCCATCTTGCCGGGTATTGTGCAATCTAATCTTAATCATACGGGTAGCGTTAGATCAAATTTCTTTTGATAGTGCTGATATACAGTTAATAGCATTCACATATCTTATATGTTTATCACTATATTTTTTCTACTACACTCACAAGCACTTCCAAAAACATAAAAAAAATTTATTGGGGTTTACATATATAGATGAGTTGTAACATTTTCATCTCCTTCACCAACAACTATTACATATATATAATTAGCTTGTGAGTAAACACATGTTTATATATATATATAGGGGAGGGTTCAAATGAGAACCACATTTTTTGTAAGAACTTTAGGAACCAATCTCAGCCACTTATTTTTTATCACATGTCATTTCTCCCCCTTTTTTTAAACTTTCATAACTTTTTTTCACAACATCACTTTTTAAAAAAAATCACCATAAAATTTAGTATTTTTTAATCTTTCCAACGCCTACCATATTGATATATAATTTTCTAAAAAAAATCGTCAATATGTTATTTACATATGTGTAAATCTAGTTATACACATGTGTAGTACTAGATTTACACATATGTAAATCCGATATTACACATGTGTAAAACGAACTTCGTTAAAAACGAGAATTTTTTTTTATTTTTTATAAATTTTTTTATGAAAGAGGGAAAGTAGGGGAACATTTTTGTGTTTTTATTTTTTTTATTTTTATGTTATTTTTTTATTTATAAATTTTTTAAATATGTTTTTGTTAATTACAAATTTGTCATTGAGAACTAATGATTGAGATTGGTTCCTGAGTTTTCACAAAAAAAGCTAGTTCTCATTTGATCCCTCCTATATATATATATGTATATTTATATCAGGACTTGTAAAGATCACGAGAACTATGAGAACTCATCCTAGCCATTGATTATTTTAGGTTTTAATTTAAGTTTAATTTATTCATAAGGGTATTAGTGTAATTATACAATAGTATTAATTATTTTCCTTTTTTCAATCCCTCATTTAGTTTCATGAAATTTTTTAGAGAATATCAATCAATTAATTAGTCATCTTTAATGAATTATACATCATCGACCCACACTTTCGAATTCCAATTTTTTGTTGTACCGAATCGGAATCATCACAGTTAAAGGTAATCGATTTCATACTATCATCATCTTAATTGATTTATCATCATCAATCCTCATATTCAATTTCAAAATTCTAATTAAATCATGTTCAATCTATAGTGAAATATTATACCTCAAAGATATATACGTAGATCACCGAGGTTGGTGATTCTTTTCCAAAATCTAGTGGACCTCATGTTTAATGAAGTTAATGTTGATCAAGAAGGTAATACCTGAAGGTGTTTATAAAATGAGAAGAAAACGTTTTTTACCACTACTATAGTGTTTTCGGTTATCATGATGCTAGGAACTGTCCTTTGAAACAAGATTAGTTTATTTGTTTTGTGACGATGTTGAATCATTGATTAATAAAGATAAATTTTATATATTTTAGTTATTGGTGTTGTAGATATTATTGATACTGGTATAGTATTTTTACTAGTGTTTGTTGTGCGTTTAAGCATTGTAAGTTGACTGGAATTTTTCAATTTCATAAAACTGGACTATTTTACATATATGTAAAGTTGACTGGAATTTTCGATTTCATAAAGTTGTACGCTTAAGCATTGTTTGTTCTATCATACATGTGGTAAATAGAATCATTTTGACAAATTTGTAAATGAATATTGTTAATTACAGTAGTTATGAGAGGGTATCCTTGTAGGCATATTTTCCTACATTGTTTCCCAAGATATATTATTAAATTCTTGCTATATGTGTTTTCGATGTTTAAAGGGGTTAATTATTTTTTAAAACTTTCTTTATGTTTAAAAGGGTACATAACTAATGTACTTTAGTAGTGTTATGCATATGGCCGTTAATATTTAAGTTATCAGCATGTACATATTATTTTATATCATTTTTCTTTAGTTTTAGCATACGTAAGCAAAAATTAAATTGAGTATCAAAATGTTTACTTTGGTTTCAATATAAACTTTGTAATCCTTATGCTTACTTTTGCCTACATGTAAACCAACATAAACTAACAATCAAGTAAGATATCTAATAACCATATCTCAGTAAGTATTTTACAAAACCATGTCTTACTAGTTATTAACAAAACATTTTCTGTGTAAATCGTATCATTCTTACACCATTACATCATCACCCATCTCAAATTTAACTATTGGTTTATCATTACATCATTACTCATCTTAACTTTAACTATTGGTTTATCATGTAATATATGGTTTGCCTTAAAAATAAAATTATCACCATGTATCATTACTTTTAATATTTTATTTGATTTTACTTTTTAGTTAAACATTTGTATGTGATGGTTTTTTTAAGATTTACCAATATGTAAACATGCCGAAAATACACAAAATAACATTTTTTGGTTATGTTTTGCCTATACGTAATTAGCATATATAGAAAAGTAACTTTTTAAACTTTTCTACATACATAAACATACCATTAATACATGTATAATAATATATACTAAAACATAATAATCATTTCATTACCCAATAATCATTCATCGTATACTAAACCACTAAATTCTTTCATTACCCTTTGTTGTGTTTGTCTAAGGCCCCGTTCCCGGGACGCTTACAGCTGGTGATTCATCGCACGTAAAACATATACTCTACATTTATTCATCAAAACATTACAGCGGAAAACATAAAACAAGTGGCATTTCATTTCGTCTTAAAAACTTTTGCCAAATAATGCATCATTCGTCGGTTACAAAATTATATCGTTGTATTACATCATAAAAGCCTTAATTAAATGAATGCCATCCAAAAGAGATGAGCAGCCGCCACGTGCCATCCCCAGCAACGTTTACTTGCCAACTGAAAACGTATAAAAGTCAGCGTTGCTGAGTGAGTTCTAGTTTTATAATAAAACATACAAAACCGTTATTTATTTCTTTTCAAAGCCCATACTATACGTTTCATTCATTCGTGATCATACATCATACGTACATACAGGTAATATCATTATTATCTTCCATTACGTTCGTTAGCCATCGTTCATTCATTACATTTGGTGACATGTACAATACCCCGACATTGTGCACGAAGCTGGTTACTGGGCCTGAGGTCTATCATAGACCCCGAACATTATGCACGAAGCTGACTCCAGTACCTGAGGCAAGTACATTCACCGTTCATCTTTTCGTTTTATTTCGGATCAATGCCATAGGCTATACCCCGAACATTGTGCACAAAGCTGGTTACTGGGCCTGAGGTCTATTATAGACCCCGAACATTATGCACGAAGCTGACTCTAGTACCTGAGGCAAGCGGCAAGGATCCCATACGTGTGGTCAGTCACAAGGATTGGACCCCAGTGTGCATCCTTCTGGGGTAGCTAACCCGCACACAGTTGAGCTAACACCTTTCATTGGGTGTGAACCTCCATACATTTGCTTGCAAGACTTTTTACGTTTATTCGTTCGTTAATGCATGCATTCATTCATCATGTCCTCTTTCATTATCTTTCACTTTACGTTACATAATACTTTCGGTTCATTCATTAACATAACACGTAAAACCATGGAAAGATAAACATTCATCATCATAGGAACATACATAACATACCATACATACATCATCACAGGGCATCATACATACATAACATACATCATGCATATTCATGCAACATCATCATCATCATCATCATACATGCCCATCATACCATCTATGACCCCAAAAGTCAACTTATAGTCCCTCGAGAATTTCCCAAGTCAAAGCCTACTTTACACATTTTCCCAAAAATCAAAAAAAAAATTCTAAGTCCTAGGCGCATGGGCACTATGCAGGCGCATGGACACTATTCAGGCGCATGGGGAACACTTAGGCGCATGGGCCACTTTCAGGCGTATGGGGACTTCTGGACGCCTGAACACTTAGTAAATTCCAGCCCAATCTAGGCGCATGGATACTATTCGGACGTATGAACACTTAGGCGCATGGGCCACTTGGGCGCATGGCACTATTCGGGCGCATGGCACTATTCGGGCGCATGAACACTTAGGCGCATGGGCCACTTAGGCGCATGGCACTATTGGGGCGCATGGCACTATTGGGGCGCATGGCCCTACCCTTAGTCATCCGACTTACATTTCTAGGTGCATGGACCACTGTTTAGGCGTATGAGCAGAACTTAAACATTTCTAAGGCAAATTTTGGGCGCATGGGTTACTGTTTAGGCGCATGACTTACACTTAATTCTTTCTAAGGCAGTTTCAGACCTATGAACACTTATCTAGGCGCATGAGCATTCTGTAAACATGTTTCTAGTATATTTTCAATTCTAATCATAGAATCCATCTGCTCTAAGCATAATATGGCTATTCTAAACATGAGTAGCCTATAAACCATCCAGAACTAACATCCAACATACACATTTCATACGGGTATTCACATACACTTTGTAAAAATCATTTTAATACGTTTTCAGCCCCAAATATGTTTCAAAACATGTAAAAACTGGGGTCTAGAACTTACCTGGTGCAACTTGGGTGTTCTTCTTTTTAACCCGCTTGCAAAGAGTTCAAAACACCTAGAAATAACATCAAAACACATACACACGAGCACAAACACAACACATAAGCACATAATCACATAACCGGGCTAAAACCCGTCATAAACACATAAAAAAAACCATGAATTCTAAAGACCGAGAATTGGGTGTAGAAAAGGTGATGGGCGGTCATGCCACCTTTATCACCAACTTTTCTAAAGTTTTGTCCTTTTGGACACTTTTGGTCCCTCCACTTGGATCTTATTGCCTTTCTTGCTTTTATTCTTTTTATCTTGGCTTTTAGAAAAATAACCGGGTGTTACAGTTTGTTTGCTTCAGATAACAGAATACCGTAAGCATATTTGACCCTTAGATTTCTCAACTAAGCATCCCGCCTTGCTCATTATTTTAAAGTCTGTAATTCCATTTCTTAATTTTAATTCCCATATAAGTTTTCTTGATCCTACTTTTAAAAGTCCGTAACTCCATTCCTTAACTTTACTTCCCATATACGTTTCCATATGCCTCATCATGAACACATCGAACTCAATAGGATTATATCTTTTAGCTCAAGGAGTTATGTTTTGACCGGGATGCATCTTAATATAACATCGCACTTTTTGTGGTAAACTTTGTGTACGTACTGCACAATCATACACTTCTACATAAAACAGAACCGTAAATTAAGATTTAGAATATAAATTACACAGATCTATGCACAACATAACAGTATGAAAACATTTATTTAAACATTCATATACTAAACAGACTACAAATTTTATATGTATGTATATCTAACATTTATGTACATATACTTATGTCTTTACATTTCACATCTATACATACAAGATATACATTAGCATCAAAACTAGCAAATTAATTATACATATACATATATTACCTACATGCATATAAACATCCTAACGTTAAGTTTACATATATGTAAATAAGATTCATACATTACATAACTCGCTTTATATTTATGTTTATCTCATACTATTAATTACAAAGTACAGTGTGTCATGTTTTCATATATGTAATTCTGTTATACATCCGGTAATAGATTTTACTTATACATTTCCAAAATCAAAGACATTCATAGAACATCCTAATTCTATGTTTACATGTACGTAAAATGCTTTATCATAGAAATGAATACCACATTACACTTTATCATATCTTAATGTTAATGATATTATGGATTATTAAGCATAGACTATACAGACATACAAATTTCCCTAAATACACTACACCATTCCTTTAACTAACCAGTTATACTTTAGTTTACAAGATTCCTAATTTCCAACATTTTAGACCCCCAACCCAGTTTCAAACATCGCAACCTATACCTGCTTCTGTTATGCGTTCTTTACATACGAAATTGAAACATATCGCAAAAACCTCAAATAACTCAATAATAATTACAATCAGTCGATTACTTGTTACATAAACACACGTAATCCACAATGCAATCATCAAATGCTCGTAGATTTTAAGTTAAAAACTTACAATCAACAAATTTGTCACACCTTCAACCATCGTACATTGCAAATGCATGATGTCTTTGTATGTAAGCCAAGTGATGATTTTTGAAAGAGATAATTTTGATTTTAATTTACAGAGGATTTCATGGGATCATCCTCATATATAGTGAGTTTCCAAATAAACATAATAGGAAATTTTACAATTGTACCCTTTTGATTTTGAATCTCTATTACTAAATATTTTGTTAATTAATTTATTACCTTTTTTGATCTCATCCATTGATCAATATAATCAATGGTTACTAATGGCTCTTATTTTTTGAAGAGTCCTGTAAAAAACCTGACCCTATATATAAGTACGTGTTACTAAGTGTACAACTAAGAGTTACATACATGTTGCTACTACAAGTTACGTATATGTAAAATGTTTGTTATCATCGACGTCTCTTAGAGTTTATATCAAAAAAATACAATAACCATGAAAAATAAGATTGAAATTTACTCACTTTAAACAATTAAAAAGTAAAATCAATTATAAATTATATGATTGGATAGTGGTGGTTTTTATTGTTTTTAATTGTAAACATGATTTTCATTTGATCCCTCTCCTATATATATATATCCTATATATATGTGACAAATATGAAACATATAAGGCAAACAATACATAATTAAATCTAATGATTGAATTGACTCGATCACCAGATGAAGTCTTAATGAGTAAGGCACATCTATGATCCGGTTTCAATCACCCTCGAATAATCAGATAGGATAAGTTTATCAAGACAATAGATCTATTATTGTTCTCATAGTTTGTATTAATTAATGATGGTGTTTAATAAAGTTTATTTAACTATGAATACACATTGCTAAGTAATAGTATACATGAATGAAATTGAATTGAGTTTGCATAAGATGAACAAACGAATACATAATTAATTGAATATAGTTTGCATGGGTTTTCCCAAATTGTAAAACATAAAAAAGCGGTTATGAATTCTGTAACATCCGTCTATTTTCAAAGTATAAACCCAAATCCAACCCGTTTGAATCAATCTTGTAAATCAATTTCATTATTTAGTCATTTTATTTGTTTATATGCTCCAAAAAACAATAAATGTGTCACTTAATCGATTTAACTTAAATTCTATAATTTATAAAATAAATTTATAAATGCTAAAAGGTTACTAATATCTATAAGATTTTAAAATATTCAACTAAAATAAATAATCAAATTACAAGTTCTTGTAAGATTTGTAAACTCTATAAAGATTTAATAAAAAGTTGTTTAATTAAAATTAGAGTCTTCATAATTTAGAGTTTAAATTGTAATTATTATTTTATTTAAATTATTTAATTTTTTATTTATTTTAAATTCTAATCATAACCCCTTTTTGAAAGACTTATAACTCATCATTAACACTATTCATAACCCCCTCCTAACCTCAACTATAAAAGCAAGCTTTATGCCTAACTTTTCATTTGCTCGTTCTCTAAAAATCTCACACATAAACTTTTCATCATCCTTTGGTTATGATCAATTTCAAGAATTTTCTTTTACAAGTAGGTTCAAGAATTTTCAAATATTAAGGTAATCTTATATTACTTATATATTATGCATTTTTATATTCTTTTAATCATCCTGACATCCAATTGTTTTTATGTTCTTATTTTTATTCTTTCTTCTACCAAATATCTTTTAATTAAATTATTATCATTTGATCATTAATCTTCTAACATTCACTAACCTTATAACAATCACTAAAATTCCTAAATAAAGTTAACAACATACTAACGTAAACAAAGAAATTCGAATCCATATGGACGGTTATGCCGCTGCATTCGGTTATTCCACAAGATTATTTCTCTAATTGATGGCTATGCAAAACTCTTGGAATATTTTTTTACATAACTCAAGTGAAGTCTAATATATAATATATCGACATAATAAATTTTTTCTAACCCGTTTCATGCTTTAGCAATTTTAAAAGTGCACATAAGTGCCTTACTACATATTTGGCAGAATATAGTCTGACTTAAACTAACTATTGTTGACACATGTATGTCCCTAGATCATGATATGAAATGTAATAGGTATTGTTTATCTGATTCTGGTGTAATTTGATATGATTAATGAAATGATATTGGTTGAATGTGATTTGTGATGATTAATATTTCACTAATGAGTTGATATAAAATTGGTTAATTAGGTTAGTGATTGGTTGAATGTTTACATATAATGTTTACTAATTAATACATTCAAACTTAACATAATGAAGTTGTCATACGAATGGCCCATGCGAATGGACCATAAGCATGAACAACTTTATACGAATGACTCAGTCGCACGACTGAACCGGGTGACTAGATTAGTCGTATGATTGACACATAAGATTGACTCAGTCGCACGACTGAACACTCAATCGTGCGGATGAATCAACCGCATGGTTCAATCGCACGACTGAACCATACAAATGGTTCAGTCGCACGATTGAATAATACAACCCAATTCGTGAAATATAACAACTCTTGATTAATTACGATTCCAGACGTACCCTAGCCGTCCAGAAGCCTCCCAATTCGTTCTCCAAGTTCATAGAACACATTAGATCGATTCCAAATCGATTTCTAACGTTAGTTTCAATTCTTGATTGATTCTTCGTGTGTTCTCACTGATTGGATCGCCAATCAAATAGGACTCCGCACTATTTGATCTGGTTTACACGCTAATCTCCAGGTATTTCGTTCAAATACCAGGTCCTAACAAGTGGTATCAGAGCTTTGGCTCTTGATTACGTGTGATTCAATCAAGATTGATAAAAAGTTTGTGTTTTTGCACTAAAAACACAATCTTTTGTGTCAAAAGTGATCTTGGACATTCCCTGCTCATCAAAGTTTGGTTTCTACGGACTTAGGCGATTAGACCTTGCGAAAGTTCGAATTTTTACGGCTAAAACACGTTTAACCTAGAAATTTTCGCAAAACAGCAGCTTCAGTCGCACGAGTGAGCCATTCGCACGATGGACCTCATTCGCATTGCTCAGACGCACGATTGGACATAGTCGCATCTCCATTCGTACGAATAAACCTTTCGGGCATACTGTTCATACGCATCAGATTCATTCGCACGACTGAGCTAATCACTTAGTTCAGCCGCATGATTGAACCAGTCGTAGAGTTCATACGCACGACAAGTCCATTCGCACCCTTCAGTCGCCCCAGTGACAATTGTCTTATTAGACTTAAAGTTATTCGCAATGGAAGACCGAATGTCAGCCTTTACTGCTGGGAAGGACTCTAGGATCCAGAACCTGCTGTTACTTGAGAGGTGGGTAATCATAATAAACCACCAAAGCTTTTAACGTTAGATGAGTTTCCCCACTGGAAACAACGTTTTGAGATCTACCTCAATGGAGTGGATCCGAATCTGTGGGAAGCCATCGAGATTGGATATAGTACACGGTGGGAGCCGATGGAGTAAAGCTAACCTTAGGAGGGATGACAGACGCGCAGAAAGTCAAATATAATGCAGAGAAGAGGGTTTATGCATTGATTACACAGTCTATCTCTAAAGACATATTCCACCAGTACTCAGAGAATAAGCAGTCCAAGAAACTATGGGATGAACTAGAAAAGAGGTACGACGGGAATGCTTCGTTGAAGGAAATCAAGGCTAAGGAGTTAAAGAAGGAATTCGATAACTTCTCATCGATGGGAAACGAGAGTTTGGACGATGTTATAGATAGATTCTACCATCTGATGAGTGAACTGCATACACATGGGGTGGCTACTACCATGGAAGAGAAAGTTACTAATTTTGCAGACGGATTGCCTGAAAAGTGGGCTTCATTCGTGTCTAATCTTAGACAGAATGGAATGCTAGCAAAACTGGATATTAATGACTTCATTCTTAAGTTGCGAGAAGAATCACTTAGGATGAAGTACAGAGCTCAGAAGTCTACGTATAATCAAAATCCAGCTTTATACAATGCCACGCCTCAAGCTAAGACATCTGGAGCACCTCTCCAGACTGCATTTGTGTCTAGCTCATCGGGTCCTACACATGCACCTCCTTCAGGATCAAACAAGTCGGGACTTTCTTGTTCCCACTACATTGGATCCGAAGCAAGTGCTACTAAACTGAAGACCGAGAATCTCGGGAATGTGACTGTGGAAGTAGCTCGAGAACACATGGATCTATTGGCGGCAATGGTCCATTCTTATGATGAACTTGTTGCTGGAAAGATTGGAAACTGCCATCTGGCAGACGAGGACTACGAGCAGGTGGACGAAATGGAGCTCGAGAGAATGGATATAATGTGGGCTTTAGCTAGTGCTGTCCGGGGGGCAAAGAAGTTTGTAAAACAAACCAGACAAAACTTAGTAGCGACTAAGGATACCACATTCGGCTTTGACAAGAGCAAAGTGACCTGCTTCAACTGTGGAGAGAAGGGGCACTTCAAAAGAGAATGTGTCAAGCCTAAGAAGACGGGTAACGGGAACCGTTCTCATCCTTCACTCGTCAAGACAAGCAAACTACCAGTTCTACTTCATCAAGCAAGGACTCAAAAGCCTTGACTGCTCATGATGATGAAGGACAGGATTGGAGCTTTAGGTTTGTCTCACCAGGGGAATCAAACATTACAAATGTAGAAGATATTGACAGTGATTCCGCTAGTGAAGGAGATCTAGCAGTTGAGATAGCGATGTCACATAGTGAAGAAGCAACTGCAACCGAGATCAGTTACAAGCCAAAAGCGAAGACTACCATGTCAGAGACAGAAAAGACAGAAGCACCAGAACCAGAGACATCTGATGCTGCATTGATGGCAAACGCTTCTGAATCAACTCAGGTAAGTACTACTGGCACAATGTTTAATAATCATGCTTCTGTTCTGATTGTGATACCTTTAGGAATAGCATAGATGGTAAATTTTCTAGGTTATTAATCATAATGATAACTTAGTAAAAGATTTGCAACTATGCACTGAGGCTAATAGGGTATTAAAACAAATGAGCACAGTTATGAAAAGATAGACCTTTTGACTAAACAGCTTAGGGAAACCGAAGTAGTTGCCTTTAACCAAGCTAATGACATTAGGTATTATCTAAACTCCCTAGAAGACACTAAGAAGCAAAAGGCAGTTCTAGAAGTAGAAGTAATTCATTAAAACAGAAACTGCATAGTTGGACTAGTTCTTCACACATAGTCCAACACTTAGTGAGAGAAAGGACAACGGGGAGGGATTGGGTTATAAAGTGGTTCCACCACCACCTGAGACTTTAATGAACACTAAGACTAGACCAGTAAATAGTAATCCCATCAAGGATCATGTTTGTCTACTCCTCTTGTTAGTGATCCAGATTCCTTATGTTCATCTATTGACTCTGGAAACAAACAAAAGGAGGCCACTTCAAAGGCAAAGGGTAAATTGCCTTGTGTTAATCTGGAAAGGAATTTGAAAAGGTTAACTTAAAGTCAGGGTCCAGAGAGTCAAATCAGATGCTATAAGGGCTTTTAAGGATAATCTTTCACATACTTCAAGTCAAAAACCAATTAACCAAAAAGAAAGGATGTTAAACAGGTAAAACAGTTAACTTTGTTAAACCAGTGAAAACATCAAAAGAACCAGAGTCAAAACCTAAAGTGAGTGATGTTACTGAGTGTCACACACGTCTCCACAAAGAAAGTTTAATCATAAAGTTGATAGCAGGCGTGCTACAACTGTGGAGAATGTGGACACATTGCTCCTATTGTCCTTATTATCAGACACCTAGGAAGAAGATTGAACTTCAGGATTCAAAACCTAGCTTCTAAGAGGAGCTCTGTCACTCCACCTAGAAGAACTAGTGAACAGAAAGTTCAACCGTTAGCCAGTCGACTGTTTATCACAAACAGGCATTGCACAAATTGGCTTATGGAAAGAGAAGTCAATCTCTGTGTCTGATAATGATGGAAGAAGGAACCTGAGCTACCCTCCCTTCTAAGGGTCAATGGGTTGAATTTCTGATGTGTGATGCCTCTGGGAAACCCAAGCCAGTAAAGGCTTGGTTCCTAACCTAAACTAATCCTTTACCTTGTATGTGCAGGGTGTTCGATACAGTGCTGAAACTAACACGTGGATAGTAGACAGCGGAGCATCCAGACACATGACAGGAAACAGAGCTCTTTTATCAAACGTCAAGCAAATAAAAGGAGGGCATGTTTCGTTTGCTGGAAACAAGGGAGGCTATATCACAGCTCAGGGAGAAGTTGGAATCAGAAAGTTAAGTTTGATAGGGTGCTATGTCCAGGAACTTCAAAACAACTTACTTTCTGTTTCCCAAATATGTGATAAAGGATTTAAAGTCATCTTCGAGAACAAGAAGTGTTACGTACTAAAGAAGACTACGTGATCCCAGAGGACCAAGTTTTGATGACTGCTTCAAGATATAAAGATCTTTATGTCTTGGATCTGTTAACAGCTTCTACAATGGATCATGAGGTTCAATGTTTTCTATCTAAAGCTACTGAAAAGGATTCCATCTCCTGGCATAGGAGAATGGGACACATTAGTCAAAGGAAGATGAATCACTTGATTCAGAGGGATCTGGTGAGAGGAGTTAATGTCAAGACTTTCAGCTTCCTGACTTTTGTGTAGCTTGCAAGAAAGGCAACAGACAGAAGTCTCATATGGCAAAGAAAGTTATTCAATAGAACTTCTCTTGAACTTCTTCACATGGATCTTTTTGGTCCAGTCAGTACAAAGAGCATTGCAGGCGACTTGTACTGTTTTGTGGTCACCGATGACTACTCAAGGTTCACTTGGGTAATGTTTCTGAAATCCAAATCAGAACATTTGAATCATTCAAGGAGTTGGTAACCACACTGGAATCTCTCTACAGCTGAAAGTTAGACAAGTACGCTCAGACAACGGAACGGAATTCAAGAACCAGTGGATGGAGGCATACTGCAAGGAAAAGGGAATTGTGCATCAATTCACCTCTGCCTACACACCTCAGATGAATGGCGTGCTGAGAGAAAGAACAGAAACTTGATAGAGACAGCACAGACTATGCTGGCAGACTCGAAACTGCCTATCCAATTCTGGAATGAGCAGTGGCGAATGCTTGTTATACACTGAATCGAGTCCTGATAGTCAAGCGCCACGGAAAAACATGTTACGAGCTACTACAAAGACGCAAACCGAATTTGGAGTATCTTGAACCATTTGGGGCACCGTGCACACTTCTGAAGAAGACACAAGAGGGTAAATTCAGCGAGAAGGCAGATGAAGGCATCTTTCTAGGATACAATATACCGACAAGCGAGTTTACAACAACTCAACGGGTAGTAGAAGTGTGGTGTAATGTTGACGTTCAGCGATTTACCACACCACCTACTGGCAAAGGACCCGCCTACTTCTTCGACTATGATGGATTCTTCAAGTCGTTCAACATTCCTCTCTCTCCCTCGGATGACGAGTTAGCTACACGGATGATGTATGATAGCTTGAATCCACCAGCATCTAGCTCACAGGGAGAATCATCTACTCAGTCAGGGGGAGTAGTCGACGACAGTGACTCCTACTTTGACGATGAAGCTGAAAAAGATAACCAGAACAGTCAGGAGGAACAGGTTCCGGTTCCTGAAAGCCTACAAGCATCTATCAGTGATGCACCTTCGACTTCAAAGCCTCAAACTCCAACCACCTCAGATGCAGATCCAAATGTTCATAATCTTGGCTCTGAGGTAGCTGTTCCTACTACTCCAGGATCACGACTAAACGTCTATCATCCCCTAAACAATGTCATTGGGGATGTCAGATCGGGAGTGCAAACCCGAAATCAGCTATACTCAGTTGATTACGCCTCAGTTATGGAAAGGGATATATTCATGATGGTTCTTATCGGTGTTTTGTCTCCTAGTTTGAGCCAAAATACGTCAGTGAGCACTAAATGATGAGGCGTGGGTGAGTGCCATGCAAGAAGAACTTCTTCAGTTAAGAAGTTAGATGTATGGACTCTGGTTGATAGACCTAAAGGTGCTAAGGTCATTGGCACCAATGGGTTTTAAAATGCAAGAAAGATGACCAAGGGGTCATTATCAGGAACAAAGCTCGACTGGTGGTTTAGGGTTTTCGTCAAGTCGAGGGAATTGATTACAATGAGGTGTTTGCACCTGTGGCAAGGATGGAAGCCATTCGTATCTTCCTTGCCTATGCATCGTACATGAAGACTAAAGTCTATCAATTAGATGTGAAGAGTGCATTTCTTCATGAGGAAATTAGAGAAACAATCTATGTCAGTCAACCCGAGGGATTTAAAGATCCTTATCATCGGGATAGAGTCTACAAGCTCGACAAGGCTTTATACGGGCTTCATCAAGCTCCAAGAGCTTGGTATGAGAAACTCTCAACTCATCTTGTGAAACACGGCTTTCGCAGGGGAGTCATTGAATGCACGCTGTCCATTAAAGAAAAAGATGGCGACCTACTGCTCGTACAAATCTATGTTGATGACATATTTTCGGTTCAAAGAATGAAGAGTTATGCAAAGAGTTTGAAGCAGTTATGAAGAAAGAGTTTGAGATGAGTGCTATGGGGGAGATGAAGTTCTTCTCGGGCTACAGGTGGATCAAACACCAAATGGGATCTTTCTACATCAGACCAAGTACGTAGGAGACATTCTCAATCGCTTTGACATGGAGAACGCATCTGCTGCCGGTAATCCACTTGCTACGAATCACGACATAGCACCTGATGAAAATGGAGATCTTGTAGATGCCACGATGTACCGAGGAATGATTGGATCCCTCATGTATCTCACTGCCTCAAGACCTGATATCATGTATGCGACATGTTTATGTTCTAGATATCAGGCTAAACCCAAAGTCAATCATCTGATCGGGGTCAAAAGGATTTTTTGCTATCTAAAGGGTACACCCCCCTTGGTTGTGGTATCCTCATGATGATGATTTTGAGCTCACGCGTATAGTGACTCGGATTACGGAGGCTGCAAGATGAACTACAAGTCTACATCAGCAGGGTGTCAATTCTTTGGGAAAAGATTAATTACCTGGCAGTGTAAGAAGCAAACATCGGTTGCATTGTCAACATGTGAAGCCCAATGTTGCTGCTGCAAGTTGCTGTTCACAAATCATCTGGATTCAACAGCAAATGTGGGATTACGGTTTAACGTTCTATTCTACCCTATTTTTGTAGATAACTCTGCTGCAATTGCAGTAACTAAAAATCCGGTCCAACATCCTAAGACCAAACTATCGGTATTAAATAACATTTCATAAGAGATTGTTTTGAAAAGAACTTAATTGATGTGGTAAAATTAATACTGATTTTCAACGCGCTGACCTCTATACTAAAGCCTTGATAAACCACGTTTTCAATATTTGCTAGAGGTCAACGGCGTTAAAATTAAAAGTGAGGTTATTCCTGATGATGATCATGTGTAGTCTGATGTAGGTTAGTTAATTCTTCATTTTATTTGAGTTTATTGGTTAAATTAGTCTGTTTAAAATTAAACTTATGTTATTCTGCTGTTTATTAAATCCTAAAATAATGAAACCACTTATGATTTTAGTATTTTAGGGGAGAATAACTCAGCAAGCAACATTAAAAAAAAACGAGGAGAAGGAGTGGAAAGCTGATATAAGGTAGATCGTATCTGTGATACCGATTCAAACCCTTTGGAATATGATAGTACACAGGAACAAATCAAGAGGGACTTTGAAATTTTAATTTAGAAAAGGTGCAACAATTCAAAGTATAAGTCTGTGTAGTCTAAGCAATATAAAAGGAAGATGATAGAAAAACTAGTAACTCTTAAGGTAACACAATGATAGTAGACCTAGAGGTTGCTAGACCACTGAAGATCATGGTTGGACTCACTTTAGTATAGATGTTAACTTTACATTGTAATAGGACTTTTGTTAGTTTCATTTTGTATTTTGTTTGTAATTAGCAGTTTTGGCAGTCCAGCGAAACTGTGAGCGAATCTATACATTCGCTCACAGTTTGCTGTTTTGGTTTACCCGGCGAACTTGTGTTCTGCCGGGCGAAACTATAGTTTCGGCATGACAGTTTCGCCGGTAGCGAAACTGTCAGCGAATCTATGACTGCTATATATACTATTGTCATTTCTCTTTGTACGAAAGCTTGCAAAACCCTAATCGTGGAATTCTGTTGCAAGCTACCATTTCCAAGCAGTTACTTCATTGAAATACAATTGTGCTTGTTGTTATTGAGTGAGTTTGTTCATTGAGTACCATTATGTCTTGATTCATCATATTCACTTCTCAATTGTTGTTATTTGGATTGTGTGTTTGATACTGATCAAATTATCCTATCAATTGTACTGTTCATCGATCACATGGACCAACAATATGGTATCAAAGTCTTAGTGCTCTTGATTTGTTGAGTTTTTGTGGTTTTGGTCAATATCTAGTTTCAATCAATTTTCATTGGATTATCAGCTGTTTTTGGCATGGAAATTGATTGAATTATGCTTGTTCTTGATTGAGGAAGATTCTATATCATCAGATCTCAAATTCATTGAGATTTGGATGATTTCAGATTGATTTTGAGGTGAAAAAGGGTTTTGAGATCGACCAGCGAAATTACTGTTCTTACAGCAAAACTGTCATCTTCATTCAACGAAATTATGAGTTATTTGGATCAGAAGTTGTTTTCTAGAGTTTCAGCGAAAGTATTCCCTTGAACGAAAGTTCATTAGTGTTTTGACCAATCATCAAGCGAATGCTGCCGAATCTATTTTTGAACGAAAGTTCAAGCTTGTTTCCTGCGAATTTAGCAGCGAAATTAAGCAATTGTTGTCTCTGTTCAAGTGAAAGTGCTGCTGAAATTGCAAGCGAAAGTGTCTGTTTTTGCGAAAGTATCTGCGATAGTATTTTTTCAGCGAAACTGTTAGCCAAGTCACCTC
Source organism: Flaveria trinervia (assembly GCA_025506515.1). Lineage (NCBI taxonomy): Eukaryota > Viridiplantae > Streptophyta > Magnoliopsida > Asterales > Asteraceae > Flaveria > Flaveria trinervia. The sequence continues at coordinate 66,073,504 of CM046456.1, read as the reverse complement.
TTTCAGCGAATTTGTTAGCGAATTTGTCAGCGAAATTATCAATTTTTCTGCCGAAACTATTATGTCGAAATTAACTACTCTTACACTTGTGGATCTTGAAAGTGTTGCTCCTAATAGACCTCCAAGACTCATTAATGGAGATAATTTTGAAGATTGAAAGAGATGTCTCAAAGCTTTCTTTTTCTACACATATCATAATCAATGGGAATCGATTATTTCAGGTCCTCATATACCTACGGTTACGGTTGGTGATGTCGTTTCTCAGAACAAAGACCCATCTTCTTATACTGAAAGAGATCTGAAACTGATTGATCGTGATCAAAAAGCTTTTGGTGCTCTAACTCTCTGCTTGGCTCCAGATATCTACAATCGTTTTGCAGAGCATAAAAATGCTAAATCCCTTTATGATGCTCTCTGTGAATTCTATGATGGGAATGCAGATCTGGTGAAAGACAAGAGTATTAAAGCTGAAAAGGAGTTCAATTCGTTTATAGGATACAAGAATGAAAGTTTGACAGATCTGACAAATCGTTTCTTAACCGTCTCAAGCACTCTGAAGAAGTATGATGAAAGACTCTCCAACAGTGAACAAGTTAACAGGCTTCTCGATTCTCTTCCACCACAGTGGAGTCTTCAAGTGAGGATGCTCAAACAAGAAAGAGGTTTTACAGATTATAAGCTGATGGATATCATTAACAAGTTGAAATCTTTTGAGTTGGATATGAAAAGGAAGAATTTAACCAGACTATGATGCCCACATCTGGTTTTTCTCAAAATGCTGCTTTGTTGTCATCCGCTGCAAACTCTCACATTCAAAATCCAATTCAAGGAGGGAGCAATACAAGTAATTTCTCGAGTGGTAGTAATCATGTTGGAAAAGAATTGGGAAATTCTAAGGTGAGGCTGAAACTTCAATTTCATCTGAAACAATGGCTCTTTTTGGAATGTTTGTTCAGAGCTATGAAGCTCTTGTTGCTGGTGAATTGAAAGTAAAGGAATGACTATGGAGGATATGTATCAGGTTGATCCTGATGATTTAGAAGAAACTGACATTCAATGGCAAATGGTGATGTTAACTTTAAGAGCCAGGAGATTCATGGAAAGAACATGAAGAAAGAACTTTGGTGGTCAATCATCTACCTCAAAACTAGGATTTGATAAGTCAAAATTGAGGTGCTTTAACTGTAAACAATTGGGACATTTTAAACGTGAATGTCCATTACCAATTGTCACAGATCCTAGTAACACTGGAGTACCAAGATTGACAGCAGAGAAAGAAAAGGAAGAAGGAAATTCAAAAAAGGAGTTAGCTTTGATCTCAAACTTTGACTGGAGTGTGGAGGTGGAAGAAACAAGATCTGAAATAATCACGCGTTAGTTGCTGAGGTTGTGGAAAGTGATGAGATGGAAGTTGATAAAGATGGATTGTGTGCTGTTCAAGGAATTCAAAGAGCAAATGAATCTTCAGTAAAGGAGAAAGAAGAGAAGCAGATGGAGAGGAGAAAGAGGAAATTACAGGTTCAGATGAAGAAAGGAATTCAAAAGCTGCGAAAGGAAAAGAGAAGGATGATGCGGCACTACTGTTGAGGAAAGGAAATCAAGTACTCCAGCATGCATGTGTGATAAAGCTTTAGCTGCCGAAAGGATGGTAATGGGACTTCCTTATGAGGTAATACAGGATATGTGCTCATCTGCTTGCAAAATTAGACTTTTTGGGATTTATAAGGCTAATCGTTTGTTAATTGATAATGAAAGGATTTAAAACGAATTAATGATGAACTTAAAATGAATGAATCAAAATATTTTGTGAAATTAAATGAGGCTTTAAAGAAACTGATCATTTAAAAAGAATTGTTTTGGAAAGAAATGTAGAGGTTAATACTTTGACTGACGGGTTGCTCTTGCTGAATTTGAAGCAAGCAAACTTCAGTCAAAGTTAGATAAATGGACTATTTCTGGAATGAAACATGATGATCTTTGTAAATCTCAACGGGGAGCAAGAATTAAAACAGGTTTGGGTTATGAAAATGTACAGGTTTATCCTCCTCCTAGTACATACTGTTATTCTCCTATGCCTATTCCTCATCCTTCTAATGATTTAATCAAATTAGATACTGACAGTATGTTTGCAGGTTTAGTCGGGAATAACTCTAAGTACATCGTGAAGACTACGACTATGGACCAACTAGTGGGCTTGGATGCACTAGTTCTAGTACACCTGACAATCAGCAGTCTGTTTTAGATAATAATTCTAGTTTAAATTTAGTGTTTGTTTCTAGTTCAAATGTAACAGACTTGAATGTCTGATGTTCTCTTGATAGTTCTATTTCATCTTGTACCTCAAATCATGATAGTGATGATTTTTGTTCTGGTAATGAATGCAATGAATCTGATGTTTCTCCTAAAACAACTGAGCAACTTAAAATAATTCTTTCGAAAAGTTCTTTTCTCAACCTATTCCATCTTTCATACCATTAATATGACATCATCAGAAAAATATAGTTCGTCTTTATCTGACACTGGTACCAATGGTACGAGTTTTACTGATTTGTCAGAAGAATCACGTTTTGATTTGACAAGAAGAACTCTGATTTAAATAAACAAAAACATCATGAGATGTATGAGACATTCAGTGATGTTGATTCTAGTTTGTCTGAATGTGATGAGGAGATTATTATTGATCCTATTTTTACCTCATCACATCATCGACCTAGATTCAAACATCATTGTTTCAGGTGTGGTGAAGAGGATCATCTTATCAAAAATTGCCCTTTGATTTAAAGATCCTCTAATAGGAATTGTTTTGGGAATAAATTGACAAAATTGGTTAATAATTTCTTTTGTAAAAAATCTGCTTCTTTAAAACAAAAGTTGTTCAATCTTGGGTCCCTATTGCTCCTGGCTAAATGATTTGTTAATTCATTTCAGGATCCTCTTCAAAGATTGTACACAGTCTGTGGCATGTTGATAGCGGATGTTCCAAGCATATGACGGGACTAAAGGATTTGTTGACCAATTATCGGATTATAGATGGAGGATATGTGGCATTTGCTGGAAATAAGAAGGGTGGAAAAATGATTGGACAAGGAGAAGTTACCAATGGTTCTCTTACTCTAGAAAAAGTCAACCATGTTCCTGAATTGGCTTTTAATCTTCTGAGTGTCTCTCAAATTTGTGATAAAGACATTCCTGTTCTATTTAAATCTGACGAATGTTTATTTTTAAAATCAGCGATAGCTATTCCGGAGGATTTAATTCTCTGATAGTGATTCCAATGGTTGCAGGTTAAACAGAAAATCTGTGTCTGGAGGTTGTCAATATTTGGGAAATTGTCTGGTATCCTGGCAGAGCAAGAAACAAACTACTGTTTCTCTTTCTACAGGGGAAGCTGAATATATTGCTGCCTCCAGCTGCTGCTCTCAAGTTCTCTAGATCCAACATCAAATGATTGATTGTGGCATTAATTTCCTTCGTACACCTTTATTCTGTGACAATGAGGCTGCCATTGGAATTGCTAAAAACCCCATTCATCATTCCCGCACAAAGCATATTGAACACGAATCCATGCTATTCGTGATGCTCAAGAGAAGGTTTCATTAATATTATACCCATCGATACAAAAAATCAAAAAGCTGATCTTTTCACAAACATTTGATAAACCTCGTTTTTATGAATTGATTTCTATGCTTGGGTTAATATCTTTTTAAAAATTTTCATTTTCCATTTCTTTATTAAAAATTTTTATAACAAACATATAAAAAAAATTAATTAAAATGAAAATTCATTGATAATAATAGAAATATGAAAATAAAAATTTGGGGGAGTAATATCATTATTTTGAGATTGGAATTTAACATGATGAGAAATGATTGTATATTCTCTAAAAATTTTTATTTACATGACCAGTACTTCTATGAGAAATGATAGTAACTGTTACTGGATTCAGTTTCACATTAAAAAAAAGGAAATGGATCAGATTCTTTAACGATATGCTTGATAGACTCTGCCTGACGAATGAAGTAGACAGCAGCTTTTTGATTAAATTAAACTTTATGCTTAAGAATGTCTGAATTTACTCAATCTTTTTGGATTGCACAAAAACTGAGTCCTGACAAAAATTGGATTGAGAATGAATCTTTCGTTCATTTTGCTTTGTTTTGTCATCATCCTCTGCTGGTATATTTAGTGTCAAGATGTCTTGTGTCTGTGCTTATCTCCTCTGCTGTACGTGAGTACTGACCTGGAGTGATGATCTCCTCTGCTGTACGATAGTACTGACCTGGAGCTCTCATCAGCACATGTTCAAATGGTTATCTCCTCTGTTATACGTGAGTATAGATCTGGAGCTCTCACCATTTTGATATAATTATGTCAAATCATCTTATCGATGAATTTCTCTCAGAATGAAATATTCTGTTGATAATCATTTGCACACTAATTCACAAACCTTGTTCTTTGAAGATTGATTCATAATTCAAGAAATCCTGAGGTTGGGTGAGGGTTTTTTACCAAATGATTATGGGGTCTTGCATTTTAAAGCATCTAATCGAACCTTAAATGAATCATAAGCTGTTGTTCGAAAAAGGATAAGGCATGAGTTTAAGTGGACAATTATATCAGCAATCGTTATTGATTTGTTCTAATTTCAGTTGTTTCTGTGCAGATTGTGATCAGATTTTGTATTCAGTATGATCTCATGACTGGTAGATGATTTTTTGATCATCTTTATGTTCTAAAATATTTAGAGAATGTGATCTCTGATTATTTTAGATCTCATTATTAGATGTGCTTCCTTTAAGTATTATAATTAAAAAAAATAAAAAAAATAAAAAATAATAAATAATAAAATAAAAGGTGCGAAAGTATTCTTTCGCTGATCCTCTTCCCCAACGTTTACAGGACTTTGAAAAGTGGTTTTATGATAATAACACTGGCGAGGCGGTGATTAGAGCCAAACATGGAAAAGAGTTTAGGGTGTTTGACCCGATGGAATTATTCAGCTTCAGTGATGAAGATCTCTTGACTCTTTGTGAAAATCATATTAAGGCTGGGGCAGGAGAGGAAACACGAAAAGAGGCAAGCTTGTTTATGAATGTGGCAAACAAAATAAGAGGAGTACGGGCGGAGGTAAAGAGTTCGGCTGAAAAGGTGAGAGCACAAGATGACTTTGCCATAGATGTTCAAGGCATGACCAGGCAGTTTGCTAGAGCTAGTGGTCATTCTGAGGAAGCTGGTGATGCAGGAACTAACCTTGGAGGATCAGTGGCTAAAGCTTCTAAAGATGTTGCTGCGGGAGGTGATGAAGATAGACCAATAGCAGCAGAGGAAACCGGAGCCGACGAGTCAAATCAAGAGAAGTGAAGATAGTGAGGTCTAACCTAGGGGGAGTATTGAAGATCATGTTAGGTTGGACTCACTTTAGTATAGATGTTAACTTTACATTGTAATAGGACTTTTGTTAGTTTCATTTTGTATTTTGTTTGTAATTAGCAGTTTTGGCAGTCCAGCGAAACTGTGAGCGAATCTATACATTCGCTCACAGTTTGCTGTTTTGGTTTACCTGGCGAACTTGTGTTCTGCCGGGCGAAACTATAGTTTCGGCATGACAGTTTCGCTGGTAGTGAAACTGTCAGCGAATCTATGACTGTTATATATACTATTGTCATTTCTCTTTGTACGAAAGCTTGCAAAACCCTAATCGTGGAATTCTGTTGCAAGCTACCATTTCTAAGCAGTTACTTCATTGAAATACAATTGTGCTTGTTGTTATTGAGTGAGTTTGTTCTACCAATTATGTCTTGATTCATCATATTCACTTCTCAATTGTTGTTATTTGGATTGTGTGTTTGATATTGATCAAATTATCCTATCAATTGTACTGTTCATCGATCACATGGACCAACAATATCATACCGAAACTATAGTTTCGCCCGGCAGAACACAAGTTCACCGGGTAAACCAAAACATCAAACTGTGAGCGAATGTATAGATTCGCTCACAGTTTCATTGGACTGCCAAAACTGCTAATTACAAACAAAATACAAAATGAAACTAACAAAAGTCCTATTACAATGTAAATTAACATCTATACTAAAGTGAGTCCAACCTAACATGATCTTCAACCACCATTGATATGTCGGTAGATTCAACACAATAGATGATTAGACCTGACTGGTGATCTCAAGATCAAACGAAGTGGTTTAACTGACTCTGGGCTCCTATCTTATCGCTGGTTAACACAATCAACAATATTCCAATAAGGGGTAATGAGCATGTAAACGCCATAAATGTGTGCGGATGACCATAAATAGAGCAAAGCACCAGAAAAAAAAATATATGAAATAAAAATGCTATCATGCTAATGACTTAAGTTGTTGGTGCATTTGGTGCAAAATAATATTAAGCTGCTCTAACAAGGAGATAGGTTGTGCGCCTCTCTGCTGTGCGATGACACTGACCCGAGGATAAGCATAACCTAGATATTCTAGAATTCATTGTTGTTTGCCGCCTCTCTGCTGTGCGATGGCACTAACCTGAGGATTGGCTTCTCCTTGAAAGCTCTAAGAATAGTCTCTTCTTGTAAAAATAACCTTAGACCACTCAAAAGCTCCTGAGGAATGTTGATTACCATATAAGTGTGGGATTCACAAATGTTAGTTGAAATAAGTAAACCTAAATCTATCACCAGCTTGGGTCAAAAGTCTGTGTATGGATTTAAGTGGACAAACATATTGACAATCATTATGGGTGCAATTCTTGAAAGTTTGAATCAATGTGGTAATCTAAGAGTTTCAGTTTGATTTCCTAAAGTTGCAAATGACTCTGGATGAACACCAAGAATTGAGCATCAAAAGATTTTGATAACAAGTCCAAACTAATTTGAACTGCCTGTATGATTCCAAAATTGAATTGGTCCAGGTATGGTCAATCTGAGTTAAAGCTGTCTATTCCAGAACTAAATCCAGTAGATTTCCATCTTAGGATTTATCTCTCACAAAAAGCCAAAACCAAGTTTTATTTTTGTATGTTAGTTTAGTATTTTTTATTCATTTAGTTCTTTAGTTTTATTTGTTTGCCGGACTACATCATGAAAATCGGTAAGGGATCAACTCACTAAAAGGGTCATGTCTGAGATGACCACATATGTGTTAAAAGCTTAATCAGTCACGTCTGTGGTGATAAAAGGGTTCTCAAGTCAAAATGATCATGTCTAAGATGATCAACTGCTCATAACGTAAATTTCTGCAATTAAAGGGATTTTAAACGTTAAATATTCAAACTGGCAGAAAAGTTAATAAATATGACCTATTCGCACGATGGACCATCCGTATGGACCAATCATACGAATGGAAGCTATTCGTACGAATGGACCATGAATATGGACTATTCAACCGAATGGCCCATACGATTGGCCCAGTCGGATGATTAAGGGAGAATGAGTGAGTCAGTCGCACGACTGAGATTCAGTCGGACGACTGAAGAAGGACGATTGAACCAATCGCACGACTGAGTCCCACTCGCACGACTGAAAGGTGCGTATGAGCTCAGTCGCACGATTGAATCTAGGGTTAATATAAATAGAAGGGGAGTCGGTTGCAGAGACTCGCCACCTTCAAAATCACCCTGAATCGCACGTAATAACCCAACTCTGCAAAAATTTCAACTGATCGGAAAACACCTGTTTCTTGATTACCGACCAATCTACATCGACTCTACCGGTAATTTACTGTATACATGCACTCCAATAACGTTAAATTTGATGAAAAACACGGTACATTCGGACTCGCAAAGTACCCGAGACTTAAGTGACCAAATAACCTACCTAAATGACTCAAACAAACGATAGTAATGATGTTAGGTGGTTTAAGAATGAATTGAGAGTCAAATGAACCAGATAACGATGTCTAAAACTCAAAAATAGTGAAAAGGAATTTTGAATTGAACAGTCTGCTCTTCATGCGAATGGACAGCGTGATGAACTTCAGTCGCACGACTGAAGGGCTCAAACTGCTTATACGCATGACTGAACCATACGTATGAAGTTCAGTTGCACGACTGATGTAACCACATGAGGGTATATACGTAGGAGTCCAATTGCACACTCAGAGGTACGTATGGGTTCAATCGCACGAGTGAATCCCATTCGTACGGTTCAATCGTACGACTGAACCCCTTTCGCACGGTTCAATCGCACATTTGAACTCAGTCGCACAATCTCAATCGCATGACAGAAAGATGTTCTTCAAGCTTAAGGATTTCATGACTTTCTTAGTCAATGGTACTAATGTTTACTATCTTTGTGTAACAGATGGCGAGTAGATGGATTATGAGCACAAAGCACAATATATGTGCTCATCTGGACTTAACATCCAGAAACGCTGCAGAATTCTCTGGCATAATCACTTTTCTATTGAGATCACGGATCCATGCCATATCTACCCCTTGCACCCCATATCGATCCATTCAACAAGCCCTCCAGTTCCAAAAAGTTATACGACTCTGCTTCGCGTTTGAGATTCACACGGGAGTCATAAAAGAGGAGAAGTACAAGAAATACAAAGAGGTTATGCAGAAAACAGAAGGTTAGAGAGATCTAAGTCTAAGGGGGAGTTTGTTGATACATGTATGTCCCTAGATCATGATATGAAATGTAATAGGTCTTGTTTATCTGATTCTGGTGTAATTTGATATGATTAATGAAATGATATTGGTTGATTGTGATTTGTGATGATTAATACTTCACTAATGAGTTGATATAAAATTGGTTAATTAGGTTAGTGATTGGTTGAATGTTTACATATAATGTTTACTAATTAATACATTCAAACTTAACATAATGAAGTTGTCATACGAATGGCCCATGCGAATGGACCATAAGCATGAACAACTTCATACGAATGACTCAGTCGCACGACTGAACCGGGTGACTGGATTAGTCGTATGATTGACACATAAGATTGGCTCAGTCGCACGACTGAACACTCAGTCGTGCGGATGAATCAACCGCATGGTTCAATCGCACGGCTGAACCATACAAATGGTTCAGTCGCATGATTGAATAATACCAACCTATAAATACAACCCAATTCGTGAAAAATAACAACTCTCGATTAATTACGATTCCATATGTACCCTAGCCGTCCAGAAGCCTCCCAATTCGTTCTCCAAGTTCATAGAACACATTAGATCGATTCCAAATCGATTTCTAACGTTAGTTTCAATTCTTGATTGATTCTTCGTGTGTTCTCACTGATTGGATCGCCGATCAAATAGGATTCCGCACTATTTGATCTGGTTTACACGCTAATCTCCAGGTATTTCGTTCAAATACCAGGTCCTAACAACTATAACTTGGTCATAACAAACTAAATTTGAGTAAACTTAGACTCCAATATTAAGTTCATCGAATAACCTTTTCAACGACAGTTTATATGTCTTCAAAATCAATCAGACGACTTAACAATAGCCTTCACAAGTTAAGTACGCATTTCAGAACCTTCAGTCTTATGCTACTGTTTTGACTTATTTACGAGTCTTTTTATAAAAATGTTTCTAAACGAAAGTTGTCCAGAAAACTCTGAGCTAGTCAACTATAAATTTTTATAATTCTATGAAACCGTTTTCTATTTTTAAAACCTGTTCAAATACGTACCAAACATTCTGTCCATAATCTAAAATTGGTGTAATAATTATTTTTCAATCTACCTTTCGCTTTTAGCTTTCTCTAAACGTCCTAACTTCTTGTAATGAATTCCGACCTCAAGTTATTGTTTTTTTATTATTTAGGACATTACCTTTGACTCTTGACATCCAAGCTTTCTTATGTACTCTACAATTATCACTGTACTTGTGAGTTTTTCATATGAGTTTCTCCATGCCCCTTTTTACTTTATTTCAAATCTTTTCGGGTGAAACATGTTAACTTTATAAACTTATACTTATAAATATCTTGATACTTGTAAATGCACATGCAATTCATCTTTACCTTCTTTTCATGGTTATTGGTATTATTGTGAGTGTTATATGAGATACATTATATGTTGACAATCATTAATTATTGCTAGTCTGACGACGTCATAGATCTATGGGCCTGACAAGCCTATTTGGTGCTAAGGCCTATGTATTGCCGGCTCCTGATGACGTATGACTTGTTTATCATGGGAACCAAGTACACTTAGCTAATAGTTATAAACTTGTAATCTTAATCATGGTCAAGGTTTGATTGTAGCTCTATGTGTTCTATAAACTTGCATAATTCATAACCATTGACATGAGTTACTACTTGTAAATCTTTATATATTATATATATATATATATATATATATGTGTGTGTGTGTGTGTGTGTGTGTGTGTGTATGTATGTATGCTTAACCTATGGAAACTCATCAATTTTCAAATTTGACCCTTTATTTTTACATGTTTCAGGATTGCTACATGAAGAAATTCTTCGCTCATATAGGACTTGGATTTAGTTAAATAAATATCTTATGTTGTTCATATATTTTTTGTATTGTAATGACTTAATTGTCTAGTTTTATTCAATGAAAAATAGCATTTAATATTATTTTAACTTACTAAATTCCATGAGCTATGAACAATTGTTTCACATTTGTTTGCTTCGATGATTTCGCCATCGGTCGGGGTGTGACAAATACTCACCTAATTAATTGCAAGTGATTGGATGTTTGACTAGACACCAAAAATTTTCTCAAGAATTAACCTAAGGATTGGTGTCCTAAGTTAGTAGAATAAACTATTTAAAGTTTTAAGTTTGATTTAGAAACTAGGGTTTTAGATAAGAATTGGTGTTTTAATAAATGATTTAAAAAATAATATAATTAATTTTGATGTATAACTTGATATAATAAAATAAAATAAAATGAATAAATAATAAAATTTTAATTTTAAATAATGACTAGTAATAAATGAGACATAATGAGTAAAGTTAATTGAATAATACAAAAATATGTAATTTGTAATAGTATAATAAACAAGTCTTGAAAAAATAAAATGTATAATTTTATAAAATATAAATACTTTAATAATTAATCACTTAAATGAATATACTTGTAATAGTTTTGAAATAAAATAATTTGAAAAACAAATCATTTTTGTTTTATAGGAGTTTCATAAATACTAAAATTTTAAAATAAATTTACAATTCTTTTTGTTGATTTATTTGCACTATTTATAACTTTTAAAAGTAATTAATGTGTAGTTAAAATTTTAAAATCTTCATAAATTAATTATTAATTCTTGCTAAGGATTATGTTTATAGTAATATATTAATTCTAGAAATTCTTAAATGGTAAAAAATGAAATGAAAATAAGAATAAGGATGCCCAGGTTCGAACCGGATCTCCTTTGTGTTTGTCATGGGTGTTAAACATTGGGCCAATGCCCATATTTAGTTTAAACCAAGATAATATTTAAATATATAATATTTAGAAGAAACCCCCATATTCGTATAACCCTAATTCTTATATCAACAAGTTAAACACCAAATTTAATCCATTAATCAAATTAAGTTTAGAGCTTTGATTCAACAAGCAATAAGAAGTATGTGGGTGTATTTGATTACCAGATTTGATGATGGATTGATGATAATAAAAAAGAATAATGCAACAATAGTAATATTGATTTAAGATTATGATGATGATAAGATTCAATCCAAGCTGTGGGAAGCTTCCTAAAGTGATGAGGATTGAAAGCCCTCGCTTGATTTCAACAAAGAATGTCTAGAAGATGGTGTTCATTTGAGTTGCAGGTCCGATGATAACTAGGTGATGAACTTCGAGTGAGTGTGTGTGATTTGAATGAAATTGAGATTACATGGAGTTAAAGGGAATCAATGAGTGTATTATGCCTCGATTATATAATACTAATTTGGAAAGTTTTAATTTGAATAAGTTGATGGTTTTGATTTGGGTTTTCTCACTTGATTTGATATTTGATAATCATAATACTATTACAATCCAATCGATTTGAAGATTAAGCTTACAATGAGCGTGATTGCGTTTCTAGTCATAGAAGTTAGCCATTTAATCGAGGTTTGATTACAAAATACGTTTGTTTTTAATTGATATTGTCAGTTTCGAGTTGAAAAATAATACCAGTGATTGAATTCGATTTGTAACCGGTCATGGATTCGAAACTTGATCACGATAGACATGAAATGATTTAATTTGGTTAAGACAGATTAGTTTTCGAGTTTTGTCATCGCCGCAGCTTAGCTGCCCAATTTTCGAGGAGGGGGAATAAATGGTTTTTTAAACACCTTGGTCCTTGGTGTTTTCACACCCAAACCGGTGGAAGAATGTGTCAGGGCATGTAGATTGTCCATAATAATGACACTATTAAAATGATAATTTATTTAATTAATCCAATTACATAAGTCTTACAAAGAAAACATATGTTCAAACAAACATAACATAAATACATTTTGATTTATTAACTAAGTTCATAAGCATCCTAAGTGTCACAAACTTATAGACAACTCAAGCAGCATTCCTTGCGACCGTATAAATAAAGGTCAACTAGTAGTTTGTGAGTAAACATAAGTTTTGTTACACATACTAGATTTTAAACACGATTCAAGAGTCAAAGTATGAATTCAAGCAACTATGATTAAACCAAATGCACCGATCAAACCATTGTTGACAAGTGTCCCTAACCAACAGGTTAGATTAAGAATATCAGTTTCGTGACCCCAAATGCCATCTACAGCGGCCCGTTTGGGCGAGTGTCAAAGTAATAGAGCTATCATCATCACCTTAGGCCTTAGAAAGTTAATGATCATATGCTAGCAAGTAAGCAAGATTGACCATCATATGAAAGATTAATCCAATAAGTTTACAACAAAAGCATAGAATACACATAAGAGTTAATTTAATTGTATGATTAGCAAGAAAGATTTAAAATTGAATACATATACATGTCACATCCCAAAAACATGAAAGAAAAAAGGACTATGTGTACTTATATTGAGTTCTTGAGTATGAGTTGGACTTATGACTTGATTAATAGAAATGGTGAAGCCCTAAATTAGAATGATTATATGTATAAGAGCTTATGTTTAAGGTTATGGTTAAATGTATCGACTATATTAATAAAGGAATCAAAAGCAAAAGAAAAGAAAGGGTGTTGCAAGATCAAGACAGATTTGGATAAATTCATTGTTACAGTTTCACATGATAATTAAAAATATCAAAATATAAGTAAAAATTCTAAAACTCCCTAGTTTACTATTTTAGGATGTTATGAACAACTTTCATTTAGAAAAGTTTTTCAAATTCGGATGATCAAAATAATAGTACAAAGCAGGTGTAAATATGCGCACTTACTTTGTAGAGATTGTTACCGAGTCGTCCAATAGAATTAGGAGTATTGTAAACCATGGTTGGAAAGATGACTAGGTAGACTTATTAATGAAATCTAAGTTTGTTAATATTTGATTTATTATGACTAAGTTATGGTCATTTGAAGTTTTAATAGATTCTGTTTAAAATCAATAGTAGCACTTACGTAAACCTTTTAGGGTTTAAAAAAATAAACACATATAATAATTTTTTTGAGAATATATATCATAAGAGGAAGGTTATAATTGAAGAAAAACATAAGAAGTTTTTAATTTTAAAAATTTTCTTAGAATGATTTAGAAAATTAAAAGAGTAATAAAAACACTAAAATTCGGAATACGCTTGCTACCTTATTAAGAAAAACAAATGAATTTGAAACTTTCAAAGGTTTGAATGGAGGGTTGGGGTTGAAAGTTTCTTCAGATTTATATAGTGGGTCAATAAGAAGTCTTTTGAGTTGAGAAGAATAGTTAGTGCAATAAAATGATGAGATAAATGTTATATTTAAAGGTGAGGAAATGAAAGTTGTGAATGAGAAAGTTTTATGAGCATAATTAAGATTTGAGAGGTTATAAGTGGGTATAATTGAGTCAAAGGAGAGGGAGTTTTGACCTTTAACATTTTATAAAATGGTGAAATGTTTATAAATGTAATATTTATAAAAAGTTTGTATTAAAGTTGTAAAATTAAAGATTTGTTTGGAGGATTTTAAAGACTTTAAAATAGTTACTCTTTTTCAATAAAACTATAATACTTATTAATTTTTATAAAAATATTATGATTAAGACTTTCTATAAAATTAAGGATTAGAGTCCATAAATAATTAATTTTATTATTATATATGTATGTAAGCCCCGCTCCTGGGACGCTTACAGTTGATCAATCATCGCACATAAAACATATATTTTTCATTAACTTAAATAAAATGTTGCAGAGGAAACATTAAAATAACCTTTCATTTCGAAATAAATGCTTTTGCAAGTTAATACAACATTCGTTACAAAACATCGTTTGTTCGCATTACAATGTAAAAACATTAAACAAAAGAATGCCATCCGAAAAGAGCCGAGTAGCCGCCCCGTGCCATCCTCAACAACATTACCTGCCAATTGGAAACATATAAAAGTCAGCGTTGTTCTGTGAGTTCTAGTTTTATAGTAAAACATACTTTATCTTTTGTTTAAAGTCGTTCTTTACTTTCTTTCAAATCATGCCAGGCTTTAGAACGTGATCACACATCGTACATACAGATAAATAATAGTTATTATCTTCATCATCGTTCATTTCGTACATTTATTATCTTTCATTTCCATCTAGGTCCTGTCATGTGCTTAACCCCCCCTCTAGAGCACCAAGCAATTCATCTAGGGTTAAACAACAAGGACCCTATACATATGGTCAATCACAAAGATTAAACCCCTGTGTGCATCCTCATGGGGTATTTAACCCGCACATAATTGAGCTGGCACCCCTCATTGGGTGTGAACCTCCATACATTTGCTTAATCACACGGATTAAGCCCCGGTGTGCATCCTTCTGGGGTAGCTAACCCGCATACGGTTGAGCTAACACCCTTCATTGGGTGTGAACCTCCATACATTTGCTTGCAAGCCTTTCTTACTTTTATTCGTTCATTACTGCATGCATTCTTTCATTTCATTTCTCTTTTCATTATCTTCCACTTTAAGTTACATAATACTTTTATTTCATTCATTAACATTCAACGTAAAGACATGAAAAAATAATCATACATAATAAGGAACATCAACATAAAGATACAAACATCACCATACAAGGCACCATCATACATACATGACGTACATCTTACATAACAACATGCATAAACAATAATCATACATGCTTAACATAACATCTATGGTCCCAAAAGTCAACTTACTTAATCCCCGGGAACATTTAAAGTTAAAGCCTATATTACACTTTTCCCCGAAAGCAAAAAATAAATAAGTCCTTTCGAGCACATGAGCCCTATTTGGGCGTATGGGCACCATTCAGTCGCATGAGAACACTTAGGCGTATCGACACTATGGGGCGAATGAGCACTTAGGCGTATGGACACACTCCAGACGCATGAGCACTATGGGGCGTCTGGACTCTCAGTCGCATAGCCTTCAGTCCCATTACTTTCAAGCGCATGACTTTCAGTCGCATGACTTCCATGCGTATGAACCTCAGTCGCATGGCATTCAGGCACATGGACTTCAGTCGCATGACTTCTGGCTGCATTTCCTCCGGTCGCATGACCTTTGGCCGCATTACCTCTAGTCGCATGACTATCAGACGTATGACCTTCAGTCGGATGCCTATCGGCCATATGGCCTCCAGTCGCATGCCATTCGGTCTCATGGCTTCCAGTCGCATGAGCCCTAGCTGGGTGCAGAATGCAGTCTTCCTCGAACCTGAACTGCAACTTTCGGCCTCCAAACACTCTCAAACATGTTCTAAGCTCAAATCGACCATCCTAAACCTTAGAAACATCTAGCACAACACCATTCAAGCACCACCAAGCCCAAAATCAAAGCCCACCCGAATCACACACATACACATACACGTACATACGGGTTCAACACCCAACACTTCAAAATGATTTTGCTATGTGTTCCAGCCCCAAAATCAGTCAAAACGTGTAAAAGAGGGGTCCTAGAACTCACATTAACAGCCTCTTCGAGTATAGCTTCCCACAAACCCACTTGCCTTCGACTTTTGCACACGAAACCTGAAGTTTTCCACTTTCTCCTTCTCCTCCCTCTCTTGGCCGAATGAAATGGTGAATGGGAGAGGAGAATGGGCTGCCATTCCCCTTTACCCACTCTTCCAAGCCTTTTCTTCTTTTTGGCAAGATTGGTCCCTCAACTTGGACTTTATTTCTTTTCTTTCTTTTTCTTCTTTCTTTTTCTTCTTTCTTTGGCTTCAAGGAAAATAACCGGGTGTTACAAGTCCACCCCCCTTATATAGGTTTTGTCCCCAAAACCTATTATTCCTCAAACAATTATGGGTAATGCTGCCTCATTGTGACATCCGGTAATTTTCCGTTACCAAACTCCGTTAGTTCTATTGAGTCTTGCATACACGTGTCGTAAGAACACACTAGTTGTTGTTTAACGTTGGTGACCTAATAATAATTAACAATGTTAAGTTAATGATAACCTAACAGATTATGTGATTATGGTATTATGTCTATGTGTTTGCATGTTTTAAATGTTCTTTGTGAAAATTAATCGCATAACGTGAAAACTTGCCTAGTTAATTCGTATGTCTTGTGTTTTTATAAAGATAAAATATATAATGATTATCATTAGTTTATATCTTTATATTACTAAGTTAAAAACACTTTATAAAGAGTTAAAAGCTAATTTTTATAAAAATACAAAACACAAGGGTTTAAATGGTAATCATACAAAATTAAATTAAATATAACACAAAAACCCTAGCCCCCACACCCCCATCGGCCGCGATCTCCATCCTTCACCCCTCTATCTTCGAAATCAGCCTAGAACAAGCAAGAAAACACGAGATTGAATCGATTTCAAGGGTTGCAACAAGTTAGAATCATCAAATACAAGCCATTACACATTTAAAGGTTAGAACTTTACAAGTTTTGAGGAGTTTTCATGTTGGCCGAAACCCTAGGTTCAAATGGGTGGTTATGATGTTGAATTATTGGTTATTTGATGATGTTAGTATGTTAGTTAGATAGTATACATGTTGTTTAACGTTGATTATGCATGAATGATACATTTTTAATGGATTAATCATGAACTTTGATTCTAGACAAACCCTACTTCGAAATTGATATGATTATGTATGATTGATGATTGTTTGATGAATGTATGATGAGTGGTAGGTTGTATGAATGCTAGGTTACATTGATCTTGCAAGAAATTGATGATTGAAGTTGGTGTTCATAGGTTACTAATAATAGTAACTTTATTTCTATAACATGATGATCTAATGATGGATTGATGTTGTTCATGTGTTTATGATGATGATTAGGTGCTAGATTGTTGATATGAATGCTAGAAATCTTAGAATGAATGTTGTTGTTCATATCTTGCCAAAAGTGGAAAATTTTGTTCATGATGATTGATGAATTATGATGATTAGGCATTGTTGATCATGTCTAGATGTTATTATGAACTTGAAATGGTATATTAGTGATGAATTCGTGAATACATTGGATGTTTCATAGATTTTAGAATGTACTTTCTCAAAAGGGAAACTTTATTTGCACAAAGTTTGAAAGATGATAGTTTGAGCATGTTTGGGATATTAGGAGCATGTTAGTATGTTTATGGATGATTTCTAATATTGCAGAATATGTTAATTTAGTTGTATGGACTTTGATGATCATGTATGACGTTGAAAGTTGGTTAGTAGTTAAGACATCATGTTTGGGACTGGAAATTGATTATTATGGTGTATGTTGAATGCAATGAACATGTTTAATGAATATGATTGTGATCATCATACACGCGTGCGAATCTGAGGCCCCTACTTAGTAGGATTGGCAGGGTTTAGGGTGTGAAGTCTTGAGTGGCTTCACATGGCATGTAGTGTGTGATTTGATCTTTGTGTGGCATGTTAGTTATGTTATAACTAGTTGGCATGTTAATATTTAGATTCGCATGACTTGTATGATACTTGGTAGTATGATGATCTAAGTAATACATCTGGGTAATGTAGCATACATATGATCCATTTGAATGTTAACCATGTATGATGTATGTGTATGATTGCTTGAATGGTTTACAACACATAATGTCACCAACGGGTCAAACAGGTCAACTGAGTCAAACGTGTCTGTTTTCTAAAACCTTGAGTCCTTGGTTGTAGTGTACTTAGGATTTCACATGTTCTCTGTTTGCACGTACTCATGTACTTATATGATCTAGGTAACCTCTGAAGGTTGTCTGTCCACTCTGTCTATCAGGTAAAACTCTAAGTATCCATTACACATATCAGGTTAGTTCATGCCCCACTCTTTACTAAATCTCTTTTGGGGGAGATAGCATACTGGTAAACTACAAACGCTTTATATATTCAATTTGTGCATAATATTAATATAGTGTTGTTATCATAGAAAAGTCCTCACACTTTTGAATTGTTAATATTGAATAGCGGGGAATTTGGGTAGTACTACTGGGACTGACGAGCCCCACCTGTGTGACTCGAGGTCAACCGGGTGCAATTTGTCCTATTGAACATTGTCACAACCTGTTAAGTCGTGACAGGAGGCAACAACGTAACACAAGCAACTTCAATTGTGAAATCACTATGAATTAATATTTATTGTTAACATACTAGCTATCTGTTACAATGCACTACTTTTATATCTCTATTATTAAACTGCTTATGTTTGAATATCAACTCTTGAACTCACCAACCGTTGTGTTGACATTTTACTATGCTATTCTCAGGTTAATAACTTCGCTTGCCTATAGGAGCACTGCACGGATTCATCTTGCATTCTAAGACTTGGTCTTAAAGACATCTTTATTGGTTTTATTATTAATATTTTCTCATTTGGTTTGGCGCGTGTTTTGCCATATTATACATTTATACACTTTGAGTTTCTTTACATACAAAATGCTACCGTATGGTTTTAAAGTTTGAACTTTGGTTGAATTTATTTAAATGTGGCATATACAGTCGTTCTGAGTAACCATTGACTATGATCCTGGTTTGTTCACACGCCTCGCGGTAAACCCCGCATGTGGATTTTGAGGGTGTGACACTCATCTCCTCTTCAGTCTCCCACGTAGACTCAGATCCCTTTCTATGCTTCCAATGTACGTGCACAAGTGGGACCACTTGACTCCTCAATCTCTTCTCTTTACGGCTGATGATCGCCACTGGTTGCTCCACATAATTGATCCATTCATCCATCTCGATATCCTCCAGTGGAACAATCATATCTTCATCTGCTACATTTTCTCAGATGAGATACATGTAATGTAGGATGAATTCCACTCAACTCCTCTGGTAACTCCAATCTATAGGCCACCTCTCCTACTCAAGCAATGATTCAGAAAGGCCCTATGTATTTCAGGCTCAACTTGTCGCACTTTCTGAACCAAATGATACCCTTCCAAGGTGAGACTTTCAACATAACTCTATCACCCACCTGGAACTCAATCGGTCTCTGTCGTTTATCAGCATACGACTTCTGTCTATCTTTGGCTGCTTTCATAAAGGCCTTGATCCTTTCTAGCTTCTTAGTCGTAGCCTCGACCACTTCGACGCTCCCAAACTCTTTATGACCAATATCACCCCAACACATGGGTGTCCTGCATCTCCTACCGTATAGCATCTCATAAGGAGGCATACCAATACTGGCATGATAACTATTGTTATATGAGAACTCAGCTAATGGTAAGTGGTCATCCCAACTTCCCCCAAAATCAATAACACATGCCCGAAACATATCTTCCAGTGTCTTTATCGTCCGTTCTGACTGACTTTCCGTCTAAGGATGATAAGCCATGCAAATATGTAACCTCATCCCCATCGCATCATGAAAATTACATCCTTCCGGGTCAACTTGGTTAGTGGAGAAACGAACTTAGAGAAGTCTTGAATAAACCTTCGGTAATAGCCCGCCAAACCCAAGAAACTACGAATCTTGGATGGTGTCTTTGGAGACTTCCATTGCATTACCGCCTCCACCTTTGCCGAATCCACCATAATCCCCTCAGGATTCAACACGTGACCCAACAATTGAACCTCGCGCAACCAGAACGCGTATTTGGAGAACTTAGCATATAGCTTCTCCCTTCTCAATGTCTCCAACACCTCTCGAATGTGACTAGCATGCTTTATCTTGCTCTATGAATAAATCAGGATATCATCGTTAAACACAATCACTGATTTATCCAGCATCGGCCGACATACTCGATTCATATAAAAGCAGCTGGCGCATTGGTTAAACCAAAAGACATAACGAGAAATTTGTAATGTCCATAGCGCGTACGGAAAGATGTTTTAGGGATATCCTGCTCTTTCACCTTTAGCTGATGGTAGCCAGATCGAAAGTCTATCCTTGAGAACCAACTGGCACCTTGAAGTTGATCAAACAAATAATCAATTCTCGGTAACGGGTATCGATTCTTCACCATCAACTTGTTCAGCTCACGGTAGTCTATACACATTCTCATGCTACCGTCTTTATTCTTTACGAATAAGACCGGAGCACCCCAAGGAGAGATACTTGGTCTTAAACCCCTTATCAAGTAGATCTTGCAATTGCTCCATTAACTCTTTCATCTCAGTCGGAGCCAAACGGTACGATGCATTGGCAATAGGTTGGGCACCTGGTATCAATTTAATCTGAAACTCGATCTCTCGGTCAGGTGGCACTACTGCTATGTCTTCGGGAAATACATCTGGAAAGTCACACACAACCGGTACATTGGACAGTTGTGGTGTAAGTGTATCAACATCCTTTACATAGGCCAAGTAGGTACTACATCCACGCCTCATGCACTTTCCCGCCACCGCCATCGAAATCACTCTCGGGATCGTAGTGACTCGATCACCATAAACCCTCACCATACTCCCATCAGGCGCTGTCAATCGAATCATCTTCTCGCGACACACAATGTTCGCCTCGTAATCCGCGAACCAATCCATCCCAAGAACTACATCGAAACAACCTAAGGTCACCACGAGGGTCTAACAAGAAACTTGTGACATTCTAATTCCACGTCACAACCTACTATCATCTCAGAAATCCTGGTAGAATCTCCTATGGCAGTTTCTACATCAAAGGGCGCATCAACACTCCTACTAACAGGCAGTTTAGCACAGAAAGCCGCAGAAATAAAACTTTTACTGGCCCCAGAATCAAATAACATAGAGGCGAAAGTTTGGTTTACTAGAAACATACCTGACACAACATCAGGGTCCGTCCTAGGCTCCTCCTGCGTCATCGTAAACGCTTTGGCGCTCGCCCTCTGTCCTTCTCCCCCAGCCTTCTTCATTCCCGAACCTTCCGCCCTCGGCTTCTTGCAGTACCTACTCATGTCGCCCTTTGCACTACAGTTGAAACATCTCCCTGTTTTGCATTTCCTTGCCATATGACCAGGCTTTCCACACTTGAAGCGCACGTTCGATCCTAACCTACATTCACCGGTGTGCTCCTTCCCACACTTGCCTCACCTCTTCGACCCTGCACCGGATGTGACCACCCGACGGTCATCCACCCGTGCACTTTTGTTACTCGTCGGGGCACCACCCCGACCAAATCTTTTCCCATTCCAACTCCGATCACCACCACCCTTCTTGCTTGCCTCAGCCACCACCACCTCTCGTTCATTATATAACTTTCCTGCAAAATCAACCGCCGACCTAAACGTGCTTGGTCGGGTAGCGATCATGTGCTTGCGGATATCTGACGGCAAGCCCTGAGTATACCTCTTGATCTTTCGTGATAGTGGCATCACCTGATCCAGCACCAGCCGTGCCATCTCATTAAATTTGGTGGTGTATTGTTGATGTGACATTGTTCCCGCCTCCAGCTGCAGGAATTCCCTTTCCACCTTATCCATCTCTCGGTGAGGACAGAACTCCTCAATTACCAGATTCTTCAACTTGGACCACCTCATTCTTCCAATTGCCCGACTACCCTCGACTTGGACAATATTGTCCCACCAACACAGAGCTGAGTCCACAAATGAGTGCATAGCAAACTTCATCTTCTGGTCTTCTTGGCACTCACTGATATTCAGAACAACTTGCATTTCCCTCACCCATCGGTGAGCAGCAACAACAGTGCCATTACCATCAAAAGTAGGGGGCTTACACCTTTGAAATTCCCCATAGTTACAGCCTCGTGCCGCCTCCGGCGCAAGCTCTTCTTCTTCCTCCTTTTCATCATCAGAGAGAACCGTTTTAGGCTTTGGTTGTTCCCATCCTCTCGAGGACCTATTCCTCTCTTTCCTTTCTCCTTCCCTTACAGCCTTTATTACTTCAGTAACCACAGACGGTAAGATCATCTGCATGACCTGATGAACTTTTTTCATAACAGTCTCCTTTACTAAGGCTCTCAAATTGGCGCTCTCATCTCCGCCCTCCGGATGAGGGGTCTCGGGTTCTTCATGAACCATATTTTCAACTCTAGGCCTTCCTCTTTTGGGTTGCGGTTCAACACCAAGTCCACCGCGACCTCCACCCCTTGAAGCTTTAGATGATCTACCGTCGGCCATCCTCTAACACACATTGAAAGATTCAAACACCAACACGGTCATTCAAGGGAACATATTAGTTTATGTCAAGTATAGTAAGTCTCTAATTACAGTGGCAAGTTGTGATTAGCCACTTACTTTACTCTTCATACCCCAAGCATCACCTACCTGACTACATTAGTATTTAAATCTACAAACAACACATAAACCACATAACATGCGCACGTAATACCAGTTAACATTAAGAAAATACCTGATGGCACGTAGCTACTCAGACTGGCATCCCTTCCCTTTCCGTCCCATTTTTAGTTCAAGTTTAGGTTTATTTTGAAAATTTACCCGTTTCACTTAAACTTTAGCTTTGATACCAACTTGTAAGGCCCCGTTCCCGAGACGCTTACAGCTGGCCAATCATCGCACATAAAACATATATTTTTCATTAACTTAAGTAAAACGTTGCAGCGAAAACATTAATATAACCTTTCATTTCAAAATAAATGCTTTTGCAAGTTAATACAACATTCGTTACAAAACATCATTTGTTCGCATTACAATGTAAAAACATTAAACAAAAGAATGCCATCCAAAAAGAGCCGAGAAGCCGCCCCGTGCCATCCTCAGCAACATTACCTGCCAACTTGAAACACATGCCAAAAAGAGCCGAGAAGCCGCCCCGTGCCATCCTCAACAACATTACCTGCCAACTTGAAACACATAAAAGTCAGCGTTGCTGAGTGAGTTCTAGTTTTATAATAAAACATACTTTATCTTTCGTTTAAAATTGTTCTTTACTTTCTTTCAAATCATACTAGGCTTTAGAACATGAACACACATCGTACGTACACATAGATAATAGTTATTATCTTCATCATTGTTTATTTCGCACATTTATTATCTTTCATTTCCATCTAGGTCCTATCATGTGCTTAACCCCTCATCTAGATCACCAAGCAATTCATCTAGGGTGAAGCGACAAGGACCCCATACATATGGTCAATCACAAAGAATGAACCTCTGTGTGCATCCTCATGGGGTATTTAACCCGCACATAGTTGAGCTGACACCCCTCATTAGGTGTGAACCTCCATAAATTTGCTTAATCACATGGATTAAGCGCTTGTGTGTATCCTTATGGGATAGCTAACACGCACACGGTTGAGCTAACACCCTTCATTGGGTGTGAACCTCCATACATTTGCTTGCAAGCCTTTCTTACTTTCATTCGTTCATTAATGCATGCCTTCTTTCATTTCGTTCCTCTTTTCATTATCTTCCATTTTACGTTACATAATACTTTTATTTCATTCATTAACATTCAACATAAAGCCACGGGAAAATAATTATACATAATACGGAACATCAACATAAACATACAAACATCGCCATACAAGGCACCATCATACATACATGACGTACATCATACATAACAACATGCATAAACAACAATCATACATGCCTAACATAACATCTATGGCCCCAAAAGTCAACTTACATAATCCCCAAGAACATTCCAAGTTAAAGTCTATATTACACTTTTCCCCGAAAGTAGAAAATAAACTAAGTCCGTTCGGGCGCACGAGCCCTATTTGGGCATATGGGCACCATTCAGTCGTATGGCCTTACAGGCACATGAGAACACTTAGGCGTATGGACACTATGGGGTGAATGAGCACTTAGGCGTATGGACAGTCTCCAGAAGCATGGGCACTATGGGGCGTATGGACTCTCAGTCGCATAGCCTTCAGTCGCATAACTTTCAGGCGCATTAACCTTCGGTCGCATGACTTCCATACGTATGAACCTCATTCGTATGGCATTGAGGCGCATGGACTTTAGTCGCATGACTTCTGGTTGCATTTCCTCCGGTCGCATGACCTTTGGCTGCATTACCTCCAGTCGCATGACTATCAGGCGTATGACCTTCAGTCGCATGCCTGTCGGCCGTATGGCCTCCAGTCGTGTAAGTCCCCATTCCCGGGACACTTACAACTAGTAAATCATCGCACATAAAACATATAATTTACATTTAAACATTCATAAAAACATTGCAGCGGAAACATAAAACTAACTTTTCATATCA
Source organism: Flaveria trinervia (assembly GCA_025506515.1). Taxonomy (NCBI): domain Eukaryota; kingdom Viridiplantae; phylum Streptophyta; class Magnoliopsida; order Asterales; family Asteraceae; genus Flaveria; species Flaveria trinervia. The sequence continues at coordinate 66,048,866 of CM046456.1, read as the reverse complement.
TTACAAATGCTTTTGCCAGTTAATACAAGCGTTTATTTCCAAAACATCATTCGTTTGCATTACAATGCAAAAACATTAACAAAAGAATGCCATTCAAAATGCCAAATAACTGCTCCATGCCATCCTCAGCAATGCTCACCTGCCAACTAGAAAATGCATAAAAGTCAGCGTTGCTGAGTGAGTTCTAAGTTTTATAATAAAACATACTTTTCTTTTGTAAAACCATTATTTACTATTGCATGTGATCGTACATCATACGTACATACAGATAATAGCATTATTATCTTCGTCATTCTTTCATTCATACTTCCATTCATTCATCATTTCATTCTTTACTTTTGTCATCACCATGAACTTTACCCTTCATGCTCATGGTACTGTGCCTAAGCCTATAAAAGACCTTCATTGGTGGTGCCCGACACCAAGTGGTCACAGTACCTAAGGTAAAGTTCAGGTATACCATTATCATATGCTATGCCCTTCATGCTCATGATACTGGACCTAAGCCTATAAAGACCTTCATCGGTGGTGCCCGGCACCAAGTGGTCACAATACCTAAGGCACGCAACAATGGTTCATCCATATGGTCAATCACAAAGAAAGACCCCAATGTGCAGCCTTTGGGGTAGCTAACCCGCACACCGTTAAGCTAACACCTTCATCGGGTGTGCACCTCCATACATTTGCTTGCAAGCCTTTCTTACGTTCACTCATTCATTCATTAATGCATGCATTCATCATCATGTTCCTCTTTCATTATTTTTCACTTTACGTTACATAATACATTCGTTCATTCATTATCATAACACGTAAAGCCACGGGAAAGATAAACATACATCATAATAAGGAACTTAAACATATCATTCAGTCATCATCATGCAGGTCATCATACATACATAACATACATCATGTGTAACCATGCAACATCATCATCATCATGCATATATACCAATCACACATCACTACATGCCCATCATACCATTTATGACCTCAAAAGTCAACTTACATAACCCCCGAGAACCTCCTAGGTCAAAGCCTACATTACCTCTTTTTTCCCAAAAAGTCAGAATTATTCTAAGTGTTCATCCGCATTAACCTTATTGTTCATCCGCATTAACCTTATTGTTCATCCGCATTTGATTTGCTTCATCCACATTAATTTGCTTCATCCGCATTGACATGCTTCATTCGCATATGTCATCCGCATTTGACTTACTTATCCGCATTTCATATACTTAGTCAAATGCTCATCCGCATTGACCCCATCCACATTAATTGTTCATCCGCATTTACTTACTCTGCAGTTAATACTCATCCGCATTTCCCTTTTACTTAGTCCATATTCATCCACATTTCTCAGACTTAGTCAAATGCTCATCCGCATTTCATGCACTTAGTCAATGTTCATCCGCATTGACTTCATTCGCATTTGACTTCTCCACATTGGCTTACTCAGTGGTAAATGTTCATCCGCATTAACCCTTTTCATCCGCATTGACTTTTCAACACTTATACTGATTCTAAAACTTAACATAAGAGCCTTAAACATTAGATTTCAAATCTCAACTCACCATTCATCATGTTCTAAGCTTAAATCTTACCCTCTAAGCCTTAGAAACATCATCATACATCATCAAGCATGAACATAATCACATCATAACATCATTATACATGCATACAAGCATACGGGTCTGAAACCCAATTTAATAAAAACATACATTCATGCATTTTCAGCCCCAAATCAGTTAAAAACCAGTAAAAGAGGGGTTCTAGAGTCACCTTTGCAGCTCTTGAGTATGGCTTCTTCCAAACTCGTTTGCAAATTGACTTCAACTGCCTAGAAACCCACAAAAAAACATACCCGAACACATACAAACACACATAAGCATAAACCCGAGGATATGACCAGTCAAGAACATCATAAACACACGAGTTCTTACCTTGAATTTGAACTTCTTCTTCTTGTTCTTCTTCAAACTCGAGCTCTGCTCTTTCTCTCTCTAAAATCCAAACTCAAAAGTGAAAAGTGGAATGGCATGGGCGGCCATGCTACTTTTGTACAACATAAAAAGTAAATCTTGTACTTTTTACATATTTAACCCCTCATCTTGGGTTAAATAGCATTTCTTTATTTTTCCTTCACTTTATTCTTTTCTTTCTTTGACTTTAAAATAACCGGGTGTTACAAGTCGCATGCCATTCGGTCTCTTGGCTTCCAGTCGCATGAGCCCTAACTGGGTGCAGAATGCAGTCTTCTTCGAACCTGAACTGCAGCTTTCGGCCTCCAAACCCTCTTAAACCTGTTCTAAGCTCAAATCGACCATTCTAAACCTTAGAAACACCTACCACAACACCATTCAAGCACCACTAAGCCCAAAATCAAACCCCACCCGAATCACACACATACACATACACATACATACGGGTTCAACACCAACACTTCAAAACGATTTTGCTATGTATTCCAGCCCCAAAATTAGTAAAAAACGTGTAAAAGAGGGGTCTTAGAACTCACATTAACAACCTCTTCAAGTATAGCTTCCTACAAACCCACTTGCCTTCGACTTTTGCACACGATTCCAAGAAAACCCGAAGTTTTGCCCTTTCTCCTTCTCCTTCCTCTCTTGGCCGAATGAAATGGTGAATGGGAGAGGGGAATGGACTGCCATTCCCCTTTACCCACTTTTCCACGCTTTTTTTTTTTTTGGCAAGATTGGTCCCTCAACTTGGACTTTATTTCTTTTCTTTCTTTTTCTTCTTTCTTTGGCTTCAAGGAAAATAACCAAGTGTTACAATGTATACAAAAATAACACATGTGTACTTTTATAAGAAGCTAAGAAATTTAATAATAAAATGAAATTTTGAAATTTTATAAATATATACGAACTTTATCGTATTACTAATTTAGGCTTTCATTTACATCATCAAGTCATAGCATAAGTAAAGTTATAAAACAAAGATTAATCATACTAATAAATATATCCACTATGGAATCTTATATAAACACTAGGTTAGTATCCATGTAATACACGGATTGAACAAATAAAAGATTAAATAATTATTAATAAAAAGTTATATAGTATAAAATCATGTTGAAAATAAAATATGATTATAAGTACATATAAATAATTAATTTAAGTAAATAAACAATAATATATTTTTCTCAAACTTTTATTTTATAAAAAATTGTGAATTTTTGTTTTTAAATAGTGTGTTTTTAATAAAAAAGGTTTTTTATTATATATTATATTTTTAATTTGAAAATGGTATAAGTAATATTATTAGTATTCAATATTATTATTAATAATATAGAGAAATAAGAAAGTAAGTATAATGAGATCTATAATAGTTCAATCCTTATTTTAGTTTTTTTAAAAATAGGTAGATAAACTAAATACTCATTAAGTAACTGGATTAAATTTTAATGTAAAATACATATGTAAAATAAACATGAATGGTCATACCATTTTTTAACTTTTTTATGTAAATAATTTTATTTTTAAACTTTCAGTTTAAGAGTTTTTATAATTTTTTATAAAAATCTGTTTTTAAAAATATATGATTTGTAATTATTTTATTTGTTTTAATAAGTCTGTTTTAAAAATTTTTCATCTGTTTCTAATTTTTTTAAAAACAAAACTATTTTAAAATATTTTGTTTACAAAATGTTTAATGTTTTAGAAAATTTCATATTATATAAAAGTTTATTATTTATTACTTAGATTTTAATTAAAATTTATTATTTTTAATTTCCTTCACAAAATCTATTTTAAAAAAAGCTAGGTTGATTTTAAAAAAAGAATAGATAAGAGAGAGAAACATAACAATTAATAAAATTTATAAAATTTATTTTAATAAGAGAAAATTTTGTTTGAGTATTTAAATTACTATAACACTTTTTGGAGGGAAAATTTATGTGTGAATGTTTAGAAAAATGTCAAATGACAAAAACATAGGTTAAGAAAATGATAAGTGACAAAAAAACATTATTTTATTAGATGTTATAGATATATAATACTATAAGTTATGATGAATAATGGTACATATGAAAAAAATAACATAGAATTTCAAATGTTTTATTGCATAAACAATGAATGAAAAAGGATCGGGTTAAAAATATGGATAGGTGTCCGGGCCATAGGTGTTTGGTTTGTTATCATAAAAGTTTTAACTTATGTTTCAAAACTTTACAAAACCAACCCCAAAGTTACTAAAACCTAATTTTGATAAATAATTAACGTATTAAATTAATAAATTAATAAAATCTCATTTTGTGACAAAACTTTATAAATTAATAAAAAATATTATATAAATTGTAAAGAATTACTAATTGAATAAATAACATAATTAATGTATTTGAACATAATGATAAAACAAAATAATGACTTTCATACATGAATAATCCAAACAAATTCAAGTTTATATTATAATCGGGTCAAATATTACAATACCTGACAATACTTTTTGTGGAAATTTTCTAAAGGTAATTAGTCCTAGAAAGTTTTCACACCTAAACATGTTTAAATGTGAATTTTTCCTGTCGTCCATGATAAACTCAAGATATATTAATATTATTTAAGTTCTATCATACATGTATGAACATCTCACGCGAAACGAAACCAAGTATGAGTTCGTGGGTTTCAGTCTAGTCAAAATGGGTTCAATTTGTTTTTGGATTGAATCAGCAAACACATTTAGCTAAATGTAAGATGTTGTGTTAACATGTCATGTTCACCGGTTGACCGATTTATTCATATGCAATTTTCTAAAATTTGTGTTGTATGATTATAACTTCAATTGTTTGGTATTTTACACTAAAATTTTAAGAAATATAAATGGACATTATAATTATATTAAACCCTTTAGTCGGTGGCTATAGTAGGTACCCATCATTAAGCCACGTGTTAGTTACTTTTTTTGTACTTTGAATTTTCTCTCTACTATGCCACTGGTTATATATGTTCCGGCGAACCCATCAGTGAATCTCGCTACCATAAGTGAAAACCAACACCGAAGAAGAGATCTAGGTTTTGATTTTGGTCCGGGGCTTAGCCGAGAAAAAAAGGAATCTATTCCCATCATTATCAATATTCATTTTGAAGTGAACGGAGAGGCCGTAGCTACTTCTTCGAATGGTACTATGGCGGTGATGGCAGCTTAAGCAGAAAGAACCGAAAAGTTTTAAATCTTCCATCAGCAGTGTTGTTTATGTGAGAGTTTCAAACGACAAAGAAGAGAGTTATGATTTAAGATGGTGTACCAACTGGGGGAGTGGAGAGAGTGATATCAGTAGTCGGCATGCCTTCTACAGCATCGAATATGAAAGGAGAAAAAGGTTGCCACCAGAGGTTAAAGAACGAGGTGAAGAATAAAGAATATATATTTTCTTTTGATGGGGTGTGTTTGAGGCAGGTTAAGAGTAATAAAACTCTAAAATAATGCTAAACTATAACATAAGTGAAACATATATAACTATAAGGGCAAAAATTTACATATGTGTAACTTAGGGTTACATATGTAACTTTTATTATAAGGATAAAAATTAAATTAAGTCTTATGATGATAATATAGATATATATATATATATATATATATATATATATATACACGTATATATATGCATGGATAATTATATAATATATATATAATACTATTTTTAATCATTTAAGTGATACATATCTAATAAATAATAAATAATTAACTGTAATTATCCTAAATCTAACAAATAATAAGCCAAACTTGTTATAACTATAATATATCACAAAAAATCATTGATCCACATCCCTACTAAAATATATGATTTTTTATTAATAAAAATCTTAAGAAAATCAATCCCGACTGAAACTTAAAACATTAATTTTTCCAATATAAATAGGTGATCTTATTATAATTATTTTTCACACCAAACTTTAAATCTATAGCTATTATAGCAATAAATATCACCCATAGAAACTCTCTTGAAGATCCAAGAAGTTTTTCCCCATCAAGTAAGTTTTAATGTTCTTCGTGTTCGTACCTTTTTAATTTTGTTTTGTCAAATTCAATCATAACTAGCTTGGATCTATGATTACATAACATGTCTATTTAGTAATCACAGATCTAAGTTGGATCAAAACATCAATTAATATATAATCATCAAGACTTTGCTTAAACACATCAAACTTAATATTTCAAATTTTAACATATTCATAGGGCCAACTTCGCAGGATCATATCTCCATCATAACAAATCTATTTTTTATGTTCTATTTTTCAATATTAAATTCAGAGTCTTATATTTCAAACCATATAAAGATTGTCTTCTAACTCGTTGATTTGACCCCTTAAACAGCTCGCATGAGTTTAGTGCATGAATCTATCCAACACTGTTAAAACTTAAAATTTCCAAATTTTCAATATTTATATGAGCATAATATAAAGCTTTGATTTTATTATAAAATAAGCAATATAAATATTATTCTAACCAATAAAAATCCAAATTTCAATGTTTCTATCAACTTTGAATCATGCTTTTAGTAAAATATTTTATGTAATCAGTTGTAACCCTATACTATACAACTTGTTCATTTCTATCTTTACTAGATTTATATTTATAATTGTTTCTTATACTTATAAATTTACACTCGATATGTATTTATATGGCAAGCAAAATGTTTTGATTAAGGAAAGACAGGGTACTTAAGTGATGAAAATCCACCAACTCTTTCCTGCGAATCCTTTTGTTGTTTGTGTTACTTTAGGATGACACATATCTAGTATATGACAACCATTCTTGAACTTTTTATGATAACAACCCTTTATCTGTCCATAAATACAATTAATTAACTAAATAAACTTACATATGGCATGTTGGAGCATATATAGTCATATATAGTGTGTCCGTCATTTGTCGAATAGTCTAGGCTTAATGTATACACCTGATATGTTGTAAACACATGAAACTGGGTCATTCGTAGGAGCATATGCAAATAAGAATCAGTCGTACGACTGAGCCATGCTAATGGACCAGCCGTGCGACTGAGAGGTGCGATTGGGGGCATTCGTAAGACTGAACCATAAGAATGGTCCAGTCGTACGATTGAACCATACGCATGGTCCAGTCGTACGATTGAACCATACGCTTGGTCCAATTGCACGAATGGGCCCAATCGCATCTAATATGGGTCGAGGCCTATATATACCAGTTTCAATGTGTAGAGAGATTAAGGGTTTTGAGAGGAGTCTGCCCGGGGCCTAGGGCTTCCGGATAAGAGGGGAGATCATGCTCGATCTTCCCCTTGCCAAGAGTCTTGATTCTTATGTTGTAACGAGCTTGTGATCGTTAGGTTTTATCAATGAAACCATTCAATTATAGTTCGTATTATTGATTGTCTCTTGGTTTTTTCTGTGTTCATCCTTCCGTCAAGAACATGCTTGGATGTTTATCGATCAAACCGACTTCACAGGGCAATCCTCAATTCAAGTTACTATAAGTTGCAAGATCACCACCCACTTTAAAAGGTGAGTTCATAACTCTTTTTCTTTTGTATTTTAAGGTGGAAACATGCTTTCCAAATCAAATTGAGATTTTAAATTCTAAAGTCAAAACTACTCTTTTGCAAACTCATTGACAAATTTCTAATACTAATAAAACTAAACTGATTATACATGTTATATTTTATGATACTTTTTACTCCAAAGTTCTCTATTGGCCTGACAAGACCATTTGGTACTTGGGTTAATGCATGCCAATCAATCCTGAGCGTCCTTTGAGTCAATGTATTCTCTTTCACTTGAAAGGAGCTGGATGTTCAAAAACCGCATACTAGTAAAACGTACTATTAGTCTGAACTCTTATGTCAGGGGTTAGTGTAAGGCCCCGTTCCCGGGACATTTACAGCTAGCCAATCATCGCACATAAAACGTATAATTACATTAACTTAAAAATTATTGCAGTGAAAACATTAAAAACAACATATTCATTAAAACTGCTTTTGCAAATAATACAACATTCGTTACACAGTTTCATTTATTCGCATTATAATTAAACAAAAGAATGTCATCCAAAAGAGCCAAGTAGTCGTCCCGTGCCATCCTCAGCAACTTTACCTGCCAACTAGAAAATGCATAAAAAGTCAGTGTTGCTGAGTGAGTTCTAGTTTTATAAAAAACATTACATTACCTTTCATTCGTTAAAGCATTTTTATTACTATCGCACGTGATCACACATCGTACGTACACATAGATAATATCATTATTATCTTCTTTTACTGTTTATCACGTTCTTTCTTTAACTCTTTCTTTCTTTACCACATTCTTTACCACTATTTGGATCAGTGTCATCAGCTATGCCCCAAACAAATGGGGTACTGGGCCAAAGATCATAATTGACTTCCACATCGCACATAGCCTGGACACAACACCGGGGTAAGCGACAAGATCCCAACTGTATACTACACCTCTAATATTATGCATAACTCGGGTACTGGGCCGAAGATCATAAATGAATTCCACACCGCACATAGCCTGGCACCAGCACCGAGGTGAGTAATCACTATAAACCAACTGTATACTACACCTCTAACATTATGCATAACTCGGGTACTGGGCCGAAGATCATAAATGACTTCCACACCGCACATAGACTGGCACCATTATTGCACCGAGGTGAGTAATCACTACAAACCATGTACAAAATCATTGGTCAATCACAAAGACTGGACCCCTGCGTGTATCCTTAAGGGTTAGCTAAACCATACGCAGTTGAGCATACGCCATTTTAGAGTCGTGCACCTCCGTACATATTGCTTGCAAGCCTCTCTCTACTTTCTTTTTCATTAATGCATGCATTCATTCATTACGTTCCTCTTTTCATTATCTTTCACTTTACATTACATAATACTTAGTATTTCATTCATTAACATTCAACGTAAAGCCACGAGAAAATAAACATAAATAATAAGGAACATCAACATAAACATACAACATCACCATACATGGTGAATCATACATACATAACGTACATCATACCATCATGCATAACATCATCATCATATATCATTCATGCCCATCACATCATCTATGACCTCAAAAAGTCAACTTACATAGCCCTCGGGAACCTCCCAAGTCAAAGCCTACATCAACACTTTTCCCCAAAAAGTGAAAAAATATTCTAAGTCTTCATCCGCATTTTATTTTGTTCATCCGTATTTGTCTATCCGCATTTGTCCATCCGCATTAACTTTTGTTCATTCGCATTAACTTTTGTTCATCCGTATTAACTTTTGTTCATCCGCATTAACTTTTGTTCATCCGCATTAACTTTTGTTCATCCGCATTAACTTTTGTTCATCCGCATTAACTTTTGTTCATCCGCATTTGTTCATCCACATTAAGTTTAGTTCATCCACATTTGTTCATCTGCATGAACTTTTGTTCATCCGCATTAACTTTTGTTCATTTGTATTTGTTCATCCGCATAAACTTTTGTTCATCCGCATTTCCTTTTACTCATTCGCATTTCCTTTACTCATCCGCATTTCCTTTTACTCATCTTCATTTCCTTTTACTCATCCGCATTGACTTTTACTCATCCGCATTTCCTCTTTACTCATCCGCATTGACTTTTACTCATCCGCATTGACTTTTACTCATCCGCATTGACTTTTACTCATCTGCATTGACTTTTACTCATCCACATTTCCTCTTTACTCATCCGTATTGACTTTTAGTAATCCGCATTGACTTTTACTCATCCGCATTTGTCGATGCTCATTCACATTTGTCGATGCTCATCTGCATTTGTCGATGCTCATCCGTATTTGTCGATGCTCATCCGTATTTTTCAATGCTCATCCGCATTTCTGTTTACTCATCCGCATTTCATTTTACTCATCTGCATTGAATTTTACTCATCGCATTTCCTCTTTACTCATCCACGTTGACTTTTACTCATCCGTATTGACTTTTACTCATCCACATTTCCTCTTTACTCATCTGTATTGACTTTTACTCATCCGCATTGAATTTTACTCATCCGCATTTCCTCTTTACTCATCCGCATTTGTAGATACATGTATCCCTAGTTTCTGAACTTAATGTAAAATGTCTTTATTGTCTTACACAAATGTAATTGGATGGATGCTTAATGAAATACAATGTGTGGTTGTGCTTATAATGTTGAATAGTTCATTGCTTGGTATGTAATAACGCTTATCGAACTAACTATATAGGTTGTGGTTATTTGAATACATCTAAGTCAAATAATGATTATGAAACATATTCAAACTTAATCATATGAAGTTCTCATGCGATTGGCCATGCTAATGGACCATACGCATGAACAACTTCATACTAATTAACCAGTCGTACGAATGAACCAGGAGACTGGATCAGTTGCATGATTGTAACATGAGATTGGCTCAGTCGCACGATTGAACACTCAGTCGTGTGAATGGATCAACCGCATGTGTCAATCGCACAACTGAACCATGCTAATTGTTCAGTCGCCCGAATGAGAAACCCTAATCTATAAATACCACTTAATCATGGAAAGACGTGACACTTTGAATATTTTAATACCTACACGTACCCTAGTCATCCAGAGACCACTAGCAACCTGTTCCAACTTCATAGATCGTAGTAGATCGATTACTAATCATTCTTAAGGTTTAGATTCAATCGTTAATTGATTCTACGTGCGTTCTCACTGATTGGATCGCCAATCAAATAGGATTCCGCACTATTTGATTCAGTATACGCGTAAATCTGTTAGTATTTGTCGAGTACACGATCCTAACAAGTGGTATCAGAGCATTGGCTCTAGATTTACGTGTGATTCAATCATTTTGATATAAAAATTGTGTTTTTACACTCAAAAACGCAATCTTTTGTGTCAAATCGGATTTTCGATGTCTCCTGATCGTAAAGTTTAGTTTTTCCAGCATACGACAAATATGGTTAGCAAGAAATTCGTGTTTTTGCGTCCAAACACCTTAAACCTACAAATTTTCGAAATCCAGCAGGTTCAGTCGCACAATTGACTCAATCGCACGACTGAGGTCATACGCATCCCCCATACACACAATTGGACTCATTCATACTCTCATTCGTACGACTGAGCAATCTATTCGCATTGTTTAACCGCATTAGTTCATTCGCTCGATTGAGCCATCCGTATTAGTTCAGTCGCACAATTGAACCATCCGCATAGTTCAATCGCCCGAATAGCCCAATCGCACACCTTCATTCGCATAAATAAAACAGTCTGGTTTAAAGTTAAAGTTTATAGCAATGGAGGACCAATACTCAGCATTTACAGCAGGGAGAGACTCACGTATTCAGAACTTACTGCTACTGGAGAATGAAGTAGGGAATCATAATAAACCCCCAAAGCTAATCACGTTAGATGAATACCCACAATGGAAGCAACATTTCGAGATCTACTTAAATGGAGTATATCCCAATCTGTGGAATCTATAGAGACAGGGTACAACATGCCAGTAGGAGCTGATGGTGTCAAACTTACACTAGGTGGCATGACCGATGGTCAAAAGGTTCAATACAACACTGAAAAGAAAGTCTATGCTTTGCTTACATAGTCAATTCCGAATGATATTTTCCATCAATTCTCGAAATATACGCAAGCAAAGAAACTACGGGATGCATTGGAGAAAAGGTATGACGGAAATGCATCATTGAAGGCCATAAAGGCTAAGGCTTTAAAGGAGTTTGACAACTTCTCCTCGACGGGAAAAGAAAGCTTGGATGATGTTTTCGATAGGTTCTACCATTTGATGAGTGAGATGCACACTCATGGAGTATCGACATCAATGGAGGACAAAGTGTCTAACTTTGCAGATGAGTTGCCGGAGAAATGGGTTTCATTTGTCTCCAACCTCAGACAGAATGGTATGCTAACGAAGTTAGATATCAATAATTTCATTCTGAAGCTGAGAGAGGAAAAGCTGAGAATGAAGTATAGAGCACAAAAGTCTTCATATGATCAGAACCCAGCCCTGTACAACGCGACTCCACAAGCCAAAACATTTGGAGCACCTCTTCCGACAGTTTTTGTATCAAGCTCGTCTGGTCCTTCTCAAGCCTCTACTCCAGGGTCAGAAACGTCAGGGTCATCTGGTACCTAATACATTGTACCTGAAGCCAATGCAGCAAAACTGAAGACTGAGAATTTCGGTAATGTGACAGTTAAGGTAGCTAAAGAACACATGGATCTCTTAGCTGTGGTAGTCCACTCCTATGATGGACTAATTGCTGGTAAAATGAGAACTGCCATCTGGCAGATGAGGACTATAAGCAGGTTGACGAGACAGAGCTGGAAAGGATGGACATAATGTGGGCCTTAGCGAGTGCTGTCCGGAAAGCTAAGAAGTTTGTCAAGAAAACCGGATAGAACTTGGTTGCAACTAAGGACACTACCTTTGGTTTCGATAAGACCAAGGTGACTTGTTTCAACTGCGGCGAGAAAGAGCACTTCAAACGGGAGTGTGTGAAGCCAAAGAAGACTGGAAGGGAATCATTTCACTTCCTTCAATCATCAGGATAAACCCACTAGCAGTCCTACTTCATCAAGCAAGGATCCTAAAGCCTTGACTGCTCATGATGATGAAGGACAGGACTGGAGCTTTCGGTTTGTCTCACCGGGAGAATCCAATATCGCTAGTATGGAGGATCTAGATAATGATTCTGCTAGTGAAGGAGATATTGTAGTTGAACTCGCGATGTCAAACACAGAAGAGACTGCCCAAGTTGTCAATTACCTGCCTGAAGAAGGGAAAACTGAAACAACGTCAGAATCACCAGCACCAGAAATACCAGAGTCTGCATTGATGGCTGATTCATGAGAACCCTCTCATGTAAGTCATACTGACCAACTTTTCAATAATCATGCTTGTTCTGATTATAATAAATTTAGGGAAATCATTGATTTAAAATTTTCTAGGTTATTAGATCATAATGATAATTTAGTAAAGGACTTGAAGTTGTGCACTGAAGCTAACAGAGTTCTAAAACAAACTGAGCATAGTTACAAAGAAAAGATAGACCTTTTGAACAAACAACTTAGGGAAACAAAAGTAGTAGCCTTTAACCAAACTAATGACATTAGGTACTATCTTAACTCCCTAGAGGAAACTAAGAAACAAAAGGCAGTTTTAGAAGTAGAAGTTAATTCCTTAAAGCAAAAACTGCACAGTTGGACAAGTTCATCTCATATTGTCCAAAACTTAGTGAGAGAGAGAAACAACGGGGAGGGATTGGGTTATAAAGTGGTTCCACCACCACATGAGATCTTGATGAACCCAAAATGTAAACCAATCAATAATAATCCAATCAAGGATCATGTGGTGTCTACTCCTCTTGTAAGTGATCCAGATTCCATATGTATATCAAATGAATCTGGTACTAAACAAAAGGAGGCCACTTCAAAGGCAAAAGGTAAAATGCCTAGTGTTAATATGGACAAAGAGTTTGAAAAGGTTAATATAAAGTCTGATTCAATCAAGTCTAAATCTGAACTTAAAAGGACCTATAGTGTTAACCAATCACATGCATCTTGTGAAAGTCCATATAATAGAAAAGGAAAAGATGTTAAAACTGTTAAAGCAATTAACTTTGTTAAACTAGACAAAACATCTAAACAAGAAGAGTCAAAACCCAAATAGAGTAAGGTCACACATGTGTCACATATATCTCCACAAAAATAGTTAAATTGTAAAGTCGAAAGCAGATCATGCTACAGCTGTGGAGAGTATGGACACATTGCGTCTAACTGTCCTTATTATCAGACACCGAGGAGGAAAGTTGAACTTCCGGAACCAAAACCTAGCTCTTTTAAGAGGAATTCAGTGACACCGCCTAAAAGGGATAGTGAACCTAAAGTTCAACACATTAGCCAGTCATCTATTTATCACAAACAGGCCTTACACAAAGCTGGCTTATGGAAGGAAAAATCAACCTCATTGTCTGATAATGAGAACAAGAAGACATTTGAGTTTCCCTTACCCTCAAATGGTCAATGGGTTGAGTTTATGATGTATGATGCCTCTGGGAAACCCAAGCCAGTGAAGGCTTGGGTCCCTAACATGAACTAATGTTTTAAATTGAATATGCAGGGTGTTCGCTATAGTGCAGAAACCAACACGTGGATTATAGATAGCGGAGCATCCAGGCACATGACAGGGAACGTGGCTCTCTTATCAAACATCAAACAGATAAAAGGAGGTCATCTTTCGTTTGCTGGAAACAAAGGTGGGTACATCACAGCTCAAGGGGAAGTAGGTAATCAGAAAGTGAAGTTTGACAAGGTAAACTATGTTTAACAACTTTAAAATAACTTGTTTTTTGTTTCTCAAATCTGTGATAAAGGGTTTAAGGTAGTTTTTGACAACAAGAAGTGCTATGTCCTGAAAAAGGACTATGTCATCCCGGAGGATCATGTCTTAATGTCTGCCTCAAGATATAAGGACCTTTATGTCTTGGATCTATCAAAGGCCTCCACAACGGAACATGAAGTTCAGTGCTCCTTGTCAAAAGCTACTGAGAAGGATTCTATCTCCTGGCATAAGAGAATGGGACACATTAATCCACGGAAGATGAATCACTTGATCCAGAATGATCTAGTGAGAGGAGTTTACATAAAAAATTTCCAACTTCCAGATTTTTGTGTTGCGTGCAAGAAGGGCAAGCAAACGAAAAAGTCTCATAAGCAAAAGAAAGTTCATTCCATTGAACTTCCACATGAACTTCTTCACATGGATCTGTTTGGTCCAGTCAGTACAAGAAGCATCGCAGGCGACTTGTACTGCTATGTAGTTACTGATGACTACTCAAGATTCTCTTGGGTGATGTTTCTGAAATCCAAATAAAAAACATTTGAGTCATTCAAAGAATTAGTAACTACTCTGGAGTCCCTATACAAGTTGAAGGTACGACAAGTACGCTAAGACAATGGAACTGAGTTCAAGAATCAATGGATGGAGGCTTACTGCAAGGAAAAGGGAATTGTGCATCAGTTCACTTCTGTCTACACTCCTCAGATTAACGGCGTTGCTGAAAGGAAGAATCGCAGCTTGATAGAGACAGCACAGATGATGCTAGCAGACTTGAAACTGCCTATCCAATTCTGGAATGAAGCAGTTGCAAATGCATGTTATACACTAAATCGAGTTCTAGTAGTTAAACGCCATGGAAAGACGTGTTACGAGTTACTACAATGACATAAACCTAATCTAGAGTATCTCGAGCCATTTGGCGCTCCGTGCACTCTACTGAAGAAGACTCAGGAGGGAAAATTAAGCGAGAAGGCTGATGAAGGTATCTTTCTAGGATAAAACATACCGAACAAGAGAGTTTACAACAACTCAACGGGTCAAGTAGAAGTATGGTGTAATGTAGATGTTCAGAGATACACCACACCACCTGCTGGAAAAGGACCCGCCTTATTTTTCGACTATGATGGATTCTTCAAGTCCTTCAACATACCACTCTTCATGTCTGATGATGAGTTAGCAACAAAGATGATGTATGATGTTCTAAACACACCATCTCAGGAATCTACATCATCCGGATTACAAGGTGATTAATCTAACAACTCAGGGGGAGCACTTAAAGATAGTGACTCTTCCTCTGATGAAGAAGCTGTGAAGACTGATCTGAACAACCAGGAGCAACAGGTTCCTCCTACTACAAGTCCACAAGCATCTGACATTGATGCCTCTGAATCTTTGGAACCTTAGACTCCTACTGCCTCAGATACTTAACCAAATGTTCATAATCTTGATTCTGAGGTAGTTGTTCCAACCATTCCTGGATCACGCCTAAATGTCTATCATCCTTTGGATAGTGTCATTAGGATGTGAGGTTAGGAGTTCAGACCAAAAATCAGTTGTACTCAGCTGATTATACCTCGGTGATGGAAAAGGGATACCTTCACGATGGTGCATATCGTTGCTTTGTGTCTCAGTTTGAGCCAAAGTATGTTCGTGAAGCCCTAAATGATGAGGCATGGGTGAGTGCCATGCAAGAAGAACTTCTTTAGTTTAAGAAGTTAGGTGTATGGACTCTGGTGGATAAACCTAAAGGTGCTAAGGTCATTGGCACCAAATGGGTCTTGAAATGAAAGAAAGATGATCAAGACGTGATCATCAGAAACAAGGCTCGACTTGTTGTTCAAGGATTTTGACAAGTCGAGGGCATAGACGACAATGAAGTGTTTGCACCCGTGGCAAGAATCGAAGCAATCCGTATCTTCCTTGCCTATGCATCATACATGAAGATTAAATTTTATCAACTTGATGTGAAGAGTGCATTCCTTCATGGTGAAATCCGAGAGACAGTGTACGTCAGTCAACCCGAGGGATTTGAGGATCCATATCATCGGGACAGAGTTTACAAACTCAACAAGGCTTTATATGGGCTTCATCAAGCTCCCAGGGCCTGGTATGAGAAACTCTCAACTCACCTTGTGAAACACGGTTTTCGCAGAGGTGTCATTGACTGCACACTGTTCATTAAAGAAAAGGATGGTGATCTACTGCTGGTCCAAATTTATGCAGATGACATTATCTTCGGTTCAAAGAACGAAGATCTATGTAAAGAGTTTGAAGCAGTAATGAAGGTTGAGTTTGAAATGAGTGCCATGGGAGAGATGAAATTCTTTCTCGGGTTACAGGTGGATCAGACACCAAAAGGGATCTTCCTACATCAGACCAAATATGTAAAAGATATTCTCAGTCGGTTTGACATGGAGAATGCTTCCGCAGCTGGGACTCCACTTGCTACAAATCATGATTTAGCACGCAACGAGAATGGTGATCTGGTCGATGCCACCATGTACCGAGGAATGATTGGATCTCTCATGTACCTCACTGCCTCAAGACCTGATATCATGTACTCGACATGTTTATGTTCAAGATATCAGGCAAAGCCAAAAGTTAACCATTTGATAGGGGTCAAAAGGATCTTTCGTTATCTAAAGGGTACTCCAACACTAGGGTTGTGGTATCCTCATGACGATGACTTCGAGCTTACAGCGTATAGTGACTCGGATTACGGTGGCTGCAAGATGAACTACAAGTCTACATCAGTGGGATATCAATTCTTTAGGAGAAGATTAGTGACCTAGCAGTGTAAGAAGCAGACCTCGGTTGCTTTGTCAACCTATGAAGCCGAATACGTTGCTGCTGCAAGTTGTTGTTCACAAATCATATGGATTCAACAGCAAATGCGGGACTATGGTTTGAATTTCTCTTCTACTCCTATTTTTGTTGATAACTCTGCTGCAATTGCAGTAACTAAAAATCCGGTCCAACATCCTAAGACCAAAAACAATGGCATAAAATATCACTTTATACGTGATTGTTTTGAAAAGAACCTAATCGATGTGATTAAAATAAATACTGATTTTCAACACGCTGACCTCTATACAAAGGCTTTTGATAAACCATATTTTCTATATTTGTTAGAGGTCAACGTCGTTAAAAAGAAAAGTGATGTAATTCCCGAAGATGACCATGTGTAGTCCGATGTGTATTGTCTATATTTCTTTTATTTTTTATTGTCTTTATTTATTTGTTTAATTATAAGCAGTTTAATTATATTGGTGTTATTTCATCGCCTATTAAAATCCTAAAAATCGTAAATCGGTTACGTTTTAGAATTTTAGGGGGAGAATAGGTTTAGTTAGTAACATTATAAAAACGAGGGAGGAGGAGAGGCTAGCTGATAGAAACTAGATTGTATGTGTGATACCGATTCAAGACTTTGGAAAATGATAGTACACAGGAACAAACCACTTGGGACTTTAAAAGTTTAAATTAAATAAGATGCGAAGTTCAAAGTATAAGTCTATGTAGTCTGAGCAATATAAAAGGAAAAATGATAGTAAAACTAGCTACTACTAAGTTAATACAAAGAAAGTAGACCTAGAGGTTGCTAGACCACCGATGATATGTCGGTAGATTCAACACAATAGATTATTAGACCTTGTTGGTGATCTCAAGATTAAACTAAGTTGTTCAACAATCTGTGGGTTATCATCTTATCCCTGGTTAACACAGTCAACAGAATTCCATAAAGGGTGACGAGCAGAATAAACGCCACAAATGTGAGCGTAAGACCAAAATATGAGCAAAAGCACATAAAAAATTTTAAAAGCAATCAAACTAATAACCTATGTTGTTGGTGAGATTTGTGCAAAAAGTTTAAACTTGCTCAAACAAGAAGATAGGTTATGTGCCCCTTTGCTGTGCGGTGGCACTGACCTGAGGATAAGCATA
Source organism: Flaveria trinervia (assembly GCA_025506515.1). Lineage (NCBI taxonomy): Eukaryota > Viridiplantae > Streptophyta > Magnoliopsida > Asterales > Asteraceae > Flaveria > Flaveria trinervia. Next base: position 66,030,592 of record CM046456.1, on the reverse strand, counting down.
AGCTATACATTCTAGAATTCATTGTTATTTTCCGCCTCTCTGTTGTGCGGTGGCACTGACCTGAGGCTTGGCTTCTCTTTGAAAGTTCTAAGAATAGTTTCTTCATGTAATCTACCCTGAGACCGCTAAAAATATCCTGAGGAATGTTGATTACCATATAAATGTGGGATCCACAAATGCTTGTTGAAATAATCAAACCTTAAACTATCACCAATCTGTGTGAAGAGTCTGTGTATGGATTTAAGAGGACCAGTATACTAACAATCATCATGGCTACAATTCTTGAAAGTCAAAATCAATGTGGGGATCTAATAGTACTAGTATGATTTCCTAAACTTGCTACCGACTCTAGATGAAAAACAAGAATTAAGCATCAAAAGGTGTTAATAACATGTCCCAAATGATTTGACTTGCCTGTATGATTCCAAATTGAATTGGTCCACTTATGGTCAAAATGAATTGAAGCTGCCTTTTCAGGAAATAAATCCATTAGATTTCTATCTTAGGATTTACACCTCACACAAAACCTCAAAAATAAGTTTTAGTTTTGTATTTTAGTTTTAAGTCATTTATTTTGGTTAAATTTCATCAATTCAGTTTGTTAGATATCGGACTACGCCATGGAATTCAATAGGGGATTTAATTACCTAAAAGGGTCACGTCTGAGGTGACCACATGTGTTTTCACATGTAAAATTAGTCACGTTTGAGGTGACAAATTTTTTAAAAGGATCACGTCTAAGGTGGTCAAAAGCTTTATAAATTAAAATTGATCATGTCTGAGATGATCGAGTGTTTAAAACGCCTAATCAAATGTTAAAAGGGTTTACATGTGGAATGATCATAAAGTCAAAATCATAAGTATGATCCAACCGCACGACTGGACCATGAGTATGGACCAACCGTACGAATGGACCATACTCATGCACTAAATAGCCGAATGGCACATGAGTATGAACCAGTCACCCGAATGGCATATCAGAATGAGCCAGTTGACCGAATGGAGCTGTGCGAATGAGTCAGTCACCCGACTGAAATCCAGTCGGCCGACTGAATATGATCGACTGAACCAATCAAACGACTGACGTCCAATCGCCGGAATGAACAAAGCGAAAGGGTCCAGTCGGCCGATTGAAACTAGATTCAGTATAAATAGGGCCATAGTCGATCGCATTCAACTCATCACTCCCAATCGCCCTAATTTCGCACACCTTACCGTTACTCTACCCAAATTTCATCAGACCAAAAATTCTGACTTCTTTTGATATTTTGACGATTATGAGTTGTTATACAGGTACAATGTGATGCTATCTCACTGAATCTTTTAGAATGGTGCCCTAATTTATGAATTTCGACCCATACCAGAACCGAACCTGTAAATGGACTAATAACCTAACTAAACCGAGTAAAATATTGAAATAAAAGTCATTAGGTTATTAGTAAAGTGATTTCGAGTCTATTGAACCAAAACACGATGTCTAATTCTAAGTTTTGGATCAAATTTGAATTTCAGTCGATCGAACAGTGGGTCATGCGACTGGACACCAGGATGAACTCCAATCGTGCGATTTAGCTGGTCGAATGACTCAATCGGCCGAATGGATAATACAAATGAGCTTAGTTGGCCGACTGAACCAATCGCAGGCTCAGTCACCCGATTGAACTCATTCGCATGCTCAGTCACCCGATTGAACTCAGTTGCATGCTCAGTCACTCGATTGAATCCAGTCGCATGCCAGGTCAACAGACTGAACACAGTCGCATGGTTCAATCGTATGATTGAACTAGACTGAATTCAACCAAGTTAATCAGAATTGATTTTTGATATGTGGTGATCTAACGTCTATGTGTCTTGTATTACAGATCTATGGCTGACAGGTGGTCCATCAACCCTAACCACAACATATGTGCTCATTTAGATGTCACTACTCGGAATGGCTCCGAGTTTGTGGGGATTATCGCATTCCTTAAGCAATCTAGGATCTATAGGGCTAAATCCATACCATGCACTCCCTACAGGTCTATTCAGCAGGCCTTCTAGGATGGGGCATCAGTTGACCGTACACACGAGCCTTACAGCATCCGCAGTAGCATATTTGGTCAGGCGATCGAGGTCACAACTGAGGATATTCGACGTGTACTTTCATTGGGTGACGATGCTGATCACCCTACTAGACTTCACCCGCTGACTGTGAGAGGGTGCTTCTTAAGGATGAAGTACGTTGGGGATATTAATGTAGGTGTGCTTAACAAGAGCAAGTACTTAGCACATGTCATCCTTAAGTGCTTGGCTTCGAGAAGGGGTGGGTTCGATGATCTTTCAGACCAGATTCAAAATGCCTACGTGGCACTGGTACTGAACCACCCTTTCAGCTTCTCAAGCATGATATTCTCTTACTTGATAGAGAATCTGGAGAAGGGAAAATAAGGTTTCTGCATGTACCCTAGGTTTCTTCAGATGCTTTTTGATGAGAAGTTGCCCACACTGCCTAAGGAGAGACACGGCGCTGTGTCGTTGGAGATCATGGATGATACGACACTAGGTCGCATGAAGGTCTACCGGGGAAAGCAGGTCAAACCCCCGGTGAAGAGGCATCTGGCCCAAGCTGATTACGTGGCGCCGGGTAGGCGAAAGTGGCGCCACGAGGAGAATGACTCAGAAGTTGAGCAAACTGCTCTTCCATCTGACGACTCCGACGATGGCGGCGATACAGGCGGAGACTCCGGGCCCGCTTCTTCGAGGGGCCCCACTACACATGTTACTCATTCACCCTTACACATCCAGATGCCACTACAGCCAGCTTTCACCAAGACTTCTGTCCTCCCGATGAGGAAGAAGAGAGTGATGAGGAGCCTCTCCCGAGGACTGTGGGCAGCCAGGTGGTTGCCATAGAGAGAGGTTTGAGGGCGGTTGGTGGATGCCCAGGGGAGTCCGAGGATGCTGCTGCTGATACAGATCCTACTTATGCCTCGGACCCGCCCAGCAGCTAAAGAGGAGCCTCTGTGCCTAGAGGCTCAAGGAAGAAGAGGATGGCATACCCCTACGGCAAGAAGGGGAAGAGGCTGAAGTTCACTCTAACCTCATCCACTACCACAACCACTACCTCAGCCACACCATCCACCACAACCACCACCATGGCTACTACACCACCAGCCACCTTATCTACCACCTCACACACCACTACCACACCCACTCCACCATTTAACCACATACAATCCACCTCCACTACAGCTTATCCACCACCACCTTCATCTATACCACCCCAATCTTCACCACTGCCACCACCACCACCACTAGCCACCAAGCAGGACTGTCATCTTACCCTTCCTTTCCATCTGGATCATCTCTACCTCCCAGTGGGGTAGAGGAACAACTCTCAGCACTGAACCGTATAGTGCTAAAGCTGTTAGCAGCCGATGACGAGAAGACTGCCCAGATTCGTCAGCTAGTAGAGCTTACTGTTGTACAATCTCAGCAGATATCTCAGCAGGCTCAGCTGATTGAGCAGCAGGCACAGCAGATGGCTGCCTAGAGCTCAGAGATGTCCCAACTCCAGGAGCAACATGTCCATTCAGCAAAAAGGATAGAGGAGTTGGAGGCTACCAACAAGACCATCATGCTGAGACTGAAGGGATCCAAAGACGAGCCTCTAAAGATCCAAGAAGGAAGATCCGAGAAGGTGATGGAGATGATGGAGATGATGATGACAGTGATGATGATGAGGATGTTGATGATGATGATGATCATGGTGATGATACAGAGGGAGGTGACGATGCAGGTGATGATGATGATGAAGGAGAAGGAGATACTTCTGCTACGGGTGCCACATCTGCAAGTGAAAGGAGGACCAAGAGAGCTCAAGACAAAGGTGCCTCTATTTCAGCCCCGTCAGAAGAGGAGCACATGATTCAAGACAAGAGTAAGGCATCGTTTTTTATGTTATTTAAATCATGTGTATTTGAATATTATAACAAATTAATGTAATTAATGTTTATGTTTACTATGGATGTCTACTGCTTTGATTGTTGAATAATGGTTGGTGTGTTACATGTTTTAAATCAAGCAGATCCAAATTTTCAAGGAGATGAATATGATGTTGCTCCCCTCCAACAGATCAAGGCTCAACTCACGATGATTCTTGATCTACAGGGGATTGTCAGGAGATCAGTGAATTACACTCCTGAAGAAGGAGAGATAATTTATGATCTCACCGACGAGCAACTTGCTGAAATGTTCCGACTCAATCCTGATGAGATCATGAAAGATGCTCTAACAGTCCATGTGGAAAGTGACGACGAGCTCAACGATGTCGATGAGATCGAGATTGAAGATGTCACGGATCAAAATTATCCAGAGTACACTGACAATGAGGGTAATGTCGTTCCCAATCTGGGCGATAATCTTGTAAGTGAAACTTTTGAGACTCTGGATAAAATGGAACAAGAATCTAAAAAGAAAGAAGACAAGTCCCAATCCTCAGAAGTCGATGTAAATATTAGAAAGGCTAAATGGGTTGCATGCTTTGAAGAAATAAGAGCCCAACTCAGTGCTCCAACGTCAACTGTCTACACCAAGCTATACAAGGTGAAGAAACATCACAAGGTGGCGGGCAAAATCATAGCGTGGGCATATTTTGAAGATCTCAATGTTTATGCAGTTAAACGTGAGAAGGGGATTGAGTACTTCAGGTTCCACACGATCTGAAGACTCTTCTGGTTTTGAGCTTAACTAGTTAGCAAAGTTGAAATTGCTATATGCTGACCCATGTAAAATGTCAGGCTGGTTTGAAGCAGCTCTAAAGAGAGAGTACCACACCAGATGGGTCAACTTCAAACCTCAACAACCAACGAGGTATATCAGACGGTCGAAGGTTGATGCCATAACTGGAAAACCGAAAATAGTGCTGAAGTGGAGTCCTCCGCGCACAATGTCTATGATCCCTCTACGGGAAATGCCACATGACTTCACTCCACACTTCAAATGGTGGTACTATGATTGGAGAACAGGAGAGGCGGTCATAGTATTGAACAAGAATTGTATTATGGAAACCATCAGGGTGTTTGACCCGATGTGACTTACTAACTTATCTGCCGATGATGTCTATACATTATACAAGTGGCCACTGTTCTATGAATCACAAGATATTGTACAAGCTCTACAATTTCAAAACATGATAAGACTCTGCTTGGCTTTTGAAATACATGCAGGAATCACAAGAGAAGAGAAGTATAAGAAGTATGAGGAGCTAATGAAGGATGTAAGATAGTAGATGAAACTAGGTCCAAGGGGGAGTTTGTAGATACATGTGTCCCTAGTTTCTGAACTTAATGTAAAATGTCTTTATTGTCTTACACATATGTAATTGAATGAGTGCTTAATGAAATACAATGTGTGGTTGTGCTTATAATGTTGAATAGTTCATTGCTTGGTATGTAATAACGCATATTGAACTAACTATATAGGTTGTGGTTGTTTGAATACATCTAAGTCAAATAATGATTATGAAACATATTCAAACTTAATCATATGAAGTTCTCATGCGATTGGGCCATGCTAATGGACCATACGCATGAACAACTTCATGCTAATTAACCAGTCGTACGAATGGACCATGAGACTGGATCAGGCGCATGATTGTAACATGAGATTGGCTCAGTCACACGACTAAACACTCAGTTGTGCGAATGGATCAACCACATGACTCAATCGCACGACTGAACCATGCTAATGGTTCAGTTGCCCGAATAAGAAACCCTAATCTATAAATACCACTTAAATCATGGAAAAACATGACACTTTGAATATTTTGATACCTACACATACCCTAGCCATCTAGAGACCTCTAGCACCTGTTCCAACTTCATAGATCGCAGTAGATCGATTGCTAATCCTTCTTAACGTTTAGATTCAATCGTTAATTGATTCTACGTGCGTTCTCACTGATTGGATCGCCAATCAAATAGGATTCCGCACTATTTGATTCGGTATACGCGTAAATCTGTTAGTATTCGTCTAGTACACGATCCTAACAGCATTGATTTTTACTCATCCTCATTGACTTTTACTTATTCGCATTTGTCAATGCTTATCCGCATTTGTCGATGCTCATCCGCATTTGTCGATGCTCATCTGCATTTGTTGATGCTCATCCGCATTTGTCGATGCTCATCTGCATTTTCGATGCTCATCCGCATTTTTCGATGCTCATCCGCATTGTCGATGCTCATCCTCATTTGTCGATGCTCATCCGCATTTGTCGATGCTCATCCACATTTGTCGATGCTCATCCACATTTATTGATGCTTATCCGTATTGTTGATGCTCATCCGCATTTTATTTTTACTCATCCGCATTTTCTTACTCATCCGCATTAACTTTCATCTGCATTAACAACACTTAGGCAAATTCTAAAACTTAGGCGCATGAGCAGCCTCATTCGCACTTAAACATCAGATTCAGTCCCTAAACACCATCTATCATGTTCTAAGCTTAAATCATACATTCTAAGCCTTAGAAACACAATCATAACATCATCAACATATACATAGCCCAAAATCAGACCCCATCCGTATCATACACACATTCATACATACAGGTATGAAACCCAGTTTTATAAAAACATACATTCATGTATTTCCAGCCCCAAAATCAGTTAAAACATGTAAAAGAGGGGTTTCAGAACTCACCTTTGCAGCTCTTTGGGTAACACTTCTTCAAACCCGTTTGCAAATTGAGCTCAAACACCTAAAACCCAACAAACACACACAACCAAACACACACAACATACATAAGCACACAACCGAGGATGTAACCAGTTAAGAACATATAAAACACACAAATTCTTACCTTGAATTCAATCTTTTCAGCTCTTGTTCTTCTTCAAACCGAGAGGTTTCAGCTCTTCTCTCTCTCTAAAGAAAAAAATCAGATTGCTATGTGTGTAGAAAGAGTGATGGGCGGCCATCACCTTTTACACCCACTTTTTCAAATATTGTCCTTTTGGACACTTTTTACCCTTCAACTTGGGTAAAATATCTTTTTTCTTTTTCTTCACTTTATTTTTCTTTCTTTGTCTTTTATAAATAACCGGGCGTTATAGTTGGACAGGAGGGCATTCGATTACTAGGGTTGGTTGTGGGCTCATGTATAATAGTTTTGCTTACTTGTAATTGGAAAATTATTTGTTGGTTTGTACACTATTATCTACTATATGTATACTTCTAAACCTATGTTCTCACCAACTTTTTATTTGACATATTTTAGCATGTTTTCAGGTAATGAAAACTAAGTTCATTGCTTTTCTCACACTAGGTTTCAAGGATAAGCTTTATTTGGACCTAGTTAGACTTTGAATAAAATAAAGACTTATTTACTTATTGGTTTATTTGTTTTTAGAATTGGATGTAATCAACTATTTAGTTTTAATAAGTAATTTCCTTTAGTACTCTTTATTCTTGTGTTATGATTCAATTACATCACGCCGTGGTGTTTTCGTTTTAGCTGAGCTGTGACGGATTGGTATCAGAGCGTTGGTTATAAAGTATTAGGTTATTAGAAATGAAATGCCATAGAGTATAACTAAGTACCTCACACATAAGTCCTATAATGTATATTAGATGCTTAGATTTGATTATAATTAATGCACGCACGATTCTTAATTCATTTTAAGGCATTGTGCCTAAATCAAAATGATTTTCAAAATTTAAATTCTGAATTCTTATATTTGATTTTCAAATCCAGTCAAAGTCTAAGTCCCATACCTAAACACATGCAACACTAGAAAAGTTGGATGCATGTATCTCGAGATGTTATATGTAGGCAAGGTATTCATATAAATCTAAATCAACCATGGATTCATTTATCTTACTGGAAACCCTTCGGGAACGTTTGGTTGGAAGAATGGAATGGAATTGAGAAACTAATATAATTTTCAAGTAAAATTATGTTTGAGTGGGTAATAAAATGTAAAATCCAAAGGAATGTTTCACTTCAATTTCCTTGGTTGTGAGATTTCAAATTCCCTTTTTAGGTGAAAGGATTTTGAAATCCCACAACCAAGGGAATTGAGGTTAAACATTCCCTTGGGTTTTACATTTCATTACCCACTCAAACATAATTTTACTTGAAAATTACACTAGTTTCTCAATTCCATTCCATTCTTCCAACCAAACGCTCCCTTAGGGTGAGTGTCTGCTTTGAGGTACGCATGTCTTCACTAAGGTTGTGGTAGATTTAATACTTTGATAAGTCAACATAATCTCTTTGGTTTGCGAACCAAACGTTTACACTCAGAACATCTCATTGTTTTTTTTGAATCATCTTTATCCTTGATTTTTTGAAATTATAAAACTCGTTATCTAATTCTCATAAACCTTTTAATAATCATACTGAATTTGTTTCTGTCAAAACCATTCCTATTCTGGAAAACCTATCACAATTGAATTCCAAACTGTACACTTATCTTAGAGAATATGATTTTTCTATCAACCATACACTGATTATTCATGTTTCCTCAAAGGAATCAACGAGTTCTTCTAAAACAATAGGATAGACATGGACATGGATCTTTTATCCAATGCTTAGAGTAAGTATCAACCCTAGAACATCATCCCATATCCGTCGTATATTCCAATTAGAAGTGCTAAAAGTTGAGTTGGACCATATCTTGTTATAGTTGATCTAACTTTAACTATACAATCTGGTAAACAAAACCACTCCTCCTCTATTCCTACTAGGTATAAGGGAAGCTGCAAGGCAGGTTACACAACTAGTGCATCATGCTCTAAGGGTAATCACACTAACTTAGATGATAGATAACTTACCCCCGATCTATCCACTATACTTTTATTTCTATCTATATACTCAACATAAAACATCATTATCTCTACTGATTTTCAACCCATGCTTAACTCGAATCCTGCTTATTTAAATCCAACGTATGCTATTGAATGAGCAAATTCACACTATTAACCGATGTTATACTCCAAATCTTGACGATCAACTATTCAACATCAATCTCATCCTCATGGAGCTTGGTAGCTTTAATGTGGTTATTGAAATAGACTGGCTATCCAATAAACATGCTAAGATCATTTGTGCAGAGAAACTAGTTCGCGTTCCTCAAGCATTTGGAGATACCCTAAATATTCACGGAGAGAAGCTATGAAGGACCTAAAGATCATCTCTTGCATGAAAGCTAAGATCTACCAAAGGAAGCTATACTATACTTTTTTGGCTCATATAGTTAGAAGAAGTCAAAAAGGAAAGAAGCTACAAGATGATTGTACCATCAGTGAATTTCCAAAGTTTTTCCCAACTGATATTCCTCGATTATTCTAATAGCTAGATCAACGTCATTTTTCACCATTCTCTTTATTTTTCTTCTTATTTTTCTTTTTCTTCTTGTTTTTGTGGGACACCTTCACATTTTTCCATTCTTCCGGCATGTTTCATCATCTTACCAATGTAACTTATTTAAAATTAAGTAATTTATTTTTAATATTATTTAAATAAAAATTTTAGTTAACATAATAAAAGTAGATAACTTTCAATAACTTAAAATAAAAATAAAAATAACATTGTTGGGATATTTAATGATGAAGCTACACAAAAACGTGAATTAACTCATTTTCTAAACCTTCAACCTGCTAACCAAGAAGTTTGTCTATGCTGAATAGTCGGTGCATATGTCATTACGTAGACTCGTGCTAAAGTCCCTTTTAAAATGCAGTCTATATTGTTGTACTGCATCACTAACCTACCTCTACATCTACTAAGATCTCCTCCATATCAATTTTTTTTGTATGTTTTAACTTTATCCAATTAGAGCTTGTATCCATGGTTGCCACAATACAAGGATCAGTGGTGGTAGTTCACCTTTGATATTGATCCTAGAATGAACAATTTAGATTCATTTCTAGCATTCTTTTATCTAGTATAAAACCCCACACTTGTATAGTTTTTGGAAGGTACCACATGTATTGTATTTTACCTAATGTATGTAATTTGCTTTTATCAAGTGAAAGATATATTAAAAGTAATTAGCGTTATTTTAATATTTTCATATTTCAGTGTATTTGTTGTGTTGACCGTTAACACTTAATAGAGATACCGTATTGTTAAGTGTAATACCAAATAAATGTTGTTAGTCTAATCCTAGCTTATCTAACAAACATATTGTTAAATAAAATAGAATAAAGTGGTTCAATTTGCAAAAATGCTCCATATGCTCAACAAGATCCAATTGAAAGCTATAATATCTCTATCATCGTAAACGTGTAAGAATATCGCGGTCCACTAGTTAATCGCTCGGAGGATCCTCCACTTGTTAAAAAGATATTTTCGCACTATTCATCTTCAAAATCAAACTGTATAGGATAATACTGAAAGTATTGATCTGCCCAAGATTCATATTAAATTGATGTGGCTAGTGTAATATGATCCAAGTCGGGTCATACCCAATAACAAGCCAAACAAACACCAAAAGGTAATTTATTTGTTGATAAGATCACACAAATAAATAATGACACCAATTTAGAAAATTGGATTTTCTAAATTATTGCTTTTGTAGATGAACATCATTATATAGATAATTTGTTCATAGAAGATTATTTGTACATTATTTAATATGGTTAAGCAATGGCAAATATAGTGTGTGTTAGTGATATAAAATTAAAATGGTTTTAATTTTATAAAACAAGGGATGTGATTGTATTTTTTTATAAAATTGAATTGAGAGGGAAACAAAAGGGGGCCATTTTCGGCCGCCCCTTTTGGTCTTGGATGCCCCAATTTTAATTAGTTCCAAGACATGCAAGTCTTGGACACTTGAACACTCATTCATTCTATCACATCCAAGAACACACACAACCAAAGCTCTCTCTCTACTCTCTCCTTTATCTCACGGTTTTTGGGCAGAAAAGGAAGTAGATTTTCAGCCCACAAAAGGGTTTTGTAGCTGGAAATTGGTGTCAAAGATCCTAGCATTCAAGGTGTTTTTGTTGATAGGCTTGGGGTATGCTATCTTGAGAACTTCTACCTTTAAGTTTAGCCACAAGAACACATCCTTTTCATCTCTTTAATTACGGTTCTCTGCAGCTCCAAAGGTTGTGGTTCTTTCATCTTGTGTTTCTTTCATTGTATGTATTTTGTATAATGATCCATGGTTTTGGGGTTCACATTAAATGTGTTTAATAATCATCTTATTAACATGTTTTAAATCTTATATCCGCTGCATTTTTCATATAAATAAGGTTATATGAACTTTGATAAACTTGTTTTAACCCCAACAAATGGCATCAAGAGCCACTTATACATATGCATACATGTTTCTCATTACTAGCTCACGGTTTTGTGTTGCTTGACACACAAAAATCCGTGAGTTAGGGTCTGCTTTTTGCCCCTTTTTGGTGTTTTAAAGATGCTACTTTATGCATATTAGGATCTTTAAAACTCTAGATTATTATATGATTGTTTATGTGTTCTAAACCATTTGTTCTTGGTTTATGTTGGCCAAAAACATGGGCCACAAGGGGCTGGAAATTCGATTCTTATGTATGTTTGCTCATGTTGTTGATTATGCATAACAAAGTCTAGACCATTTGGATTGAATGATTGGTTGTCATGTTATATTCTTTTGGGCATGTAATATTTATTTTATTTCAAGTCTTGTTTTGTAATCTATTCATTCATATGGTTTGTAATAAAAATAGATTAGGAGTCTATCTTTACTAGAAAAATGTATTAGGATACATATTTTGTAAGGATGTTCAAGATCAAGACTTGAAGAAAAGATGGACAAAGAGGATGCTTGAAGATGTGGATTCAAGTGGGAGTTCCTTTTGTCAACCATGTGTCATGTTCTTAACCCTTAGGACAAGACCTTTTGACACACTTGTTTTGGCTAAACAAGTGTGCTCAACTTAGTATACTTTGTTATGCATATTGGATTATTTGGTTATGCTTGGTTGAATGCTTATGATGTTGTTTTGTTTTGATATTTGGATGTCATTAATAAACCATCAACTAGAACAAACTATTACAATAATTGGTTCTCAAATCATTAAGCTAAATAGAATGGGTCTATAAAAGGAGTTGTTGGTTTGCAAAATAAAATGGGTTTTATTTAAAAGAACCAAATGGATACCATATGGTTGAATGCATACAATCATATACTACATGGACTTTTCTAAAACAAGAATTGTGGAATTAGAAATCCCTTTTGAGAAACAAGTTAAACACCATCCTTTTACACAACACTTAGGTTACTTGCAAACTCTTAGTGGGATAAAGGTCACCTAACCACTTGAGGGAACTTGTAACTTGAGGTGATAATGCCATGTTTGTGGATAAAGGTCACCTAACCACTTATGTGGTGATCTCACACGTGTGTGTAAGTAGGGCGACTTGATTTATAAAATATATTGAATGGATCACCTAAAATGTGTTTTATAAAAGGTGTTGATGGGGTAAACATGCCGTTATAAACATAAGATGTTCAAACGATCCCATACCATTAGAAGTTGCAATGGGTTGCAATTGTCATATATGACTACCTTTTTATTTAAATAATGGGATAAAGGTCACCTAACCAATATTTAAATATAACGTTGGATTCTAAATTTTTTTTAATAGTCTCTGAGACTTAAGGGTATTAATAATTGAAATATATAATTATATCAACGATTACTAAAATGGAAACTTTGTAAAATCTTGTAGATGGCCGACCACACCAACGCTAATAACGATGTACCAAACCAAAACAACCAATCTCTTAGGGCGATCCTTCAAAGGGATCGTCTAACACCTAACAACTTCATGGATTGGTACCGCAACTGAGAATTGTTCTCAAGCAAGAAAAGCGGGCCTACATTCTTGATGATCCCATCCCCGATGAACCTAACGAGGAGGATGTGGAGGCCTATAATGATTGGGTAAATATGTGGAAGACTCCGTCCAAGTCTCTGCTTAATGTTAGCAAGTATGACACCCGTTGCGGGAAACGTTCCAACAGTAAGCTAGAGTGGAGCGCTTCGAAACGGTTCGAGCACTTCATGCATGTCGGATGGAAGAATCCCAATCAGTTTCATCTTATGTTCTTAAGATGAAAAGCCACATCGACCGCCTTCAAAGGCTAAATTGTCCTGTCTCAAAGGAGTTGGCCACGAATTTGATCCTTAATGGCCTATCTAAAAGGTTTGAGGCATTCGTCATGAATTACAACATGAACGGATGGGACAAGAGCATAAATGAACTTCATTCGATGCTCAAATTAGCTGAGGCGGGAATGGGAAAAAGGGTTTTACCCGTTCTCACCATTAATGAAGGTGGGAGAAAGAAGAGGTCTCTACCCCCTCCTAAGGCAAATGTTGCCAAAGGAAAGGGCACGTTGGAAGAAAGGGGAAGATGGTTGTTAGGGCGGAACCTCCGAAGCCCAAGGAGAAGAAGCAAAAGGTTGCTGCAAATGACCCATGCTTCAAATGTGGTGAGATAGGGCATTGGATGAGAAATTGTCCAGTCTATCTCAAAGAGTTAAGAGAAAAGAGGGATGCAGGGCAAACCTCAGGTATAATTTACATGATACATGTTGAGCTAAATGTTATTTCTTCTAACACATGGGTATTAGATACCGGATGTGGAACTCACATTTGCAATTTATTGCAGGGGTTCAAAAGAAATGAGCATTATGCAAAAGGGGAAATAAGTCTATTCATGGGCAATGGTGCAAAGGTTCACGTTGAAGCCCGAGGAGACTACATTTTGAAGCTTCCAAGTGGTTTGGAAGTCATTTTATACAATGTATTGTATGCTCCTAGTTTGACTAGGAACATAATTTCTGTTTCCCGTTTAAGACAATATGATTATGATTTCAAGTTTGTTGACAATGATATTCATGTTTCTTTAAATCATGTATTTTATTTTAAAGCTATACCTTGTAATGGTATTTATGAATTGGTTCATGAAAACGTAACATATGATAGCTCCATGTACCAGCAACCACCAAAAGACTCAAATTAGATTTGAATGATACCTACCTTTGGCATTGTCGTCGTGGTCATATAAACAAGAACGTATACAAACACTTCAAAAGAACGGTCTTTTAAAAACAATGAATGTGATTCATTGATGTATGTGAATCTTGTTTACAGGTAAATTGACTAAGACACCCTTTAGTGGAACTAACGAAAGGGCAAAAGATTTATTAGGTATCATACATTCGGATGTATGTGGTCCTTTTAAGCCAATGGCTAGGAATGGTGAAAGATACTTCATTACCTTTACCGACGATTACAGTCGCTATGGGTATGTGTACTTATTAAGGCACAAAGATGAAGCTTTTGAAATGTTCAAAATCTTCAAGAATGAAGTAGAAAATCAACTCAACAGGTCAATTAAAATTCTCCGCACCGATAGAGGTGGCAATACCTAAGTGATGTTTTTCAAGATCATCTTAGGAGTTGTGGGATTGTCTCACAACTCACTCCACCTGGAACACCACAACATAATGGTGTGTCTGAGAGGAGGAATCGAACCTTATTGGATATGGTTCGATCTATGATGGCTAGAAGCACATTACCTCTATCATTTTGGGGTTTCGCTTTGCTCTCCGCAGCCCGTATTCTGAATATGGCCCCAACCAAAAAGGTGGAAAAGACACCTTTTGAGATATGGCATGGAAGTTCCATCCTTATCGTACTTAAGGGTCTGGGGTTGTGAGGTTTATGTTAAGACTCCCACCCCAAACAAATTAGATGTCCGATCCACCAAGTGTATCTTGTTGGATATCCTAGAGATTCTATGGGATATTATTTCTATGATCCACTGGAACAAAAGGTATTTGTTGCCAGAAAGGGTGAGTTCTTAGAAACTAAGTTCCTTATGGAAGGAACTAGCAGTAGAACAGTGGATCTTGAGGAGGATCAAGAAACACAGCCCGGTGCACGTTTGGTTAAACTAGCACTCAACGTGAGGATGTTGAGGATGATCAAGCGGTTGATCGATACACACAAAACATTCGCAGAAGTGGTAGAACTAGTAATCCACCTGACAGATACGGATTTTTCATGGATGGATGCTATGTGGTGGATTCAGATGAACCAACCACATATCATGATGCAGTGTCCAATTTGGATTGTGACAAATGGCTTGAGGCCATGAACGTTGAGATACAATCCATGTATGACAATCAAGTTTGGGAACTTGTTATGCCACCTCTTAATTCTAAAATAGTTGGAAGTAAGTGGGTTTTCAAGAAGAAAACTGATATGTATGGAAACTTGGATACTTACAAAGCTAGACTTGTAGCAAAGGGTTTCACTCAACTCAAGGGGTCGATTATGATGAAACCTTCTCACCTGTTGCAATGCTTAAGTCTATAAGGATATTATTTGCCATAGCAGCTCATTATGATTATGAGATTTGGCAAATGGATGTCAAAACCGCTTTCCTAAATGGATATCTTGAGGAAGATGTCTATATGGTTCAGCCTGAAGGTTTTGTCGATCCAAATATCCTAATAAAGTATGCAAGTTAATGAAATCAATCTATGATTGAAACAAGCATCAGAAGTTGGAATCACCGTTTTGATGATGAAGTAAAGAAATTTGGCTTCATCAAAAACGCTGATGAGGCTTGCGTGTATAGAAGGCTAGTGGGAGCACAATAACCTTCCTAGTATTATATGTTGATGACATACTACTGTTTGGAAACGACATTCCAACCATGGAAGGTGTAAAATGGCTTGGAAGTTGTTTTTCCATCAAGGATCTTGGTGAAGCTGCCTATATTCTGGGAATAAAGATCTATAGGGATAGATCAAGACGGCTAATTGGTTTGAATCAAAGTGCATACATTGACAAAATCTTGAAAAGATTCAAGATGGAAAACTCTAAGAAAGGTACTGTACCTATTCAGAGAGGGACAATATTGAGTGCAACTCAATGTCCAAGCTCCAAGGAGGAGCAAAATAGAATGAAGGCTATCCCATATGCATCTGCTATAGGATCCATCATGTATGCAATGATATGCACTAGACCAGACGTGTCATGCGCTTTGAGCATGACAAGTAGATACCAGCAAAATCCTGGTGATAGTCATTGGATCGCTGTCAAGAACATTCTAAAGTACCTAAGGAGGACTAAGGACATGTTCTTGATCTACGGATCTGGTGAAGAGGAACTCGTTGTAAAAGGTTACACGGATGCGAGTTTCCAAACCGATCGTGATGATTCACGATCTCAATCGGGGTACATCTTTATTCTGAATGGGGGAGCTATTTCTTGGAAAAGCTCAAAGCAAGAAGTCGTAGCGTTGTCCACTACAGAGTCAGAATACGTCGCCGCTTCAATGGCAGCACAGGAAGCTGCATGGCTGAAGAAATTCATAGCCGATCTAGGGGTAGTCCCTTCCATTCAGGATCCCCTAGAGATCTTTTGTGACAACGAGGGTGCGATTGCTCAAATCAAGGAACCTCGTGCTCAAAAAGACTCGGCACATTGAACGGAGATTCAACTACATAAGGGATGAAGTTGAAAAGGGAAAGATATGTATTCGCAAAGTTCACACTGATAAAAATGTTGCGGATCCACTCACAAAGCTCCTCGAAAAGGCAAAGCATGAGGGTCATGTTTGTGCCATGGGACTTAGATATTCAAGTGACTGGGTTTGATGTTGTATTTTGCATATAGATATTGGAACTAATGTTATTTGACTTAATTATATAGTTATAATTTCATTTGTTCTTCTATTTTAGCATGTTTAAATCCATGAATAAATAAGTATTCTAAACGTCCGCAGTCGATTATACTTGTGGGAACAACTATAAATATAAGACTATAATAAACTTGGATTGGTTGATATTCATATGGTATGAATATACAGCAAGAGGTTGCTACCAAGGTTCATTGATATCTATGGGATAGATATTGGACTGACCCGCTCTCAATTATTTCTGCATGGAATCTTGCTGATTTGTCATAAGAGATTTTGAGTAAAGGCGAATATCATTGTATCCTCAGACCTGGGATACATATTGGGTCTTGATATTCACCAAGTATTGTACTTTGACTTAGTTCTTTGCTGTTCTGAAAAGGCAGTACATAAGGTTGAGTTCAGGTATAACATGAGGTGATTGTGAGAGACGTATGTATCGAGATGGAATTTGTTCCTCTTATTCGTTGAGAGTTAGATGTCTAAGGCCTGCTAAATTTAAATCATCAGAGAATGACAATTCTGTGTCTCTTGGATTTAACATGACATCTGCAACAAAAGGATAGATGATTAATTCACCTAAAACATATTCAAGTAAGGTACTTGAAAAGGATAATGTTATTGAATGGCACTTAGTCATATACATTAGGGGTAGCAAACCGTTGCTAGGCGTTATTGCTGCTTGCATCAATCTTCTATAAATCTTGTGCAAGTGGGAGATTGAAAGTATTGATCTGCCCAAGATTCATATTAAATTGATGTGGCTAGTGTAAATGATCCAAGTCGGGTCATACCCAATAACAAGCCAAACAAACACCAAAAGGTAATTTATTTGTTGATAAGATCACACAAATAATAATGACACCAATTTAGAAAATTGGATTTTCTAAATTATTGCTTTTGTATGAACATCATATAGATAATTTGTTCATAGAAGATTATTTGTACATTATTTAATATGGTTAAGCAATGCAAATAATAGTGTGTGTTAGTGATATAAATTAAAGGTTTTAATTTTATAAAACAAGGGATGTGATTGTATTTTTTTTATAAAATTTGAATTGAGAGGGAAACAAAAGGGGGCCATTTTCGGCCGCCCCTTTTGGTCTTGGATGCCCCAATTTTAATTAGTTCCAAGACATGCAAGTCTTGGACACTTGAACACTCATTCATTCTATCACATCCAAGAACACACACACAACCAAGCTCTCTCTCTACTCTCTCCTTTATCTCACGGTTTTTGGGCAGAAGGAAGTAGATTTTCAGCCCACAAAAGGGTTTTGTAGCTGGAAATGGTGTCAAAGATCCTAGCATTCAAGGTTTTTTGTTGATAGGCTTGGGGTATGCTATCTTGAGAACTTCTACCTTGAAGTTTAGCCACAAGAACACATCCTTTTCATCTCTTTAATTACGTTCTCTGCAGCTCCAAAGGTTGTGGTTCTTTCATCTTGTGTTTTTTCATTGTATGTATTTTGTATAATGATCCATGGATTTGGGGTTCACATTAAATGGGTTTAATAATCATCTTATTAACATGTTTTAAATCTTATATCCGCTGCGTTTTTCATATAAATAAGGTTATATGAACTTTGATAAACTTGTTTTAACCCCAACAAATACATGCATATATAAATTTTCTAATAATTTAGTGATGATGTTGCTTTGTGGGTTAGTGAAGTATTGGCCACTTTTTTTTTGGGACCCCTTGTTTAACGTCCTTTGAACAACATCACAAAAGCTTTGCAAGCTTGGAGGATCCTTCACTTATTGAAAAGATATCCAATCTATGCTCCCAAACATCACTGGAAAACTATGTCATTGTTCATGTGCAACGTATAAAAGCTAAACATCATTGTATGTCGGTTTACGGAGATATTTTTTAAATACAAACTAATAACACTATCACAAATACTTTGCAAGTTTTCACGTGATGTTTTCTCAGACATATGAAAGTATCCATCAAGCACGTTAGGAGCATCCTGTATGCTAGCTATCGTATAGTTGAGGTGCACTTTTGTAGCGATGTAAAACTCTAAAGACCACCTTGTATCGAAATTAGTTTAAAGTACTTAAAGTTCCTCTCTAAATAACCAACAATTAGTAAAAAATAGATCTTTATCCATTCTAAATCTTCTTCAAAACATCTCAAGGGTGAATGTAGGATCGTATTTAGCGAAGTAATGTGCTACTAGTCAACATGGGACTCTTCACGGCTGTCTTCATCTAGATACATTCTTGAGAATGAAACGATTTCTTGAACTTCACTTAATGATGCCAAGAATATACTAATCAAAATTTAAAGTTACACCTAGTTTTCTTAACTTTTCTTTTCTAGAACCTGATGAATTGTATGAAAATAATGAAAGTTCAAATTCAAAGCCATTAAAAGAAATTTAAATATATTCAATGAGAAAATGATATTTTTGGATTAGAAAATAAATATAGTTTAAAAAATTATATATAGGTGATGTGTTTTTATCAATTGCAACGATTCCTATAGTCAATTGGCTCTTACACAACTAAAAGAGGGTAAGATTGGGTTGGTAAAAAACGATGTATTTTAATTGATTTGGAACTTAATTATTCACCGAAACCAGAAGAGGGGGGTTCTGTTCATAAACTTATTCCTCGGGCTTTCACATTGAAATATTCAAACCCTCATAAATTAAATTCGAATAACAGATTGTTGAAAGAAATACATTGTTTATGTAGTTGGAAAAGAAAATACATGAATTTTCTATAGCAACATAATATAATAAATTTATGCAATCAAATATTTTATAGTTCTTGATTGTAAGTTGAGATTCCACATTGATCCTCGTATTAGTCAACCCAAAAACCTAATCCAAACACCACTCTTTGGGGAGCTTGACAAATGACTAGAACGAGGGTCAAAGTCAAACAAACCCCATCTCCACTCTCACACCCCACCCAAGGTCTCTACTTTTTGTCTCATAACTCCGTTCAATTCTCTTCGGTATCCAACAGAAATGCTTTTAATTTTCACAATCCCACACAACCCCTTTGTATCTCCACAATCTTTCTTCAAATCAAAACCCTAACCCTAATCCAATTCTCCTGCAATCCGAAACCCTAGAAATTGATTTGCACAATTCCGCCTCTTTGAGTTTGGATTCTTGAATCCCCAATTCAGGAACGAGGGTTTTGTACTTGGGTTTGCAGTCGATTTCGAAATGCTGATGTTTATAGCAGCTTACAATACCCCTCTTTTTGTGCTCATGAAACTTTAAAGAATCATCAAAGGGTTTGATTTCTGTTGAACACTTGTTTGTTCGAACGATTTTCATCTGGGTGTTCTAAAAAATTGAGAAATTTGTTTGATTTATGTTCGAAATTTCATTTTTTTTCTTTTCTGATGAAGCCCTATGATGAACAAGAAAAGGGGTTTGCTTTGTTAATACACCCAATTGGTGGTTTCTATTGAATCCCCTGAAAGATCAAGAACAGGGTTTTCTTTTTCTTGTTTTATTAGTTTTTCGTTTACAGCTGTTTTTTTTTTGGTTTATATAAGGTCAAAATGGATGATTGTGATCATTGTAAGGTGTTTGTGGGTGGGATTTCATGGGAGACGACAGAAGATACTTTAAGAGACCATTTTGGAAACTATGGAACTGTTGTCGGTTCTGTGATTGCTAAAGATCGAACCACCGGTAGCCCTCGTGGATTCGCCTTTGTTTCGTTTTCAGATGCATCAGTTGTTGATAAAGTTCTGGTTGACACTCATACAATTCTTGGCAGAACGGTTTGTTTTTCTTCCAATCTACAATTAACTTCTTTTATTGCTTTTCTGGATTGAACTGTGTTGAGTCATGACTTTTGAGTGTTATATTAGTTGTTTATTAAGTTAACTTTTGGTTGTTTTGGAGCTTTTGGTTGTTTTGGAGCTTTTGGTTTGATAATGATGCTGATGATTACTACATAAAGGATCCATAATTGAGTGATTAAAGGTAGATATAGTTTGGTACTTTTAGAGTTAGTTGGCTTTTTAAGTGTTCTGTTTGTTTCTTTTCGAAGTTAAATGTAGGTGATTTTTCGAGATTAGGTTCGAAAATGATTGCTACTACATAAAGAATTCAATAACCTGGAAATGAAAGCTAGATGTTGTTTGTTCTTTTACTACTTTTTGACTTTTGAGTGTTATATTAGTAGTTTTTGAAGTTAAATATAGGCGATTTTGGACTTTTGGTGTGATTACAAATTAATGATGATTGCTACATAAAAGAGAATATTCAGGTGATTAAAGCTAGATATGTTGTCTCTTTTCAATTGTTCGACTTATGAATGTCATATCACTTATTTTACAGTAAAACTTGGGCGGTTTTTGGACATTTGTTTTAAAAATGGTAATTAGTTTATTAATAGTAAATCGGTTTTAATTAGAGCAACAGTTTACAAGTATCTTGACAAGAGTATAGCAGAACTATAATCACTTTAAACTGCATAAATCAGTTTTGATGCACATCCAAACACCCATTAGTATTTTTTGTTTTTGCTCAAGTAAGATATTGGTACTTGATTTTGATCTCTTTTTGGAGTTACTGATAGTGTTCTGAAAAAGTCAGAAAGAAAAAGTAGATCACAAATGAGAAAGTCAAGTAAGATATTGGTACTTGATTTTGATTTAAGCTACAGATTGAGTTTGACTTCTTTTTTGGTTGATGATTTGTTGACTTTAACTTGTTCTTTTTGGGTAACCCACGCTAGAGGTCCCCGTTGATGGTTCCATGAGGGGTAAGTTGTTTAAGCCTCGAACAAAATACATGCGGCTGACCTTGGCTTTATGATGCATGTCCCTGATCGCTAAGCCATCATTGCAGGGACTTAACTTGCACCTAATTATTGTTTTAGTACATCATCAAAATTTGATTGTAAGATTGAGCATTTTGGAACAAATTGGGTAAATCTTTTCCCCCTTTTAGTCCAAAATCACTCATTCAACAAAACTTTGTGTTTTTCTTGCCATTTTTGCAAGGATGATTATTATATTAGCAACGGAAAAGTCATGCCGTCGTATTTACAGATCAAGCGGTCGTTTTTACGGGTCCAGACTCCAGTTGGGTTGAATTGAATACTTTCATTCATTTATTTTTTAAAAACTTACTTATATATTATTATTTATTAGTGTGTGACCTATGCGTCCGAAAATTATATGTTTCAGGTATCATACAATATTTTTAATAGACCCATTTCTGTTTAATCTATTCTTTATTCTCCTTTTACTTTACCCATTTACCCGTGAAAGGGAAAAATACATATAACCGAATTGACTCATTTATTAGTTAATGGGTCGAATCTACCACACTTATTAGAATACCATGGATTTGTCAAAATTATTATGTCTTGTAGGTGTGAAACATGTCTTGACTATAGTTCTCAAACCCCACCATGAATTATGAAATGAACCAACACCTAACACATTAATTTCTTTTTCTTCATGATTTGAACTTCATGTTTGATGTTTTTTTACAGGTTGAAGTGAAAAAGGCAGTACCGAGAAGTGAACAAAATCAAAACCAGCAAGAACAGAATCGAGGGCCAAACAGGAATTGCAGAAACAATGGCACTAAAAACAGCAGTGATAACTTAAAAACTAAAAAGATTTTTGTAGGCGGCTTATCTGCAAACTTAACAGAAGACGACTTCAAATTCTACTTTGAAAAGTTCGGTAGGATTACAGACGTGGTTGTGATGCATGATAATGTGACCCACAGGCCTCGTGGGTTTGGGTTCATCACTTTTGATTCTGAAGATGCGGTTGAAGAAGTTATGCAGAAGAACTTCCATGAATTGGGCGGTAAACTTGTGGAGGTTAAAAGGGCGGTACCTAAAGAGGTTAGCGGCGGAGTTAATAGCAGCAATAGGGATTCTAACTTTAGTGGCGGTCATCAACAGCAGCCCGCCCCGTATAGACCTGTGTACGATGTTCTTCCTGGTTATGGACCATTCCCGAGCTATGGCGGTTATCCTTATTGTAGTGGCGTGTTTGGAGGCGGTTATGCAGTTGGTGGATATGGTATGGCTGCAGTTCCACCTAGGATCCCATGGGGTGGTCCTGCAGTGGTTGGCATGAGGGGCGGTCCGTTGCCGATGGTTTATCCGGCGTATGTGAACGGTGGACATGGGTTAATGGGGGTGTCGGCCAATGGTTACAACGGGATCGTGGGACCCGTACCGAGTGGGATGCCGGGTCAACTCAGTGGTGGGAGTGAGCAACTCAGGGGGAATGTAGATAACAATTCTTTGGGGTCAACTGGTGTGGAGACTAGAGAAAATGACCAAAGTGGTGTTGGGGGTAGTATGGACTGATTGGGTTTAAGGCACCTCTCATATTGATTTGGGGTAGGGGTAGGGGTATTTTGGTAATTTAACCTTGGTATCCTTTTGTTTAGGCACCTCTAACTTTGCTATAAAGATGTTGGTTTCTTTGTATTGTTTCTAGTTTTTAATAATTTGTGGATTATGGATTTGAATTTATGTAAAATAGTTATTTACAATATTTATGTTTATTTGGTTTATTGGACTCCATTGTGTTTATTTGGTTATCCCCTTTAGCGTCTAGCTTTTTGAGACGGGACTGAATGGTCGAGCTTTTTGAGACGAGACTAAATGGTTAAACAGTTATGTTTAACCATATGGCTCGGTTGTAACTTGTAGTTTGCGACTCAAAATTGCATGACTTCCTTCTCATATGCTTGATTTGAGTTACACGCTATATGTTCTAACCGGATTAAATGTCTAATTGAAATACACAATCACAATCTCTTGATAGATCCATGGGCTAACTAACAAAGTTGTTTATTATTTTTATTATTATTTCTTTTTTTTCTTTTTGGTAACGACTTCTTTCTTTTTTTGTTTTTATTTTAGGTCACTGCCGTAATCAAGTTTTTGTAATTCATAGCTTGAGCAACTTCAGTCATGTGACTCATTTGTTATGGAGTTGGGTAACAAAAGAGAATAAACGTAATATGAATATTTGAAACCTAAAGCATTTTGGATAGGTAACGAAACGAGTAGTCACTGTTGAAAAATATTTTAGACTAAACAGAAATCAATTAATTATTACCAAGTTATTGGCCGAATCAGTTTGATCATTTGCGACCGAAACTGATTATAAGAAATGTAAAAGGAGAGTGTCCCGTTATCGGACGAATTAAAGAACTCACAATAAAGCAAAACGAACCTGTTAAACGATGATCTCCGAATGATGAACTGCACGGAATGTATTCATGTCCTTAAAAGGATTTTACGCGCTTTATTTGCTGTAAGCGACAACGTAAACTCCCAGGATTTAATGCAGATTTGATCCGGTATTCCAACAGCAATGGAAGTGGATTAACGTGAAGGTTGCGTGGAAACGAAAGCAGAGAAAAGCTGTAGCTTTTGAAGTGCTTAAAGTCGAAGCAAGAGCTCTATATTTATAGAGCAAAATGCAACTAATTATGAGAAAAACCGGGGATGAGGGTTGACCCCCACCAGTTCCCGAATTCGGTTATGTATGTGCGAAGTGCAAAGTGCACCCATTCGCGCCTCAAACGCCCCATTCGCGCCTCAAACGCGCCCATTCGCGAGCTCGCGTCTCCGTCTCGGCTCGGCGTGTGTGTGGGCCTAACCCTTCTCTTGATCCAACAATCATTTAATGACCCATAAGGGAGAATCCCTTATAAGTTACTCAAAGATGTTTTCCCCCACCAATGTGGGACAAGAAGTAAACATACCAACTTGCATATTTACAACTTGTAAATCTCCAACAATCCCCCACCAAGTTGGAATGTTTCCTTTCATTATGACGGATGATGTCACTCAGGTGTCACGAAGATTAAACCTAGTTAATGTTGATAAACAAGAAGAGACACATTCATTGGTGTCCTATGGAATTAAACCAAGAACCTGATGACCCCCTTCGGTTTACCCCCACACATCACCGGTTAACTTCATGTTCTCACTGAGCGCGAATATGGCCGTGCGCTATAAATCCTTTTCATGACCCTCTAGAAGATAAACCACTGATCTTCATTTGAGGCGGCACCACCTCTAGATCATATAGGCAAAGTTTCCAACATCCTCGTTGCTTAGATGTCTCCAAACTTTGTTAAGAGCGTTAGCTCAACCTCGTTCTCGGAAAAGACGTACTATCTTACCTTACATGGATCTATCAAATTAATTGATAGTACCTTCTATCGTTAAGTGACTTTGTTGTTACCCATTAAACTTGAGAAATAGGAGCACTAAGTTGAAGTTGGGTTTCCATCACTACGATTCTATTATGGTTTTAGACCCATGGCTCTCGTGGTATTTACTACCAAGTCTCTCGTCAGAGGTTTGGTAAGGGGTTCAGCCAAGTTCTTACAAGTCTTGACATAGACAACCTTGATGGTACCACTTTCAAGTAGTTGTCTCACAAAATTGTGCCGAAGACCAATATGTATTGATTTCCCATTATACATTGCGTTGTATATTCTCGATAGTATGGCCTCACTATCACAATACATGGGAATTGATGGCACTGGTTCATCCCAAAGACGGATGTCCGTAAGTAGATCTCTGATCCACTCTGCTTCCTTACCGGCAGCAGCTAATGCTAAGAATTATGCTTCCATAGTTGAGTGTGCAATACACGTCTGTTTCTTGCTCGCCCAAGAAATAGATCCTCCAGCTAGAGTATAGATCCACCTACTTGTGGATTTTGAATTATTATTTTGATCAATCCAGCTGGCATCAGAATAACCTTCAAGTATTCTTGATGATGTTGTGTATGTCAATTCAAAACTACTAGTCCTTTTCAGATATCCAAGTACTCTACTCACTGCGTTCTAGTGCTCAGTACCTGGGTTTACTTTGTACTGGCTTAGTTTGCTAACTGCATAGGCTATGTCAGGACGAGTGCAATGAGTAGCATACATCATGCTACCAATTGCACTTGCATACTCTAGTTGAGCCACAGCTCTTCCAGAGTTCACTTTTAGCTTCACACTCGGGTCAAACGATGTATTAAACTCTTTGATGTTCAAGTGTTGAAACTTTGTTAGAATTTTCTCTATGTAGTGAGATTGACTATGAGAAATTTGACTATCTGTTCTTTTCACCTTGATCCCAAGAATGGTATCAACTTCTCCTAGATCTTTCATCTTAAAGTTAGAAGATAGATATTTCTTAGTTTCAAAAATACCCTCCAGGTGAGTGCTAATGATCAACATATCATCAACATAAAGGCAGATCACGACTGTGTATTCGGGTGTGCATTTTGTATATACACATTTATCAGCACCATTGTGTTGAAAGCCGAACACAATCACAGTGGTATCAAATCTCTCATGCCACTGTTTAGGATCTTGTTTCAAACCGTATAGAGATTTAATAAGTCTACACACTTTAGTCTCTTGTTCGGATATCACAAACCCTTCTGGTTGCTCCAAATAAATTTCTTCTTTCAAGAACCATTCAGAAAGGCTGTCTTCACATCCATTTGATGGATGTACAGTCCTTACACGGAGAAATTGCTATAAGAGTTCTAATAGAACTGATTCTAGCAACTGGAGCGTAGGTATCAAAGTAATCTATTCCTTCTCTTTGTCTATAACCTTTCGCAACTAATCTTGCTTTATAGGTAGAGATGGATCCATCTGGACGATACTTTTTCTTAAAAATCCATTTGGATCCAATGGGTTTCTTTCCCTTGGGTAGATCAGCTAACTCCCAAGTTCCATTTTCCATAATTGAATCCATTTCATCGTTGATTGCTTCCTTCCACAGAGGAGCATCTCTTGATGACATGGCTTCACTGTACATTTTTGGATCATCATCCAAATTAACAGTGAAAATGACCTCTCTTGTCACTTTCCTTTGTGTACCTTCAACTAGATAAGAGATAAAATCACTTTCATAATTTTTCTCTTTTCTGATTCTAGTACTTCTCTTTGGTTCTTCAACAATTTGAGAAGGTTGAAAACTTTCTCGACAAGTGCAAGGAGTTGTGGTGGGATTTAAGTTTTCATCATCTCTTGAAACTTTTCTTCAAACAATTCCACATCTCTGGATTCTATGACTGTTCTTGATTCATCATCCAACAGTCGGTAAGCCTCGCTATTTTTTACGTATCCAATGAACACACTTTTCATAGCTCGTGCTCCAAGTTTGGATCTCTTAGGATCAGGCGTCCGTTAATATGCGACACATCCCCAAACTCTCAAATAATCTAAATTTGGTTTCATTCCCTTCCAAGATTCGTATGGACTAGTAGGAATCACACGACTAATGATCCTATTGTGAACATAACAAGCGGTCAATAAGGCTTCTCCCCACAAATTACTTGGTAAACCAGATTGGTTTAACATGCAGTTAACCATCTCTACCAAGGTACGGTTTTTCCTTTCAGCTAAACCATTTTGTTTGGGAGTAAATGGTGAGGTTCTTTCATGTATTATGTCATTCTCTTCGCAGAATGAATCAAATTTATGGTTAAAACATTCTCCACCTCTGTCTGAGTGGAGAATTTTTATGCGTTTCTGTCACACCCCCGCTGAAAGCGGAAACACGAGGATGTAACGAGACGGGATCGTCATAACACATGGTAAACAATAGAGATGCAATATAAGTAATGACGACAAAGCCTGTCATGACGACACCTGACACAAAGGAGACTTGTGTCGTTTTTAGTCAATATTCACGACAACATAGCCATAAGCATAACATGATACATGATTCACATAAACAAGAAGATAACATTGTAATGTATTTCCCACAACCCGGGAACAAGTATCAAAAGTAAGATGTTGTTTAAAGCAACTACAACAAAGTTCCAAATGACAATGTTTAGTCTCAAAATGCATCCTAGGGTCTCCACTAAGGCAGCACACCTAGATCTTCAATTAGCATGATCACCTGAAAAGATATGCTTAAAATGGTCAACAAAATTGTTGGTGAGCTTGTAGGTTTAAATGTAAATAAGTAATTGATGTTGTATAATAATTGTTGCAGAATACCGTGTATACAGCTATAAGTAAGCAAAATCACATGACATGAGCTTTACATCCAAACCTAACGACGTACACACAGAATCTTGTCGGAATATATTCACCCAAGGCCCGTTCCTAGCTACGGTTGGTACTAACTAGTATACCAACCAACAAGGGTGGGGGTGTCAACCCAGTAGTACTAACAATACCTATCCGTCGGTTTCCACACTGGAATTAAATGGTTGTAAAGAAAGTACCACACAACGAACTCAAGCATGTATCAGATAAGTACTCACAAAACAGTAACACGTTAATTCATGTATGTAAATTGTATGTAAGTTGTACAGCATAATGAAAATGGGTGAGCATACTTTTCTCCCAAGTTTGTAAATGATTGAAAAGTTGTATAAGCATAAAAAGGGGCCACGAAACTCACTTGTTAAGTGGTAAGTATGAATGATCAAAGTTTCCCAAGTGTAGTATGCAATGAACGGTCAAACACCTATTGACAGTTATTGTTAAGCATTAATGATATGTATGAAGTAAATAGTAACGTTCAGTCGGTTTGGGTTGTATCGGTTCGGTCACGTGTAACACACATAGGCCGACACACGTATTAGATCTTATGTAGATCCAAGTACTAGAAACCGTCGCCATTGCTGGTGATATTGTGTAAAAGATCCATTGTTATAAGAGAAATATTTGTTAAATATTAGTAGTCACAAATCGGTTGTTGATAATTGTAAAATGTTAGGTTGATTTGATTTGGAGTAGTATTTATAGCCTTGATAGCGTTGACTTTAATCTTTGTGGTCGAGCAATGACAATTGTGTTGATGTTACCTTATCATCACACGACATACGAGAACGAATTCACACACACACAACAACTTCAGTCACACAACAAGACCAGATGCACAACTCAACACTCCATTCGCACGAATCAACCCTCATTCGTACGAATCAGCTTCATTCGTACGATTGAACCTTCATTCGTACGATTGAACCTTCATTCGCACGACTGGCATTCAGTCGTACCACACAACACCCAATCGCACGACTCAACCTCCATACGCACGAATCAACCTTCATTCGTACGAATCAGCTTCATTAGTATGATTGAACCTTCATTCGTACGATTGGCCTTCAGTCGTGCGATACACGCACAATCGCACACATTCATTCGGTCGAAGACTTAATCG
Organism: Flaveria trinervia; assembly: GCA_025506515.1. NCBI lineage: Eukaryota > Viridiplantae > Streptophyta > Magnoliopsida > Asterales > Asteraceae > Flaveria > Flaveria trinervia. Next base: position 66,001,708 of record CM046456.1, on the reverse strand, counting down.
CATGCATACAGTCATCCGCATTAACTCACTCGCACACATACACTCATCGCATTGACTCAATCGCATGCATTCATTCGATCGCACTACTCAGTTGCACGACATACCCAGTCGCACAATTCAGTCGCCCGAATGACACAGTTGCCAGAATGGCAGATTCGTGACTACAGAAGTGCAGAGCAGCCTCCGGCTGCTTCGTGCATGGGTTTTACACCACAAGGACTTCCAGAAACACACCACAAACACACCCAAACAAGAACACACAGAAAGAAATCACACGCACCAACGCGACCACATGTGTTCGGGTTGGACCCGAACACCCGAAACCCTAAATGGACAGCAGTGAAATAGCAAGAAAAGGGATGACCAAGGTCGTCTACCAATAATAATGGAGTAGACTCAGTTGTAGTCGAAGTTTAGACTAAGAAAACGAGACCAAACGGGGCAGTTTTGGTGCAAGGACGATGATGAAAGTGAAGAAGAGAATGAAGAAGAAGAAGCTGAAGAATGAAGGCTAGGGCTGGAAATGGAGTTTATATACCCAGCCCTAGTTTGCAAATTGACACACTTGGTCCCTACACTTAGCCCCGAGTTTCCCAAATTGTTTCGGTTAAAAACGACGCAAATAGGCTAATTATATTGATGATAAAATGTATTTAATGATAATTGGTAACTTAAAATGGTTTTATTAATGACAATAATCTTATATAAAAACGATGTAATTAGTGATGACGACGATGAAATTTGAAAAAGTTACAAGAATAAAGATGATAAGCAAGTATGATATCCACACGAACAGTTAATAAAGATGAGGAATGAACGATCAAGGAAAAGTTAACGAAAACCACGTTAATTGACGGACCTTATGGTGACGGATGTCACAGTTTCTCTTATTGGTTTTCGACCTCGGCCTTATATATTTTAAATGCGTCAAAAGCTTCGTCTTTTGTACGCAATAAATACACATGTAAATAACTGCTCGAGTCGTCGCAGAAAGTGATGAAATATCTTTTACCACCGCGGGTAAGGATTCCATTCAGTTCACAAATATCTGAATGAATTAGTTCCAGTAGTGATGTATTGCGTTGCTGAACGCTCGGACAAGGTTTCTTTGTGAATTTTGATTTTACACAAGTTTCGCATATTTCAAAATCTTTATCGTTTAATTTTATTAAACCTTTAGTTTGGATTTTTTCAATATTTTTAATATTTGTGTGTGCCAAACGTTTATGCCATAAAGAAATTGAACAAGCGATATAATCAAAAAACATTATTTCATTCAATTCATAACCAATGACATTACAATCAGAAATATCACTAGCAAAGGTACTAACACTACCACTATCATCACTAATACTGTTATTACTATCACTTTCACTATCAAAACCATCAAGCATAAAGATGCTCGTGTTCTCAATCTCTTGCTCTTCATTCCTACCTTTGGCTAGGTCAAGACAATAAATTCCACTTGTGTTTTTAGCTTGACCCACATATAGGGTATTCAGAGAGAACTTCACGCGCAGATCCTTAAGCACCAACTTGTAGCCATTCCGATCAAACTTATCCGTTGAAACAAAACCCTTTGATATGGCAGGAACATGCAATACATCCTGAAGGGTCACAGTCTGACCGTTTCTGAAGTTTAGCCGCACCGTGCCTTTACCACGAACTCCTACATGATGTCCGTCAGCACACACAACCACTGTTCCCTCAGGCATAGGACCATAGGTTTGAAACGAGTACCAGTTCCCACAAACGTGAACAGTAGCTCCAGAATCCAAAAATCATCCCCTACACGCCAACACGCGTGTAGGCTGCGCGAGCATATTAACATCACTAATTCCCACATTTGCTACCAGGTTGGTAAGATTATTAACCACATTTTTGGAACCAGCCGTAGGACCAGATTTCCTGTGAGGGCACTCTCATGCATAGTGACCAGTTTCTCAACAAACATGGCATTTTCCTGCTCTTTTAGGCTGTTGGTTGTTGTTTTGAATAGGCTTATTGAATTCTTTCTTTTTAGGTGCAAACGGTTTCTTTTGTTTTGATCTATACTTCCCCTTTTGTCCGGACCCCCCGGTCACCACATGATTAACACTCGATCCGACTTTACTTCTTTTGTCCCTATTGCGCGTTTCCTCCTCAATTCGGAGGTGCTTCAATAGTTCATCCAAATAGTAGTCCTCAGATTTGTGCATCATTCTTTTGGAGAAATCTTTCCATGTGGGAGGTAATTTAGCAATGATAACCCCCACTTGAAAGACTTCAGGTAAGGGATAGAAAGAGCAGTCAGTTTGATAACAAGCACTTAAAGTTTATGTACTTGTTCCAAAATTGACTTTCATCCACCATTTGGAAATCTAAATACTTGGTGATAAGGTACTTGTTAGTACCTTCCTCATGGGCATTGTATTTGAGTTCCAAAGCTTTCCATAAATCCCTCGGACTTGTAACCTTCGAGTACAAGTGGTAGAGACGATCAGAAAGTGAGTTCTTGATATGACCAAGACAAAGATCCTCAGCTTCCTTTAGGATGAGTCTTCGCTTGTTCAGATTAGAAATCACTTGCTGATCTGGTTCCTTTCCCTCTTTAGGAACCGGGTTGTTTGGGATCGGGGCCAAGCACGAATCAAGAACATAATAGTTTCAGAACAATCAACATGAATTTCACTTTATCAGCCCAGCGGGCGTAGTTCTGACCGTCAAATCTGTCCAACTTGACAAACTCTTGATTCATGAATCTTAGATTAGCCGTAGGAAGTTCAGTGTCTATTTAGTCTGTTAATTTAACACAAAATAATAAAATCCTTTAAGATTGTTGAAAAATATTTTAGAGTAAACAGAAATCAGTTAATTATTATTAATTATTACCAAGTTATTGGCCGAATCAGTTTGATCCTTCGCGACCGAAACTGATTATAAGAAAGGTAGAAGGAGAGTGTCCCGTTATCGGACGAATTAAAGAACTCAAAATAAAGCAAAATGAACCTGTTAAACGATGATCTCCGAATGATGAACTGCACGGAATGTATTCCTATCCTTAAAAGGATTTTACGCGCTTTATTTGCTGTAAGCGACAATGTAAACTCCCAGGATTTAATGCAGATTCGATCCGGTATTCCAACAGCAATGGAAGTGGATTAACGTGAAGGTTGCGTGGAAACGAAAGCAGAGAAAAGCTATAGCTTTTGAAGTGCTTAAACTCGAAGCAAGAGCTCTATATTATAGAGCAAAATGCAACTAATTATGAGAAAAACTGGGGATGAGGGTTGACCCCACCAGTTCGCGAATTCGGTTATGTAGATAACCCGAATTGCTTACTGATCAACCTTATCTACCACGTTTATCTCTTAGTCGGTGCGAAGTGAAAAGTGCGCCCATTCGTGCCTCAAATGCGTCCATTCGCGAGCTTGCGTCTCCGTCTCGGCTCGGCGCGCATGTGGGCTTAGCCGTTCTTTTGACCCAAGAATTACTTTGATGACCAATAAGGGAGAATCCCTTATAAGTCACTCAAAGATGTTTCCCCCCACCAATGTGGGATAAGAAGTAACATACCAACATGCATATTTACAACTTGTAAATTTTCAACAGTCACTGCCGACCCTGAGGAGGGGCAGAATGGACCTCTGTCCAGGGCCCACTCGCTCAAGGGCACAAAATATTTCAAATTTTTTATATATATATAATTATAAAAAAATAATTATAAGATATAATACACTAAAAACTTAATCCAATTACGTTTATACCAAATTTTTAGCCCATTTTTTTAACCTAATTACTCAACTAATAGCCCACTAAAATATTTAAATTTTGATTGTTATTAAAGTCCACAAACTAATTTATACCATAAACTTTGTTCTATTCAAACTTGAAATCTTACCTACGATCTACGGTGTTTTAAGAAAGTCTTAGCGGATTGGCGATAATAGCTATCGAAAACAAAATATTAGAGACTATAAACTACGAATATGTTATAAACCAATTTGCTATCAAGAATGCTAGGAGAGATTTACGAGTTATTGGTTAACTATTACGGTATGTCATTGTAATACTATGATATTGTTATATTTATTGCTAAAACATTTCTTTTCATTTAAAAAAATAGTTTATATAATTTAAGTCGTTAGGACCCATGAGCCTTTTTTTTGGCTCGTCTAGAACATTAAAATCCCCGGGACCGGCTTGCGAGTAGTTATACGTTATATTTTTCTTGTCTTGAAGAAATAATTGGTGTGACAGGCAATGGAGTAGAATTGAGTTCTGAAAAAAATGTTATTTAGATAATATTCAAATATTTAAAAAGGATATTAGAAGCTCTGGTTATAACCAAATTTTTTTTATTTTAAACTAGTAGAAGTTTAAGTCTAAGCACTATTGGAATATTAGGTGATAATCGGGTGTTCCACTAAGTTGAAAATGTGACTTTTCATCAACTCTAGACGTATATGAATACATATAACTATGGTTAATATACTTAATACTTTCTAGGATTGCGTTTTATTATGTGATAGCTTCGTATCGAACCATATTGCATTCAAACTGGAGCAAGGATGAATGAGACATCAATACTTGGAGTTGTGTTTAAACTTTGCAAACCTGTGAAAATCAAGAACTAAAGTGGTGGAACTTGTCTCATTGTTGCGATGACCATACTTAGAGTGCTATATAAGGATGATCAATTCTTAGCAATTGCTTACTTAGTGGAGACATATGTGAAACACAAGTGAGACCCTCTAGGGTGCAACGCACTCACAACCACACATATGTGCATGGTGATGAGCATAATACGACGCTTTTTTGGCGTGCTTTCCATTTCACATACTCACATCACGGTGAGCCATCTTTGAATTTTTATATGTTGGGTCAACATCAACAATAGTAAATGCTCTTGATGTGTGGTTTGTTGTCATCAGAGTGAGTTAATAGTGATGTATTACTAAGGTGCTATAGCCACTGACTTCATCATAAGTTAACACTTATGACCGGTCTTTGTGTCACCAATGTCATCTTGATTTGCTGCAGATGATTAACCACAATGCTAATGACATCAACCCGTAGTGCTATTGTTGGGTCGGTTCCCATTACTGCTCAACAACAATTGTTGTCGATCATGTTGGCACTATTTGGGTATAGTTGTTGTTGATATTGTTGCTGATGAGCACATGTTTCTCCCGATGAGCTTAAATATATTGTTTAACAAAAGTTTCAAAGATGTTTAAAACCAAAACTAAAACAAAAACAAGAAATTAATTAAAATTTATTAGAGAAAATGACACAAAACGATCCATGTGGTTTTGCTATATTTCAAGCTTGATTCCTAGATTTTTGAATTTACAAACTTAGTCGAAAAATATACGAGATGATTGCAGTTTAGTCTTTACCATATTACTATATGTTAGTTTTTAATGGATGTGAGATTTAAACTTGCGATATAATTAATGCAGGACCGGTGGAAGGTATGCACTTACAACACAACAACACAATGAAGAGAGTTTCTAAGAACACTTAACAGATCAAATAGGGAACTAGTTAACCTTTTGGTAAAGATGCTAAGAACACAAGTAAATAAGAGACTGAACAAGATGACAAAACACACAAGTAATTGGTTTTCAAGAATGCTGTATATTGCCTCTCAAGTCCTATTACAAATGTTACAAAAGCATATCAGAAAGTTACAAGTACTTGAGATACATATACTACATCCTACAGCCGGCCATACTTTGAAGGCCAGCTGATACAATTGACTAGACAACAAACAAAATCAAAGTAGAGTCAAAAGGCAGATTGCCTTTTGATTAGTGACTATGACATGCCATAGCTAACATCATAATATATTACAAAAAAGATAAAGTACATAAACTAGAAAGTTACAGACTCAAGACCTCAATGTATAGTTACCAAAAACATAGACCTTTCACTAACTTATGTAAAGTTGGTGTCTCATCAGAGTTGCAGCGAAAAAGGGTCCAGCTTTCTGTAAAAGGCACATCAGATAAAGCATGTGTTCAAAAAGTATATGGAAGAAATCTGTCTTCTAGTGTTGGCTTCGGAAGACTTCATCTTTGAAGCTTTGGAAGACTTCATTTTTGGCTTCGGAAGATATTGGTCTTGGCTTTAGAAGATTTCACACTTACAATATTTTCTAATGCTGGTGTGAAACTTTTGAAGCATTCTACTTCAGTACACTTATGCATGCATGCAGGAGAGACTTTGGGTATTTGGGTTGCATCAGCCTTATATTAAACCTTACAAACTCCCCCTAGGCTGATGCTACCAAAACACTTTGAAGACTTCAAATATTTTGGGACAAGGGCTGTTTCTACCCCTAAGAAGCCACAGTTGGCTTCCTCAAGATTTTAAAGATGTCGGGCTTTATTTCTCCCAATTAAGAATATTACTTGTTTCCCTCAATTGTGAGCCCAGTTCACAATTAAGAATGTATTGAACTTATCTAGGAAACATGTAATACTCTAAGGAGTCCAAGTTAGCAAGCAATTTGTATAAACAAATTGAGAGTACCTGAACTTGACTCCCGAACCATCCCATGCACTATGAAGGAGAGATCCTCAGGAATATGGTCCCACCCTCCATGCTTGTTGGACAAGCTGTGGATAACCACATGAAGCAGGTATTTCCACTAGGATGAGACCTTCCCTTTCCTGAAGGTCTTTACAGAGAAATCTCCCTCATAGCCCATCTGCTCAAAGGAATGATTAACAAATTCTTTTGGGAAGAACACCTCATCTTCCTCATCATCCAGCTGAATATGATTGTTCATGATGGCCGGAGTGATGAAGATTGTTCTCCCCTGCACTATGGCAGACAGTGCCTTCTCCCCATCCATAACGACCTCTTGGCAGGTCTTCCAACATTCAAGCAGATGATCCTCATATAAAGTAGGATCAATGGTAAGGGAGGTGAAGTAGTTAGATAAAACCAAGAAACGGCAAACCTCTGAGAAATGTGGATCTTTCTTAGAGTTTAACAGAGCAACTTGGTTGTGTTGCTTGTGTAACTGCATGGAGAAATCTGGGTCATTTCTTTGGTTGGTTAGACATTGTGAGAAAGCTCAAAGGTGAAGGAAAGAAGAAAGAAGATGGTTTCAGAGAAAAAAATGGGAATTTAGGTTTGGAGGAAAGACGAAGATGATAGAAAGAGGGGGAACCGTTGGGTTTATATGTGAAAAGGATTTACGACAAAGTTGATGAAAGATGATAAACTTTGAAATCCAGATGTCGGTCCCACCTCTGAAAAAGTAGTTTGCTTTTTGCTCAAAAAGTAGTTTTCTTGGGAGTCAAAAAGCTTCCGAAGATAAATTGTCTTTGGAAGTTTTTAATGAAAAAGCTTCCGAAGCCAAAATGACTTCGAAAGAATTTCCTGAGAGTTTTGAAAAGTTTTGCTTCTGAAGAGAATTAAGACTTGGATGTTTTGTTCAAAAGAACAAAGCTTCCGTGAGTTATTTGCTTCGGAAGGAAATTTTCCTTGAAAACGTATAAGTACCTAAGAGAGGTTTTTAAGCTTCGGAAGATATTTCAGACATTTCTTTCAAAGGAAATTACTTAGGCAGTTATTTGTTTTGAAGGCATAAGTTTCTTCCGAAGGTAAAAACATATCTTCCGAAGGATCAAAATTTTTTTCGAATTCTAAGAAAAGTCTTCAAAAGGTTTTCATCCAGAGAAAACAAGAGCTTATGAAGATGATAAACTAGACAACTTAGGATACATAGCTTTTAATAAATAATATGAATTAGTTTTAAGAAAAACCTACTCAAAGTTAATCATCCCAATAGCTGATATAAGATACTTAAATCTCTATTCATCAAAGGCTTTTGTAAACATATCAGCATATTGTTCATTTGTGTTAACTTTGACTAGTTTAATTAATCTCTTTTCAAAGTTATCTCAAATTAAATGATACCTGGTATTGATGTGTTTTGTCCTTGAGTGCTGCATAGGATTCTCTGTGATAAAGATAGCACTGTTGTTGTCTATGTGAATGGGAGTCTTCTTGAAATTTAATCCATAGTCAAGCATCTGATTCTGAATCCAAAGCACTTGAGCACGGTAGCTTGTAGCAGCAATGTATTCAGCTTCAGCAGTTGATGCAGAGACACAAGATTGTTTCTAGCATTGCCATGAGATAACCCTTCCACCAAGAAACTAACATCCCTCAGATGTAGACTTTGTAGTCATATTGCAACCACCATAATCACTATCTATATAAGCATATAGATTGAAGTCAGAATTCATAGGATACCAAAGACCAAGTGTTAAGGCACCTTTGAGGTATTTTAGAATCCTCTTGACAGTGATGAGGTGAGACATCTTGGGGTTGGCTTGATATCTTGCACAAATTCATGTGGCAAACTTGATATCAGGCCTGCTAGCTATGAGATACATAAGAGACCTAATCATAGCCTGTAAAGGTGTTCATCCACACACTCCCCCTCAAGATCAGGCCTAAGGGAGTGGTTTCTTGCTATGGATGTCTTAGAAATCTTACAATCAGTCATGTTGAATCTTTTGAGTATGTCTTGAACATACTTTGACTGACTAATGAAGATGTCATCTTCAACTTGCTTCACTTGAATTCCGAGAAAGTAATTGAGTTCCCCCATGACACTCATTTCAAATCTGTCCATCATCAGCTTCTCAAAATCTTTGCAGAGCTTTGGATTAGTTGAACCAAAGATGATGTCATCTACATACACTTGAACTAGCATTAAGTCATTTCCCTATCCCTTGATGAAGAGAGTTCCAATGCATGTAGAGATACTAAGATAGAGTCTCATACCATTTCCTTGGTGCTGGTGCAGCCCATAAAGAGCTTTGTCAAGCTTGCAGACATAATCAGGATGACCAGGATCAGCAAAACCAGGTGGTTGTTTGACATACATCACTTCATCAATCACCCCATATAGAAAAGCACACTTGACATCAAGTTGATAGACCTTGAAGGTCTTGGATGCAGCAAATGCCAAGAATATCCTAATACCTTCTAGTTTTGCTATTGGAGCAAAGACATCAGTGTAGTCAATTCCTTCTTCTTTTGTGTACCCTTGAACAACTAGTCTAGCTTTGTTTTTTATGACATGCCTCTATCATCTTTCTTATTCCTAAACACCCATTTGGTTCCTATTGTAGTCTTCCCATGAGGAAGAGGACAAAGGTTCCAAACTTTCTCCTTTGAATTGAAGCAACTTCTCTTGTATGGATTCAACCCAACTTCCATCCTTCAGAGCCTCATTAATTTTCTTTGGATCTATCTAGGACAAGAAACAAGAGTGAAGACCAACATTTGCTTCATGGGTTTGTCCTCTTGTTCTTACCCCTTTGTCAACATCTCCAATGATGTTTGTGGTGGGGTGAGACTTGTGGATTCTTAGTTGAGTGATCACAGGAAGTTACTGAGAGAGATCTAAATTAGAAAAATTTAGATCTGGCAGTGATGCTTCTCCCACCACATCAGCACACTTATCAAGAGAAACTTGATCCAATGAGTGTCTCATCTATGGATTGGTTATCAGCATCAAGAAATTCTTTATCATTATCACCAGCCTCATTTTCTTCTGCATTTGAAGCTTCTTTATTTGGTTGTAGAGCCTCTGAACTGGAATTTGAAGGCATCTCAGATGTATCAGCTGAATTTGTCATTGTTGTGCTGATAGAGACCTTATTTGCAGAAGTAGTTATAATTGGACTTGGATAAAATATATGTAGATCCTGAAACATTCTCACAAGATTTGTTAAAACAGTTGGTAACTAAATCAAGATCAAATAGCCAATCAGGACCAGAACCAGCCACACAGGGTGTGTGTTCATTGAAAGTCATATTGGCTGACTCCTTAACAATTCTAGTTCTGAGATTGTATACTCTATAAGCCTTAGCTTGAGAAGAGTATCCAATGAAATGTCCATCATCTGATTTCTCAGCAAATTTGGCAATTTGATCTTTGGTATTCAAGATGGTGCAAGGACATCCAAATGACCTGAAAAACCCAATGAAAGGTTTCCTCTTGTGCCAAAGTTTATAAGGAGTCTTGCCATGAGTCCTAACCACTAAAACTCTATTTTGCACATAGCAGGCAGTGTTGACTGCCTTTGCCCAGAAGGTGATGGGCAGCTTAGAGTTAGATAACATGGTTCTTGCAGCTTCAATCAGTGTCCTGTTTCTCCTCTCAGCAACACCATTTTACTTAGGAGTCCTAGGAACACTGTATTGTCTTGTAATATCCTTTTCATCACAAAATGCATCAAGGATTTGGTTCTTGAATTCAGTTCCCTAATCACATATTATGGTTTTGACCTTGTGATCACATTGATTCTTAATCTTTAAGATGAAATTCTTCATACCCAAGTGAATCTTGTAAAGTCATCTGTGATCACTAAGCAAAAAGAGGTCCTTCCTAGACTTATTACACTGGTGGGGCCAAAGAGATCCATATGTAACAAGTGTAGGGGTGTAGTGATGTAGTTTCTTTCCTTAGGCTTGTGAGATACCTTATGTTACTTCCCTTTCAGGCATGTAACACAATGATCATCACTTGTAAGCTCTTTCTTTAGCATTCCAGTTACCAAATCATTCTTAATCAGTTTATTCATGTTCTTAAAGTTTACATGGCATATTCTTTTATGCCATAGGAAAGACTCATCACTATTGACTTTAGATAGAAAGCATGAAACCTCTCCTGAGGGAGTTGTTTCTTGGAAATCCATCTTGTACTTGTTCCCTTTATTTGGGGCTCTGAGCAGGATGTGCTCATAAGGAATAACCACCCCAGGCCTGAGAACAATGCACTCGTGCTTAGTGAAGAGCATGTTATGACTCTGATCACAAAATTGGGATACACTTAGAATACTGTACCCAAGCTCCTTGACAATGTTTACCTTCTTCCTACGGAACTTACCATTTGTGACCTTGCCTCTTCCAAAAATGTAACCTCCTTCATCTCCTCCAAAGGAAACTGACCATCCATCAATTCTGTCAAAGTTTTGGAGTAGTGACCTATTGCCTGTCATGTGCCTGGAATAGCCACTACCAATGATCCAGACATTCTTGTTTGTCTTGAGTTGTTCCTATACAAAGAAAATGATTAGTTACATTTGGAAACCCAAGCCTTATTGGTCTTGGGCTTATCGAAGGAAGTAGAAGGTAATGAAGCAGTGATAGATCCTATAGTTGTGCTTTAAGGATCTTTTGTTGTTGATGGAGAACTTTCAGTCAATTGGTCTTTCTTTGACTTCCACACCACCTTTGGAAGTTTGGACTTGACCTTCAACACTTCGGAAGATTGTCGCTTTGGAAGTTTTGATGACTGGACCTTCAGAAGATCCTGCTAGCACTGCAGCAGACTTCAATGCTTCGGAAGTATTCCTTTCTTCTGAGATCAAATTTTCTTCTGAAGGCAATTTTCCACTTGCCTTCTTCTTCATTTTGGAACTTCCAAAGGAAATAGATTTTCCTTCCGAAGCTGAATTCTTCTTAGAGCTCTTGGAAGTTTCATTCTTGATTACATGAAGAGTACCTCTTGGATTGTATGGACAATCCTTGGCAAGGTGAGAAGTACTCTCACAACTAACACATTCCATCTTCTTCTTCCTAAGAGCTTTCTTCTGAGAACAAGACTGAATTTGATCACATCTCTTCTCCACCTTCATCTTTGCACATAGTGAAATAATCCTTTTAGGCTGTGAACTATTCTTGGAGTTGGATGGTTCAGGCTGCGTAGCAGTGGTACACAGCAGATCAACCTTCTTTTTGGTGCTGAGATGATTTGAACATGAACTAGAACTCTTGGTAGAAGAGTTTAGTTTGATGTCTTCAGTCTTAACCACTTCAAATCATGTAGAGATGAAGACTTGTTTTTGTGCAGTATTGAAGGTGGCCTTGATCTCTTAAGCCTTTTTGGACTTTCTTTTGTCCTTCCTAATCAGGTTCTTTCTCCTTGACTTGGTCATCCTCAAAGGGATGGTGACCCTTCTTAGAATGCTTTTCCTCACTCTTTTTAGAGCCATTCTCCACCATCTCCTCTTCATCCTCTTCAGTCACGGGATCTATAAGAGGAAGCTCATCTTCATAAGTTCTAGACCTAGGAGATCTTACAGACAAGATTGTGTGTGAAGGAGCTATCTCATAAGATCCCAGTCCCTACTATTTTGATAACAAACTTTTGCATGCAAGGATGAGGATATTATGTTCTTAAAGGTCTCTTCTTCAAGAACAAATTTTTCTGCCCTAGCTTTGCTGATCACAAGCTCAGCCTGACATTCAGTTAACTTAGTAATGAGGTCTTTGATATGAGTCCTTTAGTTTGTATGCTCATGTTTAAGAGTTGAAATGGTTTTCTCTAAGTCCTCTATCTTTAGTGTATAATCATTTTCAGCTCTTTCGAAGTAAGCTTTTAAGATATTTAAGGACTCAAGATCAGATCTCATTTCTAAGTTATAGGACCTGTATTTATTGACTTTAGCAATACATTCAGGAGTATAGAGATGTTCCAATACCTTGGCTTTATCATGGTCAACCATCAATGCTTGGTTTGGAGATGCATCTTCCACCTGAAAGCTCCAGTCAAAGCCTCCTTCTTTAACAACAACTGCAGCTTGCTACTTTGGCTTCTCATTTTGGGTGGCTTTATCAGTCTAGTTTGGTCTGGACTATGCTTGGCCACCATTTCTTCTTGGTGCCTTGCATTCCCTGGCAAAGTGGCCCATCAAGTTACAGTTTTAACACTTTACTTTGCTTTTATCCAGTCCAAACTTTCCACTAGATGTATTGCTTGGTAACTTTCTCCTTGTCCTCTTGTAGAACTTCTTGGCTCTGTGAGTGAGAAGAGCCATCTACTGGACTATCTCCATGTACTCTAGATCATATGGATGGATACAATCCAAATCTTCAAGAGTGAAGAGAAGGTTTCCTGATGTTTCATCAGCAGAGACAAAGGCATGAGAAGAACTTGTCTCTTGGAAAGGACTTCCTTGAGTGTAGCCTTCCCTTGGAGTCTTTAGGAAGGTGATGAAGGGGTCCTTTTGTGAGTTATCAGGGTAGCATATCAGATGATGTTATGGTTCAATGCTATCCTTTTCAACCACATGGAGGGCTGAACTCAGTTGATTGCTGGAGTTACCAGATGAGTTTTGTATGTTCATCTCTATCTGGTAGCCACTAAGAATACCATACAACTCTGTAAGAGTAAGAGTCTTAAGGTTCTCAGATCTCTTGATAACAACACAGTAATGTGACCATTGTCTAGGAAGAGAGGACATAAACTTCCTTACAATGTCCCTATTCTCAAGATTTACTCCAACATCCATCAGAGTGTCCACAATCTCAACATACCTGAAGTATTGTTGAGTCATGGTTTCACCTACCTTAAAGGTAAACTTTTCAAACTGCTGCTTTAGGAGATCCATCTTATTCTCCTTTGCTTCAGTAGACCCCTCATACATCAGCTTCAGTGCTTCTCATAATTGTTTGGCAGTTTTACACTTCTTGAAACCTATATAGACGGAGTTTGGAAGAGCAGTTTGAAGGGTTGTCATGGCTTTCTGATCAATCTCTTTTCTTTTCCTGTCTTCTTCAGAGTAATCAGTCACAACCTTAGGAATCATACCACCACCAGTAGTAGAAGTGGTGCTTGATATGTAAGGTCCTTCAACAATAGAGTCCCATATCCTGGAGTCTTGAGACTTGATGAAGCCTTCCAATTATGTTGACACCAAGTATCAAAGTCTTTAGGAGTGATCAGTGGAGACTTTGTCAAAGTTCCAGTTTCCATATCAGCTTTGGTAATAGCTGTCATTTGAGTTGTTAAGTATTTTTTGTGTGTGAAGGATCTTAAGATGGTGAGATCTTATATCAAGAGCCTGAAATGCTCTGATACCAATTGCAGGACCGGTGAAGGGTATGCACTTACAACATAACAACACAGTGAGGAGAGTTGCTAAGAACACTTAATAGATCAAATAGGGAATTGGTTAACCTTTTGGTAAAGATGCTAAGAACACAAGTAAATAAGAGACAGAACAAAATGACAAAACACACAAGTAATTAGTTCTCAAGAATACTGTATATTAGCTCTCAAGTTCTATTACAAATGTTACAAAACCATATCAGAAAGTTACAAGTACTTGAGATACATATACTACATCCTACAGCCGGCCATACTTTGAAGGCCAGCTGGATATAATTGACTTGACAACAAACAAAATCAAAGTAGTGTCAAAAGGCATATTGCCTCTTGACAAGTGACTATGACATGCCATAGCTCACATCCTAATATATTACAAAAAGGATAAAGTACATAAAGTAGAAAGTTGCAGACTCAAGATCTTAATGTACAGTTACCAAAAGCATGGACCTTTCACCAACTTATGTAAAGTTGGTGTCTCATTAGAGTTGCAGCGGAAAGGGGTCTAGATTTTTGTAAAAGGTACATTAGATAAAGCATGTGTTCAAAAAGTCTTCGGAAGAAATCTGTCTTCTAGTGTTGGCTTCGAAAGACTTTTTCTTTGAAGCTTCAGAAGACTTCATTTTTGGCTTTAGAAGATATTGGTCTTCGCTTCGGAAGATTTCACACTTAGAATATGTTCTGATGCTGGTGTGAAAATTCCAAAGCATTCTACTTCAGTACACTTGTGCATGCATGCATAAGAGACTTTGGGTGTTTGAGTTGTATCAGCCTTATATTAAACCTTACAATTAATCTCATGGACCATTTGTGCATTTTTTCAGTATAACTAAAAAAAGTTAACAACCAAACAAAAGTTAAACAAAAATTCTTATTTTGTTAACTTTTAAGGACATGTGGGAACCAATCATCTTCAACAACCCACACAACCCCTGTGTTTGTGACTGTCATATTCAATATCCGATATGTAGCCTCAGTTTTTCATTTAAATCTGATATGTAGCCTCTAACTTCAAAGAATTTGGGACTGCAATAAGGTTGTCTCTATTTCTCATACTCATAACTCATCTATATCAATATTAGAGACCAGCTCTTGTTCAATAATCAAAGGACCAATCTTTCACCAAACTGGCTGATATCAAATTGCCAATGGTGCTTGATTTTATACTTCAATATGGTCCAACAATCTTTTGTTCATTCTTCTCTAAAATGATTCTTAACACCTTAATTGAGTGATGATGTGCATGTGACATCCTATGTCTAACAATTGTGTAGATTCTTAGCGTATAAAGATCTAAAAAAATATTTCAAATAATTGTCTCCTTCCATTGACAATCTAATAACACATTCTAACAAAAATTATGATGAGACCGAAACAATACATTCAATGAAATACTAAGAAATCTGAATGTTCGAAAGGGTCAATGAGAATGATGGAGATAATCATAGACGACAATGGTTGTTACGAGAATCATAGAAGAAAAGGGGAAAGCGGTTGGTGCAATTGGAGGAGGTTTTGTTAATATTTCATTATCATATATTCTACTATTTAGCTCTTTTTATTTTTCAAAAAATTATAGAGAAAATTATGCAAATGATGCATAGGTTTGATCATATCACAAGTTTAGTTATCACATTTGTTAAAAACTAACAAACATTAACGGTAAAGACTATACTTGCAACAATCTTAGAAATTTTTAGACTAAGTTTGCAATTATGAAAAAAAACCCCAGCTTTCAATTTGGTAAAACCATAGGAAACATTTGTGCTATTTTCTCAAATTAAAAATAACCATTTAATATAATCTAATACATTAGTTTAATGAGAAGTTGTTTCATGTTTATTTCCACTAAGGTGTGTTAGGTGCTCTAAGAAAGATTAACATGTTGTTTTTATTTGTCGTTTAATATTTTGTAATAGTATAGGGACTATTTGTGTAATTTGTTAGTTCCTTTACTTTTAGTTTTCAGTATAAATAGCTTAGACTTGCAGGTAGATAGAGAGAGATTCGAACCTGCTTTCATACTTGTAATTGTCTTAGCTTGATATTAATGAAAACATGAATTTTGTTGATATCTTGTTTTGATTTGATTACTTTGTGTGAATTTCTTTGAATTGTGTTCATAATCATCACAGATTGATTCATTTGATCCTATCAAATGGTATCAGAGTTGTTGGTAAGCTATTAGTGATTGATTTTTTTGAAGTTTATCGAACTTGAAAACCTCAAAAATCTCACTGAATCTGTGATTGAGATACAATTCAATTGAAAATTTATGAATTTCAGTTGTGTTTCATCATCAGAAACATGATTTGAAGCACAATTCACAATTCAATTCATCAAATTCAAGTAAATTTGTTGAATTTGTTGTTCGAAAAAGAGTTGAAGTTTTCGAACTGAAATTTAAAAAATTGAGTAATTTGTTGTTGAAATTGATATTAGAAGAATGTTTATCGGCATAAAACTCGCTTAATTGAAAAGTTTCAATTGATTTCATCAACATTTGAAGAATTCAGAAGATCTGAGTCTGTTATTTTCATATGAACATGATGAATATGACGCATTAGGGTTGAAGTTTGCTGAAAAATTGTCCAAGTGTTAGGCGTTTGACTACTGTTTAGTCGCACCAACACTGTGTAGACGTTTTCAGTTCAAACGTTTGATCACTATTTGAGAGTCCAAACATATCATTGTTGAGAAGTATTTGAACTGTTTAGACGTTTGACAACTGTGTAGGCGCATCAACACTGTGTAGACGCATCAACACTGTGTAGACGCATCACAACTGTTTAGACGCATCAATTTTAGGCATTTTGGAAAAAAATTTCTAAGGCATTCCCTTAGACAACTCTAAACTTAGACGCATCAACTGTTGAGGCGTTTGAATACTGTTCAGACGTTTCAACCTTGATACTTAGAATTTTTTTTAAAAAGAAAATTCTTTGAAAACTTTTTCAATTTTTTTTTAAAGTTCAAAATATAAGAAAACAACAAAAATATAAAAATGGTGAATTCAGAAGATTCTGAAAATAGAGTTCCAAAACTTAAAAATAGAGCTGAATTCAAAAATTGGTCTCTTAGGCTAAAACAACATTTTAATTCCATTGACACTGATCTTTGGAAATCGATAGAAAAAGGACCATACATTCCTATAATAACTGATGGACTTGACAGAGGGTTTGTGTACACTAAAGATTCTCCAGAACCTTATCCAGAAGATGATCTTCAAGGAGATGATCTGAAAAGAGTTAAGAATGATATTAAAGCCTATTCATTGATGTGTAAAGGACTACCTTTGGAAGTTCTTACAAGGCTTGATGCATATCAAACTGGATATACACTATATAAAGCATTAAAGATCATTTGTGAAGGAGGTAAGGAGATTCAAAATCTAAAGAAACAAAAGCTGAAAAGACAATTAGAATTGTTTCAACATTTGTCTGGAGAGACAATAAATCAAATGATGAACAGATTTGTTCAACTTATAACTGAGATGTCAACAGCTGGTATCAAACCTGATCTTGAAGATTTAAATCTCAGACTACTCAATGCTTTACCATCATCACGGAAATAAACTGTAACTCTACTAAAGCATACTGAGAAGTTTCCAATGGATCTAGATCTTCTTATTGCAAAAATAGAATCAGTGGAGATTGATGAAAGCTCAAGGAACAATGATGGAGCAGCATCAATGTCTCAATATCAGTTTGTTGCTTCTCCTGCAACCACTATAGAGAATGCATTCATGGCAAAGAGTGAGAAAAGTCCTGAAGAAGAGGGAGATCTGTTTGTTGGAGTAGGATTTTTCACTGACTCATCATTTACCAGTGCACCTGCTTATACAACTCAGTCTCATTCTCAATCTCCTCATAAACCACATTCCCAATCATCAAATATTCAAACAGAGACTTCTTCATCATCTAACTCTGCTAAATCTAGCAAAGTTAAAGATGTGATTAATATCCTATTAGAGGATGAAGAGTCCAAAACTGCATTCACTGTGTTTATGGCCAGCTTTCAAGCATATCAAGGTAGCCATTTAACTCAACTAGATTTTGTTTTGCAGGATTTATTTGATATGGATCCTGAAGATGTTGAAGAGATGGACCTGAACTGGCAGATGGTGATGATTGCCTACAGGACTCAAAAACTTCTTATATCAACAAGAAATACAAGCCAAGTGCAAACAAGACTGTTGGATTTGACAAGTCAAAAGCTAGATGTTTTAATTGTAGCAGTTATGGACATTTTTCAAGAGAATGGAAAGCTCCAAGGAATAATGGAGGAAGTGCTCAATCAAGCTCAAGCAATCAAAGGTTTCAACAAGCTCAGAAGACTTTTCAAAAGCCTTATCAAAGTCTTCCTATGCCAGAGTTTAAAGATGAAACCAATCATCTGATGAAACAAAGAAAGCACTAGTAGTCAGCATAAAAGATGGATATGATTGGAGTGCATATGCAGATCAGTTTACAAATGAATTAACATCAAGTTTTCTCTTATTGCAGAAATTCAAGAAGAAGATTGGTCAGAAAACAATGACCCAAAAGTGGAAAGTGATGAAGAGGAAGATGACTATGATTGGAGTGACAAGTCTGATCCTAAGGAGGATACAGAGGAAGTAGCTCTAATGGCTCAGTCTGATCAACAAAAGGTTAATCTTCTACTTCAAAACCTGAAACCACAGTTCCAAAATTTCCTGAAATACCATCAGAAGTAAGAGAAAAACTTTGCACCAAATCATGCTATGAACATGTTGAATACTACAGAAACTATTCATTCAAAATCTGTGAAAAGCTAAAACAAGAGGAATCTATGCATAACCAACTTAAATCTTATCATAAAACTGCAGATCAAAAGATTATCTCTATTCAAACTTCATGGAACAAAACAATCAAAGATTTAGAAATTGTTACAAAACAACTAGAAGAAATGACCAAGAATCTTGAACAAGAGAAAATAGCACATGCTGCTACTCAAGTTGATCTGGCAAAAGTAAAGAGCTCAAAAATGATAGTAGAATTACTAATCAATGAAAGAAAAGATAAACAAAAAGCAGGGTTAGGTTTCACTCATGAACCTATGCCTGAATCTATCACAAACACACTACCAGAGAACTTCAATACTCATGATCATTCACCTGAAAATAAAGCAAAACTTAAAGCCTTCCAGATCAAAAATAAGAATGCAGAAGAAGAAAAAGAAAATGTTCAAGTGTTTGTTGAAAAAGATCAAGAAAAAATCAAAAATGGTCATCCAATCAAGATAAAATCATATGAACCAAAACAACCAAAACAAAATATCTTTTCTGATCAAATTCATGATGTAATAGAAGAAGTGAGAATTCAAAACAAGGATAAACAATAGATAGGAACATCAGAAGATTCAAACACCATCAATCTGAAATAGTTTCAATCAGAAAAGGAATCTTCTTCTGATGATGTTCAATCTGAAAATAAACCAAGTTCTTCTAAATCAAAGAATCAAAGAAGAAGAAAGAAATCTGCAAAAGCAACATCTGAACAAAACAAAAGTTTAGAAACTTTGATTAAAACAACAAATCAAATATCAAAGCTTAAACCAATAAAATTTGTGTTAGCAGGTATGTTAAATATGAATTCTCTTCCAAATAATAAAGCAAATATTATGAACAAATCACACTTTGATCTAAAATCTAGTTCAGATTCAAAGACTTCCGCTATAGCAAAAAGATTTGTTACTAATACATTCAAGAAGGAAGTTCATGTTAAACAAATGAACAATAATCTGACACAAAATCAAACTGTGAAAAATGAAAGACAACAGTTTAACTATTTAACACCAAAATCAAACATTATGTCATTGTCAAAAGTTAACAAAAAATTGTTTTTAACTCCATAAAAGTACTCCGAAATTTGTGATATGAAAAATCACAATACTATTGAGTGTTACTTCAACAAGTACTGTCACATATGTGACATGAGAAATCATTCGACAGCAGATTGTTATTATAACAAATTTTGTACTTATTGTGATGAAAAGACTCATAACACTGCAAATTGTTACTTTAGAAATAGATCTCCCACTAGAAACTTTGCAAAATCACACATGAGCAAAAGATTTGTTAATCCATAATATTTGAGAAATCAAACTAATGGATTTCAAAGAATACCTAATGTAGGTTTGAGATTTTTTCCTAAGAACAATTATGTGAGCTCAAAACATAACAAGCAAGAACACTTCATACCAAGATCTGTAAGGATGACTAATAAAAATATTAGTCATTAATACATTTCAAAAGATGATCAATCAAATGGTATGAATGTTCATAAAAATAAATCAAACAATTTTCAAAATAAAATTGGTAAATTCATCAAAAATAAACCTGATTTGAATAATCTCCATTATAAACAAATTTACAATTGTTGATAAATTTGGAAAGCCCAAGACCATCTCGGCTTGGGTAGATATCTCAACTTAATTTTCTTGTAGTGCAGGTTTGCCCAAAAAGACCAATCAATACATGGTATGTGGATAGTGGGTGTAGTCGGCACATGACAGGCAATACTGCCTTGCTACAAGACTTTAAGTCAAAAGATGGAACTCACGTCGCCTTTGGTGGTGATGCTGGAGGAAAAATAACCGGAGAAGGAACAGTATCCAATGGGATAATAAGCTTTGATAAAGTCAACTTTTGTTCACAGTTGAACTTTAATCTTTTAAGTGTATCTCAAATATGTGACAAATCATATTCTGTTCTATTTGATGATTCATTTTGTTATGTTTTGAAGCCAGGTTTCAAAATAAGCAAAGATTGGGTGATTGTTACAGCTAAGAGAGATAGAGATGTATACAAATTGGATATGTCTCAAGTTGATCCTTCAACTGAAACAACATGCCTAATTGCTAAGGCATCAAATGATGAAAGCCAGCTTTGGCATAGACGTCTCGGTCATTCAAATTTCAAAAACATGAACAAGCTTGTAGCAGGAAATCATGTAATTGGTCTTCCATCTAAGAAGTTTGCAACAATGATCACTGCTCAACATGTTTGAAGGGAAAGCAACACAGAGCGTCTTATAAGTCCAAGCCTATAAACTCAACATCCAAACCTCTTCAGATGTTACATATGGACCTTTTTAGACCAATAAACGTCAAGAGTATTGGACGAAAATCATATTGTTTAGTTATCATTGATGACTACACAAGATTTTCATGGGTTTTCTTTCTTTATGCCAAATCTGAAATAGCTGATTTACTAAAAGAATTTATCATTAAAGTTGAAAATCAATTAGAATCTAAAGTGAAAATAATAAGAAGTGATAATGGAACGGAATTCAAAAATGCTAACATTGAAATGTTTTGTGCACAGAAAGGGATAGCTCATCAGTTTAGTGCTACTAGAACTCCTCAACAAAATGGAGTTGCTAAAAGAAAGAATAGAACACTGATTGAAGCTGCTCGTTCTATGTTAGCTGATGCAAAAATTCCTATAACTTTTTGGGATGAAGCAATATCAACTGCGTGTTTTGTTCAGAACCGAATCTTAATCGTGAAAGATAAACTGAAAACTCCATATGAGTTAATGTTTGGCAGAAAACCAAACATAAATTTTTTAAAATCATTTGGTTGTCCTGTGATGATTCTTAATTCAAGTGATCAATTAGGAAAATTTGAAGCAAAATCTGATAATGGATTTTTCGTTGGATATTCATCTGTTTCAAAAGCCTATCAAGTCTACAACTCTAGGACGAATGTAATCCTTGAAACATTCAACGTTAAATTTCTGGAAAATTCTTTTCCATCAGTTTCAAATGGTCCTGCATGGTTATTTGACTTAGATTCATTATCAAACTCTTTTCAACCTAATTTGTTTGATCAATCAAATTGTCTTGATTCTATAGATAAGAAGAACTCAAGAGGAGATCTTGGATATTTTAGTGAAGATTCAGATTCTGATGACCCAAATGATTCAAGCTCAGACTACCCATTTTTGTCATTTGTCAAGGATTCAACAAGACAAAACCATGAAAATACAGTTTCAGATTATTCAGAGTCAATTAATCAGGAAGAATCACAAAATATTCCTAGTGATGGTAATGAGTTTGTGATACCTGAGTCTAGAACATCATCCATCTCTTGTGATGTAGTTGATACAGGTAACTTTGATTACTTTGTCAATTCACCTACTCAAGTACCAAACTTCAATCCACATTCTTCTACTTTGATACATGAGTTTTCCAACATAAATCAAACAAATCTGGATGTTAATGTTCAATGTGATGAGATTCCTACATCTCGTATTCACAAGAATCATCCAATTTCTCAAATTATTGGTTCATTGAATGAGATAACAACAAGGAGTAAATCAGAACAAGCAAACGTATGCTTATACTCTTGTTTTCTTTCTCAAATTGTTCCTAAAAATGTTACCGAAGCATTAAAGGACAATGGTTGGATAGAAGCCATGCAAGAAGAATTACTTCAATTCCGCAAACAAGAAGTGTGGAATTTGGTGGATCTACCTGAAGGAGAAAATGCAATTGGCACGAAATGGTTATTTAGAAATAAGACTGATGATCGTGGTGTTGTAATAAGGAACAAAGCGAGACTTGTTGCACAAGGATACGCACAGGAAGAAGGAATAGATTATGATGAAGTGTTTGCACCAGTTGCAAGACTTGAATCAATTCGAGTTTTTCTGGCTTATGCTTCATTCATGAAATTTAAGGTGTATCAAATGGATGTAAAGGGTGCATTTTTATAGGGTCCTATCACTGACGATGTGTTTGTGAAGAAACCTCCAGGCTTTGAGGATGCACAATTTCCACATCGAGTATATAAGCTGAGTAAAGCTTTATATGGACTTCATCAAGCCCCTAGAATTTGGTATGAGACGTTATCACAACACTTAATCCAACATGGATACACTTGAGGGAAAATTGATCCAACTTTATTCATAAAGAAGGATAATAATGATCTTTTATGTGTAGAAGTGTACGTTGATGACATCATATTCGGTTCTACCTGTCCAAAATTGTGCAATGAATTTGAAGAAATCATGAAATCTCGTTTCCAAATGAGTTCTATGGGAGAGATTAATTTCTTTCTTGGACTTCAAGTCAAGCAAACTACAGATGGAATCATCAATCAAGAAAAGTTTGTTGACAAGCTCTTAAAGAAATTTAAGTTGCAAGACTGTCAGTCCATACGAACTCCAGCAGATGTTAACACCAAGATTGAACCTGATCAAAAGGAAAATCTATTGACCAAACGTTATACAGATCAATGATTGGATCTTTGATGTATCTTACTGCATCTAGACCGGACATTATGTATGTTGTTTGTGTATGTGCCATGTATCAATCAGAGCCGAAAGAATCTCACTTAATTGCTGTCAAAAGAATATTCAGGTATCTCAAAGGTAAACCAGCCTTAGGGCTTTGGTATCCTTATGAGGGTAACTTTGAACTATATGGATATACAGATAGTGATTATGGTGGATGCTGTCAAGATAGAAAATATACTTCGGGTGGGTGTCAATTTCTCGGTCCCCGATTAGTCTCGTGGCAATGTAAGAAACAAACAAATGTCTTTATTTCCACTGTAGAAGCTGAGTACATTGCTGCATCCGCAGGATGTTCTTAAATCCTTTGGTTGCAAAACCAATTACTAGATTATGGGTTCAATTTTCTTAAAACACCAATTTACATTGATAACACATCTGCTATGTTCATAACAGCTAATCCTGTTCAACACTCAAAAACAAAACATATCAAAATTCGATATCATTTTCTTAGAGATAACTCTGAAAAAGGATTAATCATATTGATTCAAATTGCAACAGAAAAACAATTGGCAAATCTATTTACTAAAGCCTTCCTACCAGGACGGTTTGAGTATTTAGTAGAATCAATTGGTCTTATAAATCATATGTGAACTCCCTAAATCAAAAGATCATAATAAGTGATACTCTCATTGTTAATTGCCTGTTTATATTTTGTGTGTGTGTGATTTTATGTTTTTCATAGAAAAATCAACTACAAAAATATATATCAAAAATACAAAAATTGAGTTTTTAGAAGGAATTATGTTTTGCAACATGTGAGAAATGATAGTACATTAGTAAGATCAGTTGCATACTTCACTCATTAATAAGTCTAGACATGATCAGATATGTTGTGTAGACAATATCTGACTATTATGCTAAAAAAGTAAATTCTTGTGATCAAACTAAACATACATGCTTATGTGTATTCATCTGAGTACTTTTGAGTTGTTTTTAGCTTATCAGATTGAATGTTTGTTAAGTTACCCCACTCACACTTGTTGACACTGTGTGTAATCATGAGATCTGTTACAAAGCATCATTTCACTTTTAAGTTATGAGTGACCATAGACCTAAAGTACTGAGATATCCTTTGTTGTAAGTCATTACAGACCTGGATTCTCTTTTTGATGCAAAAAGATGCCAATGTGCACAACCTATTCAAATGAATAGTCAGAGCTGATCAAATGGTTATCATGATCATCCTCTATTAACTAAGTAACATGAACTCTGGTGATATCTATGTTTCAGGTAATAAGTTGAGTATGTGTTCTTTCTTACATTTCATGATGATGGTTGAGCTCTCTTAGTCTCTGTATGTTTTACATCATGTCATATCTAAATCAACCCTAATCAATCCAAGAATTGAAAAAGTAAGTGAGTTGATAAATTTGTCAAAACACTCATTGTCTGTCCTTAGATCTTGTGTCTCCTTTGCTGTGATATCACTGACCTGGAACACACTTGATCAGAATTTATTCATTGTCTATGATTATCCACATTTATTTTATTTTAATGTGCTGATCTTCATTAATATGATCTCTCTGCAGACATCAATTCTATGCTTATATTAAATTTTGATTCTATTTTCATTTTCTTTTATGCATGTCTTTGTGTGTGAAGGCAATGTCACAATGTGTTGTGTGATCTTATTCTCTTTTCTAAGAAACTTATAAGTTTTTCAAACTTAAAAGTTTAGGGGAGAATAAATGAAAGAGTTGTTCTCAGAAAATATTCATTATCAAAATCAAATTTTGAAATGTTGAATTGAAAGGATGATGCTTTATGTTCAAAGTATTGGTGTACATTGAAAATGTAATTTATTTGAAAAATAATATGAACCTACATAATTTTTGCAATAAATATGCTTCATAAGTTGAAAATCAGATGATATTTGATTTTATGTTGAGACTAAAATGAATGGACAAAAGAATTTAAAAAGAAATAGAAAATAAAATTTATAAACTGAAAGTGCAATATGCAAAAAGTTCAAAATTTGGGGATCTAAATGGTAAAAAGTGTGCAAGTGAAGAAATTGGAAATCACAAGTGTTTAAATCATGAAAGTCAACTCATGCACCTAAACAGTGCACATGCGCCTCAATAGGAGCATGATGAAATTCAGGATTATTACAAGTGTTGAACGTTTGATTCATTCTCATGCGTCTAAACAGGTTATACATCTATGGAAATTACAAGTGTTGGTCGTTTGCGATAATCCCATGCGTCTAAATAGTGAATGGGTTTGATTGTCCAAGTGTTAGACGTTTGACATGTCTCATGCGTCTACACAGTATCAAAATTTCCAAGTGTTAGACGTTTTAAAAAGTCCATGCGGCTGAACAGTTCAAAAGCGCCTAAACAGTGCTTATGCGTCTAAACAGTTCCCATGCGTCTGATTCAAAACGCACAAACAGTGCTTATGCGTCTAACAAATAAGTGAATTTTAGAGTTTCATACGCCCAAACAGGGATCATACGTCCAAACAGGGTCATACGCCTAAAATTTCACTTATATAAATTGAACACTTATGCGTAGTTCTCATTTTCACTCAAAATTTCTCAGACCAAAAACCCCTGAACTTGCAACTGTCGAGTATCATCACATCCTCATTTCATCTGAAATTGAATCAAATCATTGAGTATAGATTGTATTTGAAAATATAAACGTAAGTTTGTGATTCAAATATATAAATTTTGGGTTAAATTAGTGCATTGTTATAGTCGGTTGAATGCTATTTGGGCATTCGAACCCTATATAATCCAAGTTTAATCTGATCAAATGAGTATCATATCAAAATTGATACTGGATTATTGATAAGAACTATTTCAAGTACAGTGATATATGTTTTTGATCTTAAAGTAATGTTTTGTTGATGTTGAACCCAGTCGGTTTTCTATAGTCGAAGAAGAAGAAGATGAACAGTCTGTCTTAATTTGAATAAAAATAAAAAAAAAAAAAAAAAATAAAAAAAAAATAAATAAATAAATAAAATTTTAATCAATTAAAATTGAAAATTCATATGTAGAAATAGAATCATTATCAATATTCAATGTTCTCATTATACTTTCTTTGTGTTTGCAGATGGCAGAATTAAAATTTGAGCCAAGCATAATGTGGCTGCTTTTCTAAATGATGAAAACAGAGAAGCAATTGGATATGAAGAAATTTTCAGATTTCTGCTCAGAACAAAGTATGTATATGCTATGTGTGCAAGACCAATGATCAATGGAAGAATGATTAAAAGATTCTGGAGAACTGCTCAGATTGAAAGAGATGATGAAGGAAACAAAGTGCTAAGAGCTTTTATTACAACAGAAAGATGCTTGAAGTATCTGAAGAAGCAATCAGAATAGCTCTAAGACTTGGTGACAATGATCCTGAAGACTTATCAGAATATTCTTTCAATGAATGTAGAGAGGTTTCTCTACAAATGGGTCATCCTGATCATTTTCCCAAAAAAACAATTTTTCAGAGCTAGAGTGTTTAAGCATTGGAAGCTTTTATGCTATATCTTTCAACATTGCATGTCTAAAAGAAGTGCTGGTTGGGATTCATTCCCTGTAGACATTGCATCTCCTATTATAGCTTTATCCATAAACAGAAGATTCAATATGGCTAAGTGGATAATGATGGTTTTATTTTTAATCTTGAAAGAGGAGTAAGGCAAAAATACTTGATGTACCCAAGATTTCTCCAACTACTCATTAATGAAGCAAATCAAGATTTGTATGCTGAAGAATTAATGGTGAAAAGATATAGTTAGAGCACATGTCAGATTCCGTTTACAAAAGACTGGCAATGTTCACTGGTGCTCAAAACATTCCAGTATTTGATTATATCAGAAATGTATCAATGGATGAAGTTGATATTAATCAGCCACACTTTCATCTAACTGAAGAAGAACCAATAGATCCAAATGATCTAATTGAGGATGTAGAAGATGATGAAGAAAGTGAGGATGATGTTTCTGAAAGCTCATCAAGTGAAGAAGTGAGTGATGTCAATGATGATGATGATGCCACTGAAGCACATCAAGAAGAATCTGAAGAAAGAAATGCAGAAGATACTGGAGATGAACCACATCCTATGAATGAAGAAAATGTTGATGTCATTCATGAGGAAGCTGTACAAGAAATGGATTCTCAAATCAAACATTTGATTCTGACTTTATGAATGATATTTTATTCAATCCAGTATTTGAATTTGATGCAAATGAAAGAGTAGAAGGAATTTCTGTTAGTATGTCACACAATGTGTCTATACAAACAGAGGATAGTTGACATTGATGAGATTGACAGATTGAAAGAAGAAAATTTGAGCAAAGAGAAATAGATTGAGAGTTGAAAGTGGAGAATAAAAGAATGGAAGAGATAAACATATCTCTTGAAAAAGAAATTCAAAAGCTTAAGGATGAAAACTTAAAGTTGATTAAAGAAAATGCCTTAAAAGATGAAAAGATTGTAAGGTTTGCCAAAGATAAAGAAGATGTAATCAAGAACTTTGAAGTTATGATCAAAGATTATGATATTCTTGAGGAGAAATTCAAGAAATTAACTGAAGAAAATGAAAATCTCAAAGCTGAATTGCTAAAAGAAAAAGAAGCTCAGAAGTCTATCTCACCAGTACATGTGATAAGTACTGAGATACATGTTGATGAAAATCTTGAGCAGATAAAAGGCAAAAGAAAAGTGAATGAATTAGAAGATACAATTCAAACTAAATCTTCTTCTAAGCTTCAAAGAACTGAAGAATCTGTTGAAGAACAAAATGTTTAAGAACAGATTGATGCTTTATACAATATTGAGAAAGTATACAATGATGATTGGTACGATGAAGTTCTTGATAATGAAGATATTGATGAAACTCAATTTGTATCACACTTCTCTTCACAAGAACATACTCAAGAACAAGATGAGGTACTACAAGACTTTGAAGAAAGATACAATTATCTTGTGAAGATGAAATATTAATCGAGTATATTTGGATGGACTGACTGTTTCTTAGATTAACGATGAATATGAGAAATGTATCTATGCAGAGTCAGTGCTTCAATAGATCCAAATGAGATGTTGTTGAGCATGGTGAATGGACAAGAGCAAAAGAAGTAATAATGTAGAAGAACTATCTAGTTCTGAGTTACACCATACTGATCCAGATGATATGAGTATTCTAGCTCTAAGATCATGGTTGCAATCTAGAAACTACCCTTGAAGGAAGCTAAAGAGATTACAATCTGTATCTCTAAGGAATCTTGTCAGAAGTTTTCAAGAGACTGAGAAACAAATAAAGAAAATGATAGTACTTGATACAGATAATCCTCGGTATCTTGAAATAACAAGAGAACAAGAATGTTAAAGCCTCAGGAGATCAAACAAATGTCAAGATTTGATGATGCTCATGCTCACAGAAAAGAGTTGATTGAAATGTTTGCTGATCCAGAAAGACAAAGTTACAAAGCATCAACTGAACAAAGGCTATTTTGATAGTTCAAGAACAACTGGAGACTTGGTAAGAAACGTATTGCAAAAAGGACAATCAGTTGCTGAACTGTTGAATGCTATGATTGTTCCAGATTTTACCAATCAAGTAAAGATTATTGCATGGAAGTATGATGAAGTATTCGATGCATTTTTGATAAAGAGAGTAAATTCTGTGTGTGATGTATATCACTTTTACTCTAGTATCATAAAACTTCCAGTGCAAGATTTAAAAGAGCTGAATAGATTACCTCTGATCAATCCTTTTGATTCAAAACGTGGCAAGATGTTTATAGAATTATTAAGAAGAAGATGAGATAGATCAAGTAACTTTCTTAACACGAGATGTGATCAAGAAGATAAAGAGTACTTTGCCACTCTGAAGAAAACAAAAAGCTCAAGGGAGTACATTCAGAGAAGGAACATTCTATGATTTAATTTTGTGACAAATATTTTAAGAAAGTTACAACTCCTGAAATAGCAGAGCAAGATAAGAAATATTTCATTTCCATTATTAATGTGATGAATGCTACCATGGAAAGAATATCTCTGAGAAAGGCTCTTGCTTATGCCAACATAGTCAAGAAAGATATTAAAGATATTGAATTCATGAGATTATCAAGGAAAGGAGTGTTAGAAGTATACTCAAAGGAAAGTAACAAGCCTATTGAGTTATACGCTAATATTGATATTTCATGTCTTTCAAAAGATACGTTGGAAAGAATGAACAAGATGGAGATTAAAACGAATGAAGCTAAACCCGAACAAGGCATTCTTGCAAGTAAATTCAAGTCTGCAATATCAAAAGCTTTGAAAGATGTAGAGATATACAAACAGAAGCCAATGTTTACAGTTAAAGAAGAACCAGAAGATTACTTTGAATGATGAAGTCAAAGGTTGAAGATAAAGTTGAAGATGGAAAAGAAGACAAAGCTTGAAGTTTTCAAAGACAGAACACCATGTCAATCTTAGGGGGAGTATTGTTAAGTGCTCTAAGAAAGATTAACATGTTGTCTTTATTTGTCGTTTAATATTTTGTAATAGTATAGGGACTATTTGTGTAATTTGTTAGTTCCTTTACTTTTTGTTTTCAGTATAAATAGCTTAGACTTGCAGGTAGATAGAGAGAGATTCGAGCCTACTTTCATACTTGTAATTGTCTTAGCTTGATATTAATGAAAACATGAATTTTGTTGATATCTTGTTTTGATTTGATTACTTTGTGTGAATTTCTTTGAATTGTGTTCATAAATCATCATAGATTGATTCATTTGATCCTATCAAGGTGTGACCTTAGTTGTGTTATACCTGAAAAACCATAAAGTAGTATAAGAATTAGGTTGAGAATACTTCAAACTTCTATATACAACTTCAACTTGAAATCAATATGAGATATTTCTATTATAGTTATTTAGAATTAAGAATAAAGTAATATAAAAGTTTAACATGTAAAATATTGAACTTAAGAATAGCTCGACAAGAAAATTTAGGTTGTAAGGAGTGATAGAGGAGGTGAAGGTGTTTCACAACTTACATATATGTCTACTTTGACAGTACAATCTACTGTTGATGTTGTCAGTGAGAAACAAACAAAGGCCTTATCTTCTTTCCTAATACTCTTTCTTCAACAACCTTGATTTTATTTTAGAAGTACCTCTTAGATGGAGTATTATGATGTGATTGATTAAGGGAATTTCCATCGATCACAGGAGGCAAATACTCGCATAAGGTGATGTGTCTGGCGCTCCGCCTAGGCAAAATTGTCGCTTGCCACATGATTATATGGTTAATGTTTAATGTTTAAAGGCTTTATTTCCGTTATAGTAATAAATTATGAAAAATGAGTTAATTTTGGGATATTCTTGTGTTTGTTGGTTAAACATGAAGAATATGAAGATTATGGAAAAAACAGGATGAAAATCGGAAGCCGGGGAGATGAAAAAACATAGAAAAGATGTTGCACGATCATGGTAACTTAAAAATGAGCATAAGAAAAAGAGTTACAGGACCCATGACCTACCAACGTAGATATCTCGAAAAGTTACAAGTGAAAATCAAAAGTGCAATATAGGAGACACCACCGACGCCACGAGCATAAGAAACAATATCAGAACAATCTTTGATCAAAATATTTCAACCTTGTTCATGCCAGGGGCGACACTTATGCCCAAGGCGGAGCCATCGGCATCAATACATGTGTTTTGATGGTTTTAAAGGGAATTAACCCTAAAACGAAAGTAACCTACTACCCCAACAATCAAGGAAGAAAAATAGCAAATTTTTAGTGTTCTGAAGGCTTTCCAATGTCAATATCATGGGAATTCACATGCTTTATTCCATTTGTGTTTAAGAACCAATGAGGATGCTAGGCTAAGTCATTCGTGATTCACTTTGGACTACGAGGTTGTGCAAGTAATCATTTTTCTTAGGTTGTAACCTATTTTTGGGATTGGATATTGAATAATTTAAGTTTTATTGAATTCAATTTGTGATTTAATATTTAAACGATTTGATTGTTTTTAAAACCTAATTTTAATTTCATAAATCATGGTTTTTTAATAATTGTGTACTTGATTCTTAAAATTAGGATTACATAAATTGAATTGGTATTTGTCTGAACAAAGTTCACTAAACTGTAATCTATAATTATCATTTAGATTTTATCACGCATATGGTAACCATTAATAACTTCTCCATAGGTTAATCTACGATTATATCATTTTGCCAAACTATAACCGGTTGCTTTTTCTCCAACTTTGTTAGACTTTACCTTTGCTAGTATTATGATTTCTTAAATCAATCTATCAAGTAACTTTTTTAATGTTTAATATTTCTACTTTAGTTGTTGCTACCACTATCCAATGATTTCCTTAGACACCCTTTTTATTCTTTTACTAAGGGGTGACTAGACGCTCTTTTATTAATATATTTGACTGACAACATAATATCGGTCAACACCCTACTGTGAAAACACCACACATCACTTCCCTTGATCCGTAATTTGTTTTAACTACCACCTCAATTGTCACAAGCGTAATGTGCTTGAGGCGTGATTTTTAAAACTAAACTAGTAACTTGAATGATTAAACGTTCACTAAATTTCATACCAAATTTTATATCCTATTTGTTTGATCATAGATTTCATTTGTAGTAAATTACCATTTGTATCCTTGATGTTGTTTATTTTAAACACTCACATCCCTATAGTCTCAAACCACCATTTGTCCTCCTAATTTTTTACTTTTGTCTCCATTTGTGTCTAAAACCCTAACGATGTTACATTCTCTGTTAACCTTTTGCAAAAGGACAAAAATACCCATAGTGAATATCAAACCACCACGCCTTCACCACCTACCACCCTTAATGAAATAAAAAACCCCTTACCTTCACTACCATTCTATCTCTCCTCTCCCTTTATCTCTCTTTCCTAGTACTCCGCCGCCATCTCCACCACCAAATCATAACCACGACTACTGTCGCTTGCCATGTAACCACCAACCATCAGGGTCTGTTAGCAACCTTAATTCCAAACCCTAATTGACCCATGTTCGATTTTCACCAATCGACAACATACGCCATAAATCTATTGTTACATGGAAGAATTTGAGGATATTAAACCCCCTCCATGAACCAACTAACTACAACAATCAACGTTGAACTTTTTCAATTGCATTAATATGATATTCATTTAGCTTCTCACCAAAGCACAACACCACCTGATCGTGTTATCGTGGTTGGATAGAACAAGTTAACTTTAAACACTTAGTTACCTATAAACGGGTAAGTAAGAGTAATCTCCATAGGTAATTAGTGGAAAATGCAAAATTTTATACCTAAAAACTTGAAACACGAAACGAAAATTCTAAAAAGAAAATATTTTTGGGTTTTATTTAAGCTGAAAAGTAATTTAATGAAAATATTAAAAAAGTAACAAACTTGATTTTGGATTGAGGAAACTATTAATAGAAAATCTATCACTTCTGGGATATGGGGTCGAAGATTCATAACAAACTATTAACTTAGCTTGGAGAACACACTCACATGAACTTCTAACGATTTAGTTTAACTTATTATCAAGGACAAGTTTTTAATACTAACTGTGCACCTAACCACCCAATTATAGATGCCAATACCCATCCATACCAAACTGTTCATGATGAAATGAAACTAAAATCGAATGATAATAGACGGATATTTAAAACATAAATAATTCATTTAAATTAATCAAACCATAATTGAATTTGTACAGTCACTATAAGAATAATACAATAAATCTAAATCTCCCAGAATATGTACTTTTGTCTTTTAGCACGTGCAAACATTAGCACACTTTTAAGTACACATGTTCGATGCTAATATTCGTATAAAATAAAGCAATTAAACATTATAATTATAGTATAAACACCCCATGATCACCAACAACACCACAAACATCGCATGACTAAAATGCTCAATCACCTTAACTTCAAATTTCCATTGTCATCATCATTCTGGTGGTTCTGTAACCGATTGATCAAGATTTGTAGGACCCACTTGCGGGCCCACAAGTATGAAGGAAAGTGGAAGGTGGAGGATGCTGGTAGCAAGATTTGGTCGGAGTAGCCACGAGGTGGGGCCGTAGGCGGCAATGAAGATGTTGCAAACTACGAACATTTTGGGGTGATCGGTGAAGATGGTGCCTTTTGGATGAGAATTTGGCGGCGAGAAGGTGGGTCACGACAAAGAGTGGGTGTTTTGATTGTGGGATACGGTGATGGTGGTTGTTTGTGGCATGGTAGGGTTTGGTAGCCGGTGGGGATGGTTGGTGGTGATGGTTGGGTTGGTTGGTTTAGTTGGCGGTGGTGGTTAATGATTCACATGATGATGGATGATGATGATTAGTGATTGAAAAAGGATGGTAAATGGAAATGGATAAACAACAAAAAAATTAGGGTTAAAAGAAAATGATAAAAATATCCTTAGAAGAGACAAATGGTGATGAGGTTGTTAAGAGGCTTAATTAATGACATTAGTCATTTAAATTCGAATGGTTACATAGTAAAAACATTAGGGATGTAAATAGTTTAAAATATAAACATTCGACTTGTGAAACAAGGCTTTGAAACTCTAAGGATGCTAATGATTAAAATGACCAAACATCACAAACGAAAATAATAATTGACTGCAGGACCGGTGAAGGGTGCTCACTTACAACACAAGAACACAAAAAGGAGAGCAGCTTAACTTAATCAAACAGTGAAGTGGATTAACCACAAGTAAACACACTAAGAACACAAGTAAGTAAGAGACAGACCAAGAGACAAGATACACAAGGAGATGGTTTTCAAGATTGCTGTATATTGCTTTCTCAAGTTTATTACAACTGTTTACAAAGCATAAAAGAAAGTTACAAGAACTGAGATACTATACTACATCCTACAGCCTGCCATACTTTGAAGGCCTGCTGGATACAATTGACTAGACACAAACAAAATCATTTATAGTCAAGGCAGATGTCACAACACCCTCAAAATCCACTTGCGGAGTTTTACCGCGAGCGTGTGAACAACCAGGATCACAGTCAATAGTTACTCAGACGACTCTAAATGCCATAATTTAAACATAATTACCAAAATACCAACTTTAACAATGCGGAAGCGTTTTTGAAAACAACCCAAGTCAATAAAGTATAACTAATGCAAAACAAGTGCCAACCCAAAAAGTAAACTATAATTGTTAAAATGTCAGATTGTCTTGAAGCATCGTGTCTTAAAATGCAATGAACCGTGCAGTGCTCCTATGGCAAGCAAGCTAAGGACCTGAGAAAAGCATACTAAAATGTCAACACATAGGTTGGTGAGTTCAAAAGTTTGAGTTCAATAAACATGTAAACAGTTGCGATATATATAGCAGTGCATGGTAATAGATAGCTAGTCTATATCAGTAAATATAATACATAGTGATTTTGCAATTGAAGCTGACTGTGATAGTTGTTGCCTCCTGTCACGACTTACCATGTCGTGACAATGTTCAATAGGACAAATTGCACCCGTTGACCTCGAGTCACACAGGTGGGGCTCGTCAGACCCAGTAGTACTACCCAAGTTTCCCCGCTATTAAATATTAACAATTCAAAAGTGTGAGGACTTTTCCCATGGTAAACAGCACTATATTAATATTATACACAACTTAAATAATAAAAGCGTTCGTATAAATACCAGTATGCTATCTCCCCCAAAGAGATTAATAAAGAGTGGGGCATGAACTCACCTGATGTATGCAAAGGTACTTAGGGTTTATTTTGAGAAACGAGAGGATAGCCAACCTTCACAGGTTACCTAGATCATGTGAGTACATAAGTACGTGTAAATAAAAGACATGTGAAACCTAATCATACCAAACCAAAGACTCAAGCTTCCAGACAAATAGACACGTTTGACCTAGTTGACCCGTTTGACCCGTTGGTGACATTATGAGTTATAATTCAAATAAAGCCAATGAGCACATCAACATACATGATTAACATTCAAATAGTATCATATATGCTATATCAACCAGGTGTATCACTTAGATCATCATACAATCAAGTACTATACAAGTCATGCGAATCTAGAACATTAACATAACCTAGTTATAATACAACTAACATGTCACACAAGGTTCAACCATTCATCACATGCCATGTGAAGCCACTCACGACTTCACATCCTAAACCCTGCCAATCCTACTAAGTAGGGGCCTCAGATCCGCACGCGTGTATAATGATCATAACCATATTCTTTAAGCATATGCATTGCATTCACAACATCACAACAATCAATTACCAGACCCAAGCATGATGTCCTACTACTACACAACATCCAAACCATACATGATCACCAAGTCCAAATATCACACATGATTCCCAGCATGCCATACAACTAATTTAACACGTTCTATCACACTAGAATTTATCCTTGAACATACTAGCAGGCTCCTAACATCCCAGACATGGTCATAACATCATACTTCAACGTTTACAAAATAAAGTTTCCCTTTTGGGAAAAATATCCCAAAATCTATCAAACATCCAAAGCATACATGAATTCATCAATATATACCAATTCAAGCTCATACTAACATCTAGACATGATCAACAACACTTAAACACCCCAATCTAACAATCTTCATAAACAAAAGTTTCTACTTTTGGCAAGCTATGATCAACATCATCAATTAAAGATTTCTAGAATTCATAACAACAATCTAGCATCTAATCATCATCATGAACTCATCCTAACATCAATCCATCACTAGATCACTACTACTGCAAAATAAAGTTACTATTCTTAGTAACCTATGAACAATGCATCAAAATCCCAACTTTCTTGCATAATCAATGTATTCTAACATTCATACAACCTATTAATCAAACCTTCATCAAACATCATCCATCATGCATAATCACAACAATTTCGAATTAGGGTTTGCTTCATAACCAAAGTTCATGATCAATCCACTAAAAACATAGAATTCTTGCATAATCGACGTTAACTAAATGTATACAATCTAACTAACATGTTAACATCATCAAACAACATCCAATTCAACCTATAAGGATCAATTTCGAATCTAAGTTTGGCCATAATGAAGAACATCACAAAACATGAAAAATCTAACCTTTAAACTTGTAATTGCTTGAAATCGATGCTTCCTATGTTATATGTCTTGTATCGAACCAAAATAACACGAAAATGCTTGTTCTTGGCTGATTTTCGAAGATGGAGGGGTTCGATGTTGATCGCGGCCGAAAGTCATTAGGGGTTTAGGTTTTTTTTATTAATTTTTATTTACCTAATTACCCTTTTAACCCTTGTAATTTGTATTTTATAAAAACTAAGCTTTAAACTCTTTGTAAAGTGTTTTTAACTTCATAATATAAAGATATAAACTTATAAAATTCATTATATATCTTATCTTTATAAAAACACAAGACATACAAATAAATAGACACGTTTCCGCGTTACGCGATAAATTCTTTAATTACCGTTATAAATGTGTAAACACATAAACATAAACCAATACTCACATAATCACTTAGATTCACAACAAATTAACATTATTCATTATTATTAGGTCACCAACGTTCAACGACAACTAGTGTGTGCTCACGACACGTGTATACAAGACTTAACGGAACTAACGAGCTTGGTAACGGAAATTTACCGGATGTCACATTTCCCCATGTTGAAAGAATTTTCGTCCGAAAATTGCGTTACATTGAGAGTGTTCCATCACTGGTTTCCATCACTGGTCTACTGCATTGGCACACAGAAATCGAAATCGTGTGAGTTTTGGATGAGTTGTCACATCATCCCCATGTTGAAAGAAATTTCGTCCCGAAATTTAAATCATACCTTCGTCTGCTGGCATCGTCCCTTCGAATAGTTGAGGGTACTTAGCTTCATTTGATCTTCCCGTTCCCATGTGAATTCCGGTCCACGTCGCGAATTCCAACGGATTTTAACAATAGGTATCTTGCTTTGCTTAAGTGTTTTCACCTCACGGTCCATCACCTCACTGGTTCTTCAACAAAACGCATTGTTCATCCACCTGAATTTCTTCTATGGTACGACCGTCGTTTCATCAGTTATGCACTTCTTCAATGTTTGACACGTGAAATACATCATGAATTCCACTTAGCGAATCGGTCGGGCTAATCGATAGGCTACTGGACCTATTCTTTCCACTATCTCAATGGTCAACATACCTCGGATTTAGTTTCCCTCGTTTACCAAACCGAACTACGCCTTTCCATGGTGATACTTTCAACAAAACTTGTCACCAACTGAAACTCTAAAGGTTTCCGTCTCTTGTCAGCATAACTCTTTTGCCTGTCTCGCGCTGCAGCCATACGGTTCCGTATCTGTATAATTTTCTCAGTCGTCTCATGAATTAACTCGGGACCTGTTATCTGACTATCACCAATTTCTGCCCAGCAAACCGGTGATCGACATTTTCTCCCGTACAACGCCTCAAAAGGTGCTGCCTGTATACTAGTGTGATAACTTTTGTTATAAGAAAACTCCACCAATGGCAGGTGAATTTCCCATTATTCCCGAAGTCAATCACACAAGCACGTAGCATATCCTCCAACTCTGTATAGTACGCTCCCTCTGACCATCCGTCTGTGGATGATATGCAGTACTCATATCCAAACGTGTACCCAAGGATTTCTGCAATGATTGCCAGAAATGTGACGTGAAACGAGCGTCCCGGTCAGAGATAATTGAGATCGGTACCCCGTGTCTCGAAACGATCTCCTTGAGGTACAGGCGAGTTAACTTCTCCATCTTGTCGGTTCCTTTATTGCAAGGAAATGAGCAGACTTTGTCAATCGATCCATAACCCCATATCGTGTCACAACCAGTACTAGTCCGGGGTAGCTTAGTAATAAATCCATGGAGATTTGTTCCCATTTCCACATTGGAATCTCGGGTTGTTGTAATAGTCCGGATGGTTTTTGATATTCCACTTTTACCTTCGAGCAGGTCAAACACTTGCTCACGTACGTAGCTACATCCGCTTTCATGTTAGGCCACCAATAGTGGCCTTTAGGTCATGATACATCTGTCGGATCCAGGATGTATAGAATACTTAGATTTGTGTGCCTCGCTCATAACTAAATCTCTCAGATTTCCATGAACAGGCACCCAAAGTCTATCCATGAAATACCGAATTCCATCCTCTTTCATCACTAGCTGCTTATCCATTCCCCTTAACATTCAGAACCAATTTTTCCACTTTTAAAGCTTCTATTTGTGCCTCCTTAACTTGTTCGGCAGTTGGGTACTGATAGTAAGCTGTAAAGCTCGCACCCCGTCGGGTTTAGCTGTTTCCTTCCTGCTTAAAGCATCGGCAACTACGTTCGCCTTTCCCGGATGATACTTAATTGCGCAATCATAATCATTTAGTAGTTCCACCCAACGTCGTTGCCTCATATTCAACTCTTTTTGCTCAAAGATATGTTGAAGACTCTTGTGATCGGTGTAGATAGTGCACTTGGTACCGTACAAATAATGTCTCCAAATCTTTAAGGCAAAAACTACTGCACCCAATTCTAGTCATGGGTAGTATAGTTCTTCTCTGAACCTTAGTTGTCTCGAAGCGTAGGCTATCACCTTGTCTCGTTGCATCAAGACACAACCCAATCCTTGAATGGATGCATCGCAATACACCACAAAGTCATTTGTTCCCTCGGGTAATGCTAAATTGGGGCAGTACAAAGTTTTTTTTTAATAATTGGAAAGCTGATTCTTGACTCTCACCCATTTGTATGTCGTTCCTTTGTGAGTCAAGGCTGTGAGAGGTTGTGCGATCTTAGAAAATCCTTCTATGAATCGGCGGTAATATCCTGCTAATCCTAGAAATTGTCTTATCTCGCTTGGTGTTTTGGGGTAGTCCAATTCTTTATCGCCTCATTTTGGCAGGATCAACGTGTATTCCTTCTCATTAACAATATGACTAGGATTGTACCTCTCTTATCCAAAAATCACACTTTGAGAATTTAGCATACAGTTGCTCATTTTTCAACAGTTCCAAGATCATTCGTAAGTGCTCTTCATGCTCCTCCTTGGTCCTAGAGTATATCAGTATATCATCGATGAACATAATGACAAACTGATCAAGATAAGGTTTGCACACGCGTTCATGAGGTCCATGAACACAGCAGGTGCATTAGTCAACCCAAAAGGCATGACCAAGAACTCATAATGACCATAACGAGTACGAAATGCAGTCTTGGGATGTCTTCTTCTCGAACTCTGATTGGTGATAACCAGATCTCAAGTCAATCTTCGAGTAAAGCTTGATCCTTGAAGCTGATCGAACAAGTCGTCGATACGAGGTAAAGGGTATCGGTTCTTACTGTTACTTTGTTTAACTCTCGATAATTGATGCACATTCGGAATGTGCATCCTTCTTCTTAACAAAGAGTACAGAAGCTCCCCAAGGTGATGTACTAGGTCGAATAAAGCCTTTATCCAGCTCCTGAAGTTGTGACGACAACTCCTGTAGTTCGTTTGGTGCTAATCGATAAGGTGCCCTAGCAATCGGAGCTGCGCCGGGAGTCAACTCAATCTGAAATTCCACTTGACGGTGCGGTGGTAATCCAGGAAGATCTTCTGGGAACACCTCCGGAAAGTCGCGCACTACGGAATATCCTCCATTCTCTTTTCTTCTTCTTTTGCTTATCGGTTACAAGTGCTAGGATAGCCACGCGGCCCTTTCGTAACAACTTTTGAGCTTTCATATACGAGATGATGCCTATCACAGCACCACTCCTATCACCTTTGATGGTAAGAATTTGATCACCAACCGGATCCGTATAATCTTCTCGTGACATATGACTTCCGCTTGCTTGCTAGAGAGCCAATCCATGCCTATCACAACATCAAAACTCCCCAGCGTAACAGGCATGAGATCTATAGCGAAAGTATGACCAGCAAGTTCTATCCTACAGTCTTTAAGGATATGCGTTACATGGATTTGTTTACCGTCGGCTAATTCCACAGTGTACTTAGATTCTAAAGCAGAGGGTATATCACTTAAAAGACTACAAATTTTAAGGACACAAAACTCCTATCGGCTCCAGTATCAAATAGTACCGTAGCAAAACAACCATTACAGGGAATCTACCAGTAACAGTTGTGGGATCATTTAGAGCCTCACCTGAGCCATGATGAAGGCTCTCCTTTGGCTCCATCTTTATTGCCGCCATTCTAGTGCCATTTCCACCATTGTTGTTATTATTGCCATTGTTGTTTTTGTTCCATGATTGTTGGTGTTGTTGTTGTTGTTGTTGCCATTTCCTTCCTTCTTAGTTGTGGGCAGTTTCGCTTGTAATGCCCTTCTTTCCCACACTCAAACAACCCTGGGAGTTTCTTGAGATTGTTGTGGCCTCTTCATTAGTTCACCACGGCAATCCTTCGCAGCGTGTCCAATCTTTCCACAACGTTGACACTTGAAGCTATCACACCGTCCCACATGGTGGTAGTTACACCGTGGCATTTGGATGTCTGCCGCCGTAACCGCTGGGTCCTTGGTTATTTGGGGCAGTTTGGTTGAAATTGCGGTTATTATCGAACCGCCGCTGCTGCTGCTGAACTGGCTGTTGCTGCTGTTGGGATTGTTGTTAACCGCCAGACGATGATGATGATGATTTGTTATTGCTGTTGCTGGGAGCATCCCACTTCCTTTTGTTGTCGGGCACGCTCACCACAGCGCCCCGTTTGGGTAACCGCCCTTGCTCTACCGCCTGATCAGTAAGTTTATGGGCAATTTGAATGGCCTGCTGAATCGTAGTCGGGTTGAAGCTGTTACCATACTTTGGATTCAGGCACCAATCCTCGTATGTAGTGCTCGATTCTCTTATTGTCTCATTAACCATTCCTGGACATAATGTAGCCAACTCATGAGTACGGTCGTGTAAGCCTCAATTTCTGAACCTTCATCTTAAGCTGCCAGAATTCCATCTCCAACTTTTGCACCTCATTTCGAGGACAGTACTCCTCGATCATCATATCCTTGAACTCATTCCAGGGGAGTCCATTTGCCATCGCTTGTCCAAGCATCTGGACTTGCGCGTTCCCCAAGACAGGGCAGCACCCTCCAAAGTCCCGGTGGCATACTTACTTGATCCGCCGGTGGACAGTTACATTTGGAGAAATGGACTCAGACTTCTCAAACCAGCGTACAAGCCCTACAGCACCCTCTGTACGCTGTAGGGTGTGGTTATAGTCCATGAAGGACTTGTATGTACACACTGGTGGTCTGTTTTAACACAACACACATTAATCAAACATCCCCTACAGTTATAAAGGATATCGATTTGTTTCTGTCATTGTTTACCTGCTGGTGAAAGCCGGTGGGCAGCAGCCACTGACGCCTGAACATGCTCATTAATTAGAGCAGCCAATTTGTGGGAGTCATGTTAATAGCACCACCACCCTGTTCTCCGGTGCCACGTCCACGTCCGCGTCCACGACCACGTCCACGTCCAGTCCACGAGCGTCCATTCTTTTCACTTTATATTCACAATACAATAATGAGTAACATCAACACATTTAACTCATTGAAGCGTAGTAAACAGTAAAAAAAGAAATAACGTATCATCACAACCACACATTCATAACAAAAATAATAACCAAAGTAAATAAATTGCAATAAGTCACAATGTATTTAGCAATGTCAAAATTGAAGTTTTGTCGTTCGTGTGGGGAAACAACCCTTCCCACATAGGTTTCAAGAAAAAAACTACGTAGTCTAAGTCATATAAAGAAGTCAATCGACAATGTCTGACCCATCACTATCATCTCCATCTCCTCCGGTTCCTCTCCTCGGGTCCCTCCTCGGGATCCTCCTCATCCTCAGAGTCTGTGGCAGGAGCAGGAGCTATAGCAATCTGGAATGCTGCTAGTTGAGCTTCTAAAATGGCAATCCTATTATCGGCTATGGCGTCCCGCTGTTCACGAGCAGTGACGCGTCCTTGGAGTGCCATAACACCATCTTGCATATGGTGACAACCGTTCAGCGTCTTCCCGTGTTCTTCCTTGAGTTCGTCCAATTGATGTCTCAGGTTGTACACCTCTTGCTGTAGTGTACAGACATCACCCGTGAGTCGTCTTACACGATGCTGTTCAGTATCCAGTGCAGCCATTAGTGCAGCAATCAGTTGCTCGTTGGACTGCGCCGTTCGTGGGAGTGTAAGCATGGGTTGATTGGCATTGTTCCTAGTCCTGGCTTTAGGACAGGTACGCGTTCCCTAAACATGATGTGGTCAACAAACCTAGGATAAGAACGCCAGTCCGCGGAGGGTCACGCTTCATCAATGCGAATGGTTGATCCCAGTCATCTCCTCTCGGGGATAAGCCAGTCGGGCCAATCGATCCATCAGGTACAGGTGCGGGAGGTGGGGATTCAGATCGTGTAGGTGATTCGGGTCATTTACTGGAAGCTCTTGAAGACGATGCCATGCTGCGAGAGTGTGACGTGTATGCAATGAGTATACAGTAAATGGGAGTAAGGCACAGGTAACTAATTAACTGTGTGCGGTTATAGTCTAGTGTGTATGCAGCGTTCCCTATAACCAATGCTCTGATACCAATCTGTCACACCCTCAAAATCCACTTGCGGAGTTTTACCGCGAGGCGTGTGAACAAACTAGGATCACAGTCAATAGTTACTCAGAACGACTCTAAATGCCATAATTTAAACATAATAACCAAATACCAACTTTAAACAATGCGGAAGCGTTTTTGAAAACAACCCAAGTCAATAAAGTATAACTAAGGCAAAACAAGTGCCAACCCAAAAAGTAACTATAATGTTAAAATGTCAGATGTCTTGAAGCATCGTGTCTTAAAATGCAATGACCGTGCAGTGCTCCTATGGCAAGCAAGCTAAGGACCTGAGAAAAGCATACTAAAATGTCAACACATAGGTTGGTGAGTTCAAGAGTTTGAGTTCAATAAACATGTAAACAGTTGCGATATATATAAGCAGTGCATGGTAATAGATAGCTAGTATTATCAGTAAATATTAATACATAGTGATTTTGCAATTGAAGCTGACTGTGATAGTTGTTGCCTCCTGTCACGACTTACCATGTCGTGACAATGTTCAATAGGACAAATTGCACCCGGTTGACCTCGAGTCACACAGGTGGGGCTCGTTAGACCCAGTAGTAGTACTACCCAAGTTTCCCCGCTATTAAATATTAACAATTCAAAAGTGTGAGGACTTTTCCCATGGTAACAGCACTATATTAATATTATACACAACTTAAATAATAAAAGCGTTCGTATAATACCAGTATGCTATCTCCCCCAAAGAGATTAAGTAAAGAGTGGGGCATGAACTCACCTGATGTATGCAAAGGTACTTAGGGTTTATTTTGAGAAACGAGAGGATAGCCAACTTCACAGGTTACCTAGATCATGTGAGTACATAAGTACGTGTAAATAAAAGACATGTGAAACCTAATCATACCAAAACCAAAGACTCAAGCTTCCAGACAAATAGACACGTTTGACCTAGTTGACCCGTTTGACCGTTGGTGACATTATGAGTTATAATTCAAATAAAGCCAATGAGCACATACAACATACATGATTAACATTCAAATAGTATCATACATATGCTATATCAA
Organism: Flaveria trinervia; assembly: GCA_025506515.1. Classification (NCBI taxonomy): domain Eukaryota; kingdom Viridiplantae; phylum Streptophyta; class Magnoliopsida; order Asterales; family Asteraceae; genus Flaveria; species Flaveria trinervia. The sequence goes on along the minus strand of CM046456.1, from coordinate 65,957,850 downwards.
CCAGGTGTATCACTTAGATCATCATACAATCAAGTACTATACAAGTCATGCGAATCTAGAACATTAACATAACCATTAGTTATAATACAACTAACATGTCACACAAGGTTCAACCATTCATCACATGCCATGTGAAGCCACTCACGACTTCACATCCTAAACCTGCCAATCCTACTAAGTAGGGGCTCAGATCCCGCACGCGTGTATAATGATCATAACCATATTCTTAAGCATATGCATTGCATTCACAACATCACAACAATCAATTACCAGACCCAAGCATGATGTCCTACTACTACACAACATCCAAACCATACATGATCACCAAAGTCCAAATATCACACATGATTATCCAAGCATGCCATACAACTAATTTAACACGTTCTATCACACTAGAATTTATCCTTGAACATATAGCAGGCTCCTAACATCCCAGACATGGTCATAACACATACTTCAACGTTTACACAAATAAAGTTTCCTTTTGGGAAAAAATATCCCAAAATCTATCAAACATCCAAAGCATACATGAATCATCAATAATATACCAATTCAAGCTCATACTAACATCTAGACATGATCAATAACACTTAAACACCCAATCTAACAATCTTCATAAACAAAAGTTTCTACTTTTGGCAAGCTATGATCAACATCATCAAATTAAAGATTTCTAGCATTCATAACAACAATCTAGCATCTAATCATCATCATGAACATCCATAACATCAATCCATCACTAGATCACTACTACATGCCAAATAAAGTTACTATTCTTAGTAACCTATGAACAATGCATCAAAATCCCAACTTCTTGCATAATCAATGTATTCTAACATTCATACAACCTATTAATCATCAAACCTTCATCAAACAATCATCCATCATGCATAATCACAACAATTTCGAATTAGGGTTTGCTTCATAACCAAAGTTCATGATCAATCCACTAAAAACATAGAATTCTTGCATAATCGACGTTAACTAACATGTATACACTCTAACTAACATGTTAACATCATCAAACAACATCCAATTCAACCTAATAAGGATCAATTTCGAATCTAAGGTTCGGCCATAATGAAGAACATCACAAAACATGAAAAATCTAACCTTAAACTTGTAATTGCTTGAAATCGATGCTTCCTAAGTGTTATATGTCTTGTAATCGAACCAAAACACACGAAAATGCTTGTTCTTGGCTGATTTTCGAAGATGGGAGGGGTTCGATGGGTGATCGCGGCCGAAAGGTTGCATTAGGGTTTGAGGTTTTTTTAATAATTTTATTTACCTAATTACCCTTTAACCCTTGATTTGTATTTTATAAAAACTAAGCTTTAAACTCTTTGTAAAGTGTTTTTAACTTCATAACATAAGGATATAAACTTATAAAATTCATTATATATCTATCTTTATAAAAACACAAGACATACGAATATATATAGACACGTTTCCGCGTTACGCGATAAATTCTTTAATTAACCATTTATAAATGTGTAAACACATAAACATAAACCAATACTCACATAATCACTTAGATTCACAACAAATGAACATTATTCATTATTATTAGGTCACCAACGTTCAACGACAACTAGTGTGTGCTCACGACACATGTATACAAGACTTAACGGAACTAACGGAGCTGGTAACGGAAATTTACCGGATGTCACATTATCCCATGTTGAAAGAATTTTCGTCCCGAAAATTGCGTTACATGGTGAGAGTGTTCCATCACTGGTTTCCGTCACTGGTCTACTGCATGGCACACAGAATCGAAATCGTGTGAGTTTGGATGAGTTGTCACATCATCCCCATGTTGAAAGAAATTTCGTCCCGAAATTTAAATCAATACCTTCGTCTGCTGGCATCGTCCCTTCGAATAGTTGAGGGTACTTAAGCTTCATTTGATCTTCCCGTTCCCATGTGAATTCCGGTCCACGTTGCGAATTCCAACGGATTTAACAATAGGTATCTTGCTTTGCTTAAGTGTTTTCACCTCACGGTCCATCACCTCAACTGGTTCTTCAACAAAAACGCAATTGTTCATCCACCTGAATTCTTCTAGTGGTACGACCGTCGTTTCATCAGTTATGCACTTCTTCATGTTTGACACGTGAAATACATCATGAATTCCACTTAGCGAATCAGGTAGGGCTAATCGATAGGCTACTGGACCTATTCTTTCCACTATCTCAAATGGTCCAACGTACCTCGGATTTAGTTTCCTCGTTTACCAAACCGAACTACGCCTTTCCATGGTGAGACTTTCAACAAAACCTTGTCACCAACCTGAAACTCTAAAGGTTTCCGTCTCTTGTCAGCATAACTCTTTTGCCTGTCTCGCGCTGCAGCCATACGGTTCCGTATCTGTATAATTTTCTCAGTCGTATCATGAATTAACTCGGGACCTGTTATCTGACTATCACCAATTTCTACCCAGCAAACCGGTGATCGACATTTTCTCCCGTACAACGCCTCAAAAGGTGCTGCCTGTATACTAGTGTGATAACTGTTGTTATAAGAAAACTCCACCAATGGCAGGGAATTTCCCAGTTATTCCCGAAGTCAATCACACAAGCACGTAGCATATCCTCCAACGTCTGTATAGTACGCTCACTCTGACCATCCGTCTGTGGATGATATGCAGTACTCATATCCAAACGTGTACCCAAGGATTTCTGCAATGATTGCCAGAAATGTGACGTGAAACGAGCGTCCCGGTCAGAGATAATTGAGATCGGTACCCCGTGTCTCGAAACGATCTCCTTGAGGTACAGGCGAGTTAACTTCTCCATCTTGTCGGTTCCTTTATTGCAAAGAAATGAGCAGACTTTGTCAATCGATCCACAATAACCCATATCGTGTCACAACCAGTACTAGTCCGGGGTAGCTTAGTAATAAAATCCATGGAGATTTGTTCCCATTTCCACATTGGAATCTCGGGTTGTTGTAATAGTCCGGATGGTTTTTGATATTCCACTTTTACCTTCGAGCAGGTCAAACACTTGCTCACGTACGTAGCTACATCCGCTTTCATGTTAGGCCACCAATAGTGAGCCTTTAGGTCATGATACATCTTGTCGGATCCAGGATGTATAGAATACTTAGATTTTTGTGCCTCGCTCATAGCTAAATCTCTCAGATTTCCATGAACAGGCACCCAAAGTTTATCCATGAAATACCGAATTCCATCCTCTTTCATCACTAGCTGCTTATCCATTCCCCTTAACAATTCAGAACCAATATTTTCCACTTTTAAAGCTTCTATTTGTGCCTCCTTAACTTGTTCGGGCAGTTGGGTACTGATAGTAAGCTGTAAAGCTCGCACCCGTCGGGGTTTAGCTGTTTCCTTCCTGCTTAAAGCATCGGCAACTACGTTCGCCTTTCCCGGATGATACTTAATTGCGCAATCATAATCATTTAGTAGTTCCACCCAACGTCGCTGCCTCATATTCAACTCTTTTTGCTCAAAGATATGTTGAAGACTCTTGTGATCGGTGTAGATAGTGCACTTGGTACCGTACAAATAATGTCTCCAAATCTTTAAGGCAAAAACTACTGCACCCAATTCTAAGTCATGGGTAGTATAGTTCTTCTCGTGAACCTTTAGTTGTCTCGAAGCGTAGGCTATCACCTTGTCTCGTTGCATCAAGACACAACCCAATCCTTGAATGGATGCATCGCAATACACCACAAAGTCATATGTTCCCTCGGGTAATGCTAATATTGGGGCAGTACAAAGTTTTTGTTTTAATAATTGGAAAGCTGATTCTTGACTCTCAGCCCATTTGTATGTCGTTCCTTTGTGAGTCAAGGGTGTGAGAGGTTGTGCGATCTTAGAAAATCCTTCTATGAATCGGCGGTAATATCCTGCTAATCCTAGAAATTGTCTTATCTCGCTTGGTGTTTTGGGTGTAGTCCAATTCTTTATCGCCTCAATTTTGGCAGGATCAACGTGTATTCCTTTCTCATTAACAATATGACCTAGGAATTGTACCTCTCTTATCCAAAAATCACACTTTGAGAATTTAGCATACAGTTGCTCATTTTTCAACAGTTCCAAGATCATTCGTAAGTGCTCTTCATGCTCCTCCTTGGTCCTAGAGTATATCAGTATATCATCGATGAACATAATGACAAACTGATCAAGATAAGGTTTGCACACGCGGTTCATGAGGTCCATGAACACAGCAGGTGCATTAGTCAACCCAAAAGGCATGACCAAGAACTCATAATGACCATAACGAGTACGAAATGCAGTCTTGGGAATGTCTTCTTCTCGAACTCTGAGTTGGTGATAACCAGATCTCAAGTCAATCTTCGAGTAATAGCTTGATCCTTGAAGCTGATCGAACAAGTCGTCGATAAGAGGTAATGGGTATCGGTTCTTAACTGTTACTTTGTTTAACTCTCGATAATCGATGCACATTCGGAATGTGCCATCCTTCTTCTTAACAAAGAGTACAGGAGCTCCCCAAGGTGATGTACTAGGTCGAATAAAGCCTTATCCAGAAGCTCCTGAAGTTGTGACGACAACTCCTGTAGTTCGTTTGGTGCTAATCGATAAGGTGCCCTAGCAATCGGAGCTGCGCCGGGAGTCAACTCAATCTGGAATTCCACTTGACGGTGCGGTGGTAATCCAGGAAGATCTTCTGGGAACACCTCCGGAAAGTCGCGCACTACGGGAATATCCTCCATTCTCTTTTCTTCCTTTTGCTTATCGGTTACAAGTGCTAGGATAGCCACGCGGCCCTTTCGTAACAACTTTTGATGCCCTTGAACTTTAAGAATAATGAGGGCTCTTCTGTTGCTGTAATACCTCCATCCAATGATGTGATTTGATGTTTGTGGAGATGACATGGACCTTGGTATCCCTTCCTCAAACAGACTCTATATTAAGGAGTCTATAGAGTCCACATTAATGTGAACTTAAGGAAGTTGCTGATTATTTACAATTGCAAGTGAGGATGGTGAGTCCTTAATGTCCATACTCTCTGAAGAATTCCCAGGTTATGTGACTATAATGAATTTCTTCCCCTCTTTGGTAGCATCACCTACTTGCATAGGTGAGCTAGGAGTTAAGTCAATCACATCCATAGGTTCTTGTGTTCCTGGTTGAGCTTCTCTTAAAGGTCTCCTAGCTAGTGTGTCCTTAAGATATGAAATCTCAAGTTGCTAATCGTTGACCCTGTTTTGCAAGGTAGTCACTTGAGATTCAAGATGACTAACCTTGGAGATTAAATAGGTGTATGTTTTAGACAGTTTTTGCACCTTTAGTCTTAAATTCCCCTCATCTTCATCAGAAGAATCATTAAAGGATGAGAGAACTGGACCAAAGTCCTCACTCTCATCACCAGCTTCAGGTTCTTGGCTGCTGGATTTCCTCTAGTCATTGATAGCCTTAGTAGAGGTGTTAATGGGAAGAGTTGCCATGGTTGAGGTCTTAATGATGGAATCACTAGCAAAAGTGAGAGCCTCTTCCATATGGACATCCTGAATAGGTTCAGAAGTGTCTACCTCAGTAGTAGGGAACTGATGTGGGATAGAAATAGGAGACTCAAGAGCATTCATCTCTCTTTGAGTAAGGGAAAAGAAGAGAGAGTGATGATACTCACTGAAACCTAGATCTTCATCAGTATAGAAGTCAAGGTTTGGGATTAGTTGGTTTAGATCTAAAGGCTGAGGATGGTAACTGTCCCCCGAAGGTTGATCACTTAAGTGTTGAGACTCAGAGTGATGGCTTAAGGCAGTTGGGCTTATGAGTTCATCAGGCTGAGCATGAGGAACCTCAGCACTGATCATAGAAAGAATGGGAGTGGTTTGCTCCTTAGGAGAAGTGGGAGCTCCAGTGTCCACTTCTTCTTGTATAGTGAGTGTATAGGGGCATGCACAGACTAAATAGTCTGAGTAGGGGTTCGTTTGTGTTTTCTTTGGTAGGTGAGGGTGATTTGTGGCTGTTGAGGTGGTTGGGAAGTAGAAGGTGTGGGTTCAACACTAGCTGGTGTTGCTAGGTTGTCACCTTGAGCAATGAGCTCTAACATTTTTAGGACCAGGACTATTTCTACCCCAGAGAAGCCAACAGTGGGTTTTCTCAGTATATTAAAGACGTCGGGCATCATCTGTCCCAATTTAAGAATATTACATGTTCCCCTTAATTGTGAGCCCAGTTCACAGTTAAGAATGTATTGAACATATCTAGGGAACATGTAATACTTTAAGGAGTCCAAGTTTGCAAGCAAAGTTGTGTAAACAAATTGAGAGTACCTAAACTTGACTCCCTGAACCATCCCATGGAAAATAAAGGAGAGATCTTCAGAAATCTGGTCCCATCCACCATGCTTGTTTGATAAGTTGTGGATAACCACATGGAGCAGAAATTTCCATTGGGATGAGACCTTTCCTTTCCTAAAGGTCTTGATAGAATAATCTCCCTCATATCCTATCTGCACAAAGGACTAGTTTATAGCTTCCTTGGGAAAGAACATCTCACCTTCTTTATCATCCAGCTGAAGGTGCATGTTTGATGATGGCTGGAGTGATGAAGACTATTCTCCCCGCACTGTGGCAGACAGTGCCTTCTCCCCATCCATGACGACCTCTTGACAGGTCTTCCAGAATTCTAGCAAATGATCCTCATAAAGTGGAGGATCAATGGTTAGGTAGGTGAAATAGTTCGACAAAGCTAAGAAATAGCAAACCTTTGAGAAATGTGGATCTTTCTCAGAGCAACCAGATTATGTTGTCTGTGTAACTGCATGGAAAAGTTCGGGTCATTTCTGTGATGAGGGTTGGCCATTTTGAGAGAGCTTAAGGATGAAGAAAGATAAAAGAAAATAATTTCAGAGAGAAATTTAGGGTTTTAGGTTTGGAGAAACAAAGCATATAATAGTAAAAAGGGGAAACCGTTAAGTTTATATGTGAAAAAGGATTTCAGATAAAGTTTAATGAAAGAGGATAAACTTTGAAATCCATATATCGATCCCACCTCTGAAAAAGTAGTTTACTTTTGCTCAAAAAGTAGTTTTCTTGGATATCAAAAAGCTTCCGAAGGTAAATTATCTTCGGATGTTTTAATGAAAAAGCTTTCGAAGCTAAAATGACTTCGAAAGAGTTTCCTAAGGATTCTAAGAATTTTGACTTAGGATGAAAATTAAGACTTGAAAGTTTTGTTCAGGATGACAAAGCTTCCGAGAGTTAATTTGCTTTGGAGGAAAATTGTCCTTGAAAACATATAAGTGCCAAAGAAGAGTTTTAAGCTTCGAAAGATATTTCTGAAATTTCTTCTGAAGGTAAAATACTTGGGCAGTTATTTGTTTTAAAGGCATAAGTTTTTTTCGAAGTTAAAACATAACTTCCGAAGGGTCAAGACTATCAGAATTTTAAGGAAAGTCTTCAAAAAAGTTTTATCCAAAGAAAACAAGAGCTTATGAAAGTGATGAACTAGACAACTTAGGACACACAGATTTTAAGAAATAATAAGAATTAGTTTTAAGAAGAACCTACTCAAAGCTTGTCATCCCAATAGCTTATATTAGATATTTAAATCTCTATTCATCAAAAGCTTTTGTAAACAGATCAGCATATTGTTCATTTGTGTGAACTTTGACTAGTTTAATTAATCCTTTTTCACAATTATCTTTTATTAAATGATACCTGATGTTGATGTGTTTAGTCCTTGAGTGTTGCACAGGATTCTCTGTGATAGAAATAGCACTATTGTTGTCTGTGTGAATGGGAGTCTCCTTGAAGTTTAACCCATAGTCCAGCATCTGATTCTGAATCCAAAGCACTTGAGCACAGCAGCTTGCAGCAGCAATGTATTCAGCTTCAGCAATGTATCCCTTCCACCAAGAAACTGACATCCCCTAGATGTGGACTTTACAGTCATGTGGCAACCACCATAATCACTATCTGTATATGCATACATATTAAAGTTAGAATTCTTAGGATACCATAGACCAAGTGTTGAAGCACCTTTAAGGTATCTTAGAATCCTTTTGACAGTGATAAGGTGAGACATCTTAGGGTTGGCTTGATATCTTGCACAGATGCAAGTGGCAAATATAATATCAGGCTTGCTAACTCTAAGATATATAAGAGACCCAATCATAGCCCTGTATAAGTGCTCACATACACACTCCCCCTCAAGATCAGGTCCAAGGGAGTTGTTCCTAGCTATGGGTGTCTTAGCAATCTTACAGTCAGTCATGTTGAACCTCTTAAGTATGTCCTGAACATACTTTAACTAACTTATGAAGATGTCATCTTCAACTTGCTTCACTTGAATTCCCAGAAAGAAATTGAGTTCCCCCATAGCACTCATTTCAAATCTATCTTTCATCAGCTTCTCAAAGTCTTTGCAGAGCTTTGGATTAGTTGAACCAAAGATGATGTCATCCACATACACTTGAACTAGCAGTATGTCATTTCCCTGTCCTTTGATGAAATTGAGTTCCCCCATACCTCTCCTGTATCCATGTTTACAAAGATACTCAGATAGTGTCTCATACCATTTCCTGGGTGCTTGATGCAGCCCATAGAGAGCTTTGTCAAGCTTGCAGACATAATCAGGATGATCAGGGTCTACAAAACCAGGTGGCTATTTGAAATAAACCTCTTCATCTATCACTCCATATAAAAAGGCACACTTCACATCAAGCTGAAAGACCTTGAAGTTCTTGGATGCAACAAATGCTTGGAATATCCTAACAGCTTCTAATCTGGCCACTGGAGCAAAGACATCAGTGTAGTCAATCCCTTCTTCTTGTGTGTATCCTTGAACAACCATTCTAGCTTTATTCTTGATGATGATGCCTCTATCATCTTTCTTATTCCTAAACACCCATTTGGTTCCAATGGTAGTCTTCCCAGAAGGAAGAGGACAAAGGTTCCAAACTTTCTGCATTTTGAGTTGAAGCAGCTCTTGTTGCATAGCTTCAACCCAACTTCCATCCTTTAGAGCTTTATCAACTTTCTTTGGCTCTATTTAGGATAAGAAACAAGAGTGAAGAAAACATTTGCTTCATGGGTTTGTCCTCTTGTCCTTACCCTTGAGACAACATCTCCAATGATGTTTGTGGTGGGGTGAGACTTGTGGATCCTAAGCTGAGGGATCACAGCAAGTTGCTGAGAGAGATCTAAATTAGAAAAATTTAGATCTGGCATGGATGTTTCTCCTACCACATCAGCACACTTATCAAGAGAGACTTGATCCAAGCAGTGTGTGACATCATTGATGTTCTCATCTATAGTGTGGTTAGTGGCATCAAGAAATTCTTGGTCACTGTCACCACCACCATTGTTATCTTCCACAATTGAGGTGTTCTTATCTGGTAGTAAAGCCTTTGAGCTGGAATTTAAAGGCATACCAGATGTATCAGCTGAGTTTGTCAATTTTGTGCTGATAGAAACCTCATTTGCAGAAGTAGTTCCAACTCGAGCTGAAGATGTATGACTTGAAGGTCTTCCTAGCTCAAATCTTGGATCAGGATCACCTGTTTTTGAATTTTCTGCAGATCCTGAAACATTCTCACAAGATTTGTTAAAACAGTTGGTATCAAAGTATATCCTGTTGTAAGAGTCTTGTAACATTTTGAGTTGAGAAGCAATATATGCAAGTACCTTGAAAATTATCTTTCTGTGTTCATTACTACTTATTATATTGTTATCAACTCTTATAGACTATGCCTTTATCTGAGTGTAGTTCAAGTGAGTTTGAGAGAAAAACAAAGTGTTTAGTGACATAAACCAATCCTGCAATGTGTATCAGAGCTTTTTAGGCTCTTGATTGTGAGATCTTACTATCCAAATCAACCTGTTTTTCTCTCCTCCTTACAACTCACTCAAAATGGCCCTTAACAAGTCTGAAGTAGAGATGGGAACTATGACTAAAACTCCCATCATTACTCCTGAAAACTTCAGGTCATGGAGCAGAGGCATAGAAGGCTTCATCAAATATCAAGACAGTAGAATGTGGTATTCCATTGTCAATGGACCATATAAACCCAAGGTGGTAGCACTGGTAGAAATGGTGCTATGATAGAGAAGGCTGTTGAAGACTACTCTGATGAGGAACGGAAGAAGATGGATGTTGACAGCAATGCAATGACTATTCTTATGACTGCAATACCCAACTCCATGATGGTGGGGTTTGAGCATTGCAAGTCTGCCAAAGAACTATTTGATGCACTTGCTCAAATGTACTCCAGCTCAAATGAATCCAAGAAGGACTCACTGAAGCAGCAGTTGGAGAACTTCACTTATGTTGCTGGAGAGACTCTCAGTCAACAATACTTCAAGTACACGGATCTCATTTCTTCTCTTCACTCTGTAGGAATCACTTCTAAACTTAGAGACCTCACAAGAAAGTTCATGAGTGCTCTTCCAAATGAGTGGACATTCTATTGTGTCTCTATCAAGAGAATAGAGAACCTGAACACTCTCACCATGACCGAACTCTACGGGATCCTTGATGGATATCGTCTGGAGATGGAGAGCAAGAGGGGCCATCAAACAAGCAGACCCCCGAGTCTTCCTGCTAGCAACGCTTTGATGGTTGCTGAAGGCTCAGGACCCACACAACCTCAGCACTACTTGACTTACAACCAGCAGCCATCTTGCTCATCTGGACCCTACATTACCTTTTTTGAGACTCCAAGGTCTCAACAGACTTAGCATAGTTCCTTACAGGACAACTATGCCTTTGTCTCAGGAAGTGGACACTCTAGTGATTTTCAGTACTGTTTTGATGATCTAGAGTGCTTCAGTCCAGATGATGTAGAGTATGTGGACACTGTCCAATAGATGGCTATTTTAACCTACAAAGCGAAGAAGTTCTTCAAGAGAACTGGAAGGCAATTCCCTCAGAACCCAACTAATAGCAAGTTTGGGTTTGACAAAACTAAGGCCAAATGTTACAACTGTAACCAACTTGGTCATTTTGCAAGGGAATGCAAGGCTCCCAAGACAAATCCGGGAACGCCACAGGCCTCCACACATCCCTCTACATCAAAGCCCACTGGAAAGTCAATTAAAACAGCTGCAATGGCTCAAGAAGTTGACTGGAGCTTTATGGTACAAGATGTAACTCTTGGTCAATCACTCATGGCTGGAATAGATGATATCAAGGTATATGAACATCTCTGTACTCCTACTTGTATTGCTAAGGTTAAACTTTTTCAGGACTACAATATGGAAATTAAATCTGATATTGAATCTTTAAATATCTTGAAATCTGATTTTAAAAGGGCTAAATCTGACTATCAAAGAAAAATTAAAGAGTTAGAGAAAATTGTGTCCTTATTAAAACACGAACACACAAACTACAAGACTCAAATAAAGGATTTAATATCCAAATTGTCTGAGGCTCAAGCCCAGCTTGTCACTGCTAAGGCTTAAGCCAGGAAGTATGCTATCTATGAGCAGAACTTCCAAGCTATTATTGCATCATCCTCCTACTCCAAAATTTGTTATCAACAAAGGAGGGTTAGGGACCAATGAATTGCTCCACCACATTCTTATGAGTCTATTAGACAACCTAGATGTGGTACTAAAGAACAAGAAGTCCCAACTGCTGACCCATTTTCACATGAGTTGAAGAATGATGCAATAAAGTGGCCACCACAGGGAAGGAACAGGTAAAACGACCTACCTCTCCCAGTGAAGATCAAACCCTTACCACCCAAACCAGAAGAAGCAGAGCAAAAGCTGCAAGAACAACTGCAAAGAAAGTGGTTAAGTCTACGCTGATGATTAACCCAAAACAAAAAGGTGTATCATCTCAGCTGGATTCCAAGTGGTAGGTACTTTTGATTTAGGAAAGGAGTGTCGTACCAGTACTCCTATCCTACCAAAGGATCAGAAGTTAAACGGAAAGGTTGCTGATCAAAAGAGAACAGACAATAAACAGCAATCTTCAGCTCCCCAAAAGACTAACATTGCATGCATAATGTGTGGTCTACAGAACCACATGGCTAAAGATTGTAAATGCAATCCTGCTAGCACACACTATGCAAATAATGTTAGAAAAGAAGGAGTCAGGGAAGGTTTCACATTTGGACCTTATTAAATGGTTCAAGTGATGAAAAAGGGGAAGCTGGTTTTTGAAGCAAGATTGCTTTCAGAAGAAAATCCTTCTTCCGAAGGGAAAATGGCTTCGGAAACTAAAGTTGTTAAAGTTCAGAAGAACAAGAAAGCTCCCTTGAAACCATCCCAGAAGAAGTCTACTTCGGAAGAAAAGGTGGTGCAGGCTTCTTCCAAAAAGAAAGAAGCTTTGGAAGAATGCCATGCTGCAAAAGCTTCAATAGGCTCATCCTCTTTGATCAACCAAAGGATGGATTGGAAGATCAAGAAGGATGTTGCAACTCAAACCTTTCAAAGACATCCACTGAACCTCCATGCTTAACTTTTAGTTCAGTTATGTCACTATCATTGGAAGAACCCAAGACCAACAAGGCTTGGGTTTCCAATCAAAACTAATCATCTTATCTTATGTGCAGAGACATCCATATGACAAAAATAACAACATCAGGATTGTGGACAGTGGATGCTGCAGGCACATGATAGGGAACAGATCTCTCCTTCAAAAATTTCAACATTATGATGGAGGTCCTGTCTAGTTTGGAGGTGAGGCCGGAGGATATATTTTTGGCAAGGGAAGTATATCCAATGGAAAATTAAAAGTTGACAAAGTTCACTTTGTCAAACAACTTGAACATAATCTGTTAAGTGTTTCTTAATTTTGTGATCAAAAGCACCAAATGCTTTTCACAAAACATTAGTGCATTATCCTCAAACCAGGGATGACAATTTCTCCAGAATTGGTGCTTCTTAGATCTCCCAGGAAAGGGGATATGTACAAGCTTGATATGAACACTGCTTCCCCAATGGGTGAAGTATCATGCTTTCTTTCCAAAGCTGATAGTGATGAGTCAACACTATGGCATAAACGAATATGTCATGTGAATTTTAAGACAATAAATAAATTGGCTAAAAATATCTTGGTACATGGTTTGCTTAAAAAGGAATTTTTCTATAAAGATAACTGTGTTGCATGCCTGAAAGGGAAGCAGCACAGGGCATCTCACAATCCAAAAGTGTTAAATCCACCACTACTCCATTACACTTATTGCACATGGATCTATTTGGTCTCACAAGTATAATGAGCATTGGAAGGAAATCATACTGCCTTGTGATAGTTGATGATTTTACAAGATTTACATGGGTATTCTTTTAAGAACTAAAGATGAAACTGCTGAAACATTAAAATCTTTTATTCTTAAGATAGAAAATCAAATTGATTACAAGGTTAAGATAATTAGAAGTGATCAAGGGATTGAGTTTAAGAACTTCGTTCTTGACTCATTCTGTAACTCAAAACGGATTACAGGACAATATAGTGCTCCTAGAACTCCTTAATAAAACAGTGTTGCTGAGAGGAGGAACATGACACTTATTAAGGCTGATTGAACTATGTTAGTTGATTCCAAACTACCTCTAACATTCTGGGCAGAGGCAGTCAGCACTGCATGCTATGTGCAAAATAGACTTGTTGTAGTAAAGCCACATGGAAAAACCCCTTATGAGCTATGGAACAAGAGGCCACTGCTCATTGGCTTTCTAAGGTCCTTTGGCAGCAGGTGTACCATACTTAACACAAAGGACAATTTGGCAAATTTGCCAAAAAGTCGGATGATGCTATCTTTATTGGATACTCTTCTAGCTCAAAAGCTTATAGAGTATACAACATCAAGAATCAACAATTTGAGGAGTCATCCAATATAGTTGTTAATGAGCACACTCCTTGTGTTAGGGGGAATAGACTTGACCATATTTTTGACTTAGAACTGTTTCCAAACTATTCTAAATCATTTTGTGAGAATGTTTCAGCTGAAATAGGTACTCAAGGAAATTCCAAAGATAATCAAATGTTTGAGTTACCCAGACCTATTTCAAGTTCTCCAAGAGCTACAACAAATCAAGCTTCCATTATTGGTAGATCTGACAGTATAACCATCTCAAGAAATAGTGAAGCTTCAACCAGTGAATCATTTGTTGTTCCTCAAAGTTCATCAGGTGACCTAGCACAACACCAAGCTAATGAAAGTAGCATCTTGAAGGGATAGGAAACTATCAATGCTACTTCACAGCCAACAAATAATGATGTTTCTCTTTCATTCAATCAGTCCTCCTTGAATGAACTTGAAATAACAGCTTGACAAAGTAGTCTAGCTCCTGAGCAAAATATGTCCAATATGGATCTATCTTTGCAACTAGAAATGATTCCTCGTTTAAGGATTCATAACACTCATCCAGCTAAAAACATCATAGGGGATGTCTCTGAAGGTGAGAGAACAAGAGGACAGACTCATCATCGGAATGTCTGCTTGTACTCATGCTTCTTATCTGAGATGGAACCCAAGAAGGTAGAAGATGCCTTGAAATATAGTAGCTGGGTTGAATCGATGCAAGAGGAGCTGCTTCAATTCAAAAGACAAAAGGTTTGGAACCTATGTCCGCTACCATCTGGTCAAGTACCTATAGGCACCAAATGGGTTTTTAGAAACAAGAGAGATGATAGAGGCTTGATTATCAAGAACAAGGCAAGACTGGTGGTTCAAGGATACACCTAAGAGGAAGAAATCGATTATACTGATGTTTTTGCACCTGTTGCAAGACTTGAGGCAGTTAGGATCTTCCTTGCTTATGCTGCATCCAAGAATTTCACTGTCTACCAACTTGATGTCAAGTGTGCCTTTCTATATGGGGATATAGATAGGGAAGTCTATGTATGCCAGCCTCCAGGATTTGAAGACCCATAGCACCCCAACTATGTGTGCAAATTGGATAAAGCTCTATATGGGCTGCACAAGCACCAAGGCTGTGGTATGAGACTTTGTCTCAGTTTCTTCTGAGAATGGTTACACTAGAGGTATCATTGACAAGACTCTCTTCATTAGGAAGTCTGGAAAGGATATTTTGTTTGTTCAAGTCTACGTTGATGACATCATATTTGGTTCTTCAAATGACCAAATGTGTAAGGACTTTGAAAGCATTATGAAGAAAAAGTTTGAGATGAGTTCCATAGGAAAAATGGACTTTTTCCTTGGAATTCAGGTGAAGCAATTGAAGGAAGGGTTCTTTACCAATCAATCCAAGTATGTCAATGACATCTTAGAGAGATTTGAAATGAAAGATTGTAAGCCAGCCAAGACACCCATACCCAGAAACCATAATATTTGTCTTAATCTTGAGGGGGAGGATATTAATCAACATCTGTATAGGGCAATTATTGGTTCTCTGATGTATCTCACAGCAAGTAGACCTGATATCATGTTTGCCACTTGCATCTGTACAAGATATCAGGCTGCTCCAAAGGTGTCTCATCTAGCTGCTACTAAAAGAATGCTCAGATACCTCAAAGGAGCACCCAAACTAGGTCTATGGTATCCAAGGAATAGTGATTTTAATCTCTATGGATACTCTGACAGTGACTATGGTGGCTGCAACATTGAGAAGAAATCAACATCAGGAGGATGACAATTTCTTGGTGGAAGAGTCATCTCATGGCAATGCAAGAAACAATCCTGTGTCTCTACATCAACTGCTAAAGCTGAATACATTGCCGCTGCAAGCTGCTATGCTCTGCTACTATCGATTCAGAACCAGATGTTAGACTATGGTTCAACTTTATGAGCACTCATATCCACATTGACAACAACAGTGGTATCTCCATCACTGAAAATCCGGTGAAGCACTCCAAGACAAAGCATATTGATATCAGGTATCAATTCATTAGAGATATTCATAAGACAAATCTAATTAAGCTAATCAGATTTGATTCAAATGAACAATATGCTGATCTGTTCACCAATGCTTTTGATGAACATAGATTTAAGTATCTCATTACAGCTATTGGGATGATAAACATTGACTATCATACCTCTTTTGAAAAACCTTTTTGAAAATTTAGTGTCTTATGTCAATACAATCTAAGCCCTGTTACAAAAGGTCTCTCTGAAATTTTATATGTGTAAATTTGTTCTGAAGAGAAATTAATCCTCAGAAGATTTTTTCATATCTTCCGAAGCAAAATTTCTCCAAGGATAATTTTCTTCTCGAAAGAGTTTTTAGTCTCGGAAGAAGCGATTGATCGCATATCAGATCTACTTCCGAAGCTTATAAAACTCTCCATTCAGAAAGCAATCTTTACCTTCGGAAGCAAAGCTTTAGCTTTGGAAGTAAGAATTGCCTTCGGAAGACAAATTACCTTTGGAAATGTTTTACACTCCAAAGAGAGATTTTACTGTGTAATGGAAATCTTTTGGGCCCCACACTATAAAAAGCAAAGATTTTGTTAATGATGTCGTATTATTTAACTGAACTTAAACCTTACCGCCACTGTCAATTCATCCACTAAAACATCCCATCACCTTATCCTAACCCAATTACCGCCATTTTACCCTCTTTTAAATAATCCCGACTATTCACTCTCATTTTCTTACCTCATTTTTACTACCCTAAAAGATTCCTTCACTTTCAATTTACCCAAGCTCAAATTCATCCACATTCACCTTTCTTAAATGGCACTCAACTCTCAACACAACCAAGTCGCACTTCTTGATTCTTCAAGAGATCCTGACTTCTCTGAAATCATCTCCTTTCTTATCCAATCAACTTATTACACTGGCCTAACTGTTAACCCCACTGTTTATTCCAATCATATGGCTGAATTTTGGGAAAATGATCAGATTGAAACCCTAAATGGGAATCGTGTAATTTGTTCGAGCATCTGTGGCCAAGAGTTGGTCATTACAGAACAACTCATTAGGGAGCATCTTGAACTTCACGATGAAGGTGCACCCACAACGTTCCCCAAAATAGATTTGGACAACACCTATATCCAAATGGGATATAGTGGAGACGTCAGTAGATCCACAGTCTACAAATTCAACTTCTCCCACAACTGGAAGTCTCTGCTGCATGTTTTTCTTCACTGCCTATCCAACAAATTTGGGGGATGGTGAGAAGCCTCCGATTTTACTACTCCAGATTTATGCTGACTAACCTCATGGGAAATCTCTAGAGGGAAACATTCTTTATGTATCCCAAATTTCTCCAGCAATAATCAACTGTGAACTGGACCAGAGTCAGCCTGTCTGTGCAGCTGCTCTGAATGTCCCTCACATGAGGCCAACCATCTTCAAGACATTGAAGAAGGTATCCACCAACTTCACCGGAAGGTACACTTCTCTGCTTCCAGGAATGATTGAGCACATAACTCCTGGTGATATCCCTGTTCATCCCATAAGTGATTAACCCACACCAGCAACTGCCCCCATAATGCCAACACTGCCTTCTCACCCCATCACTATCACATACAAAAGACACCCCAAACTAACCTTTGTTCAATATACTTTGATTGAACAAGCTCCTCCTGTTCAATCCAAAAAGACTAGAGTGTAATAATGGGCTCCCACTCAGTCTGAGGTCTCACCATCCTTCTCATTTGACCTCAATATGGGTCTTGAGTCTCCTCAGTCTCAAACCATGAGCTCAAAACCCAAGCCAACAGCCCTCAGGATGATATTTATACTCTTCTGAGCAGCCAACAAGGGACAGCCCCACCAGAGGCTCAATTCATGTAGACATTGATCAAAGTCTCGGGTCAGTAGGTTTAACTTCCTTATCTTTCACTGACCTTCTCTTCAAAACTGATGAAGAGATAACGTCCCTCCATGGCAATGAAGTTGATCTACAACACTCTTTCAAATATCAACAGAGCCTAGAGATACCTCTTATCTCTAGCCCCCATCAGCAAACTTTTACTGAGGTGAGTCCATTGATGTGGAAGGGACTCATATAGATTCAGCTGCCACTACAGAAGGTGCCTCAATGGACCTTATGAATAGTGGTAACATCTCTGAGACTGAATCTATGGCAACCATGCCTTTTGATGACTCTGAAAGAGTCATCATTAAGCAAAGGAAATCAAGGTGCCAAGAAACCACATCTGGTGGTGAGGCTGAACATACTAGGTATGTTACCTTATCTCCCTTGATTCTTCAAAAGAAGATGAGGGAAGCATGCAACTCCTCATACAATACCTACTATCTAAAGTCTCAAACCTTGAATCCAAGGTTAGGACTTTAGAAGAAAAGTCTGCCACTCAGCAACTTGAGATTGACAATCTCAAGGCTCAACTTGCTGAGAAAAAGATTGAGAGATCTGTTAGGCATGTACCTGTTCAGGTCTCCTTGTCCTCTTCCTCCAGCTCATCTAGCTCTCAAGATGATGCTACCAAAAAGGGGGAGAGTGTTCAGAGACAAACATCTGAGGAACCACAAAGCCAAACTTTAACTTCCAAATTTTTGGCTCCCATTACAACTTTCTCTGAGCCATCCCAAGTTGTACTGCAAATTGACCCAAGGATGCTCAGAGATCTCTACAGACTCTTTTCCAAGTTTCTGTTGAGATCCTCTCTTGATCAGCCATACCCTGATGCAGCCATGATGTACTTCGGAGCTAAAGAGCTTCAAAGGCTAAGTGCACCTTCTACCACTGTGGAAGAAGTTGGTCAACCTAAAGTTCAAATGGAACCTGAGATTCAATTCAAAGGGCAAATAAGGACTGATGGCCCAGCAACTAAAATAGTTGGGACATAATCTGCACTCCCTCAAACTTCCAAAGCTGAAGTCAAAGCCTCGGAAGATCAACCTAAATCTTTTGAAGCTGAAATGGAAGCTGTGGAAGGACTATTCTCATTGTCCGAGGATCTAATCATCACAGATGCAATTCTCAAACTAGCATCTGAGGTGAAAAATGAGGACTTTCTGGATCAACCTCTTGTTCAGAAACCCTCTCTGCCTCTCTCACAATTCGAATCCACTCTCCAAGAACCACCAAAGTCAAGCTCTTCAAAAGATAACAAAGGAAAGAAGAAAATGACTGCGGAAGTGCTTCAGGAAGAGGAAAAATTGAAAAGCTAAAAAGAAAAGGAAGACTTCCAACTGGGAAGCTGTTAGCTGTCAGTACAAAAGCAGTTGCAGCCAACCAGGAGGCAGTCAACAACAAAAGGAGAGCAGAGATCATTGACCAGCTCATCAAGCTTGGAGCTGCCAATGAAGAAACACTCCTGATACCACTAGAGGAGAAGGTGGAACTGGAAAGGAAACCAGGCTGCAGAAGGAAGCAGCATAGTTAGCCTTAGAGGAAGAAAAGGAAAAGGAACAGAGGGAAGCTGACATGCAGCTCAGGAGGGAAAGGATAGAATTCCTAACCTCCAGAGGTTTCTCTCTTCAAGAGTTTTCTCCACATAATGATGAAATGATCCTATGGCTCTTCAACAAAGAGCAGGATCAAATGGAGAAAGAGAGGAAAAAGGGTTGTAAGAGAAAAGTTGAGGGAGAAGAAGAAGAAGGAAGAAAAAGCAAGGGTCACTGCAAGCAAGAAGATAGGTTAGAAATCTTGGATGAAAGACTATCTCGGGCTCACGGCTCTCTGGAAGGCAGGTGGGTCCCATGTCTGAAAGGAACAAATTGTCAGTGAAATCAAGGCTGACATTCGTCTGGGCAAAAGGAGAGAGATGTATAGAAGGGTACAGGGGATGACCTTCACACCAACCACTCAACCCTAACCTTAACCAATTCCCTCTCCATTCACCATCAAAACTAAACCTTACACTCTTGAACCCACACCTTTACCCTCATCCACTTCCTTATCTTAACCACCAAAACTACCCATCCTTCAACCCAAAACACTTATCAGAACCATTACACCACATCCTACCCAACAACCTTCCAAACCATCCCCTCAGCCTTCCAAATATCTCTCACTTGAGGAGTTTAAGGCAATCAAGACTAAGCTCACCAACTACACAACTTTGAGAGACATCTCCTGTGAAGAAGACTCTATCAAACTAACCTATGTTGATGGATCTTCACATTCCCTCACAAGAGATCAATTTCTTGATCTGCCTAGAGGAACACTGGACCATGCTGCTAAACTTCAAGGCCACAACTCAGACTCACTAAATGATGAAGAGAAGAGACTAAGAAGGAAGTTGGTGACTCTACTGCATACATAGAAAGAAGACAAGATTCCTAGTCAGTCTCTTATGCCTAGAAAGAAAATAATCCAATGGAGGTTCGATGAAGCTTCTCACAACTTTGTTGTGGAAAGAGAGAATGGTGAAGTCAATAGGCTAAATGCCACCTCTTTGCTTCACTCTAGTAGGTTTGACATTGCTGAGTTAGCAGAGAAACCATTCTCTAATCCTTCCAACTCTGAAACTGCTGCTCATATCAGAAATCATCTCAGCAGTCTTCATCTTGCTGAGTTAACTACAAAAGCCAAGATTAAAGAAGAGTTGAAACAGAGAAGAAAGGAAGACAAGGATAGATCTCCCACCAAAGGCATAACCTTTCTACGGATGGTGGAGGGTCCTGAATTGGAACCTATAGTTAGATGGGAATATGATTACAGCTCCCATCAACTTACTCTTTTTAGAGGGACACAACAAAGGGTGCACATCATTCAGGGTGACAGATTAGAATTCCTGTCAACAAATGATCTGTACAAGCTTCTCAGCACTACATCGGGAAGAACAAAGAGACAGACAAATATCTGCTTTCCTTAGTGCTGAAAGCTTTGAGAAGCAGGAACAAGTGAAGTTTTGATAGCATCAGCCTAGGGGGAGTTTGTTGGATCAAGTAGAAGGCTGGTGCAACCAAAACCATTTCATTTAGTTTATTTTAGTGAAAATAACAAAAGACTTCCAAAGCTAAAATGGACTTCTGAAGCTAAAATGAACTTCCGAAGGAAATAGAGTCTCTTCCGAAGTTTACGTAAAAGATCAACTTCCAAAGACAAACTCTGCTTCTGAAGACAGAAGTATTCACTTCCGAAGATCAAGTCTAAGAAGTAAAGATCAGAAAAATACTTCTAAAGTTTGAAGAAAAGCATAAGTCCTTAAAGCCTTAGAAGAAGCAACCTCTTCTAAAGTATAAGTGGCTTCGGAAGAACAAGTTCTTCCGAAGCCATTTAACCTTCAGAAGACACTACTATGAACCAGTAGACATAAGTATGGTCTCTGACAATCCGTTGCAAACCTCTAAGATACTGTATGGCGCTTTCTCAAAAGCCATGTAGTTGACCTTACTTTATTCTATTGTTCACCTTTTGTTAGATAACACAGTTGCCAACTTTAGTTGGTGACAAAAGGTAAGTCATGGACATGTCATGACAACCATATCTTAGATAAGACATTATCTAAGATACATTAACTTTAGCACTGTAGTATTTGCTTTAGTTATAGGATCCCAACTGGTATCAAAGTAAATCTGGCTGTAGGTAGTATTATATATAGTTTCTCATTGTAACTCATAATCCGAGTGTAGTTCAAGTGAGTTTGAGAGAAAAACAAAGTGTTTAGTGACATAAACCGATCCTGCACCAATGATGTTTGTGGTAGGATGAGACTTGTGGATCCTTAGCTGAGGGATCACAACAAGTTGCTGAGAAAGATCTAAATTAGAGAAATTTAGATCTGGCATAGATGTTTATCGCACCATATCAGCACACTTATCAAGAGAGACTTGATCCAATGAGTGTGTGACATCATTGATGTTGTCATCTATGGGTGGTTGTCAGCATCAAGAAATTCTTATCACTATCACCACCACCATTGTTTCTTCTACATTTGAAGCATCTTTACCTGGTTGTAAAGCCTCTGAGCTAGAATTTGAAGGCATCCCAGATGTATCAGTTGAGTTTGTCATTGTTGTGCTAATAAAAACTTCATTTGCAGAATTAGTTCCAACTAGAGCTGAAGATGTGTTACTTGAAGGTCTTCGTAGCTTAAATCTTGGATAAGAATCACTTGTATTTAAGTTTTCTACAGATCCTGAAACAGTCCCACAAGATTTGTTAAAACAGTTGGTAACTAAATCAAGATCAAACACCAAATCAGGACCAGAACCAGCCACACAGGGTGTGTGTTCATTGAAAGTCATATTGGCTGACTCCTCAACAATTCTAGTTCTGAGATTGCATACTCGATAAGCCTTAGCTTGGGAAGAGTATCCAATAAAGTGACCATCATATGATTTCTCAGCAAATTTGACAATTTGATATTTGGTATTCAAGATGGTGTAAGGACATCCAAATGACCTAAGAAAACCAATGAAAGGTTTCCTCTTATGCCAAAGTTCATAAGGAGTCTTGCCATGAGTCTTAACTACTAAAACTCTGTTCTGCACATAGCAGGCAATGTTGACTGCCTCTGCCGAGAAGGTGATGGGCAGCTTAGAGTCAGACAACATGGTTTTTGCAACTTCAATAAGTCACCTGTTTCTCCTCTCAACAACACCATTTTGCTGAGGAGTCTTGGGAGCACTATATTTTCTTGTAATACCCTTTTCATCATAATATGTATCAAGTATTTGGTTCTTGAATTCAGTTCCTTGATCACATCGTATGATTTTCACCTTGTGATCCGATTGATTCTCAATCTTTAGGATGAAATTCTTCAGAATCTTAGGAGTCTCATCCATAGTTCTAAGAAAGAAGACCCAAATGAATCTGGTAAAGTCATTTGTCATCACTAAACAGTAAGAGGTCCTTCCTAAACTTATTACACTGGTGGGTCCAAATAGATCCATATGTAACAAGTGTAAGGGTGTAGTGATAGATTTTCTTTCCTTAGGCTTGTGAGATACCTTATGTTGCTTCCCTTTCAAGCATGCAACACAATGATCATCACTTGTAAACTCTTTCTTTGACATTCCAGTTACCAAATCATTCTTAATTAGTTTATTTATGTTCTTAAAGTTTACATGGCACATTCTTTTATGCCATAGGAAAGACTCATCACTATTGTCTTTAGACAAACAAACAAACAAACAAACATACCCAGTAAATCCCACTCAAGAGCAGGGTCTGGGAGGGGTAGTTAGTGGTGAGTCTTTCCTCTATCTTGGGCGATAGAGAGACCACTTCTGAAGAGACCCCCGACTTAATAAGGAAAACAATAACCGTAGCAATCATAATATACGGCATACAACACACAGGTATAGATCACATAAAAGCACAGAAAGTGTGTACAACAAATAAGCGGCAAGAAATGCAAGAAAGGGTAGATTGAAGAAAACAGGAGTCCCGCAACTAAGTCTACATCTACCCTTCCCACCCACAGATCCCACTAAAAGTCCTTAATTTTAATTTTATGCCTCCACGCACTCCTATCTATTATGTGCTCAAAGAGGTGCAAGTCTACCATATCTCGCCTAATTATCTCACCCCAAGTCAAGCTAGGTCTACCTCTACTCCTCTTACCCTCTATGTTGATGTTCTCTACTGCTCTAACGGTGCTACCATTAGCCTCCGCTTTACGTGCCCAAACCATCTTAATCTTCCCTCTCGAATTTTATCTGTGATACCAACACCTCTAGCCTCTGTCGAAACACGTCGTTTCTTATTCGATCCCATCTGTGTGGCCACACATCCACCGCTGCATTCACATTTCCACGATCTCGATTTGTCTCTGGTGTGATTTCTTTATGGCCCAACAGTCTGTTCTGTATAACATAGCTGGACGTACTGCCACTCTGTATAGTTTTCCCTTTAGTTTTGCTAGGAACCTCTTATCACACAGGATCCCTGATGCTGCTCTCCATTTGCACCATCCTGACTGCACACTATTGGCTTTAGATAGAAAGCATGAAACTTCTCCAAAGGGAGATGTTTCTTGCAAGTCCATCTTGTACATGTTTCCTTTCCTGGGGGCTCTAAGCAGGATATGCTCATGAGGAATGATCACCCTAGGCTTGAGAACAATGCACTCATGCTTAGTAAAGAGCATGTTATGACTCTGGTCACAAAATTGGGATACACTCAGAAGATTGTACCTAATCTTCTTGACAAAGTTTACCTTTTCAATGCTGAGCTTACCATTTATGACCTTGCCCCTTCTTGAAATGTAACCACCTTCATCTCCTCTAAAAGCAACTAGTCCTCCATCAATCCTTTCAAAGTTCTAGAGTAATGACCTATTGCCTGTCATGTGCCTGGAACAGCGACTGTCAATAATCCAGACATTCTTATTTGTCTTGAGTTGTCCCTGTACAAAGAAAATGATTAGTTACATTTGGAAACCCAAGCCTTACTTGTCTTAGGCTCACTAAGAGAAACAGAATGTAATGCAACAATAATAGATCTTATAGTAGTGCTTTGAGGATCTTGAGCTATTGTTGATGGAGAATTTTCAGTTACTTGGTCTTTCTTAGACTTCCACACCACCTTTGGAAGCTTGGACTTGACCTTCAATACTTCGGAAGCTTTTGAGAATTTGGAAGTTTTGATGACTGGACCTTCGAAAGATTATGTAGACACTACAGCAAACTTTAGTGCTTCGGAAGTATTCCTTCCTTCCGAGACCAACTTTTCTTCCGAAGGCAATTTTCCACTTGCCTTCTTCTTAGTTTTAGAGCTTCCGAAGGAAACAGATTTTCCTTCTGAAGCTTGAATCTTCTTGGAACTTTTGAAAGTCTTTGTCTTGGTCATGTGAAGAGTACCTTTAGGATTGTATGGACAATCCTTAGCAAGATGAGCAGTATTTTCACACATGACGCACTCCATTTTCTTCTTTCCAAGAGCCTTTTACTAGGAACAAGACTAACTTTGATCACATCCCTTCTCCACCCTCATCTTTGCAGATCCTGAGACAGTCCTTTTGGGCTGAGGACTGTTCTTGGAGTTGGATGGTCCAGGCTGTGTAGCAGTGGTAAACAATATATTCGTCTTCTTCTTGGTACTGAGATGATTTGAACATGAACCAGAACTCTTAGCAGAAGAGTTGAGGTTGATGTCTTTAGTCTTTACTACTTCAAACCCTGCAGATATGAAAACCTGTTTCTGCTTAGGATCAAAAGTAGCCGTGATCTCTTGAGCCTTCCTAACTTTTCTTTTGCTCTTTCTGATCAAGTTCTTTCTCATTGACTTGGTCATCACAGTCTTCTTCTTCTCCTCAGAAGGATAATGGCCCTTCCTAGAATCCCCTTCCTCACACTTTTTAGAGAGATTCTTCACTATCACTTCATCATCCTCTTCACTCAAAGGATCTATGAGAGGAAGCTCGTCTTCACAAGTTCCACACCTAGATGATCTTACAGACAAGATTGTGTGTGGAGGAGCTATCTCATTTGATCTTAGTCCCTGCTTGTTTTGATAGCACACTTTGTTGTGCAAAGATGAGGATATCATGTTCTTGAAGGTCTTTTCTTCAAGAACACACTTTTATGCCCTGGCTTTGCTGATCATAAGCTCAGCCTGACACTCACTCAACTTAGTTATGAGATCCTTGATCTGAGTCCTAAAGTTTGTATGCTCATGTTTTAGAACTAAAATGGTTTTCTCCGAGTCCTCTATGTTCAGTTTATAATCATTTTCAAACTTTCTAAAATCAGCTTTTAAGATGTTTAAGGACTCAAGGTCAGATCTCATTTCTAAGTTGTAGGACCTATATCTGTTTACTTTAGCAATGCATTCAAGGGTACAGAGTTGTTCCAATACCTTGGCTTCATCATGGTCTGCCATAAGTGCTTGGTTTGGAGAGGCATCTTCCACCTGAAAGCTCCAATCAAAGCCTCCTTCTTCACAGCAACAGCAGCTTGCTGCTTTGGCTTCTCATTCTGGGTAGCTTTGTCAGTGTAGTTTGTTCTGGAGTGTGCTTGGCCACCATTTGTTCTTGGTGCCTTACACTCCCTAGCAAAGTGGCCCATCAAGTTACAGTTGTAACACTTGACTTTGCTTTTATCCAGCCCAAACTTTCCACTGGTTGTATTGCTGGGGAACTTCCTTCCAGTCCGCTTGTAAAACTTCTTGGCTCTGTGAGTGAGAAGAGCCATCTACTGGACTATCTCCATGTACTCCAGATCATCTGGATGGATATAGTCTAGGTCTTCAAGGGTGAAAAGAAAGCTGCCACAACTTTCATCAGAAGACACAAAAGCTTAAGAAGAGCTTGTCTCTTGGAATGGGCTTCCTTGACTGTAGTTCTCCTTTGGTGTCTCTAGGAAGGTGATGAAAGGACCCTTTTGTGAGTTGTCAGGGTAGAATATGAGATGATGTTGGTGTCTATGCTATCCCTTTCAACCACATGAAGGGTTGAACCCATTTGATTATTGGAGTTGCTAGATGAACCTTGCATGTTCATCTCCATCTGGTAGCCACTGAGAATCCCATATAACTCTATCAGAGTGAGAGTTTTCAGGTTCTCAGTTCTTTTGATAACCACACAGTAGTGTGTCCATTGCCTAGGAAGTGAGGACATGAACTTCCTTACAATGTCTCTATTTTCAAGAGCAACTCCTCCATCCACAAAGGTATCCACAATCTCAACATACCTGAAGTATTGTTGAGTCATGGTTTCACCTGCTTTAAAGGTGAAGTTTTCAAACTGTTGCTTCAGGAGATCCTTCTTGTTCTCCTTGGCTTTAGAGGAACCCTCATACATCAGTTTCAATGCATCCCATAGCTATTTAGCTGTTTTGCATTTCTTGAAACCTCTGTATACAGAGTTTGGAAGAGTAGTCTAAGGGCTATCATGGCTTTTCTGTCAATCTCTACTCACTTCCTATCTTCATCAGAGTAGTTAGCCACAACCTTGGGGGTCATACCACCACTAGTAGCAGAAGAGGTGCTTGGTATGTAAGGTCCATTTTCAATAGACTCCCACATTCTTGAGTCTAGAGACCTGATGAAACTTCCATTCTCAGGCACCAGGTGTCAAAGTCACCAAGAGTGATCAGTGGGGACTTGTTTATGGTTCCAGTTTTCATATCATATTTGGAAATGGCTGCCATTTGATAAGTTAAGTATTTGTGTGTGTAAGGGATCTTAAGATGGTGAGATCTTATATCAAGAGCCTGGAGTGCTCTGATACCAAATGCAGGACCGATGAAGGGTGGTCACTTACAACACAACAATACAACGAAGAGAGCAACTTAACTTAATTAAATAGTGAAGTGGATTAACCACAAGTAAAGACACTAAGACACAAGTAAGTAAGATACAGAACAAGAGAACAAGATACACAAGGAGATGGTTTTCAAGATTGCAGTATATTGCTTTCTCAAGTTCTATTACAAGTGTTACAAAGCATAAAAGAAAGTTACAAGAACATGAGATACTTATACCACATCCGACAGCCGACCATACTTTGAAGGCCAACTGAATACAATTGACTAGACACAAAACAAAATCAATTGTAAGTCAAAAGGCAGATTGCCTTTTGACTAGTGACTATGACATGCCATAACTCACATCCTTATCTATTACAAAAAAGATAAAGTACATGAAGTAGAAAGTTGCAGACTCAAGACCTCAATGAACAGTTACTAAAAGCATGGACCTTTTCACCAACTCATGTAAGTTGGTGACTTTACAGAGTTGCAGCGGAAAGGGGTCCAGCTTTATGGAAAAGTACATCAGATAAAGCATGTTGTTAAAAGTCTTCGGAAGAAATCTGTCTTCAAGTGTTGGCTTCGGAAGACTTTGTCTCTTGAAGCTTCAGAAGACTTCATCTTTGGCTTCGGAAGATATTGGTCTTGGCTTCGGAAGATTACACACTTAGAATATTTATGTTGTATGTGTGAAACTTCCGAAGCATTCTTCTTCAGTGTACTTGTGCAGCATGCAAAAAAACTTTAGGTGTTTGAGTTGCATCAGCCTCTTCATATAATCTTTATATTTACTCCTCCATTTGTTTAAAAAACAAGCATAAATGGTCAAAGATTGGCATAATGATTAAAATGATTATGGCGTTTTCTTCGAGTTTTGGGCAGTTGTATTGATTGACTTTCTATACAATAAACATAATCACATGGCCCCTTGGAATGTTTAATAAAGTAGTCAAATGTTGGCGAGTGACAAGAAGAGGTGATAAACTAATGGAATCGTGATTGTATGACTTACAAGTACCTTTTAGATAGAGGAGTATTATAATGTGCTTATTAGTATATTATACGTTAGCATCTAATAATATTTTTATTTTTATAATAATTATAAAATTATAAAAAGAGTCTTCACGAACTCATTATATTCTCCATATCGTTAAAATTACCTTTAAGAATGAGCATCGCCCCTTTTATATTTATTTATACATAAGTGGTCTTTATTTTTTTCAAACTTTCAAGATAAATAGAGTGTGTTCAAAAGGATATGATGCAGTAAACTTACTGGTTTTTAAACGGTTTTTAAACTACAACTATTAAATCACTTGTTGTACATCGATGTAAGGATTAAACCTATGTCCCTTAGGATTGAGGGGGCACCAACACCACTAGACGGACAAAAAGACTTTGATGGATGTACTAATTTCAAACCCATACATTACTTATAAAAAAGATAAGTAGTTTGGACGAAGTATTAGGGTAGAGAGGGTGAAATCCAAAAAAACCCAAAAAAGAAAAAAACATTAACATGTTCATGTGCTAGTTGATTTGGTTCTGGAAGCCAATGTTGAAGTTGATTGCACCAACCGGAAGGATTGTGAGAGTGTAGATGTTGAACATCCGCAACCCAAAGCCCATCTGTCCATATATCCTTAGAATAATAGTTACATGCATAAAATGTCAAGAGTAAGGTGCTATTTGTTTCTGAAGAGGTAAAACGTTTGCAGTCTGCAGACCACATCTGCAGACATCTGTAGGAGAAGAGGTGGACCCTGCAGACATCTGTAGGAGAAGAGGTGGACCAAACCTCTGCAGCTTGTATTAAGAATACTGTTTGTTTTGTAACATCTGCAGACTGCTGAAATAAACTGAAATTATAAAAAGTTAAAATAAACAGAAATTTAAATAAACTGTCACAATAAACTGAAATTAAAATAAATTGTTAAAAGAGTTATACAATGCTGAATTAATATAATTAAACCACAACAACGTTTTTTAGATCATTCATTCCATATTATTTCCGAATGACACATTCATTAACTGCTCAGCAATTTCATCTCGTAACTGAGTCATGTATTCCCGATATGATGCAGTACCAAGTCCTTCAACCTCATCTTCATCAGCATCAACGTTCGCATGTCTATTTCCTAGCGACATATCGGGTTGATCATATTGTTTAAAGAAATCATCGCTCAAACCCTCTTTCCTTATAAAGTTATGTAGCGCGAAACATGCAATGGTTATATTCGTTTGTGTAACCAACGGAAATGGCGCCATCCTCTTCAATATTGGGAATCGTGCTTTCAACACACCATAAGCGCGCTCAATAACGTTCCGAAGTTTTGCATGTGCATGGTTAAATTTTTATTTATTTGTTAATGCTCTTCTTCGACGAAAATCTCCAAGCCAATACCTCACATTACGATATGGAGCCATAAACCCTCGTATGTTTGCGTATGCGGCATCACAAAGATAATATTTATCTGTATAAATAGAATTAATTAGAATATTAAACTAAAATGAAAGTATTTAATAAATCATAAACAAACCTGGTGGTGGAAACGGAAATGGTGCATCTGGATCCGATAATGCCTCTGATAAAATTCTGGAATCATGTGCTACTCCTTACCAGCCGGCAACGATAAACGTAAAAATCATGTTAAAGTCACAAATTGCTAGTACGTTTTGATAGCAATCTCCTTTTCCCCTACCTCTATATAAATCTTGTTTTCCAGTAGGGACAATAGCATGTACCAAAGTTCCATCTAGTGCACCGACCGCTCCTTTAAAAATTCATCGTATCCTTTTGTTATGTCCCGGAATGTTTGGATTTGGATTGAAAGTAGTTGGGACTATCATATCTTTAGCGAAAACCATCATTTTATCCAATACTTCATAAAAATATTTATGAATTGTTTGTTTCGAGTGTTGAAATCTACGCTTGATAACCACATAACGTTGATTATGACCGATTAACATCAAAAACATAGCCATCTTCTCCTCGATCGATACATGTTTACTATCCTTTAACGAATAATTAATTCTAAAATGTGCGCATAGTCGGACAAAGGATTCACGAGACATATGTAGAAATTCAATGCATTGTTTCGGGTTTCCATACAATAACTCTAACGTGTATTTATGTCCCGTCATACTCGAATCATTGTCTCGCATTCGTTTCACACCTCTATTCTGAAAGAAACGGATATACAAGTACATAAGGATTAAGAGAAGTAGTTTCTTATCATAGTCCATAATGATCCTGTGTTAATAAATCATAATAATCATTAAACATGCACAACCAGTAAACATAAAAGCATACAAAGTATTCAACATAACCAAAAAAGCATACAAAGTATTCAACATAACCAAAAAAGCATACAAAGTTTTCAAAATAACCAAAAAAGCATACAAAGTTTTCAAAAGATAACCAAAAGCAGATAATGCATAACCAAAAACAGATAATGTTTTAAAACCATGTTCTTCACTACTTTATTAGTCACGTACTTCTAACCGTCATTTCAATCCACCCCTTTAGTGCCTCAGGAACAGATGGCAATGCCATCCATATCTCTCTCATGTCTGAGGACCCGAAAATGTTATAAGCAGCTAAGAATAGAGGATCCACTGGCTCTAACCCAAGCAACTTTAATTTCTCACAACAATCATGAATCGTTGCCCCTTCTTTGCCATTCATCATAAACTGTAGGGCCTTTCTCATATCCTGTGCTAAATCATCATCATTGGTAGTTGATTTTGAGGTTTTGGCCCTTTTCTTTAAATTAGGCTCAGGGGTAGGTTACAAGCCGGCTCGAAAGGAGCATCCGTAGCAGGCTCAGGAGAAGCCTCAAAGCTCGTATGATAAGTGCCTGCGTCATCTTCTGTGTCATGTAAATTGGTGTCCGTAATCATAAGTCGTTGGACATGTTGACGAGAAGACGACCCAGCCACTGATGTTTGGGTTGATGTCCACTTGCCACTCCCAGTGGCAGTACTACCATCAAACAATGTGCACAAAGTTCTGGAAAAGACAATGGAACAGCTTTCAACGATGCCGCTTTTGGATGCCCCTAAACCCATGTAAAAGAATTTTATAAGTTTTTAATTATATGTAAAACTTATTTTATATATATATATATATGAACATACCTTCTTAAAATCTTCTCATTCCTCGTTCGTTAAGGTAAACGTATTTGTTTGAGCATTGTATATGTTGCCAGTTTTATTTTTCAAATACACCCATCCTTGGTATTTGGCTTTAAGATTGTCATATGCGTTTTTCAATTGTTTTTGAGTCATATCTATGCCGAACTTTTCCTTAAGAGCTTTTGCTACCTTACTCCATGAGTCTTTATACAAGCTTAAACCTCTTTTACCCACACTATTTACCTCATCAATGCTAACCTCTAATAAGCATTTTAATTGCTCAATCGTCCATTTATGTTTATCTCCCATGTCTATTAACCAATAAACAAGCAAATTCAATCAAAATGACAAGATTCAACCATTTCTATTAATCAATTCAACCAACCATTTCTATTATCCCTATTCAAACAAGCAAATGACAACAAAATAACAAAATCAGCAGAAAAATAACAAGATTCAACCATTTCTATTATCCCATTTCTATTATCCCTATTCTAACATTCAACCTTCAAAATAACAACATCATCAAAACAACAACATCAGCGGCAACATCAAAGAAATTAACAACAAAACTCAACAACAACATTCAAAATAACAACATCAACAGCAACATCAAAGAAATTAACAAAAAAAATAACATACAACATTCAAAATAACAACATCAGTAGCAACATCAAAGAAATTAATAAGAAAACTCAACACCAACATTCATAATAACAACAACAGCAGCAACATTCATAAAAACTTACCTTCGGCTGGAGATAGGTCACGGCAAGAGCGGAACTCGGCTGGAGAAGGGATGCGCGCAGAGGAGGCGGCGGCGGCAGGAGGGTACTGGCCGGAGAAGGTGGCGGTGGCAGGAGGGAACTGGCCGGAGAAGGTGGCGGCGGTAGGAGGGAACCGCCAGGAATAGTTTTCGTGGTGGTGGTGGTGGGAGTTTGGTGGGGGTGAGAATGGGGACGGGAAAGAGAAGAGAAGAGAGCTCTAGGGTTTTTTTTTTTCTTTTGGTTAAAAGAGATTTGTAGAGGTAAGAAGACAGTCCACCTCTTCTCCAAGAAGAGGTCACGCAGACGTTTTTTAATGAAACGTCTTCAAAAAACAAACACTCTGCAGACCTCAAACATCTGCCCGCCTCTTTTTAGCGTAGACAAAAGAGCTTTAGAAGCTCTTTTTCTAAAAAACAACACCACCTAAGTCATGAAAATATATAAAATAAATTTCAAGCTCATGAGAAAAAGAAATGAAAATTTGGAAAAAAGCTAATTGTATTATTACTCTTTTATTATTTCATATAGTAGTTGATTTGTTGTTTATATTTTGACTACCAATGTTTTAATTTTTTATGTTTAGTCCCTAATCATTACTTACTTTATATGTATATACATATATTTTTAGAGAGAGAGAGAAAGAGAAATGCAAACAGAGATGCTGGTGCTCTAAGAAGGCGGTGGTTGTGGTGGTAGCAGGATGTCATGCATTTTTGAGTATAGTTGATTACGCACTTTCGTGGTTCCTTTTTGTGTGTGTGTATATAGATGTCATTATTTTGGAGAGAGAGAGAGAAGACGAAGTGAGAAGGCGATGAGTTATGTTCGATCTCTCGCTGGACTCTGGTCTGTCCATGTTGTTATGACCACAGTTTTTGTCTTTGTTACTATGTATGCGTATGTGATGTTTTTTATTGGAGACGGTTTATAATGATTGTTTAAAGCTATAATTTTAAATAGATTGTTAAACTTTTCAACAAATAACATTGATTGTGTTGTATTGATGTTTCAAAAACATGATAACTAAGGCCGCACGAACCGCAACTGAACAATCTTAGTTTTGATGATTAACTTTAACTAATATATTAAAAGATATATAGAAATTGAAATTCACAGCATCTTGAAAGCCAAAAAAACACCATTGGTGCGCGCATAGAGACGTACGGTGCAATTTCACATTGGCTTCCATGAGTCTGCTTTCAATTTCAAAGTTTTAAAGTTACTATATTATTATTATGATTAATTTTTATGCTATTTTGTTTTCTTTTACAATTTTAAAAATATATTATTTTTTTAAATTACAATACACCTTTCCGAAGTGCTGATTTAATCAAGGGCCAAATATAATATATTATTTAACTTTTGCAACCTAAATTTTTGAAAATTTCGATATATACTGTTACGACTTACTCATATCTACGAATGTTTCAATATAGTTATTATTTAAAGCCAAGCCCCGCAATGTGGGGCCAAACCTTGTGTGCAAGTAAATTTATTTTTATTTCTTTTCAATACTTCATAATTGTTTTCAATATTTTAAATATAACGATACAATACTTTTATTTCCATTTATGTTTTGATATAAATTATATTTAATCCGGTACAACGTGTAAGCAAATTAAACACTATTTTGTAAACAATTCAAATGTATTGATATATAATTATGGTTTTTTTACAATTAATAGTGTGTGTGTTTGTGATTATTAAATTTTGAAAGCAATAAACAAGTTGCCTTGATAAATACTAACACCTGACATACAATGTCATCATGCACATGCAAATGTATTTACATAATTGGGAGGATTGCATCCACAATATGTCAAACAAGCCGCATATGAGTCACTTTCAACCGTATCAACTGCATATGAAAATATATATACACACGCAAAGGGGATCTATGAATAAGATATTTAAATCATGTAGGTAGTTGATTTAACGATGTTTACGTTTGTACTAAAATATTTGATAAATTATACATTTTATTGTGGAGAACGATAACATATTATATGTAAAAGCATTCTTAATTGATTTCTCATCCTGATACTTATAACATAGTTATAATAATGATTACATTCGTCGTTATAATTTGTTTAACTTTGGAAAACCATCACGTCAAATTCCTCATATCTATCAGGTTCTGCTGGGGACACAACAGGTGTTTTTTTTAAGAAAATCGGATCTAACCGTCACATTTTGACCAAAATGTGACGGTTTGAGAACCTAGAGGTGATGGTTTGCTCTAACTGTAGTCTTTTGATCTGACTCCTGACAAAAGTACACGGATAAAGATGCACGAGTCTGAAACAAAAGGTCACGGTTTGCCCTAACCGTGACCTTTTGGTTTTTTAAAATTTGTTCTCTTTTAGTTGTATTGGATAAAAAAAATTATTTTATTTAAAAATGTTTATCAACAAAACAAAAAAATAATGTGCTAAAAACTTTTTTACTAATTAGTTTATCATCCGTTATAATTTCCAAGTAACATTTTTATTAGAAAAGTTTTTTATCCAATACAATTAAAAGAGAGGAAAAAATTTTAAAACCTCAAAAGGTCACGGTTAGCGCAAAGCGTGATCTTTTGTTCAGACGCGTGCATCTTTATCAGTGTGCTTTTGTCAGTAGTTATACCAAAAGGTCACGGTTAGGGCAAACCGTCACCTCTAGGTTCTCAAACCGTCACGTTTTGACCAAAACGTGATGGTTAGATCCGATTTTCTTCAAAATTCCTACGGTGCGCGTAAGATTCCTTATTGCAGGATTATTGAAGGGTGTAGAGTTACAACACAACAACACAAAAAGGAGATTAACTAAACTTTAATCAAACAGTAAACTGGATTAACCAAGTAGAGATACTAAGAACACAAGTGTACGGTTTTCAAGCATGCAGTATATTGCTTTCTCTATGTTCTATTACAAGTGTTACAAAGCATACATGGAAAGATACAAGAACATGAGATACTTATACTACATCCTACAGCCGGCTATACGTTGAAAGCCAGCAGGATACAATTGACTAGACACAAAACAAAATCAATTGTAAAGTCAAAAGGCAGATTGTCTTTTGACTTGTGACTATGACATGCCATAACTCACATCCTTATCTATTACAAAAAGGATAAAGTACATGAAGTAGAAAGTTACAGACTCAAGACCTCAATGTACAGTTACCAAAAGCATGGAACTTTTCACCAACTCATGTAAGTTAGTGACATTACAGAGGTGCAACGGAAATGTGTCCAGCTTTATGGAAAAGTACATCAAATAAAGCATGTATTAAAAGTCTTTGGAAGAAATCTGTCTTCATGAGTTGAAGCTTCGGAGACTTTGTCTCTGAGGCTTCGGAAGACTTCATATTTGGCTTTGGAAGATATTGATCTTGGATTCAGAAGATTTTACACTTAAAGTAATTTCTGTTGCATGTGTAAAACTTCCTAAGCATTCTTCTTCAATGCACTTGTGAAACATGCAGGAAATATATTGAGTGTTTAGGTTGCATCAGCCTCTTCATTAATCTCTACACCTATCTATCTCTATTTCAGTTAAAGAAAATTCTTTTATTCTTAAACTAATAACTTCATCTCTTTCTTTCACTCGCACACATCTAACAAATGATATAAGAAAAATAAATAGGGTTAGTGTTATATTAAAAATGATATTTAATTTAAAAATGCTAAGAAGGATTGTGGGTTTAACACGTGTCCTTTTATTGTTTTAAAGAGAAGGGTATTTTGGTCATTGTGTCAAATAAATCAGCTTATTGTGTCTTATACGTTCTTTATATCATATATTTTACATCATTTTTTATGTGCATTAATCACTTGTATTTTACGTTTTAGATCAATTTGTGTTAAATTTGCTATTGATTATAAATTTGTTATCTACCATTGTGTTTTACAATTAGAAATACACAATGACATACTTTCACCAGTGTATTTTTGAAAACTCATAGTGTTGATTATAACACAATGTTTAATTTTTGTTATTTACTTTTTAATAGATTATAAAAATTATTATCTATAATTGTGTTTTACCTACATAATAATGTTATTTCACCTATTTATTTTTCAAAACTTATAGTATTCAAGATAACATGATGACGATCAAAAGACACTTATATATTGTGTTATTTGATCATTGTTTTTAACGTATTAGATTAATTAGTTGTTAATTTATCATTGTGTTTTACATATTAGCGATACATAACAATGTTATTCCATTATTATATTTTTTAAAATTCATCATTTTAGAAAAACATAATAGTATTTAGAAAAACACAATAATTAATAAAAGACACAATGAGCTGCACTAAAGAAACGATGACGGGATGTAAGCTTAATAACGTAATTTTTAAAATCATTTTATACAATAATATTGTACTCGTTTTAAAGATAAAAAATGCTCGTTTTCTGTGTAGTTATTATAAAAAATAATAATGTGCGTAAATGTTATGAACTTTTAAAAAAAATAGTGGAACTTATAAAAAGTCAACAAAAGTGGTTATTATTAAAATACATATGTAACAAACTTTTTCTTACGTTATAATCCGAACCATTGATTAATAAAATGGATGATTGAGATTAGCATTTACATTTTTTAATTTTAGATGGCGGCGGCGGCGACGACGACGACGACAGCGACGACGACGAAGACGACGACGACGACGACGCTATCAGATTCGTAATTATTCTATGGGGGTGGCACGTAATTATTCTGTGGCTAAGTTTGGTGTTTTGATAGGTTTATATATACAGTTCAACATACCCATCAATCTGAATTTTTGAATGGTCTTATGCAATTTCTAGAAGATTATAATGACGAAATATTTTGGCAAAAAATTGGTGATGGCCAATATATATCTAACGCTAAAACGAAAGCTACAAGCATGAACGATCCGTGTATAGATATCTTCATCGTGTTATTGGTCATACTATAGCTGGACGTATGATGACTAGTGGTGGGTGATTAAAAAGGATGTGTTCTTTTTATTTTGTTTGATTAAAAGGATGCCTTGTAATCTGGCATATATGCTTGCTGATTATTTTATTACTTGCACGAGTATAAAAAAAAACAGACATATTATGGTGGTACATATGTTACTCGACTCGTCGAGTCTTTACACATTCTCACCCCGAAGAACGTGGCAAGGTTAAATGGGCCGATTCTTATGTTCGGATTTGTTGATCATGAAAATGTTATACAGATGGACATGATTGCAGATCATTCACAAGTTAGGTGGAAGTTTATACATAATAATTAAATATGGATACCTCTATATCAAGACCCTCCTGATGACTCGTATCAATAGAAATGTAATTTATAATGTAACTTTATTTTTGTTTGTATAGTAATGTAATTTTTGTTACATTACTATACAAATGTAGATAACACAACTCAATCTTCTCTATATCACCATCCTTTACTAACATAGATTTCAAAACCTTTCCATCCATATATAACATATAGA
The DNA here is from genome assembly GCA_025506515.1 of Flaveria trinervia. Lineage (NCBI taxonomy): Eukaryota > Viridiplantae > Streptophyta > Magnoliopsida > Asterales > Asteraceae > Flaveria > Flaveria trinervia. Next base: position 65,920,522 of record CM046456.1, on the reverse strand, counting down.
GAATATAAATAGTGATGGTAACTGTGGGTTTAGTGTAGTTTCCTTTTCCTTAGGATAGAACATGAGGTATGAGCTTTTAAATGAGTTAGATAACAATTCTAGTTTATACAAAAATATTTTCTTCAGCTCATATGATGAGATAGAACGTACTTTATCATGGTTACAACCGGGTCTAGCTCCTGATCAAAACTGGATAATAATGCCTTACACAGGATTATTGATCGCCAACAAATTTAATGTGATTCTTCAATGTTTATCTCCCACTAAAAGTGCAACTTATTTTCCGCTATGAACAGGTCTGTATGAAATCATGTACTACCAATTCACTACTTGTACATGTGTATGGTTGTCACTACGTCTCTATGCGTTTAGAAGGTGAATATCCATTGCCTTTCATAACACCGTTATGGAATTTTCACAAAATTAATAATGCGGTTGCGTGGGAAAGAATGTATGAGGAGAACCTTCAAAGATATAGTCAATATATACTTCAAAATATAACTATTACTCTTTTCAATATAGATTTGATTAGTATCTTTTGTAATTATTCATTTTATAAAGTTCAAAAATTGTGAACTATATAAGTTTTGTTGTTATTTCTAAACTTCAAAAACTATGAAAATTACAAAAATTATATGAACTATATAAAGTTTAATTATTTTAAATTTATATATAATTTTAATCTTAAATATATAACACTATATAATATTATAGAAAAAGTTAATACATGTACATAAAAACTTAATAATATAAATTATATAATTTAGTATAATTAATAGAAAAAGGGAAACGATCAATTTAGTATAATATAATTATGAATAGAAAAATGACCAATGTAATTATGAAACGGCTAGTTTACTATGTAAAAAAGGGGAAACAACCGACTTATTAACTTATAACTTTTTTTTTATTTTTCATCGCGGCACAAAATCATGAAGAATTGTCGTTTAATTATACATAGAAAGAATTAATATAATTATAAACAAAATGTTAATACATGTATATAAGTTTTTATTTACATGTATTAACTTTTCCTCTTTATACATATATTCAATTTATATAATTAGTATAATATAAATATTAATAGAAAACTTTAATATAATAAAAACTTAACAATATATAAATTTAATATAAGATAACTATAAATAGAAACTTAATAATAATAAAAACTTAACAATAATAAAAATTTAATATAATATAACTATAAATAGAAAAAGTTAAAAAAATATTAAAAATAATAACTGGCCGTTTACTAAATTGTAAACTGTCGTTTATAAAAACAACCGTTTACTACTCTGTAAATTGTAGTTTACTATCATGCAAACGACCGTTTTCTCTTTGACAAACAACCATTTATTAAAGATGGCGTAAAATGCCGAATTACTGGGGTATGGAACAAGGTCCTCACTTAGTAGAAAATAGCAAAACTAGACGAGTCACATCATCGTTAAATCATGATATCAAATCTTGTATTCTTGATGCATTTTGCAATATTTTTTTAACGGGTTTAGTAACTTTTGTGTAGTAAATACTAAATAGATTCACTCAAGAAAAAAATAGTAAAAACTAGTGTGAGCCAATTGCCCAATTTGGTAAAGGTTTGGTCCATTGAGATTGAAGGATCTTCTGTGGGGTGAAGCCATGTGGGTACGTTTCATGTAGAGAGAGAACGTGTGAATGATTGAATCAGAATTCAACAATTTCTTGGCTCCTGTGCATAGATAATTCTATTTTATTACATTATCAAATACATATTACATACATATATATATATATATATATATAATATTATTATTATATAATTTGATAAGTATTTATTTCTATTCCCTACTTGCAGACTCACATGTGATATTGTTGGATTGGTTACTATTTAATCACATCATCTTCTTCCCCCTTTTGTATCAACTTAATTCTTCAATTCTTCTGGTGTTAGAGAGCTAGCAAAAATGGCGGAAATTCGCTTTCTTTTGCTAACGCTTTGCTCGATTCTTCTGCTTCTCTCTTCTCGTGTTCATGCTTTTGCAGCTTCAGGATGGACCCGTGCTCATGCTACCTTTTATGGTGGTAGTGATGCTTCAGGAACAATGGGTATGTATTCGGGTTAGATAGGAATATACTACTTCGGTATAACTAATTGCCATTTCACTTATATATGCGTATGCATAAATAATAGTATATGTGTCTATACGTGAACATGTATAGATATATGTAGGCGTAAGATGACAATTAAATGGTAAAGTTAAACACCATGATTAGGGCGAGAAAGACATTAGTGCACAAGTGTTGTTTATCATACTGCTTGTACGATTGGTGTAAAATGTGTAAATGAGATGAGCTGATTTAATTTAAGTGAGATTTAGTTCGAACTTGACTTATTTCAATTCTTTTTTTATTTAAATTTTGAACTTGATTTTATTTTCAATTGTATATAACTTACATATATATATATAATTAAAACATCTATAACTATAATTATGCATGTATACAACATTATTATTTTATCTTTTTAATTATAGTTATGTAAGTATTTTTAAATTGCTATTACATTTTGTAATATTAATAAAAGTAGGATATCAGTTTAAGATTCCAAACCTCATTAACTTCAACTGTGGAGCATGGTTATGTTTTCGTTTAAGCTCAATCAACTCGATTATTGATGGACGAGAACTTATGATTGAAGTAGGCACAAAAAGAGTAAATTTTGCTTTAAGGTGAAGTTGACATAGTTTTGTACAACAACAAACATTTTATAATAACTAAGTTTAACATTTATCAAGTAACATTCATTACATTATTTGTTCATTTCATTAATATAATAGTAAATCTATTATAATTAATTTACTAGCGGAGCCGTGAACTCTTACCCTAACCACTTAATAGGAACATCATTTTGTTAACACTTAAAAGTACCATTAAACTACAAGCTATTTAATTATTATTTAATAATACTATGGTAACCATTAAAAGATCACTAGTAATATGAAACCTAAATCAACCATTTCAAACCTCACTAGATAAACTTCTTGAGTAATGACATTCGTTTAAAAATATAAAATATTTACTTATTTCAATATTATTACCATTATAGATTTTATATTTTAGTATTATAATATTATAATTATTGGGATTATAAATGACACATGTTTGGTTTCCAGGGGGTGCCTGTGGGTACGGTAACCTATACTCAACAGGCTACGGTACAAGAACTGCTGCATTGAGTACTGCTCTCTTCAACGATGGTGCTGCTTGTGGCCAATGCTATAAACTCATATGTGACTACAAGGCTGACCCACGGTGGTGCATCAAAGGAACGTCGGTGACGATAACCGCCACCAACTTCTGCCCGCCGAACTTCGCTCAGCCGAGCGATGACGGCGGGTGGTGCAACCCGCCACGTCAGCATTTCGACATGGCGCAACCGGCTTGGGAGAAAATTGGGATCTATAGAGGTGGGATTGTCCCCATCATTTATCAAAGGTATCAATTCAAATAGATGGTTTTTGTAGTTTTTCTTAATCTGAAAATGATTTTATAGTGGTGTATGAAGAGTTCGTTACCTTAACCAACATACTCTGTCTTTGTTAATTATAGTAGTTGCAGCTTTAAGAGTCCGTTACAACTAGTGGTCTACCATTGTCAAAAAACATCAGAGTGGACTGATTGAGACAACACATTATTCATAAACCATATTCAAACTAAAACCGCAACGCAAACTTAAGAGCACTCATATTGACGTCTCTAATAATTATCCTTATGTCTAAAACATAGAAAAATATTAAAAAAGCACAAACTTCATCTTATTCTTTATAATTTTCTTTATTATTATATTATAAGAATTATATATATGAGTTTAATAACAAGTTCTTGTATTTAACAGCTAATTACTCATCTTCTAATTTTTTTATATTTGAAAGAAGGAGAAAAACTAGTAATAACTGATTTAAAGAGAATTATCTAATTAAATAGAGATAATAATAAGAAATAAGATTTAATAGAGTTTTCAAAATTCAAAGATAAAAATGCGTTTTAGTTAAACGGTAAAAAGCTAGAAAATCTACTTTGAATGTTTTCAGCCCTCAAAAAATTCCATTAGGTTTTCTAAATATTAAGAGTTTTGGTGTTAATTTTCTAGGGTCCCTTGTAAGAAACACGGTGGAGTCAGGTTCACAATCAACGGTAGAGACTACTTTGAGCTTGTTCTAATCAGCAACGTCGCGGGCGCTGGATCAATCCAATCAGTGCAAGTAAAGGGGTCGAAAACCGGATGGATGGCAATGTCAAGAAATTGGGGGGCTAATTGGCAATCAAACTCATACCTAAACGGTCAGTCGATGTCGTTCATGGTCACAACCACAGATGGTGTCACAAAAACTTTTCCCGACATTGTACCCGCGAATTGGGCATTTGGTCAAACCTTCTCCAGTCGGGTGCAGTTTTGAGATCGATCGGGTTATTGTGGCAGTGGCGTGGTTACTCGTTAATTTGATGGAAGCAGCCCGCCGGTGGAGATATGGTGGCTAGCTCTTTTTTGATCTACTGTTGTTTTTTTTGTTATGATGCAAGTTTTATAATATCATTTGTAACAAAATAACTTTGTTCTTATTACAACACAAATTGTCATAATGTTATTTTAAGTATTATAATCTTTGAGCTTTTATGTGTTTTTGTTATTCTCTGTTTAAAGTGTTCGTACATAAGTCGTAGATTTATATATGAAGTAAGAAAAAGTGGAAATCTAAGGTGTTGTTTGAATGCATTGTATGGATTGTACCAGCTTAAAAACATCTAAAATCTGGACTCGGTCAGAAGCAAATGAAAGGATGTTAGAAGTAAAAGACTTGATCAGAAGGTGATGAAGGAAAATCAAACAATCTGACCACTTACCCGGTTAGCCGTCTGACTGGACCGAATAAGCTGATATCAAATAGCCCCGAAGTCAACCGGATGATTGATAGTTTCATGAAAACAATTTACATGGGTATGACTGGACTGATTAAACACCCGGTCCCTAATCCGAGTGACTAACCCGATCCGATCATGAAAACATTTATTAATTTAATTTATTTATTTATTTTGCGTTTTTATGTGTCTTATTTGATTTTGTATGTTTCATGTCAATTAAAGCTCAATAATTGGTTAAAGTTAGAGATGCAAGTTTTTTTAACGAAAAATAGGTGAACCTGGTTCGGAGGATATGCGTTATCTAATCGGATCCTTCTATTTGATTTCGGGTGGGATTGTCATCAGGGAAATCTCTTTTTACCGAGAATTCCAAAAGTTTTTTCGTACGACGAACAAATAAGTCCTAAAATTTAAATATTGGAATAATCAGAATGGATTTGACTAAAAAAACAGGCTCAGTAATTTGTTAATATCAAAATTAATATAAAATTAACAATTGGCGGTCGTAATTCTAATCAATATGAAATAGAGCCTTCATTTTATTATTGATTTTATAAAAGAATTCTTTTGTTTTTTGAATTCTAAAAAAAATACAAAATTTTTTTCTTTCTTTTTAGTGGATTTTCACTCAAATTGATGTGGCGGGGAGTCTTATTTTCCCCATAGACCTTTACAATAACGAAAAATTTTTATGTTTCTCGGGAAGGCCAGATATAAGATTTTTAGTTCAAATTAATGAAGTGTTGAAACTAATTAATTCCGTGTTAAAAATTTTTGGATCACTTTCTGACTTATTAATTGATTTACTATATGGAATGGGTTTTACATATATCTCCAATTTTCAGCCCAATCAATATAAGAACTTAATGGTTGCAATATTATGTACAAAAAATGTGTCAATTGGGAGTAATCCAAAATAGACATATTTTCAATTCATGGAGAATTTTTTTCGAATTTATGAAATCAGATAAACCAGAAATAATGACAATAAAAAGAAAAAATGAAACTAATGAACCTTAAAATTGACTTTTGAACTTCTTTTTTTATCAATTTGAATCTTTACTAAAAAAGCTTATTTTACTAAAAAAACCTAAACCTATGTGATTGAATTGACTTGTTCAATCTCAAGTGGGAGCGTAACTTCAACTCACTCAAGACAAAACTCACTGCTAAAAAACCCTACTTCAAATTTGAGTATTTTACTCGTATTAAAACTTGAACTCATGAACATTCATTGTTTAGAAATGTATTTATAGAGAAGTTTTCTAATGAACAACATAATTTAAAGTTGAATTAATAGACCATAATGCAATAAATAGAAAGAAAAGAAACTCATACTAACAAAATCACCACCAAGACACACAACAACAAATCAGACTTTCACAACACAAATATATCGATGACATTTGTCATCCCTATAAACATGGATATAGCATATTTGATATAGGTTCTTGTTTATTAGATGGATGATTTTAGTTTTAAATCCAGATATGTGATTAAATAGTTTCAAGAGTTATAAATGAACAACATTTTCCAGCAACATATTAGCTTCTAAAATCTAGGCGTAATCAACATATACAAGTTGGACGTGAGCTCCTCAATTATCTTAGCGGCGAGGACTTAACAAAGACCACAACATTTCACACCATGGAAAATGAGATGAAAAACGCCAAAACCCGACAATAATATCCAAAAACCTAAAACATTTAGGAAGGTATTGGAACTGGTATTCAGATACCAAGCCAGGTAAAGGATTAGTTTTAATTTTTTTACGAGCTTGGGACATGTATGCGGTTAGGAGATACCCACACCATGTACTCATTTACCTGAATATATACCCGATTTTTATTTTTATTTTCTTAACCATTTTCTAGTAATACGTCACTAGAAAAATAAATTTCTTTTGTAATTTATCTTTTTTACATGTATTTGGTAATATTACTTATATTACTTATATCTATATGGTATGAAGTATGAATTGTCTTTTGACATTAATATTATTATTTCATTTACATATTTTAAATACTTTAAGCAATTTTACGGTGGTTTTGATAGATATTTAATTTATCATACATATTATATAATCAAAACTAGATAATCAAATTAAAATGATAAAATACTGAGCATAATACGAACATGTGATGATGACATGACCTCAGTACGACTCCAAAAGCCGAGGGCCTCAATACCGCACCCAATCTCTTTATGAACAAGAAAAATAAGAACAAGTGATCAATCCATACATTCCAACTTCTCAATGAAATACCTGCAGATTAATAACTGAGAAATTACACCTTCTGGTTTAAAGGTTTAAATATAAAAGGATTCAGTTTTAAACAAATCTCCACACGAAACATATGATCTTAGTTTTGATGCACCCATCAAGCTCACCTAAAGTTTCCCATCAAATTTCATTTTTGTACCGGTTCCTCGCAGTGAGATCTCATAAATATAATTCAGACGTTCGTTATCTTATCCAAGATCCACCTCGGATCATCTGGTGAAGGAATTCGAATTCATAACTCACTAGTATTTTTCTAAATCCACAACCTCCATCTACTCAATAGTTGTTTCTTCTAACTCGTTAGCCAAATAGAACTTTATACTAATGTTATTATAGACTTTATACTTATGTTATAGTTTCATATGAATTATATAAAAGTATAAAAAGAGAATCAAAACTTTTATCCCCAAAATCCATTTTCACCGCTAATTGAAGCCACCGACAAAGCATCTTCATATCAATAAACCACGGAGGGTCCATGAAAATATTTGACACCGGTGGCAGGAGTGGGGGACTAGAGTTTAATATTAGTAAAGTAAATAAATTTATTGTTTATTAAAAAATAAATGTTTTGTCACGACAATTTGTTAGGTGTTTATCTTTTTATCTTTTTTCTTTTTTTAATTTCATATTGTTTGATCCAATTTATAATTTTATTCTACAAACATAAGTATCTTTAATTTATATATAACAAAACCGAAGAAGAAAAGGGGTTCGATGCTTCCATCATTGCATCCTGAGGATTCACGTGAGAAATTTTGATTAAATTTCCTTTCTAAAAAGCGAGTTTTTTATTATGTTTTTTTAATTTTTTTTCTTTTTATTTCTTTATTTTTTAAGTGTGAGTTGTCTATATGATTGTAGATTGTGGCTTAGGTGAAGTTTATTTGTAGTTACAACAATGAATTTATTTGAATTTATTTTTTAACAATGAATTTACTTTTAAATAATGAATTTATTTGTAGTTTAACAATGAATTTATTTTTTAATAGGTGAAGTGGTAAATTTATTTGTAGTTACAACTTACAACAATGAAGTTTTCCGTTATATCAAGGTGCGAGCTTCGGCTATGATAGGTTGTGTGAGTAGATTGAAAGGTGTACGGAAAGTATAATAATATCTACCGATTTGAAAAAAATTTATACATATGAAATTGAATCCTTGATTATAGCCGGTAGCTAGAAAATAGAACTCTATGTTGACCATTCGATACAAAATATTCTTGGACATGATGAATTTTGTTTAGGGGTGTAAATGAGTCAAGCCGGCTCGCAAACTACTCGAGATCTACTGGAAAAAAGCTTTAATCGAGCCAAGCTTAAACGAGCTCGAGCCCGAGCTTTAGAAATTTAACTACAAATGAGCTGAGCTCGAGTCTAAGTGAGCTCGGGCTTGGCTTGGCTCGTTTACTCCCCTATTTTTGTCCGAGTGATTTATTTGAATTTCTCATGATTACCAAGTATTTTGATTATTATAACTATTAGGTAATGTTTGGTAAATAGTAATAAATGATATAATGGAATGAACCATTAAGGGTGATTAAAAAAATATATGTTTGATACAAAGTAATGAATAATAGAATAGAATGAATCATTACATGGTTGATTTTTTATTGTTAAATTCATTCAATTTAACCCATTCTTTTTTTCATTTAATTCATGTTTCCATCATTAATCATCAACACCACACATTCACCCACAACAACCACCACCATCGGGCACCAAGATCGATCATCACTTGCTACCAAGATCGATCACCGGTCACCACCACTAGGCACGACCACCACCACTACCGGCACTGCCGCCACCAACAACAACTACCACTAGTAACCACCACCACCATCAACCATCACAACCATAACCACTTTACATTTCATTCTTGCGTCTTTTCCTATCTAACAAACAAAACACATTAATGATTCATTTCATTCTTAAAAGGTAACCAAATAAAACTAATCAATGTAATTTTTCATTTTATTATATCGTCTGTTTCATTCCATCATTCATTTTATTCATACAAACATTCCATTACTTCGTACCAAACAAATACATTTTATTCTATTCCTAATAAACGTCTACACTTAAGGACACATGTCATTACTAGGTTTCATCACAAAAGTTTTCAACATAAACTTATTTACCTATCTAAAAAAATGGATAATTATCAAAATTAATATAGTTGTTTAAACACCTTTTTAAACTTTCAAATTATAATTCCTTTATTCTTTTCGACCGTTTGTTATAATTTCATAAATTTTAGATCAAATTAAATTCATTATTTGACCAATTGAACAACTTGATTATACATGGAATGATGGAATACAAATTTGATAAATCAAATTATTTTCAAAATTATCATCGTATTAGAAAGAATATCATAACTTTTAAATCTAAATAAATTCATTATTTAAACACAAAGCTAACAAACTTTTTTAGATTCCATATCATTCCGAAATTAAAACTCACCTCACTTATGATACCCATTATAATTTTCAAGTAATATTTTTATTGATAGTTCGTATAACACTCATCGTTGATAAAAGTGAACCATAAAACCAATTTAAAATTTGTATGAACTACTGAACAAACTGTAACATCAAATTTTGAGAATAAAAAAGACATCATAATTTTTTCAATGGTAAATTAATTAGTAATTTTTTTAGCATATTTGACTTTTGTTTTGTTGATAAACATTTTTAAATAGAAAGTTTTTTTTCCAATACAACTAAAAGATAGAAAAAGGTTTTTAAAACACCAAAAGGTTACGGTTAGGGCAAACCGTGACCTTTTGTTTCAGACTCGTACATCTTTATAGTGTACTTTTGTCAGGAGTCAGACCAAAAAATCACAGTTAGGGCAAACCGTCACCTCTAGGTTCTCAAACCGTCACGTTTTGGCCAAAACGTGATAGTTTCGGTTTTCGTCAAAATTCCTAGGGTGCGCCTAAAATTCCCCAATTCTAGTCCTTTAGTACTAAACAGTTTTACGATAATTGGTTTTTGTTTTAAATTAGAGATTCTAATATTTGGTTTCTATACAATTACATATTATGTTTTAATTTTGAATTCGTGTTTAAGTCAAATTTGCATTTTCTGGTCTTATATATATATTTTTTACTTATAAAATATTAAGAATAAAATATTAGCCAAAAATTAAGAAAAATTGTTATTTGGTTTATTCGGATAAATTTTGATTATTTGGTTTTATTCTAATCTAATTTGATTTGAGCTCAGATAGATTTAGTTTGGATCAGATTTTAGATAGGGTCATACAATTTGCAAATCGGAATAATACAAATAATCCCTTATCCGATCTAATGGACGCATCTAGATATTGCCATCAATATTAAAATATTCCACTTCTGAAACCCTAATTCAAAGCTCATTTGTAGCTAATTCGATGTTTGGTTTGATCAATTTTAGAGTTTATTACTTTCGGTCTATCATTTAACAACACTTTGAACCGACTCTCAAAGTACTCATATGATTAAAGCTAATCCTTTGATGTTTGGTTCCGATTGAGATGCCTTTTAGATTTCGTTTGTTGCAAGTTTTTTCGTGTATTCTTCATAATGAATTTAGATTTAGTTCATTTGAGGTAATGTTGTAGAGAGTTAATAATCATCAAGGTATTATAAGTTTTGATTATTTTGCCTCTAAGACCAAAAATATTTATATTATAGAAATTAGGCCAAGATCATATTAATGAACTCATTACATCCTTTTGAATTTTGTTTGACTTTTCGTTATTAGTTTTAATATATAATACCATGTAATACATAGGTATATATCCTAGTTAAAGTATATAGTATAAATTTACTATTTGATCATCTTTGTCATGTGTCATGCTTCAATTGGAGCGTGGATTTTTTTCTTTCTAGAGCACATTAAACATCAAGATGTCAAGAGGGGCGGTCAGCACAGAAGGCAGCCACGTGATACCATAGGTCTAAATCCTAGTTAAAGTTTATAGTATTAATTTACTATTGATTTATTCTTTAATTGTTTAGGGTTGAGAGTTTAGCGACAATAACATTTTATTCTTTCTATTATTTAACATTATTTAAATATACTAGTTGTATCAACATCTATTATTATAAGTATGAAAAAAATTATAGGTCATTACTTTTATCTTTTTCTCTTGTTGTTACCGAAGTTACAATAGAAAATGAGAGAGGAGTGTTTCCTGTAAATGGCTAGGTGGTTATGCTTACAGTTTAAAAATATATTTTAGTATTATCTTATAATTTTAAGTAATAGCAATTTAGTCGGTTAACATATCATTTAACAAAAAAATCAAATGTAAATGGGTTGAGACTGTCACACCATCAAAATCCACACGTGGGGTTTTACCGCGAGGCACATGACAAACCAGAATTTTAGACAAAGTCATATCAAACGATATTATATTTTAAAATAAACGTTTGACCTTAAATCAGAGTAAAACATAATTTTAAATGTAATCATTGCGAAAGTGTAAACGTTTGAAACCACAAGTAATAAATGCGTAAAACAAAGCGCCAACGAAAAATTAGTAAATGTAAATGAACTTGCATGCAAATGATAAAGATGATGCATGAGCCTCATATATGCAACCCTAGCCTTAAGTGTGCTTGCAACCTGAGAAAACATGCTAAAGTGTGTCAACATAAGGTTGGTGAGTTCATAGGTTTAAATAAGTAAATATGTTTGAATGTTTGCTTGGTAAAATTAAACAAAGGTATACCATAGGTAGCTAGACTATATATCGAGTTACTTAGCGTTTCGAACCGAAGCTGACTGTTTGTGAGTTATTTTTCCTTCCGCTATCTCTTATCACAAAACGATGGCAAATGTCTATGTCAATTAAACACCCGTTTGACCTCCAATTGAGTTAGTACGACTAACGTGGGTAGGGTTTGTCAAACCCAATAGTACTACTCAAAATTACCTTGCTAACCTGTTATTAACGGTTCGAGTGTGTAAGGACTTGCATGATAATGTTTGCACTACAGTATCAAACGATAAACCAAAAATACTAAAACCAAATAAAGAGAAATAGTTTGCATGCTTCTCCCCCAAAAAGAAAAATAAGTAAAAGTGGGGTCGTGAAAACTTATCTTAAATGCCTAGCAAAAACATAAAGTGTAAAAGCTGAAAGCTAATCATTATCTAACAAATGTAGGCCCATGAGTGTATGTACATTATAGTTAGGATGAACCCCGTAGTATCCAAACTACATAACTGTTAGTGTGTTTGAGAAATGTTTGACAAGTTTAACTAAGTTGACTTTTGTTAAACAAAGTTGACTAGATTGACCCGATGATCTGTTGGTGACTCAAATAAGTAAAAACATGTTTATTCATGCTCAAATATCTCAATAATGATTCTCATAAAGTTTCACGTCGAAAATCTATTTTTGGAAAGTTTTTATTTTTGGAAAGTATGACGTTGTTACACATGTGCAATCCGTTTAAAGATTATGATGTATAGCACAACAAACATCTCAAATATACATGTAACACATCCAACAATAATCATCCATAACATGTTAACATAACATAAAAACTTCATCATGCGTAAACTTTTCTAAATTAAAAACGTAAGAACACAAGTTGCACGAATTTCATCCAAATTTCCTAACATGTTCCTATGATCATTTCAATATTAATCACATCATCATAAAATTTTCTACACATATCATACTCATCATACAACATATCGGACACAAAAGTTTCCATAAATAGTAAGTATGTTCATACGAAGCGTTTTTCACAATTCGTTTATTCCCAATTCATTCTTATGTTCTAAACATCATATAAAAATCATCACAACTAATCAAACATGTATAAATCACCATCTATAAACTTGTAAGGCCCCGTTCCCGGGATGCTTACAACTAGTCAATCATCGCACATAAAATATATATTTATATTAATTTAAGTAAAACAATGCAGCAGAAACATTAAAACAAGCATTCCATTTCATTAAAATGAACGCTTTGGCAAAATAATACAACATTCATTACAAAATATTGTTTGTTCGCATTATAATGCAAAAACAATATACAAAAGAATGCCATTCAAAATGAGCCGAGTAGCCGTCCCATGCCATCCTCAGCAACCATTACTTGCCAACTGGAAACACATAAAAGTCAGCGTTGTTGAGTGAGTTCTAAGTTTATAATAAAAAATACTGTATCTTTCAGTTAAAACCGTTCGTTACAATCGTTCATGATCATGCATTATACGTACACATAAATAATATCATTATTATCTTCATTATTCGTTCGTTAATTCCTTACATTCGTCATTAAATCTTTACTTTCATTCGGACCAATGCCATGTGCTTCACCCCACCGTCATGCATAAAGCGAGTACTGGGCCTGAGGTCTTTCATAGACCCCGAACATTAAGCACAAAGCTGACTCCAATACCTAGGGTAAGCGGTAAGGGTCCCAACATATGGTCAATCGCAAGGATGGAGTTCCTTTCCTTAGGCTTGTGAGATACCGTATGTTGCTTCCCTTTCAGGCATGCAACACAATGGTTATCACTTGTAAACTCTTTCTTTGGCATTCCAGTTACCAAATCATTCTTAATCAGTTTAGTCATGTTTTTAAAGTTTACATGGTACATTCTTTTATGCCATAGGAAAGACTCATCACTATTTGCTTTAGATAGAAAACATGAAACCTCTCTAGCGGGAGATGTTTCTTGTAGATCCATCTTGTACATGTTCCCTTTCCTGGGGGCTCTAAGAAGAATATGCTCATGAGGAATGACCACTCCGGGCTTGAGAACAATGCACTCATGCTCAGTAAAGAGCATGTTATGACTCTGATCACAAAATTGGGATACACTTAAAAGATTGTACCCAAGCTCCTTGACAAAGTTTACCTTTTCAATGCTAAACTTACCATTTGTGACCTTACCCCTTCTAGAAATGTAACCACCCTCATGTAAGGCCCCATTCCCAGAAACCTCACAGTTGGTCAATCATAGAAATTAAAACATTAAACATTACAATTAAACAAGCTTAAACAACATAAATAATTTATCCAAAATCATTCACTTCATTTAAAACACTGTTGTTAAGCAATACATCATCATTGACTGTTTACAAAAGGGTTGTTTATATGCATTACAAAACAACAGCAACACAGAGTACGAATGGATGTCAGACTTTCCCTGCCGAGTAGCTTCACCCTCGTGCCATCCTTTGCAATAATTATCTGCCAACTGAAAATGTATAAAAGTCAGCGTTGCTGAGTGAGCTCTAGCTTTAGAAGTAATAAAATACTTTCTATATGTTGTATAAGAAAATACTCTTTTCTGTAAAATACAACTCTGTACTGTATATGCGAGCACACATAAACTATATGAACAAATATTGTTCGTTCTCTTTACTGTATGCCTTGTCTGTTCTGTAAACTTTTATCTTTATCTTTCACTTTCTGTATGGACCAGTGAGCAATACCCCAACTATATGCACGATGGAATACGGGTGATGGACCATCTATATCCCTCGAAAGGGTCAACTGTATCCCTCGAAAGGGTCAACTATATCCCCCAAAAGGGTCAACTGTATCCCTCGAAAGGGTTCTGTGTACTATGTAAAAGGCCAACCTAATCACCCAGGGCACGCTGCTAAGGTCCTGCCAATCTCAATTGATTGACCCTGTGTGCATAGTAGGGTAGCTAACCCGCAGCACAGTTGAGCTAACGACAACATGGTCGTGTACCTCCTGTAAGTTTGCAAGACTTGTTAACATTTTCATTAATGTTCCTCTTCTTTTGTTTATTGCTCTTTCACTTTATTATTACGATATACTTTACGTTACGATAATAACATACCACGTAAAGTCACATACTATAAGTAATAATAATAATAGCAATAACAATAATAAGGAACATTCATAGGTAATCATATCATGCATGGAACATCATCATTAATAAACCCTTAGTCAACCTCGGTCAAAACCCTAAAGCACAGACTCCCAGAAAATTTCTGTAAAAATTTCTAAGTGCTTAGGCGCATGGGAACTATTTGGGCGCATGATCCCTGTTCGGGCGTTTCATCACTATGTAGGCGCATCAGCCAACACTTAAACATTTTCACTTTAGGCGCATGAACTATTCAGGCGCATGGGCACTATTTATGTGTATGAAACTTAGATGCATGAGTAATTCGGACGCATGGACACTTAGGCGCATGGGCCACTTGGGCACATGGGCACTATGGGGCCCATGGCCCTACACTTAGTCGTCCAGCTAACATTTCTAGGCGTATGGGCCACTGTTCAGGCGCATGGGCCACTGTTCAGCGCATGGGCTGTACTTAATCATTTCTAAGGTAATCTTAGGCACATGAGCTACTGTTTGGGCGCATGGATTACACTTAATTCTTTCTAAGGCATTTTTAGGCACATGAGCCTTATCTAGGTGCATGGACCTTCTGTTCAACATGTTTCCAGTATGTTTTCAACACAATCATCAAATCCATCTGTTCTAAGCTTAATGTGGCTATTCTAAACATGAATAACCTATAAGCATTTAGGAATCACATCCATCATGCACAATACATACGTGCATACATACTCAAACATTGTAAAAACCATTTAAATACATTTTCAGCCCTAAAGATGTTTGAAAACAAGTAAAAACCGGGGTCTAGAACTCACCTGATGCAACTTGGGTGTTTCTTCCTTTCTAACCCGCTTGCAATGAGTTCAAACACATAAAAACAATACCATACACACACACACACCAGAGCACAAACACAAACACATAAGCACATGAACACATAACCGGGATAAAACCCGTCATACACATGTAAAAACCATGAATTCTTACCTTGAATTCACTCACTTCTTCTTCTTCTTCTACAAGCCGAGAGTTTCTGCTCTCCTCTTGTCTTTCTCTCTCTAAAACCGAATATGTTGATGTGAAGTGAGGGTGGGCGGCCATGCCCACCTTTACACCAACTTTTCAAAGATTCTTGTCCTTTTTACACTTTTAGTCGCTCCACTTGGACTTAGTTTCCTTTCTTTCTTTTATTCTTTATATCATGTCTTTTACAAAAATAACCGGGTGTTACAAGTCCACCCCCCCTATATAGGTTTCGTCCTTGAAACCTGTTATTCCTCAAACAGACGAGGATAATGCTGCCTCATTTCCTCCTCAGTCTCCCATGTAGACTCGGATCCCTTCCTGTGCTTCCACTGTACACGCACAAGAGGAACCACTTTATTTTTCAGCCTCTTCTCTTTACGATCGATGATTGCCACTGGTCGCTCCACATAATTTAGCCTTTCATCAATTTCAATGTCCTCCAATGGAACAATCATGTCTTCATCAGCTAAACACTTCCTTAAATGAGATACATGGAATGTCGGGTGAATTCCACTTAACTCATCTGGCAACTCCAATCTATAGGCCACCTCTCCTACTCGAGCAATGATTCGGAAAGGGCCTATATATCTTGGGTCAACTTGCCCCGCTTCCTGAATCTGATAATACCCTTCCAATGTGAGACCTTCAACATAAACCGGTCACCCACCTGGAATTCAATTGGTCTACGTCGTTTATTGGCATACGACTTCTGTCTATCTTTGGCTGCCTTCATGAAGGCTTTAATCTTTTCAAGCTTCTCAGTCGTAGCCTCGATTACCTCGACGCTTCCCAACTCTTTCTGACCAATGTCACCCCAACAAACGGGTGTTCTGCATCTCCTACCATATAGCATCTCATATGGTGGCATACCAATGCTGGCATGATAGCTGTTGTTGTATGAGAATTAGGCTAACGGTAAGTGGTCGTCCCAACTTCCACCAAAATCGATTACACATGCCCGAAGCATGTCCTCCAACATCTGAATGGTCCTTTCTGACTGACCATCAGTTTGGGGATGATAAGCCGTGCTAATATGTAACCTCGTCCCCATGGCGTCGTGGAATTTCTTCCAGAATTTAGACGTAAACCGGGTGTCACGATAAGACACAATGGACACCGGTACACCATGACGAGTTACAATCTCCTTGATGAACAGGTCAACCAACCTCTCGGATGAATATGTCTCGCAGATCGGTAGGAAGTGAGCACTCTTCGTCAAGCGGTCAACAATCAGCCATATGGCATCGTATCCTTTCGGAGTACGGGGCGGTTTCGTAATGAAATCCATGGTGATGTGCTCCCACTTCCATTCCGGAATATCCAAAGGTTGGATCTTCCCATATGGCTTCTGGTGTTCCGCCTTCACCTGTAGGCAAGTAGGGCACTTACTCACATACTTCACCACGTCACGTTTCATACCCGGCCACCAATAATCTTTCTTCATGTCTTGATACATCTTTGTGGCACCAGGATGAATGGAGTATCGAGCCTTGTGAGCTTCATCCATAATCCTCACACGTAGATCCCTGAAACGAGGAATCCACACCCGTCCAAATTGAGTTTTAACACCAAGTGTGTTTTCACTCAATTCCTCAACCAGGCCTCTCATTCTTTCAGAGTTTAGATGATCTTCTTTTAATGCCTCATCCTGAAACTCCTTGACTTGCTTCATTACATCAGAGGTCATGTTTAGTTAGTATGCTTTCACCTGAATCGGCTCGGGCCTCTCCTTTTGGCTAAGAGCATCGGCCACCACATTGGCTTTGCCCGAATGGTAATGGATCTCGCAATTATAATCCTTTATAAGCTCCAACCATCGCCTCTGCCTCATGTTCAGATCTTTTTGCTCGAAGAAGTACTTCAAGCTCTTGTGGTCCGTGAAAATGGTGCATTTCGTCCCGTACAGATAGTACCTCCAAATCTTTAGTGCAAAGACCACGACTGCTAGCTCCAGGTCATGAGTAGGGTAGTTGACCTCATGAACTTTCAGCTATCGGGATGCATAGGCTATAACCTTCCCCCTTTGCATTAATACGCACCCCAAACCTAAGTAAGAAGCATCAGAGTATACTACCAAATCCTCGCTTCTTTCGGGTAACGACAAGACAGGAGCTTGAGTCAACCTTACCTTTAACTCCTAGAACGCCTGTTCTTGAGTTTGACCCCACGTAAACTATACATCCTTTCGGGTCAACTTGGTTAGTGGAGAAGCGATCTTGGGAAAGTCCTGAATGAACCTTCGATAATAACCCGCCAACCCCAAGAAACTACGAATCTCGGATGGCGTCCTTGGAGACTTCCATTGCATCACAGCCTCCACCTTAGCAGGGTCTACCATAATCCCCTCTGGGTTTATCACGTGACCCAAGAATTGAACTTTGCGTAACCAGAATGCACATTGGAGAATTTGGCATACAACTTCTCCCTTCTTGAGGTCTCTAACACCTCCTGAATGTGATCGGCATGCTCCTCCTTGCTCCTTGAATAAATCAGGATATCATCAATAAACACAATCATTGATTTATCTAAGATTGGCCGACACACTCGATTCATCAAGTCCATAAAAGCAGCTGGCGCATTGGTCAGACCAAATGACATAACAAGGAATTCATAGTGACCGTAGCGCATACGAAAAGCTGTTTTAGGGATATCCTGCTCCTTCACCTTCAGCTGATGGTAACCAGATCGAAGATCTATCCTTGAAAACCAACTGGCACCTTGGAGCTGATAAAACAGATCATCTATTCTTGGTAGGGGGTATCGGTTCTTCACCGTTAACTTGTTCAGCTCTCGGTAGTCAATACACATCCTCATACTACCATCTTTCTTCTTCACAAATAGGACCAGAGCACCCCAGGGAGAGATACTCGGCCTAATGAACCCCTTATCGAGCATCTCTTGCAACTGCCGCATGAGTTCTTTCATTTCCGTGGGAGCTAATCGACACGGTGCTTTGGCAATGGTTTGAGCACCGGGTATAAAGTCAATTTGGAACTCAATCTCGCGATCCGGTGGCACGCTGGGTAAGTCTTCGGGGAATACGTCCGGAAAGTCACACACAACTGGTACATTAGATAGTTGTGGCGTTGGCACGTCCACATCCTTTACGTAGGCCAAGTAGGCACTACATCCACGCCTCATCCACTTTCCCGCCACCACCATCGAAATCACTTTCGGAATCCTCATGACGCAATCTCCATAAATTGTAACCAAGCTCCCATCGGACGCAACTAATCGAATCATCTTCTTGCGACACACAATGTTTGCTTCATAGGTTGCTAACCAGTCCATCCCTAGTACTACATCAAATCCACCTAGGGGTATCACGTGTAACCTAGTAGCAAACCTATGGCCTTCTAGTTCTATGGCACAGTCCTCTATCATATCAGTAATTCTAGTGGACTTACCAATAGCAGTTTCTACATCGAATGGTGCACTGACCTTTCTACTAATAACAGGCAACTTAGCACAAAAAGTAGTAGAAATAAAACTCCTACTAGCACCAGAATCAAACAATATAGAGGCACGAGTTTGATTTACCAGAAACATACCTGACACAACATCGGGATCAACTCTAGCTTCCTCCCGGGTCATGGTGTAAGCTCTGGCACTTGCCCTCTGCCCTCCTTCCTCTGGCTTCTTCTTCTCTGCCCTAGAGCTCTTCGCCCTCGGCTTCTTATAGTCTCTAGCGATGTGGCCAGGCTGACCACACCTGAAGCATATGTTCATCCCCATTCTGCACTCACCAGTATGCTCCATTCCACATTTGTCACACCTCCTTCGCCCTGATCCAGATGTGACCACACTTCGATCACCCACCTTTGCCACCTTCTTATTTCGAGCAGTTCTACCATGTCCAAACCGCTTCCCATTCCAGTTCCGACCACCACCATCCTTCTTATCTGCCTCAGCCACCACCACCTCGCGCTTATCGTATAATATGCCAGCCAAGTCAACTGTCGACCTGAAAGTGCTCGGTCGGGCGACAATCATATGCCTACGGATATCCGCCGGTAGCCCCTGGATGTACCTTTTAATATTTCGTGACAATGGTGTCACTTGATCGGGCACCAACCGTGCCATTTCATTGAATTTGGTAGTGTACTGCTGGTGTGTCACCGTTCCCGCCTCCAGCTGCAGGAAGTCTCTTTCTACCTTGTCCATCTCTCTGTGAGGGCAGAATTCCTCGATCACTAGCTTCTTTACTTCCGGCCAACTCATTCTTCTAATGGCCCTGCTACCCTCGGCTTGGACAATGTTGTCCCACCAGCACAAAGTCGAGTCCACAAAGGAGTGGGTAGCGAATTTCACCTTCTGATCCTCATGGCACTCACTGATATCGAGGACAGCCTCCATCTCCCTTACCCACCGGTGAGTAGCTGCCGCGGTGTCGTTCCCTTCGAAAGTAGGGGGCTTGCATCTCATAAACACCTCGTAGTTGCAGCCTCGAGTCACCTCCGGCGCAGGCTCTTCTTCCACGTCCTCATCATCGTACGGAACCGTCTTAGTCTCGGGCTGTCTTCTTTCGCCCGTAGGTCCACTCCTTTCCTTTCTCTCTCCCTCTCTAACTTCCTTGTTTACTTCGGTCACCACAGACAGTAGAATCATCTACATGACCTGGTGAACCTCTTCCACCACAGCCTCCTTTACTGAGGCCCTCAAATTGGTGCTCTCGTCGCCACCCTCCAAATGAGGGGTCTCTGGTTCTTCATGAACCACTTTCTCGACTCTGGGTCTCCCTCTCTTGTGTCGCGGAGCAGCACCGTGACCTCCCCCACGAGAGGCCTTTGAAGATCTACCGCCAGCCATCCTCTATAAGCACACTATAAGATTCAAACACTAACACGGTCATTCAAGGTAATACTCAGTTTATGTCAAGTATAGTAAGTCCCTAATTACAGTGGCCAGTTGTGATTAGCCACTTACTTTACTCTTCATACCCCAAGCATCTCCTATCCTGACTTAATCAGTATCTAAATCTACTAAGAGCACATAATCAAATAGCATGCGCACATAATACCAGTTAACGTTAAGAAAAGACATACCTGATGGCACGTAGCTACTCGGGCTGACATCCCTCCATTTGTCCCATTTTCAGTTTAAGTTTAGGTTTTAAAAGTTTATTTAACCCAATTCTCTTAAACTTTGGCTCTAAACCAACTTGTAAGGCCCCGTTCCCGGAAACCTCACAGTTGGTCAATCATAGCAATTAAAACATTAAACATTACAATTAAACAAGCTTAAGCAGCGGAAATAATTTATCCAAAGCCATTCACTTCATTTAAAACACTGTTGTTAAGCAATACATCATCATTGACTGTTTACAAAATGGTTGTTTATATGCATTACAAAACAACAACAACACAGAGTACGAATGGATGTCAGACTTTCCTTGACGAGTAGCTTCACCCTCGTGCCATCCTAAGCAATAATTACCTGCCAACTAAAAATGTATAAAAGTCAGTGTTGCTGAGTGAACTATAGCTTTAGAAGTAATAAAATACTTTCTATATGTTGTATAAGAAAATACTATTTTCTGTAAAATACAACTCTGTACTGTATATGCGAGCACGCATCAACTTTATGAACAAATATTGTTCGTTCTCTTTACTGTATGCCTTGTCTGTTCTGTAAACTTTTATCTTTATCTTTCACTTTATGTATGGACCAGTGAGCAATACCCCAACTATATGCGCGATGGAAAACGGGTGATGGGCCATCTATATCCCTCGAAAGGGTCAACTATATCCCCCGGAAGGGTCAACTGTATCCCTCGAAAGGGTTAACTATATCCCCCGAAAGGGTCAACTGTATCCCTCGAAAGGGTTCTGTGTACTATGTACAAGGCCAACCCAATCACCCAGGACACGCTGCAAAGGTCCTGCCAATCTCAATTGATTGATCATGTGTGCATAGTAGGGTAGCTAACCCGTAGTATAGTTGAGCAAACGACAACATGGTCGTGTACCTCTTGTAAGCTTGCAAGACTTGTTAACATTTTCATTAATGTTCCTCTTCTTTTCTTTATTGCTCTTTCACTTTATTATTACGATATACTTTACGTTACGATAATAACATACCACGTAAAGTCACATACAATAAGTAATAATAATAATAGCAATAACATTAATAATGAACAATCATAGGTAATCATATCATGCATGGAACATCATCATTAATAAGCCCTTAGTCAACCTCGGTCAAAACCCTAAAGCACAGACTCCCAGAAAATTTCTGTAAAAATTATAAGTGCTTAGGCGCATGGGAACTATTTGGGTGCATGATCCCTATTCAAGCGTTTCATCACTATGTAGGCGCATCAGCCAACACTTAAACATTTTCACTTTAGGCGCATGAACTATTCAGGAGCATGGGCACTATTTGTGCGTATGAAACTTAGACGCTTGAGTAATTCGGACGTATGGACACTTAGGCGCATGGGCCACTTGGGCGCATGCGCACTATTGGGGCGCATGGCCCTACACTTACTCGTTCAGGTAACATTTCTAAGCGCATGGGCCACTTTTCAGGTGCATGGGCCACTGTTCAGGTGCATGGGCCACTCTTCAGGCGCATGGGCTGTACTTAATCATTTCTAAGGTAATCTTAGGCGCATGAGCTACTGTTTGGGCGCATGGATTACACTTAATTCTTTCTAAGGCATTTTCAGGCGCATGAGCCTTATCTAGGCGCATGGACCTTCTGTTCAACATGTTTCCAGTATGTTTTCAACCCAATCATCAAGTCCATCTGTTCTAAGCTTAATGTGGCTATTCTAAACATGAATAACCTATAAGCATTTAGGAATCACATCCAATCATGCACAATATATACGGGCATACATACTCAAACATTGTAAAAACCTTTTAAATACATTTTCAGCCCCATAGAGTTTGAAAACAAGTAAAAACCGAGGTCTAGAACTCACCTGATGCAACTTGGGTGTTTCTTCCTTTCTAACCCGCTTGCAATGAGTTCAAACACCTAAAAACAATACCATACACACACACCAGAGCACAAACACAAACACATAAGCACATGAACACATAACCGGGATAAAACCCGTCAAACACATGTAAAAACCATGAATTATTACCTTGAATTCGCTCACTTCTTCTTCTTCTTCTACAAGCCAGGAGTTTCTGCTCTCCTCTTGTCTTTCTCTCTCTAAAACTGAAGATATGTGGATAGCAGTTGTACATAGCAGATCAGTCTTCTTCTTGGTACTGAGATGATTTGAACATGAACCAGAACTCTTAGCAGAAGAGTTGAGGTTGATGTTATCAGTCTTTACCACTTCAAACTCTACAGAGATAAAAACTTGTTTCTACTTGGAGTCAAAAGTAGCCTTGATCTCTTGAGCCTTCCTCGCTTTTCTTTTGCTCTTTCTGATCAAGTTCTTCCTCATTGACTTGGTCATCATAGTCTTCTTCTCCTTAAAAGGATAGTGGCCCTTCTTAGAATCCTCCTCTTCATTATTCTCAGAGGAATTCTTCACTATCACTTCTTCATCCTCTTCACTCAAAGGATCTATGAGAGGAAGCTCATCTTCATAAGTTCCACACCTGGATGATCTTACAGACAAAATTGTGTGTGGAGGAGCTATCTCATTTGATCCTAGTCCCTGCTTGTTTTGATAGCACACTTTGTTATGCGGGGATGAGGATATCATGTTCGTGAAGGTCTCTTCTTCAAGAACACACTTGTCTGCCATGGCTTTGCTAATCACAAGCTTAGTCTGGCACTAAATCAACTTGGTTATGAGATCCTTGATCTGAGTCCTAAAGTTTGTATGCTCATGTTTTGGAACTAAAATAGTTTTCTCTAAGTCCTCAATCTTTAGTTTATAATCATTTTCAAACTTTCTAAAATAGGCTTTTAAAATGTTTAAGGACTCAAAGATCTCATTTCCAAGTCGTTGGACCTATATCTATTTACTTTAGCAACGCATTCAGGGGTACAGAGATGTTCCAATACCTTGGCTTTATCATGATCTGCCATCAGTGCTTGGTTTGGAGAAGCATCTTCCACCTGAAAGCTCCAGTCAAAGCCTCTATCTTCAACAACAACAGCAGCCTGCTACTTTGGCTTCTCATTCTGGGGAGCTTTGTCAGTGTAGTTGGGTCTGGACTATGTGTGTCCCCCATTTGTTCTAAGTGCCTTACACTCCCAGGCAAAGTGTCCCATCAAGTTACAGTTGTAACACTTAACTTTGCCTTTGTCCAGGCCAAACTTTCCACTGGTTGCACTGCTTGGAAACTTCCTTCCAGTCCGCTTGTGAAACTTCTTGGCTCTATGAGTGAGAAGAGCCATCTGCTGGAATATCTCCATGTAGTCCAGATCATTTGGATGGATACAGTCTAGGTCTTTAAGGGTGAAAAGAAAGCTACCATAACTTTCATCAGAATACACAAAGGCTTGAGAAGAACTTGTGTCTTGGAATGGGCTTCCTTGAGTGTAATTCTCCCTTGGTGTCTTTGGAAAGGTGATGAAAGTACCCTTTGGTGAGTTTTCAAGGTAGCATATGAGATGATGTTGGGGTTCTATGCTATCCCTTTCAACCATATGAAGGGCTGAACCCATTTGATTGTTAGAGTTGCCAGATGAACCTTGCATGTTCATCTCCATCTGGTAGCCACTAAGAATCCCATATAACTCTGTAAGAGTGAGAGTTTTGAGATTCTTAGTCCTCTTGATCATCACATAGTAGTGTGTCCATTGCCTAGGAAGTGAGGACATGAACTTCCTTACAATGTCTCTGTTCTCAAGAGGAACTCCTCCATCCATAAGGGTATCCACAATCTAAACATACCTGAACTACTGCTGAGTCATGGTTTCACCTGCTTTGAAGGTGAAGTTTTCAAACTGTTTCTTCAAGAGATCCTTCTTGTTCTCTTTAGCTTTAGAGGAATCCTCATACATCAGTTTCAATGCATACCATAACGGCTTAGCTGTTTTGCATTTCTTGAAACCTTTGTATACAGAGTTTGGAAGAGCAGTCTAAAGGGCTGTCATGGCTTTTCTATCAATCTCTACCCTCTTCCTGTCTTCATCAGAGTAGTTTGCCATAGCCTTGGGAATCATACCACCACTAGTAGTAGAAGAGGTGCTTGGTATGTAAGGTCCATTCTTAACAGACTCTCACATTCTTGAATCTAGAGACCGGATGAATCCTTCCATTCTCAGGTACTAGGTGTCAAAGTCATCAAGAGTGATCAGTGGGGACTTGTTCATGGTTCCAGTTTCCATATCAGTCTTGGAAATGGATGCCATTTGAAAAGTTTAATATTTATGTGAGTGAGGGATCTTAAGATGGTGAGATCTTATATCAAGAGCCTGAATGCTCTTATACCAAATGCATGACCGTTGAAGGTGGTCAAATACAACACAACAACACAAAGAGAAGAGTAACTAAACTTAATCAAAAAATGAACTGGATTAACCACAAGTAAAGACACTAATAACACAAGTAATTAAGAGACAAAACACAAGAACAAGATACACAAGGAGATGGTTTTCAAGGTTGCAGTATATTGCTTTCTCAATGTTCTATTACAAGTGTTACAAAGCATAAAGAAAAGTTATAAGAACATGAGATACTTATACTACATCCTACAGCCGGCCATACTATGAAAGCCAGCTGGATACAATTGACTAGACACAAAACAAAATCAATTATAGAGTCAAAAAGGTAGATTTCCTTTTTGACTTTGTGACTATGACATGCCATAGCTCACATCCTTATCTATTACAAAAAGGATAAAGTACATGAAGTAGAAAGTTTACAGACTCAAGACCTCAATGTACAATTACCAAAAGAATGGACCTTTTCACCAACTTAGGTAAGTTATTGTAAGGCCCCGTTCCCGGGACGCTTACGGCTGGTGATTCATCGCACATAAAACATATACATTTCATTTATACATCAAAACTGTGCAGCGGAAAACATAAAACAAATGGCATTTCATTTCATCCTAAAAACTTTTGAAAAATAATGCATCATTTGTCGGTTACAAAATTATATCGTTGTATTACATCACAAAAGCCTTAATTAAATGGATGTCATCCAAAAGAGCTGAGCAGCCACCTCGTGCCATCCCCAGCAACGTTTACCTGGCAATTGAAAACGTATAAAAGTCAGCGTTATTGAGTGAGTTCTAGTTTTATAATAAAACATACATAAAATCGTGATTTATTTCTTTTCAAAAGCCATACTATACGTTTCATTCGTTCGTGATCATACATCATACGTACATACAGATAATATCATTATTATCTTCCATCACGTTCGTTAGTCATCGTTCATTCATTACATCTGGTGACATGTACAATACCCCGACATTGTGCACGAAGCTGGTTACTGGGCCTGAGGTCTATCATAGACCCCGAACATTGTGCACGAAGATGACTCCAGTACCTGAGGCAAGTACAGTCACCATTCATCTTTTGTTTTCATTCCGGATCAATGCCATATGCTATACCCCGAACATTGTGCACGAAGCTGGTTACTGGGCCTGAGGTCTATCATAGACCCCGAACATTATGCACGAAGCTGACTCCAGTACCTGGGGCAAGCGGCAAGGATCCCATACATATGGTCAATCACAAGGATTGGACCCCAGTGTGCATCCTTCTGGGGTAGCTATCCCGCACACAGTTGAGCTAACACCCTTCATTGGGTGTGAACCTCCATACATTTGCTTGCAAGACTTTTTACGTTCGTTCATTCGTTAATGCATGCATTCATTCATCATGTTCCTCTTTCATTATCTTTCACTTTACGTTACATAATACTTTTGGTTCATTCATTAACATAACTCGTAAAGCCATGGAAAGATAAACATTCATCATCATAGGAACATAACATAACATACCACACATACATCATCACAGGGCATCATACATACATAACATACATCACGCATAATCATGCAACATCATCATCATCATAATCATCATCATCATCATCATCATCATCATTCATAACATGCCCATCATTCTATTTATGACCTCAAAAGTCAACTTATAGTTCCCCGGGGATTTCCCAAGTCAAAGCCTAATTTACACATTTTCCCCAAAAACAGAAAAATATTCTAAGTCCTAGGCGCATGGGCACTATGCAGCCGCATGGACACTATTCAAGCGCATGGAAAAACACTTAGGCGCATGGGCCATTTTCAGGCGCATGGGCCATTTTCAGGCGCATGGGGACTCTTGGACGTCTGAACACTTAGTAAATTCCATCCCAATCTAGGCGCATGGATACTATTCGGACGCATGAACACTTAGGCGCATGGGCCATTTTCAGGCGCATGGGCACTATTGGGGCGCATGGTCCTACACTTAGTCATCCGACTAACATTTCTAGGCGCATGAACCACTGTTCAGGCGCATGGGCTATACTTATACTTTTCTAAGGCAAATTTTAGGCGCATGGGTTACTGTTTAGGCGCATGGGTTACTGTTTAGTTGCATGGGTTACTGTTTAGGCGCATGACTTACACGATTCTTTCTAAGGCAATTTCAGACGTATAAACACTTATCTAGGCGCATGAGCATTCTGCAAACATGTTTCTAGGGTATTTTCAACCCTAATCATCAACCCATCGGTTCTAAGCATAATGTGGCTATTCTAAACATGAGTAGCCTATAAACCATCCAGAACTAACATCCAACATTCACATTACATACGGGTATTCACATACACTTTGTAAAAATCATTTTAATACGTTTTCAGCCCCAAATATGTTTCAAAACATGTAAAAACCGGGGTCTAGAACTCACCTGGTGCAACTTGGGTGTTCTTCCTTTTAACCTGCTTGCAATGAGCTCAAACACCTAAAAACACCCCAAAACACACACCCGAGCACATACACGACACATAAGCACATAAGCATGTAACGGGATAAAACCCAACATAAAAACATAAAAACCTCGAATTCTTACCTTGAATTCACCCACTTCTTCTTCTTCTTCCTCTGCAACAACCGAGAGTTTTCTCTGCTCTCTCTCTCTCTCTTTAAAACCGAAGAAGATGGTGATGTGAAAAGAGGGTGGGCGGCCATGCCCACCTTTTACACCAACTTTCAAAGATTTGTGTCGTTCTTACACTTTTAGTCCCTCCACTTGGACTTAATTGCCTTTCTTGCTTTTATTCTTTATATCTTGATTTGTAAAAATAGCCGGTTGTTACAAGTCCACCCCCTTATATAGGTTTCGTCCCCGAAACCTGTTATTCCTCGAACATATGAGGATAATGCTGCCTCATCTCCTCCTCAGTCTCCTATGTAGACTCGGATCCCTTCCTGTGCTTCCACTGTACATGCACAAGAGGAACCACTTTATACCGCAGCCTCTTCTCTTTATGATCGATGATTGCCACTGGTTGCTCAACATAATTAAGCCTTTCATCTACTTCGATATCCTCCAGTGGAACAATCATGTCTTCATCAGCTATACACTTTCTCAGATGAGACACATGGAATGTCGGATGAATCCCACTTAACTCATCCGGTAATTCCAACCTATAGGCCACCTCTCCTACTCGAGCAATGATTCAGAAAGGGCCTATATATCTTGGGCTCAACTTGCCCTGCTTCCTGAATCTGATAATTCCCTTCCAAGGTGAGACCTTTAACATAACCCGGTCACCCACCTGGAACTCGAACGGTCTGCATCGTTTATCGGCATACGAATTCTGTCTATCTTTAGCTGCCTTCATGAAGGCTTTAATCTTCTCAAGCTTCTCCGTCGTAGCCTTGATTACCTCGACGCTCCCCAATTCCTTTTGACCAATATCACCCCAACAAACGGGTGTTCTGTATCGCCTACCATATAGCATCTCGTATGGTGGCATACCAATGCTGGCATTATAGCTATTGTTGTACGAGAATTCAGCTAACGGTAAGTGGTCGTCCCAACTTCCTCCAAAGTCAATCACACATGCCCGAAGCATGTCTTCCAACGTCTGAATGGTCCTTTCTGACTGACCATCAGTTTGGGGATGATAAGCCATGCTAATATGTAACCTCGTCCCCATGGCATCGTGGAATTTCTTCCAGAATTTAGATGTAAACCGGGTGTCACGATCCGACACAATAGACACCGACATGCCATGACGAGTTACAACCTCCTTGATGAACAGGTCAGCCAACCTCTCGGATGAATATGTCTCGCAGATTGGTAGGAAGTGAGCACTCTTCGTCAAGCAGTCAACAGTCACCCATATGGCATCGTATCCTTTCGGAGTACGCGGAAGCTTCGTAATGAAATCCATGGTGATGTGCTCCCACTTTCATTCCGGTATATCCAAAGGTTGGATCTTCCCATACGGCTTTTGATGTTCCACCTTCACTTGCAAACAAGTAAGGCATTTGCTCACATACTCCACCACGTCATGCTTCATACCTAGCCACCAATAATCCTTCTTCATGTCTTGGTACATCTTCGTGGCACCGGGATGGATAGAGTATCGGTCTTGTGAGCTTCGTCCATAATCTTCTCACGTAGATTCCCGAAACAAGGAATCCACACCCGCCCAAATTGAGTTTTAACACCAAGTGTGTTTTCACTCAATTCCCCAACCAGACCTCTCATTCTTTCAGAGTTTAGATGATCTTCTTTTAATGCCTCATCCTGAAACTCCTTGACTTGCTTCATTACGTCAGAGGTCATGATTAGTTGGTATGCTTTCACCCGAATCAGCTCGGGCCTCTCCTTTCGGCTAAGAGCATCGGCCACCACGTTGGCTTTGCCCAGATGGTAATGGATCTCGCAATCATAATCCTTTATAAGCTCCAACCATCGCCTCTGCCTCATGTTCAAATATTTTTGCTCGAAGAAGTACTTCAAGCTCTTGTGGTCGGTGAAGATGGTGCACTTTGTTCCATACAGATAGTGCCTCCAAATCTTTAGTGCAAAGACTACGGCCGCTAGTTCCAAGTCATGAGTAGGGTAGTTGACCCCATAAACCTTCAGCTGTCGGGATGTGTAGGCTATAACTTTTCCTCTTTGCATTAACACACACCCCAACCCTGAGTAAGAAGCGTCTGAATACACCACCAAATCTTCGCCTCCATCGGGTAACGACAAGACAGGACCTTGAGTCAGCCTCGCCTTCAACTCCTCGAATGCCTGCTCCTGAGCCTAGCCCCATACATACTTTACATCCTTCGAGGTCAACTTAGTCAGTGGAGAAGCAATCTTAGAGAAGTCTTGGATAAATCTCCTATAGTAGCCCGCCAAACCCAAGAAACTACGAATCTTAGATGGCGTCTTTGGAGACTTCCATTGCCTTACCGCCTCTACCTTAGCCGGGTCCACCATAATCCCATCGGGATTCACCACATGACCCAAGAACTGAACTTCGCGTAACCAAAACGCGCACTTGGAGAATTTTGCATACAACTTCTCCCTTCTTAACGTCTCCAGAACCTCCCGAATGTGACCAGCATGCTCAATCTCACTCTTTGAATAAATCAGGACATCGTCAATGAACACAATCATCGATTTATCTAACATTGGCCGACACACTCGATTCATCAGATCCATAAAAGCAGCTGGCGCATTGGTCAATCCAAATGACATAACGAGGAACTCATAGTGACCGTAGCGCGTGCGAAAAACTGTTTTAGGAATGTCCCGCTTCTTCACTTTTAGTTGATGGTAACCAGATCGGAGATCTATCCTCGAAAACCAACTGGCACCTTGGAGCTGATCAAACAGATCGTCTATTCTTGGTAGGGGGTATCGTTTCTTCACCGTCAACTTGTTCAACTCTCGGTAGTCAATACACATCCTCATACTGCCGTCTTTCTTCCTCACAAATAATACCGGAGCACCCCATGGAGAGATACTCGGTTTAATGAACCCCTTATCCAGCAGTTCCTGCAACCGCTCCATTAACTCTTTCATCTCAGTCGGAGCCAACCGGTACGGTGCCTTGGCAACGGGTTGAGCACTGGGTATCATGTCAATTTGGAACTCAACCTCGCGATCTGGTGGCACACCGGGTAAGTCTTCCGGGAATACATCTGGAAAGTCGCGCACCACTGGTACTTCGGATAATTGCGGTACTGACGCATCCACATCTTTTATGTATGCCAAGTAGGCACTACATCCACGTCTCATGCACTTTCCCGCCACCGCCATCGAAATCACCCTCGGGATTGTCGTGACGCGATCACCATAAACCGTCACCTCATTTCCATCAGGCGTTGTCAATCGGATCATCTTCTTACGACACACGATATTTGCCTCATAGGTTGCTAACCAGTCCATCCCTAGTACTACATCAAATCCACCCAGGGGTATAACATGTAACCTAGCAACAAACCTATGGCCTTCTAGTTCTATGGCACAGTCCTCTATCACCTCCGTAATTCTAGTGGACTTACCAATAGTAGTTTCTACATCAAATGGCTCACCAATACATCTACTCTTATTGGGAAACTTAGCACGAAAGGCAGCAGAAATGAATCTCCTACTAGCACCAGAATCAAACAACACAGATACAAGAGTTTGGTTTACTAGAAACATACCTGACACCACGTCAGGATCTGTCCTAGCCTCCTCCCGAGTCATCGTGAAAGCTCGGGCGCTTGCCTTCTGCCCTTCTCCTCCGGCCTTCTTCACCCCGGAACTCTCGGCCCTTGGCTTCTTACACTCACTACTCATGTGACCACTTTCCCCACAGTTGAAACACTTCACACCTCCACAGTCTCTAGCCATATGACCAGGCTTCCCATATTTGAAACAAATATTCAACCCCCATCTGCACTCGCCACTGTGCTCCTTCCTGCACTTGCCACACTTCTCCATCCCAGCACTAGCTGTGACCACACGTCGGTCACCTACCCTCGCCGCCTTATTGTTTGGAGCGGCTTTACCATGCCCGAACTGTTTCTCATTCCAGTTTCTCCCATTCTTACTCGTCTTCTTCTCCTCAGCCACTATCACCTCACGCTCATCATATAGTCTACCAGCCAAATCAACTGCCGACCTAAAAGTGCTTGGCCGGGCGGCGATCATATGCCTACGGATATCCGCCGGTAGTCCCTGGATATATCTCTTAATCTTTCATGACAGTGGTGTCACCTGATCGGGCACCAGTCATGCCATTTCGTTGAATTTTGTGGTGTACTCTTGGTGTGTCATAGTTCCCGCCTCTAGTTGCAGAAACTCTCTCTCGACCTTGTCCATTTCCCGGTGAGGACAAAACTCCTCGATCACCAACTTCTTCAACTCCGACCATCTCATTCTCCCGATCGCCCGCCTACCCTCGGCTTGGACGATATTGTCCCACCAACACAGAGCCGAGTCTACGAATGAGTGGGTAGCGAACTTAACCTTCTGGTCTTCCCGACACTCGCTGATATCAAGTACCGACTCCATTTCCCTCACCCACCGGTGGGCAGCAGCGGCAGTGCCGTTTCCATCGAAAGTAGGGGGTTTGCATCTCATAAACACCTCGTAGTTGCAGCCTCGGGTCGCCTCAGGCGTAGGCTCTTCTTCCTCGTCCTCATCATCAGACGAAACTGTCTCAGTCTCGGGCTGTCTTCTTTTGCCCGTAGGTCCACTCCTTTCCTTTCTCTCTCCCTCTCTAACTGCCTTTATCAATTCAGTCACTACAGACGGTAGGATTGTCTGCATGACTTGGTGCACTTCTTCCACAACCGCCTCCTTCACTGAGGCCCTCAGGTTAGCACTCTCATCTCCGGCCTCCGGATGAGGAGTTTCTGGTTCTTCATGAACCACTTTCTCGACTCTAGGTCTCCCCCTCTTGGGTCGCGGTTCTGCACCGGGACCTCCACCATGAGAGGCCTTCGAAGATCTTCCACCAGCCATCACCTAACACACTGAAACATTCATACACCAATATGGTCATTCAAGGGAATAGTTCAGTTTATGTCAAGTATAGTAAGTCCCTAATTACAGTGGCCAGTTGTGATTAGCCACTTACTTTACTCTTCATACCCCGAGCATCACCTATCCTGACTACATTAGTATTTAAATCTACATACAACACATAACCACATACCATGTGCACATAAACCGGTTAACATTACGAAAATACCTGATGGCACGCAGCTACTCAGATTGGCATCCCATTCCCATTTCGTCCCATTCTCAGTTTAAGTTAAGGTTTATTTGAAAATTTTACCCATTTCACTTAAACTTTGGCTCTGATACCAACTTGTAAGGCCCCGTTCCCGGGACGCTTACGGCTGGTGATTCATCGCACGTAAAACATATACATTTCATTTATACATCAAAACTGTGCAGCGGAAAACATAAAACAAATGGCATTTCATTTCATCCTAAAAACTTTTGCAAAATAATACATCATTTGTCGGTTACAAAATTATATTGTTGTATTACATCACAAAAGCCTTAATTAAATGGATGTCATCCAAAAGAGCTTAGCAGCCACCTCGTGCCATCCCCATCAATGTTTACCTGGCAATTGAAAACGTATAAAAGTCAGCGTTGCTGAGTGAGTTCTAGTTTTATAATAAAACATACATAAAATCGTGATTTATTCCTGTACAAAACCCATACTATACGTTTCATTCGTTCGTGATCATACATCATACGTACATACAGATAATATCATTATTATCTTCCATTACGTCCGTTAGTCATCGTTCATTCATTACATCTGGTGACATGTACAATACCCCGACATTGTGCACGAAGTTGGTTACTGGGCCTGAGGTCTATCATAGACCCGAAACATTGTGCACGAAGCTGACTCCAGTACCTGAGGCAAGTACGGTCACCATTCATCTTTTGTTTTCATTCCGGATCAATGCCATATGCTATACCCCGAACATTGTGCACGAAGCTGGTTACTGGGCCTGAGGTCTATCATAGACCCCGAACATTGTGCACGAAGCTGACTCCAGTACCTGGGGCAAGCGGCAAGGATCCCATACATATGGTCAATCACAAGGATTGGACCCCAGTGTGCATCCTTCTGGGGTAGCTAGCCCGCACACAGTTGAGCTAACACCCTTCATTGGGTGTGAACCTCCATACATTTGCTTGCAAGACTTTTTACGTTCATTCATTCGTTAATGCATGCATTCTTTCATCATGTTCCTCTTCGTTATCTTTCACTTTACGTTACATAATACTTTCGGTTCATTCATTAACATAACTCGTAAAGCCATGGAAAGATAAACATTCATCATCATAGGAACATAACATAACATACCACACATACATCATCACAGGGCATCATACATACATAACATACATCAGGCATAATCATGCA
Organism: Flaveria trinervia; assembly: GCA_025506515.1. NCBI lineage: Eukaryota > Viridiplantae > Streptophyta > Magnoliopsida > Asterales > Asteraceae > Flaveria > Flaveria trinervia. Next base: position 65,886,188 of record CM046456.1, on the reverse strand, counting down.
ACATCATCATCATCATCATAATCATCATCATCATCATCATCATTCATAACATGCCCATCATTCTATTTATGACCTCAAAAGTCAACTTATAGTTCCCCAGGGATTTCCCAAGTCAAAGCCTACTTTACACATTTTCCCCAAAAACAGAAAAATATTCTAAGTTCTAGGCGCATGGGCATTATGCAGCCGCATGGACACTATTCAGGCGCATGGAAAAACACTTAGGCGCATGGGCCATTTTCAGGCGCATGGGAACTCTTGGAAGTCTGAACACTTAGTAAATTCCATCCCAATCTAGGTGCATGGATACTATTCAGACGCATGAACACTTAGGCGCATGGGCCATTTTCAGGCGCATGGGCACTATTGGGGCGCATGGTCCTACACTTAGTCATCCGACTAACATTTCTAGGCGCATGAACCACTGTTCAGGCGCATGGGCTATACTTAGACTTTTCTAAGGCAAATTTTAGGCGTATGGGTTACTGTTTAGGCGCATGACTTACACGATTCTTTCTAAGGCAATTTCAGACGTATGAACACTTATCTAGGCGCATGAGCATTCTGCAAACATGTTTCTAGGGTATTTTCAACCCTAATCATCAAACCCATCGGTTCTAAGCATAATGTGGCTATTCTAAACATGAGTAGCCTATAAACCATCCAGAACTAACATCCAACATTCACATTACATACGGGTATTCACATACACTTTGTAAAAATCATTTTAATATGTTTTCAGCCCCAAATATGTTTCAAAACATGTAAAAACCGGGGTCTAGAACTCACCTGGTGCAACTTGGGTGTTCTTCCTTTTAACCTGTTTGCAATGAGCTCAAACACCTAAAAACAACCCCAAAACACACACCCGAGCACATACACGAACACATAAGCACATAAGCATGTAACCGGGATAAAACCCAACATAAAAACATAAAAACCTCGAATTCTTACCTTGAATTCACCCACTTCTTCTTCTTCTTCCTCTGCAACAACCGAGAGTTTTCTCTGCTCTCTCTCTCTCTCTTTAAAACCGAAGAAGATGGTGATGTGAAAAGAGGGTGGGCGGCCATGCCCACCTTTTACACCAACTTTCAAAGATTTGTGTCGTTCTTACACTTTTAGTCCCTCCACTTGGACTTAATTGCCTTTCTTGCTTTTATTTTTTATATCTTGATTTGTAAAAATAGCCGGGTGTTACAGTTGTTGACATATCAATGTTGCAGCAGAAAGGGGTCCAGCTTTATGGAAAAGTACATCAGATAAAGCATGTTGTTAAAAGTCTTTGGAAAAAAATGTCTTCAAGTGTTGGGCTTCGAAAGACTTTGTCTCTGAAGCTTCAGAAGAATTAATCTTTGGCTTTAGAAGATATTGGTCTTGGCTACGGAAGACTTCACACTTAGAATATTTCTGTTGCTTGTGTGAAACTTCCGAAGCATTCTTCTTCGGTACTTGTGCAGCATGCATGCAGAAAGACTTTTGTTGCTTCAGCCTCTTCAAATACTCTTTACAAACTCCTCCTAGGCTGATGCTACCAACACATTGAATACTTCAGATATCAACAGTCCTAATCAAGATAATAACCAGCCCTTTTGCATAAGATGATTAGGATCCTTCAGACTTTCAAAGTGTCTTCTCATATCAAAAAGATAATGCAGAGGCAACTGAAACATGTCTTGCCAAGTGTAGACATTTTCAATGCCATGATCTCTAATGACATGCAACCTTTTGGATTTGTAGTGTATGTCTAGGATAGGATGGGTCTTTTTAATGCTAGAGGAGCTATTGGAATGGAAGATGATGGAGCATCCTCTGCACATCCTCAGGATGTTCTGACTCATCCTGAGGTTCAGAAAAGGATACAGTCTTCTTCTTCTTCTTTGGCTTTGGCTTTGAAGCCATCCTTTTCTTTCTCTTTACTACTTTTAACTGAGAAAACTGGCCTGCAACACCTAATTGATCTTCATTGTCTTTCTTAGTTGGGTGTTCCACTCTCACAGGTTCAGATTGAGAGTGAGTATGACCCTGCTGTGTATTAGAAGATTAAGCTTGCTGAGATTAAGTAGAAGGTCCAGGTTGTGTTGTCTCTGGTTGTTTAACCTTAACCTCCACTTCAGGTGGAGCTTGACTTGGAGGGGAATGTAAGTCAACCAGCTCTCCACTCTTTATCTTCTGCTTGATCACCCTGATATGCTCATCCATAGTGGATAGAGACATGGGGCCAAGTCTCCTTCCGGAGAATCCATACAGCTTCAAGAAGCTCACCATCCTCTACCTGTCAACAGATTTCTTCATGTTTTTTTAGATGATGGCTCTTGACTTAGCAGCTTCTTCCCTTAGCTTTCTTTTGGTTGTCTTTCTTTCCTTGACTATCTCCAGTTCAAGTTGTTTGAGATACTCAAAATCAATATAGTCAAAGGATAAAGGAAGAAGTGTTTCTGCCTGATAGGGGCTTGTGGCACTCAGGTAGTTGATCATCTTGATCCTTTCTTCTTCTTTATCTACCTGAGGTTCTTATTGAACCACATCCTCATATGCAGGGCTTTCTTGAACTGGGGAGAGAGTAGGCACATGCTTGTACAATCTTTTTTTCTTTTGTCTTCTTTGATTTGTACAAGTAGCTCTGCATCTTCTGCCTCTTTCTTCTCCCTTGACCTTTCCAGGTCAACCTGTTCATTGAGTTCCTCCAAGGGGAAAGAGATGACATTGTCTATGTCATAGTTCCTTGTTTGTAGGTAGTTAATCCTGATTGCCCTTAACTCATCATTCTGAGTATCTGGTCTGGGGGCAGCCCTGATTGCAGTCTCCATGAGTCTTGCAAACCCAGAAGAGGAACTTTCTCCCCTCAGCTTCCCTTTCCTCTCTCTCTTCTCCTCCTCAATCTCCTCAAAAGTCATTTTTCTTTTCCTTCTGTCACTCACAGACCTTTGTGACTCAGTGTGGAGAAAGCTTTGGCCTTCATTGCTTGGTGTAGCTTCCAAGCTCTGGCTAGAGAGAGGTTGAGAAGCACCTTCCCCAGTAGGTGTCTCAAAAAGGGCATTGACCTCTGCAATAGTTGTTGGTGATAAGACAGGGCTCTCAGGTTCTGTCACTGGGCCTTCAGTCAAGGTTTCCCCTATGAAACTAATCTTGGGGTCTGCCTCAACATCCAGTTGACCGATGATATTGCCTGATTGCCTTAGTCTTCTTCTAAGGCTGAACTCTGCAGTGATCCGGTCTTGGATTCTTTGAGCCAACTTATTAGCTTGTCTTGATTGGCTTGGGTTGACAAGTGGCATGTTGACTAAATCCAGACCTTCATAGAAGTTCAAGGTTTGAAAGTTAAAGATCTCTTGTTGCCCTTGAACTCTAATGATGATTAGGGCTCTTCTGTTGCTGTCATACCTCCACCCAATGATGTGATTTGAAGATGGTGGAGATGACATGGCCCTTGGTATCCCTTCCTCAAACAGACTCTGTATTAAGGAGTCTATGTAGTCCACATTGATATGAACTTGATGAAGTTTTTGAGCATGAACAATTGCAAGTGAGGATGGTGAGTCCTCAGTGTCCATATTCTCTAAAGAACTCCCAAGTTCTGTGCTTGTAATGACTTTCTCTCCCTTTTTTGTAGCATCACCCATTTGCATAGATGAGCCAGGAGTTAGGTCAATCATATTCACAGGTTCTTGTGTTCCTAGTTGAGCTCCTTTTAAAGGTCTCCCAGCTAGTTTTTCCATAAGATATGAAATCTCAAGTTGTTGATCACTAACCCTGTTTTGCAAGGTAGTCACTTGAGATTCAAGGTGACTGACCTTGGAGACTAAATAGGTGCATGTTTGAGATAGTTTGTGCACCTTTAGTAATAAATTCCCCTCATCTTCATCAGAAGAATCATTAGGGGATGAGATGTAATGCCTGGTTATTTCCTTTGAAGCCAAAGAAAGAAGAAAAAAGAGAAATAAAAGAAATAAAACCTAAAGTTGAGGGACCAAACTTGCCAAAATGGGAGAAGGTTTTGAAGAGTGGGGGATTAAGAGGGGATGGCAGGCCACTCTCCTCCCCCATACTTACAAATTCAGCCATAAATAGTAGAAAGGGAGAAAAAAGGTTTCGAGCTTTGGTTTTGTGGATTCGAGTGTGAAAGTTGAGGTTTAGCGGGTTGGATTGAAGCTCTACTCGACGGGGTTGTTTGTGTGAGTTCTTGGACCCCTCTTTTGCATATTTTCAACTGATTTACGGCTGGAACACATAGTAAAACCTGTTTTTGAAGTGTGTGTGTTAAATCCGTGTGTATGTGTTTGTGTGTGGTTCTAGTGGGGTTTGATTTCGGGCTTGGTTGTGCTTGAATGGTGTTGTGGTATGTGTTTCTAAGGTTTAGGATGGTTGATTTGAGCTTAAAACATGTTTGAGAGGGTTTGGAGACCGAAAATTGCAGATTAGATTCAGGATGAATTGCATTCTGCACCCAACTAGGGCTATGCGACTGGAGGCCTGGCGACCGAATGGCATGCGACTAGAGGCCATACGGCTGAAAAGCACGCGACTGAAGTCCATGTGCTTGGATGCCATGCGACTGAGGTCCATACGTATTGGAGTCGTGTGATTGAGGTTCATTCGCATGGGAGTCATGCGACTGAGGTCCATTCGCCTAGGTGCTCATTCGCATAGTGTGCATTCGCCCATAGTGATCATTCGCATAGGGTTCATTCGCCCATAGTGATCATTCACATCGGGTTAATTCGCCTAAGTGTTCAGTCGCCTGGGAGGCCATGCGACTGAAAGGTGCCCATACGCCCAAATAGGGCTCGTGCACCCGAAAAAATATAGTTTAACTTTCTGACTTTTGGGGAGATGCGTAGAGGTAGGCTTTGACTTGGGAGGTTCCCGGGGGTTCATGTAAGTTGACATTTGAGGTCATAGACGTTATGATGGGCATGTATGATGTATGATGATGTATGATGTTGTATGTTTATGCATGATGGTATGTATGATGTATGTTATGTATGTATGATGGTGCCATGTATGGCGATGTTTGTATGTTTATGTTGATGTTCCTTGATACGTGTGATTATTTTCCCCTGGCTTTATGTTGAATGTTAAAGAATGAAATGAAAAGTATTATGTAACTTAAAGTGGAATATAATGAAAAGAGGAATGTAATTAAAGAATACATGCATTAATGAATGAACGAACAAAAGAAAGGCTTGCAAGCAAATGTATGAAGGTTCACACTCAATGAGGAGTGTTAGCTCAACCGTGTGCGGGTTAGCTACCCCATGAGGATGCACACTAGGGCTTAATCCGTGTGATTAAGCAAATGTATGGGGGTTCACACCCAATGAGGAGTTGTTAGCTCAACTATGTGCGGGTTAAATACCCCATGAGGATATACATAGGGGTTCAATCTTTGTGAGTAACCAAATGTATGGGGTCCTTGTCGCTTAACCCTAGATGAATTGCTTGGTGCTCTAGAGGGGGGTTAAGCACATGACAGGACCTAGATGAAAACGAAAAAATAATAAGTACGAAATGAACGATGATGAAGATAATAACTATTATCTATGTGTAGGTACGATGTGTGCTCATGTTCTAAGACTGTTATGATTTGAAAGAAAGTAAAGGATGGTTTTTAAAGGAAAGTAAAGTATGTTTTATTATAAAACTAGAACTCACTTAGCAATGCTAACTTTTATGTGTTTCCAGTTGGTAGGTAACGTTGTTGAGGATGGCACGGGGCGGCTACTCAGCTCTTTTGGATGGCACCTATTTTTATAATGCTTTTGTGATGTAACGCAACATGTATTTTGTAATTTGATAACGATGTATTGTTTTGAAAAGCTTTTATAATGAAATGAGTGTCTATTTTGATGATTCCGCTTCAATGTTTTCTTAATTTAATGAAAATATATGTTTTATGTGTAATGATAGACCAGCTGTAAGCGTCATGGGAACGGGGTCTTACAAGTTGGTATCAGAGCCAAACTTTAAGTGAAATGGGTAAATTTTCAAAAGAAACCTAAAATTAAACTGAAAATGGGATGCAAAGAGAAGGGATGCCAGTTTGAGTAGCTGTGTGCCATCAGGTATTTTCGTAATGTTAATCCGTATTACGTGCGCATGTTATGTGGTTATGTGTTGTTTGTAGATTTAGATATTGATGTAGTCAGGATAGGTAATGCTTGGGGTATAAAGAGTAAAGTAAGTGGTTAATCACAATTGGCCACTGTAATTAGGGAGTTACTATACTTGACATAAACTAAGCGGTTCCCTTGAATGATTGTGTTGGTGTTTGAATTTTTCAGTGTGTGTGTGGATGGTCGGTGGTAGATCTTCAAAAGCTTCACGTGGTGGAGGTCATGGTGCTAAACCGCGACCGAAAAGAGGAAGGCCTAGAGTTGAGAAGGTGGTTCATAAAGAACCCGAGACCCCTCGTTCGGAGGGTGGCGATGAGAGCGCTAATTTGAGAGCCTCAGTAAAAGAGGCTGTTGTGGAAGAAGTTCATCAGGTCATGCAGAAAATCTTACCGTCTATGGTGACCGAAGTTATCAAGGTTGTACGAGAAGGGGAAAGAAAGAAGAGAAATAGGTCTTTGGGAGGACGGGAGCAACAGGAGCCTGAAATGGTTCTCTCCGATGATGAAGAGGAGGAAGAAGAAGAGCCTGCGCTGGAGGCGGCACGAGGCTATAACTATGGGGAATTTCAAAATTGTAAGCCCCCTACTTTTGATGGTAATGGCACTGCTGCTGCTGCTCACTGATGGGTGAGGGAAATGGAAGCTGTTTTAAATATCAGCGAGTGCCGAGAAGACCAGAAGGTGAAATTTCCTGCCCACTCATTTATGAACTCAGCTTTATGCTGGTGGGACAATATTGTCTTAGCTGAGGGAAGTTGGGCAATTGGAAGGATGAGATGGTTCGAGCTGAAAAAGTTGGTGACTGAGGAGTTTTGTTCTCATAGGAAGATGGACAAGGTTGAGAGAGAGTTCCTGTAGTTGGAGGCGGAGACGATGACACATTAGCAGTACACCACAAAATTTAATGAAATGGCACGACTAGTGCCGAATCAAGTGACACATCTGTCATGAAAGATTAAGTAGTGTGCTCAGGGCTTGCCGGCGGATATCCATAGGCACATGATCGCTGCCCGACCGAGCATGTTTAGGTCGGCAGTTGATTTGGCAGGAAGGTTGTATGATGAGCGAGAGGTGGTGGTGGCTGAGGCAAGCAAGAAGGGTGGTGATGATTGGAGTTGGAATGCGAGAAGGTTTTGTTGGGGTGGTGCCTCGACGAATAACAAGAAGGCACGAGTGGATGATCGCTGTGTGGTCACACCGGGTACAGGATTGAAGAAGTATGGCAAATTTGGGAAGGAGCATAGTGGCGAGTGTAGGTGGGGATTGAATGTCTGCTTCAAGTGCGGGAAGCCTGGTCATGTGGCTAGAGATTGTGGGGCTATGAGGTGTTTCAATTGTGTGGAAAATGGTCACATGAGCAGGGATTGTAAGAAGCCGAGGGCTGAGGGTCTTGGGGTGAAGAAGACTGGAGGATAAGGACCGATGGCGAGCGCGAGAGCGTTTATGATGACGCGGGAGAAGGCTAGGACGATGTTGTGTCATGTACGTTTCTAGTAAACCAAACTTTAGCCTCCGTGTTATTTGATTCTGGTGCCAGTAAAAGTTTTATTTCTGCTACTTTCTGTGCTAAACTGCCTATTAGTAGTAGGAGTGTTGATGCGCCCTTTGATGTAGAAACTATCATAGGTAAGGCTACCAGGATTTCTGAGATAATAGAAGGCTGTGATATGGAATTAGAAGGCCATAAATTTCCTGTTAGACCGTTCGTGATGACCTTAGGTGGTTTTGATGTAGTTCTTGGGATGGATAGGTTGGCGGATTTCAAGGCGAGCATTGTGTGTCGCAAGAAGATGATTCGATTGACAGCGCCTGACGGGAGTATGGTGACGGTTTATGGGGATCGGGTCATGACGATCCCGAAAGTAATCTCAATGGAGGTGGCGCGAAAGTGCATGAGGCGTGGATGTAGTTCCTACTTGGCCTATGTAAAGGATGTGGATACTCTAACACCACAACTGACCGATGTACCAATTGTGTGTGACTTTCCGGGCGTGTTCCCAGAAGATTTACCCGGAGTGCCACCTGACCTAGAGATCGAGTTTCAGATTGATCTGATGCCGAGTGCACAACCTGTTGCCAAGGCACCGTATCGGTTGGCTCCGACTGAGATGAAAGAGTTGATGGATCAATCGCAAGAGCTGCTTGATAAGGGGTTTATTAGACCAAGTATCTCTTCTTGGAGTGCTCCGGTCTTATTCGTGAAGAAGACGGTAGTATGAGGATGTGTATTGACTACCATGAGCTGAATAAGTTGACTATGAAGAACCGATACCCCTTTCCAAGAATTGATGATTTGTTTGATTGGCTTCAAGGTGCCAGTTGGTTTTCAAGGATAGACCTTCGATCTGGTTACCATCAGTTGAAAGTGAAAAAGCAGGATATTCCTAAAATAGCTTTTCACACGCGCTATGGACATTACGAGTTTCTTGTCATGTCTTTTGATTTGACCAATGCGCCAACTGCTTTTATGGATTTAATGAATCGAGTTTGTCGGCTGATGTTGGATAAATCAATGATTGGGTTTATTGATGATATCCTGATTTATTTGAAGAGCGAGATAGAGCATGCCGGTCACATTCGGAGGTTCTGGAGACGTTAAGAAAGGATAAGTTGTACGCCAAGTTCTCCAGATACGTATTTTGGTTGCGCGAAGTTCAGTTCTTGGCTCACGTGGTGAATCCTGAGGGGATTATGGTGGACCCGGCAAAGGTGGAGGCGGTGATGCAATGGAAGTCTCCAAATACGCCATCCGAGATTCGTAGTTTCTTGGGTTTGGCGGGCTATTACAGAAGATTCATTCAAGACTTCTCTAAGATCGCTTCTCCACTAACCAAGTTGACCCGGAAAGATGTGAAGTTCGTATGGGGTCAAGATCAAGAGAAGGCATTCGAGGAATTAAAGGCGAGGTTGACTCAAGCACCTGTTCTGTCATTACCCGATGGAAGTGAAGATCTAGTTGTTTATTCTGATGCTTCCAACTCGGGGTTGGGGTGTGTGTTAATGCAGAGAGGAAGGGTTATAGCCTATGCATCTCGACAGTTGAAGGTTCATGAGGTCAATTATCCTACTCATGACTTGGAGCTAGCAGCCGTGGTCTTTGCGCTAAAGATTTAGAGGCACTACCTTTATGGGACGAAGTGCACCATATTCATTGACCACAAGAGTTTGAAGTACTTCTTTGAGCAGAAAGATTTGCATATGAGGCAGAGGATATGGTTGGAGCTTATAAAAGATTATGATTGCAAGATCCACTACCATCCGGGCAAAGCCAATGTGGTGGCGTATGCCCTTAGTCGAAAAGAGAGACCCGAGCCGATTGGGGTGAAAGCTTACCAATTTATCATGACCTTCGATATGATGAAGCAAGTCAAAGAGTTCCAAGATGAGGCACTGAAAGAAGATCATCTTAACTCCGAAAGAATGAGAGGTCTGATTGTGGAATTGGGTGAAAACACACTCAGTGTTACAACCCGATTTGGACGGATGTGGATTCCTTGTTTTGGGGATCTACGCATGAAGATCATGGATGAAGCTCACAAGATTCGATACTCTATTCATCCTGGTGCTACAAAGATGTACCAAGACATGAAGAAAGATTATTGGTGGCCGGGTATGAAGCGTGATGTGGTGGAGTATGTGAGTAAGTGCCTTATTTGCTTACAAGTGAAGGCTGAGCATCAGAAGCCGTATGGGAAGATCCAACCTTTGGATATACCGGAGTGGAAGTAGGAGCACATCACCATGGATTTATTACAAAGCTACCACGTGCTCTAAAAGGGTATGATGCTATATGGGTGATTGTTGATCGTCTGACGAAGAGTGCTCACTTTCTACCGATCCGCGAAACATATTCATCTGAAAGGATGGCAGATCTTTTCATTAAGGAGATTGTAACTCATCATGGTGTACCGGTGTCTATTGTGTCTGATCGTGACACCCGGTTTGCATCGAAATTTTAGAAAAAATTCCACGATGCAATGGGGACGAGGTTGCATATTAGCACGATTTATCATCCCCAAACGGATGATCAGTCAGAAAGGACCATTCAGAGATTGGAGGATATGCTTCGTGTATGTGTCATCGATTTTGGAGGAAGTTAGGATGACCACTTACCGTTAGCTGAGTTCTCATACAACAACAATTATCTTGCCAACATTGGCATGCTCCCTTATGAGATGCTATACGGTAGGAGATGTAGGACACCCGTCTATTGGGATGCTATTGATGAGAAAGAGTTAGGAAGTGTCAAGGTGATCGAGACTACAATTGAGAAGCTTGAAAAGATCAAGGCCTTCATGAAGGCGGCCAAAGATAGACAGAAGTCGTATGCTGATAAACGACGTAAACCGATTGAGTTCCAGGTGGGTGACAGGGTTATGTTGAAGGTCTCTCCTTGGAAGGGTATCATTCGGTTCAGAAAGTGGGGCAAGTTGAGCCCAAGGTACATAGGCCCTTTCTGGATCATTGCACGAGTAGGAGAGGTGGCCTATAGACTAGAATTACCAGAGGAGTTAAATGGAATTCACCCGACATTCCACGTATCTCATCTGAGGAAATGTTTGGCAGACGAAGATATGATTTTTCCACTAGAGGATATCGAGGTAGTCAAACGACTCAATTATGTGGAGCAACCGGTGGCAATCATCAACCGTAAGAGAAAAGATTAAGGAATAAAGTGGTCCCACTTGTGCGCGTAATGTGGAAGCACAGAAAGGGATCCGAGTCTACGTGGGAGACAGAAGAAGAGATGAGACAGCATTACCCACGTCTGTTCTAGGAATAACGGGTTTCGGGGACAAAACCTATTTAAGGGGGGTGGACTTATAATGCCTGGTTATTTCCCTTGAAGCCAAAAAAAGAAGAAAAAAGAGAAAGAAAAGAAATAAAGCCCAAAGTCGAGGGACCAGACTTGCCAAAATGGGAGAAGGGTTGGAATAGTGGGAGATTAAAAGGGGAGGGCAGCCCACTCTCCTCTCCCACACTTACAGATTCAGCCATAAAGAGAAAAAAGGGAGAAAAGAGGTTTCGAGCTTCGGTTTCGTGGATTCGAGCGTGAAAGTTGAGGTGTAGCGGGTTGGATTGACGCTCTACTCGACGGGGTTGTTTGTGTGAGTGTTTGGACCCCTCTTTTGCATATTTTCAACAGATTTGGGGCTGGAACACATAGTAAAACCCATTTTTGAAGTGTGTGTATTGAACCCGTGTGTATGTGTTTGTGTGTGGTTCGAGTGGGGTTTGATTCGGGCTTGGTTGTGCTTGAATGGTGTTGTGGTATGTGTTTCTAAGGTTTAGGATGGTTGATTTGTGCTTAGAATAGGTTTGAGAGGGTTTGGAGACCGAAAATTGTAGATTAGGTTCGGGATGAACTGCATTCCGCACCCAGCTAGGGCTATGTGACTGGAGGCCAGGCGATTGAATGGCATGCGACTGGAGGCCATACGACCAAAATGCACGCGATTGAAGTCCATGCGCTTGGATGCCATGCGACTGAGATCCATACGCATGAGAGTCGTGCGACTGAGGTTCATTCGCATAGGAGTCATGCGACTGAGATCCATTCGCCTAGGTGCTCATTCGCATAGTGTTCATTCGCCCATAGTGATCATTCCCATAGGGTTCATTCTCCCATAGTGATCATTCGTATGGGGTTCATTCGCCTAAGTGTTTAGTTGCCTGGGAGGCCATGTGACCGAAAGGTGCCCATACGCCCAAATAGGGCTTGTGCGCCCGAAAAAGCATAGTTTAACTTTCTGACTTTTGGGGAGATGCGTAGAGGTAGATTTTGACTTGGGAGGTTCCTGGGGGTTCATGTAAGTTGACTTTTGAGGTTATAGACGTTATGATGGGTATGTATGATGTATGATGATGTATGATGATGTATGATTTTGTATGTTTATGCATGATGGTATGTATGATGTATGTTATGTATGTATGATGGTGATGTGTATGGTGATGTTTGTATGTTTATGTTGATGTTCCTTGATATGTGTGATTATTTTCTCGTGGCTTTACGTTGAATGTTAATGAATGAAATGAAAAGTATTATCTAACGTAAAGTGGAAGATAATGAAAAGAGGAACGTAATGAAAAAATGCATGCATTAACGAATGAACAAACGAAAGAAAGGCTTGTAAGCAAATGTATGGAGGTTCACACTCAATGAGGATTGTTAGCTCAACCGTGTGTGGGTTAGCTACCCCAAGAGGATGCACACTGGGGCTTAATCCGTGTGATTAATCAAATGTATGGAGGTTCACACCCAATGAGGGGTTGTCAGCTTAACTGTGTGCGGGTTAAATACCCCATGAGGATACACAAAGGGGTTCAATCTTTGTGATTGACCAGATGTATGGGGTCCTTGTCGATTAACCCTAGATGAATTGCTTGGTGCTCTAGAGGGGGGTTAAGCACATGACAGGACCTAGATGAAAAAGAAAAGATAATAAGTACGTAATGAACGATGATGAAGATAATAACTATTATCTATGTGTAGGTACGATGTGTGCTCACGTTCTAAGACTGTTATGATTTGAAAGAAAGTAAAGGATGGTTTTTAAAGGAAAGTAAAGTATGTTTTATTATAAAACTAGAACTCACTCAGCAACGCTGACTTTTTTGTGTTTCCAGTTGGCAGGTAATGTTGCTGAGCATGGCACGGGGCGGCTAGTCAGCTCTTTTGTATGGCATCCATTTTTATAATGCTTATGTGATGTAATGCAAAATGTATTTTGTAATTTGATAACGATGTATTATTTTGCAAAAGCTTTTATAATGAAATGAGATGTCTATTTTGATGATTCCGCTTCAATGTTTTCTTAATTTAATGAAAATATATGTTTTTTTGTGCAATGATAGACCATCAGTAAGCGTCCCGGGAACGGGGCCTTACATGACATGATTGGACCAAAGTCCTCACTCTCACCACCAGCTTCAGGTTCTTGGCTGCTGGATTTCCTCTGCTTACTGGCAATCTCAGTTGAGATGTCAGTGAGCTGAGTTGCCATGGTTGAAGTCTTAATGATGTAATCACTTTCAAAAGTGAGAGCCTCTTCCATATGCACATCCTGAACAGGTTCAGAAGTGTCCACCTCAGTAGTAAGTGACTGATGGGGGCTAGAAATAGGAGCCTCAGAAGCACTCATCTCTCTTGAGTAGGGGAAAAGAAAAGAGAATCATGGTACTCACTGAAACCTAGATCTTTATAGTCAAGGTTAGGGATTGGTTGTTTGAGATCTAAAGGCTAGGGATTGTAACTGTCCCTTGAAGGTTGATCACTTGATTGTTGAGACTCAGAGTGACGGTTTAAGGCATTTGGGCTTATGAGCTCATCAAGCTGAGCATGAGGAACCTCAGCACTGATCCTTGAAGAGATAGGAGTGGTCTGCTCCTCAGGAGAAGTGGGAGCTCCAGTGTCCACTTCTTCCTGTATGGGTGAGTGTATAGGGGCGTGCACAAACTGAATAGCCTGAATAGGGGTTCATTTGGATTTTCTTTGGTAGGTGAGGGTGATTTGTGGCTGTGTAGATGGTTGGGATGTAAAAGTGTGGGTGCAAAACTAGCTGGTGCTGCTAGGTTTTCACCTTGAGCAATGAGCTCTAACATTTTTGGGACCAGGGCTATTTCTACCCTAGAGAAGCCAACAGTGGGCTTTCTCAGTATTTTAAAGATGTCAGGCTTCATCTGTCCCATTTTAAGAATGTTACCTGTTCCCCTTAACTGTGAGCCCAATTTACAGTTAAGAATGTACTAGACATGTCTAGGGAACATGTAATATTCTAAAGAGTTCAAGTTTTCAAGCAGATTAGTATAAACAAACTGAGAATACTTGAACTTGACCCCCTGAACCATCCCATGGACAATGAAGGAGAGATCCTCAGGAATCTGGTCCTATCCACCATGCTTGTTTGATAAGCTGTGGATAACCACATGGAGTAGAAATTTCCATTTGAATGAGACCTTCCTTTTCCTGAAGGTCTTGACAGAGTAGTCTCCCTCATAACCCATCTGCTCAAAGGAATGATTTACAGCTTTCTTTGGGAAGAACACCTCACCTTCTTCATCATCCAGCTAAAGATGCCTGTTGATGATGGCCGGAGTGATGAAGCCTGTTCTCCCCTACACTGTGGTAGGCAGTGCCTTTTCCCCATCCATTATGACCTCTTGGCAGGTCTTCCAGAATTGTAGTAGATGATCCTTATAGAGTGGAGGATCAATGGTTAGGGAGGTGAAGTAGTTCCACAGAGCTAAGAAACAACAAACCTTTGAGAAATGAGGATCTTTCTCAGAGCTTAACAGAGCAACCTGATTATGTTGCTTGTGTAACTGCATGGTAAAGTTCGGGCCATTTCTGTGAAGAGGGTTGGCCATTTTGAGAGAGCTTAAGGATGAAGAAAGATGAAAGAAAGTAATTTCAGAGAGAAATTTGAGGTTTTAGGTTTGGAGGAGAGAAGCAAATGATAGAAAGAGGGGGAAACTGTTGGGTTATATATGAAAAGGATTTCAGATAAAGTTTAATGAAAGATGATAAACTTTAAAATCCGAATGTCGGTCCCACCTCTGAAAAAGTAGTTTACTTTTGCTCAAAAAGTAGTTTTCTTGGAATTCAAAAAGCTTCCGAAGGTAAATTATATTCGGAAGTTTTAATGAAAAAGCTTCCGAAGCTAAAATGACTTCGGAAGATTTTCCTAAGAGTTGTGAAAATTTTGACTTCAGAAGAAAATCAAGACTTGAGAGTTTTGTTCCAGAACAAAACTTCCGAGAGTTAATTTGCTTCAGAAGAAAAAGGTCCTTGAAAACATATAAGTGCCAAAGAGAATTTTAAGCTTCGGAAGATATTTCAGAAATTTCTTCCGAAGGTAAATACTTGGGCAGTTAGTTGTTTTAAAAGCATAAGTTTCTTCTGAAGTTAAAAACATAACTTCTGAAGGATCAAAATTATCATAATTCTAAGGAACGTCTTCAAAAAGTTTTTCATCCAAAGAAAACAAGAGCTTATGAAAGTGATGAACTAGACAACTTAGGACACACATGTTTTAAGAAATAATAAGAATTAGTTTTAAGAAAAACCTACTCAAAGTTAATCATCTCAATAGCTGATACAAGATATTTAAATCTCTGTTCATAAAAAGCCTTTGTAAACAAATCAACATATTATTCATCTATGTGAACTTTGACTAGTTTAATTAATCCTTTTTCATAATTATCTCTTATTAAATGATACCTGATGTTGATGTGTTTGGTCCTCGAGTGCTGCACAGGATTCGCTGTGATTGAGATAGCACTATTGTTGTCTATGTGAATGGGAGTCTCCTTGAAGTTTAACCCATAGTCCATCATCTGATTCTAAATCCAAAGCACTTGAGCACAGCAGGTTGCAGCAGTAATGTATTCAGCTTCAGCAGTTGATGCAGAGACACAGGATTGTTTCTTGCATTGCCATGAGACAACCCTTCCACGAAGAAACTGACAACCCCCAGATGTAGACTTTGCAGTCAAGTTGCAACCACCATAATCACTATCTGTATAAGTATATAGATTGAAGTCAGGATTCTTAAGATACCATAGACCAAGTGTTGAAGCACCTTTAAGATATCTTAGAATCCTTTTGACAGTGATAAGATGAGACATCTTAGGGTTGGCTTGATATCTTACACAGATGCAAGTGGTTAACATAATATCAGGCCTGCTAGCAGTAAGATACATAAGAGACCCAATCATAGCCCTGTATAAGTGTTCATATACACACTCCCCCTCAAGATCAGGTCCAGGGGAGTGGTTTCTAGCTATGGGTGTGTTAGCAAACTTACAATCA
Organism: Flaveria trinervia; assembly: GCA_025506515.1. NCBI lineage: Eukaryota > Viridiplantae > Streptophyta > Magnoliopsida > Asterales > Asteraceae > Flaveria > Flaveria trinervia. The sequence goes on along the minus strand of CM046456.1, from coordinate 65,870,262 downwards.
GTCATGTCGAACCTCTTGAGTATGTCTTGAACATACTTTGACTGACTAATGAAGATGCCATCTTCAACTTGCTTCACTTGAATTCCTAGGAAGAAATTGAGTTCCCCCATGGCACTTATTTCAAATCTGTCCTTCATCAACTTCTCAAAGTCTTTGCAGAGATTGGATTAGTTGAACCAAAGATGATGTCATACACATATACTTGAACTAGCAATATGTCATTTCCCTATCGTTTAATGAAGAGAGTTCCATCGATAGTACCTCTCCTATATCCATGCTTGCAAAGATACTGAGATAGAGTCTCATACCACTTTCTGGGTGCCTGATGCAGCCCATAAAGAGCTTTGTCAAGCTTGCAGACATAATCGGGATGATCAGGATCTACAAAACCAGGTGGTTGTTTGACATACACCTCTTCATCAATCACTCCATAGAGAAAAGTGCACTTCACATCAAGTTGAAAGACCTTGAAGTTCTTGGATGCAGCAAATGCCAGGAATATCCTAACAGCTTCCAGTCTTGCTACAGGAGCAATGACATCAGTGTAGTCAATTCCTTCTTCTTATGTGTATCCTTGAACAACTAGTCTAGCTTTGTTCTTAATGATAAATCCTCTATCATCCTTCTTGTTCCTAATCACCCATTTGGTTCCAATGGTAGTCTTCCCATGAGGAAGAGGACAAAGTTTCTAAACTTTCTATCTTTTGAATTGAAGCAGCTCCTCATGCATAGCTTTAACCTAACTTCCATCCTTTAGAGCCTTATCAACTTTCTTTGGCTTTGTCTGGGATAAGAAACAAGAGTGAAGACAAACATTTGCTTCATGGGTTTGTCCTCTTGTTCTTACCCCTGTGACAACATCTCCAATGATCTTTGTGGTCGGGTGAGACTTGTGTATCCTTAGCTGAGGGATCACATCAAGTTGCTGAGAAAGATCTAAATTAGAGAAATTTACATCTGGCATAGATGTTTCTCCCACCACATCAGCACACTTATCAAGAGAGACTTGATCCAAGGAGTGTGTGACATCATTAATGTTGTCATCTATGGAGTAGTTATCAGCATCAAGAAAGTCTTGATCACTATCACCACTACCATCATTGTCTTGCAATTGAAGTATCTTTATCTGGTTGTGGAGCCTCTGAGCTGGAATTTGAAGGCATACCAGATGTATCAGCTGAGTTTGTCATTTTGGTGCTTATAGAAACCTCATTTGCAGAAGTAGTCCCAACTAGAGCTGAAGATGTGTTACTTGATGGTCTTCTCAGCTCCAATCTTGGATCAGGATCACTTGTATTTAAATTTTATGTAGATCATGAAACAGTCTCACAAGATTCATTAAGACAGTTAGTAACTAAATTAAGATCAAAAATCCAATCAGGACCAGAACCAGCCACACAGGGTGTGTGTTCATTGAAAGTCACATTTGCTGACTCCTTAACAATTCTAGTTCTGAGATTGTATACTCTGTAAGCCTTAGCTTGGGAAGAGTATCCAATGAAGTGTCCATCATCTGATTTCTTAGCAAATTTGGAAATTTGATCCTTGGTATTCAAGATGGTACAAGGACAACCAAATGACCTGAGAAAACCAATGAAAGGTTTCCTCTTGTGCAAAGTTCATAAGGAGTCTTGCCATGAGTCTTAACTACTAAAACTCTATTCTGTACATAGCAGGCAGTGTTGACTGCCTCTGCCCAGAAGGTGATGGGCAGCTTAGAGTCAGACAACATGGTTCTTGTAGCTTCAATCAGTGTCCCGTTTCTCCTCTCAGCAACACCATTCTGCTGAGGAGTCCTGAGAGCACTGTATTGTCTTGTAATACCTTTTTCATCACAAAATGCATCAAGGATTTGGTTCTTGAATTCAGTTCCCTGATCACATATTATGATTTTAACCTTGTGATCAGATTGATTCTCATTCTTTAAGATGAAATTCTTCAGAATCTCAGGAGTCTCATCCTTAGTTCTAAGAAAAAAGACCTAAGTGAATCTTGTAAAGTCATTAGTGATCACTAAGCAGTAAGAGGTCCTTCCTAGACTCATTACACTGGTGGGGCTAAAGAGATCCATATGTAACAAGTGTAGGGGTGTAGTGATGGAGTTCCTTTCCTTAGGCTTGTAAGATACCTTATGTTGCTTCCCTTTCAGGCATGCAACACAATGGTCATCACTTGTAAACTCTTTCTTGGCCATCCTCAGCAACCATTAACTACCAACTGGAAACACATAAAAGTCAGTGTTATTGAGTGAGTTCTAGTTTTATTATAAAACATTATTTATCTTTCGATTAAAACCGTTCTTTACAATCATTCGTGATCATGCATTATACGTACACATAGATAATATCATTATTATCTTCATTATTCGTTCGTTCATTCCGTACATTCATCATTAAATCTTTACTTTCATTCGGACCAATGCCATGTGCTTCACCCCACCGTCATGCATAAAGCAGGTACTGGGCCTGAGGTCTTTCATAGACCCCAAACATTGTGCACGAAGCTGACTCCAGTACCTAGGGTAAACGGCAAGGGTCCCATACATATGGTCAATCACAAGGATGGAGTTCCTTTCCTTAGGCTTGTGAGATACCTTATGTTGCTTCCCTTTCAGGCATGCAACACAATGGTTATCACTTGTAAACTCTTTCTTTGGCATTCCAGTTACCAAATCATTCTTAATCAGTTTATTCATGTTTTCAAAGTTTACATGACACATTCTTTTATGCCATAGGAAAGACTCATCATTATTTGCTTTAGATAGAAAGCATGAAACTTCTCTAGATGGAGATGTTTCTTGCAGATCCATCTTGTACATGTTCCCTTTCCTAGGGGCTCTAAGCAGAATATGCTCATGAGTAATGACCACCCCAGGCTTGAGAACAATGCACTCATGCTCAGTAAAAAGCATGTTATGACTCTAATCATAAAATTGGGATACACTCAAAAGATTGTACCCAAGCTCCTTGACAAAGTTTACCTTTTCAATGCTGAGCTTTCCATTTGTGACCTTGCCCCTTCCAGAAATGTAACCACCCTCATCTCCTCCAAAAGCAACTGGCCCTCCATCAATCCTTTCAAAGTTATGGAGTAGTGACCTATTGCCTGTCATGTGCCTGTTGTTGTTGGAGAATTCTCAATCACTTAGTCTTTCTTGAGGTGTTGTTGTTGGAGAATTCTTAATCACTTAGTCTTTCTTAGACTTCCACACCACCTTTGGAAGCTTGGTCTTGACCTTCAATACTTTGGAAGTTTTTGATACTTTGGAAGTTTTGTTGACTGGATCTTCGGAAGATTCTGCAGACACTGCAGCAGACTTCAGTGCTTCGGAAGTATTCCTTCCTTCCAAGACCAACTTTTCTTTCGAAGGCAATTTTCCAGTTGCCTTTTTCTTGGTTTTGGAGCTTTCGAAGGAAACAGATTTTCCTTCCGAAGCTTGAATCTTTTTAGAACTCTTAGAAGTCTTTGGTTTGATCATGTGAAGAGTACCCTTAGGATTGTATGGACAATTCTTAGCAAGATGAGCAGTACTTTCACACATAACACACTTCATTTTTTTTCTTCCCAAGAGCCTTCTGGGAACAAGACTGACTTTGGTCACATCCCTTCTCCACCCTCATCTTTGCAGATGTTAAGACAGTCCTTTTGGGTTGAGGACTGTTCTTGGAGTTTGATGGTCCAGGCTGGGTAGCAGTGGTACACAGCAGATCAGTCTTCTTCTTGGTAATGAGATGATTTGAAAATGAATCAAGACTCTTAGCAGAAGAGTTGAGGTTGATGGTATCAGTCTTTACCATTTCAATCCCTGTAGAGATAAAAACTTGTTTCTGCTTGGATTCAAAATTAGCCTTGATCTCTTGAGCCTTCCTAGCTTTTCTTTTGATCTTTTGATCAAGTTCTTCCTCATTGACTTGTCATCACAGTCTTCTTCATCTCCTTAGAAGGATAGTGGCCCTTTTTAGAATCCTCCTCTTCACTCTTCTCAGAGGAATTCTTCGCTATCACTTCTTCATCCTCTTCACTCAAAGGATCTATGAGAGGAAGCTCATCTTCACAAGTTCCACACCTTGGTGATTTTACAGACAAAATTGTGTGTGGAGGAGCTATCCCATTTGATCCTAGTCCCTGCTTGTTTTGATAGCACACTTTGTTGTGTAGGGATGAGGATATCATGTTCTTGAAGGTCTTTTCTTTAAAAGCACACTTGTCTACCCTGGCTTTGATGATCATAAGCTTAGCCTAGCACTCAGTCAGTTTGGTTATGAGATCCTTGATATGAGTCCTAAAGTTTGTATGATCATGTTTTAGAACTGAAATAGTTTTCTCTAAGTCCTCTATCTTTAGTTTATAATCATTTTTAGACTTTCTAAAATTAGCTTTTAAAATGTTTAAGGACTCAAGATGAGATCTAATTTCCAAGTTGTAGGATCTATATATATTTACTTTAGCAATGCATTTAGGGGTACAGAGATGTTCCAATACCTTGGCTTTATCATGATCTGCCATCAGTGCTTGGTTTGGAGAAGCATATTTCACCTGAAAGCTCTAGTCAAAGCCTCCATCTTTAACAGCAACAGCAGCCTGCTGCTTTGGCTTCTCATTCTGGGGAGCTTTGTCAGTGTAGTTAGGTATGGACTGTGTTTGGTCACCATTTATTCTAGGTGCCTTACACTCCCTGGCAAAGTGGCCCATCAAGTTATAGTTCTAACACTTGACTTTGCCTTTGTCTAGGCCAAACTTTCCACTGATTGCACTGCTTGGAAACTTCCTTCCAGTCTGCGTAGAACTTCTTGGCTCTATGAGTGAGAAGAGCCATGTGCTAGACTATCTCCATGTACTCTAGATCATCTAGATGGATACAGTCCAGGTCTTCAAGGGTGAAAAGAAAGTTGCCATAACTTTCATCAGAAGACACAAAGGCTTGAGAAGAACTCGTCTCTTGGAATGGGCTTCCTTGAGTGTAGTTCTCCCTTGGTGTCTCTGGGAAGGTGATGAAAGGACCCTTTGGTGAGTTGTCAGGGTAGCATATGAGATGATGTTGGGGTTCTATGCTATCCCTTTCAACCACATGAAGGGTTGAACCCATTTGATTGTTTGAGTTGCTAGATGAACCTTGCATGTTCATCTCCATCTGGTAGCCATTGAGAATCTCATATAACTTTATCAGAGTGAGAGTTTTGAGGTTCTCAGTTCTCTTGGTCACACACAGTAGAGTGTCCATTGCCTAGGAAGTGAGGACATGAACTTCCTTACAATATCTCTGTTCTCAAGAGCAACTCGTCCATCCATAAGGGTATCCACAATCTCAACATACCTATAGTATTGCTGAGTCATGGTTTCACCTGCTTTGAAGGTGAAATTTTCAAACTGCTGCTTCAGGAGTTCCTTCTTGTTCTCCTTAACTTCAGAGAAACCCTCATACATCAGTTTCAATCCATCCAACAGCTGCTTAGCTGTTTTGCATTTCTTGAAACCTCTGTATATAGAGTTCAGAAGAGCAGTCTGAAAGGCTATCATGGCTTTTCTATCAATCTCTACTCTCTTCATGTCTTCATCAGAGTAGTTTGCCACAGCCTTGGGGATCATACCACCACCGGTAGCAGAAGAGGTGCTTGGTATGTAAGGTTCATTCTCAACAGACTCCAACATTCTTGAATCTATAGACCTAATGAATCCTTCCATTCTCAGGCACCAGGTGTCAAAGTCATCAAGAGTGATCAGTGGGGACTTGTTCATGGTTCCAGTTTCCATATCAGTCATGGAAATGGCTACCATTTGAAAAGTTTAGTATTTGTGTGAGTGAGGGATCTTAAGATGGTGAGATCTAATATCAAGAGACTGAATGCTCTGATACCAAATGCAGGACCATTGAAGGGTGGTCAAATACAACATAAAAATATAAAGAGGAGAGTAACTAAACTTAATCAAATAGTAAACTGGATTAACAACAAGTAAAGACACTAAGAACATAAGTAATTAAGAGACAGAACACAAGAACAAGATACACAAGGAGATGGTTTTCAAGGTTGCAGTATATTGCTTTCTCAGTGTTCTATTACAAGTGTTACAAAGCATAAAGAAAAGTTATAAGAACATGAGATACTTATACTACATCCTATAACCGGCCATACTATGAAAGCCAGTTGGATACAATTGACTAGACACAAAACAAAATCAATTGTAGTGTCAAAAAGGCAGATTGCCTTTTTAACTTTGTGACTATGACATGTCATAGCTCACATCCTTATCTATTACAAAAAGGATAAAGTACATGAAGTAGAAAGTTTACAGACTCAAGACCTCAATATACAGTTACCAAAAGCATGGACCTTTTCACCAACTAATGTAAGTTGTTGACACATCAAAGTTGCAGCGGAAAGGGGCCCACCTTTATTACATCAGATAAAGCATGTTGTTAAAAGTCTTCGGAAGAAATCTATCTTAAAGTGTTGGGCTTCGAAATACTTTGTCTCTGAAGCTTTGGAAAACTTTGTCTCTGAAGCTTCGGAAGACTTCATCTTTGGCTTCAGAAGATATTGGTCTTGGCTTCGAAGATTTCACACTTAGAATATTTCTATTGCTTGTGTTAAACTTCCGAAGCATTCTTCTTCGGTACTTGTGCAGTATGCATGTAGAAAGACTTTGGTTGGTTCAGCCTCTTCAAATACTCTTTACACTAACACCCTTCATTGGGTGTGAACCTTCATACATTTGCTTAATCATGCGGATCAAGCCCAGTGTGCATCCTTTCAGGGTAACTAACCTGCACACAGTTGAGCTAACACTTTTCAATGGATGTGAACCTCCTTACGTTTGCTTGCAAGCCTTTCTTACTTTCATTCATTCATTAATGCATGCATTTGTTCATTACGTTCCTCTTTTCATTAGTTTCCACTTTACATTACATAATACTTTTCATTTCATTCATTAACATTCAACGTAAAGCCATAGGAAAATAATCATGCATAACAAGGAACATGAATATAAACATACAGCATCACCATACAAGGCACCCTTTATACATACATAACACACCACATACATACCAACATGCATAAGCACCAATAATACATCATCATCCATGCCCATCATAACATCTATGACCTCAAAAGTCAACTTACTAAGCCCCTGGGAACCTCCCAAGTCAAAGCATACATAACACTTTTCCCCCGAAATCAGAAAATAAACTAAGTCCTTCGGGCGCATGAGCCCTATTTGGGCGTATGGGCACTATTCAGTCGCATGGCCTTCCAGGTGCATGAGAACTCTTAAGCGTATGGACACAATGGGGCGAATGAACACTTAGGCGTATGGATCCAGACGCATGGGCACTATGGGGCGTATGGACTCCTAATCGCATAGCCTTCAGTCACATAACTTTCAGGCGTATGACCTTCAGTTGCATGACTTCTAAGCGTATGACCCTTAGTCGCATGGCATTCAGGCGCATGGACTTCAATCACACACTATTCAGACACATGGCCCTCAGTCGCATGCCTTTCGGCCATATGGCCTCCAGTCGCATGTCATTCGGTCTTATGGCTTCCAGTCACATGAGCTCTAGCTGGGTGCAGAATGCAGTCTCTTTGAACCTAACCTGCAGATTTTAGCCTCCGACCCTTTTCTAACCTCTTCTAAGCTTAAACCAACCATCCTAAGCCCTAAAAACACTAAAATAACATCATTCAAGCATCATAAGCCCAAACCACGAACCCCACCCGTTCGCACACACACAAACACACCCGAACGGGCTTAGAACCCAACACCACCAAAACATTTTGCTATGTGTTCCAGCCCCAAAATCAGTTAAAAACGTGTAAAAGATGGGTCCTAGAACTCACCTTGACAACCTCTTTGGGTAGATCTTCCCACAAACTCACTTGGCTTCAACTTTTGTATTTGATTTCCAAGAAACCCTAAGTTTTTGCCCCTTTCTCCTCTCTTCTTCTCTCTTGGCCGATTGAAAGGGGTGTGGGAGAGGGGAATGGGGTGCCATACCCTTTACACCCACTCTTCCAAACTTTTACCCTTTTTGGCAAGATTGGTCCCTCCACTTGGGCTTTATTTCTTTTCTTTCTTTTTCTTCTTTCTTTGGCTTTAAAGAACATAACCGGGTGTTACAACTCCACCCCCCTTATATAGGTTTCATCCCCGAAACCTATTATTCCTCAAACAATTGTGGGTGATGTTGTCTCATATCTTCTTCAGTCTCCCACGTAGACTCTGATCCCTTTCTATGCTTCCACTGTACGCGCACAAGTGGAACCACTTTATTCCTCAATCTCTTCTCTTTACGATCGATGATCGCCACTGGTTGCTCTATATAATTGAGCCTTTCATCTACCTCGATATCCTCTAGTGGAACAATCATATCTTCATCTGCTAAACACTTTCTCAGATGAAATACATGGAATGTCGGGTGAATTCCACTTAACTCCTCTGGTAATTCTAGTCTATAGGCCACCTCTGCTACTCGAACAATGATTTGGAAAGGCCCTATGTATCTCGGGCTCAACTTTCCCCTCTTTCTGAACCGAATGAAACCCTTCCAAGGTGAGACTTTCAACATAACTCTATCACCCACTTGGAACTCAATCGGTCTACGTCTTTTATCAGCATACGACTTTTGTCTGTCTTTAGCTGCCTTCATGAAGGCTTTGATCCTTTCCAGCTTCTCAGTCGTAGCCTCGACCACTTCGACGCTCCCAAACTCTTTATGGCCAATATCACCCCAACACACGGGTGTTCTTCATCTCTTCCCGTATAGCATCTCATAAGGGGGCATACCAATGCTGGCATGATAACTATTGTTATATGAGAACTCAGCTAACGGTAAGTGGTCATCCCAACTTCCTCCAAAATCAATGACGCATGCCCGAAGCATATCTTCTAGCATCTGGATGGTCCTTTCCGACTAACCATCTGTCTGGGGATGATAAGCCGTGCTAATGTGTAACCTCGTCCCCATAGCATCGTGGAATTTCTTCCAAAATTTAGATGTAAACCGGGTGTCACGATCAGACACAATGGACACCGGCACACCATGATGAGTTACACTCTCTATAATGAACAGATCCGCCAACCTCTCAGATGAATAAGTCTCGCGAATCGGTAGGAAGGGAGCACACTTCGTCAAACGATCAACAATCACCCATATAGCATCATACCCTTTCATGGTATGCGGTAGCTTTGTAATAAAATCCATGGCGATGTGCTCCCACTTCCACTCCGATATATTCAACGGTTGGATCTTCCCATATGGCTTTTGGTGCTTGGCCTTCACTTGTAAACAAGTAAGGCATTTACTCACATACTCCACCACATCACGCTTCATACCCGACCACCAATAGTCTTTCTTCATATCTTGAACATCTTTGTAGCACCGGGATGAATAGAGTGTAGAGTTTTATGAGCTTCATCCATAATCTTCACGCGTAGATCCCCAAAACAAGGAATCCACATCCATCCGAATCGGGTCATAACACCAAGTGTGTTTTCACCCAATTCCGCAACCAGACCTCTCATCCTTTCAGAGTTAAGATGATGCTCTTTCAACACCTCATCTTGAACTCTTTGATCTGCTTCATCACATCAGAGATCATGATCAACTGGTAAGCTTTCACGAGAATCGGCTCGGGTCTCTCCTTTCGGCTAAGGGTATTCACCACCACGTTGGCCTTGCCCGGATGGTAATGGATCTCACAATCATAGTCCTTTATGAGCTCCAACCATCTCCTTTGCCTCATGTTCAAGTCTTTCTGCTTGAAGAAGTATTTCAAGCTCTTGTGGTCGGTGAATATGGTGCACTTCGTCCCATACAGGTAGCGCCTCCAAATCTTTAACGCGAAAACCACCGCTGCTAGCTCCAAGTCATGAGTAGGATAGTTAATCTCATGAACCTTCAACTGTCAGGATACATAGGCTATAACCCTTCCTCTCTGCATTAACACACACCCCAAACCCGAGTAGAAAGCATTAGAATAGACCACCAGATATTCACTTCCATCGGGTAATGCCAAAACAGGAGCTTGAGTCAATCTCGCCTTTAACTCATCGAACGCCTTCTCTTGATCTTGACCCCATACAAACTTTACATCTTTACGGGTCAACTTGGTTAGTGGATAAGAGATCTTAGAGAATTCTTGAATAAACCTTCTGTAATAGCCTTCCAGACCCAAGAAACTACGAATCTCGGAGGGCGTCTTTGGTGACTTCCATTGCATCACCTCCTCCACCTTTTCCGGATCCACCATAATCCCATCGGGATTCACCACGTGACCCAAGAATTGAACCTCGCGCAACCAGAATGCACACTTGGAGAATTTAGAATACAACTTCTCCCTTCTCAGCGTCTCCAACACCTCTCGAATGTGATCGGCATGCTCCTCCTTACTCTTGGAATAAATCAAGATATCATTGCTAAACACAATCATGGATTTATCCAACATCGGCCAACACACTCAATTCATCAAGTCCATAAAACCAGCTGGCGCGTTGGTCAAGCCAAATGACATAACGAGACACTCGTAGTGACCATAACGTGTGCGAAAAGCTGTTTTAGGGATATCCTGTTCTTTCACCTTTAACTGATGGTAGCCCGATCGAAGATCTATCCTCAAAAACCAACTGGCACCTTGAAGCTGATCGAACAAATCATCAATTCCCGGTAACGGATATCAGTTCTTTACTATCAACTTATTCAGCTCACGGTAGTCGATACACATCCTCATACTACCATCTTTCTTCTTCACAAATAAGAGCGGAGCACCCCAAGGAGAGATACTCGGTCTAATGAACCCCTTGTCAAGCAGCTCTTGCAATTGCTCCATCAACTCTTTCATCTCAGTCGGAGCCAACCGATACAGTGCCTTAGCAACAGGTTGGGCACCCGGTATCAAGTCAATTTGGAACTCGATCTCGCGGTCAGGTGGCACTCCTGGTAAGTATTCGGGAAACACATCTTGAAAATCACACACAATCGGTACATCGGATAGTTGTGGTGTTGGTGTATCCACATCCTTTACATAGGCCAAGTAAGCACTACATCCACGCCTCATGCACTTTCCTGCCACCACCATTGAAATCACCTTCGGAATCGTAGTGACCAGATCACCATAAACCGTCACCGAACTCCCGTCAGGCCCTGTCAAACGAAACATCTTTTTGCGACACACAATGTTCGCCTCGTAGTCGCGAATCAATCCATCCCAAGAACTACATCGAAACCACCTAAGGTCATCACGAATGGTCTAACAGGGAACTTATGACCTTCTAATTCCACATCACGCCCCTTTATCATCTCAGAAATCTTGGTAGACTTAACTATGCCAGTTTTTACATCAAAGGGAATATCTATACTCCTACTACTAATAGGCAGTTTAGCAAGCAGCAAAAATAAAACTGTTACTAGCACCAGAATCAAATAACACAAAGGCTAAAGTTTGGTTTACTAGAAACGTACCTGACATAACATCAGGGTCCGTCCTAGCCTCCTCTTGCATTATCGTAAACGCTCTGGAACTCGCCCTCTGTCCTTCTCCCCCAACCTTCTTCACCCCCAAACCTTCAGCCCTCAGCTTCTTGCAGTCCCTACTCATGTGGCCCTCCGCGACATAGTTGAAACATCTCCCTGCTTTGCATTCCCTCGCCATATGACCAGGCTTCCCACACCTGAAGTACATGTTTGATCCCAACCTATATTCGCCGGTGTGCTCCTTCCCACACTTGCCACACCTCTTCGACCCTACACCAGATGTGACCACACGTCAGTCATCCACCCATGCACCTTTGTTGCTTGGAGTGGCCCCGCCACGTCCAACCCGCTTCCCATTCCAATTCCGATCACCACCACCTTTCTTGCTACCTTCAGTCATCTCCACAGTCCTTTCATCATACAACTTCCCCGCCAAGTCAACTGCCGACCTGAACGTGCTCGGTCGGGCAGCGATCATGTGCCTACGGACATCCGTCGACAAACCCTGGATATACCTCTTAATCTTTTGTGATAAGGGTGTCACTTGATCTGGCACCAGTCATGCCATCTCATTGAATTTGGTGGTGTATTGTTGATGTGTCATTGTTCCCTCCTCCAGCTATAGGAATTCTCTTTCCACCTTATCCATTTCCCTATGATGACATAACTCCTTAATTACCAACCTTTTCACCTCTGCCCACTTCATCCTTCCAATTGCCCGACTACCCTCTGCTTGGACAATATTGTCCCACCAACACAGAGCCGAGTCCACAAGCGAGTGGGCAACGAACTTCACCTTCTGGTCTTCTCAGCACTCGCTGATATTTAGAATAACTTCTATTTCCCTAACCATCATTGAGCAGCAGCAGCAGTACCATATTATCAAAAGTAGGGGGCTTACACCTTTAAAATGCCCCATAGTTACAGCCTCGTGCTGCCTCCAACGCAGGCTCTTCTTCTTCCTCCTCTTCATCATCGGAGAGAACCGTCTCAGCCTCCGGTCGCTCTCGTCCTCTCGAGGACTTATTGCTCTCCCTTCTTTCTCCTTCCCTTATAGCCTTTATTACTTCAGTCACCATAGACGGTAAGATCGTCTGCATGACCTGATGAACTTCTTCCACAACAGCTTCCTTTACTGAGGCTCTCAAATTGGCACTCTCATCACTGCCCTCCGGATGAGGGGTCTCGGGTTCTTCATGAACCACCTTTTCAACTCTAGGCCTTCCTCTTTTGGGCTGCGGTTCAGCACCACGTCCACCACGACCTCCACCCTTCGAAGCTTTAGATGATCTACCACTGGCCATCCTCTAACACACACTGAAAGATTCAAACACCAACACGGTCATTCAAGGGAACAACTTAGTTTATGTCAAGTATAGTAAGTCCCTAATTACAATGGCCAGTTGTGATTAGCCACTTACTTTACTCTTCATACCCCAAGCCTTACCTATCCTGACTACATAAGTATCTAAATCTACAAACAGCACATAAACCACATAACATGCGCACATAATACCGGTTATCATTAAAGAAAATACCTGATGGCACGTAACTACTCAAATTGGTATCCCTTCCCTTCCCGTCCCGTTTTCAGTTTAAGTTTAGGTTTATTTTGAAATTTTACCCGTTTCACTTAAACTTTGGTTCTGATACTAACTTGTAAGGCCCCGTTCCGGGGACGCTTACAGCTGGTCAATCATCGCACATAAAACATATATTTACATTAACTTAAGTAAAACATTGCAGCAGAAACATTAAAACAAACATTCCATTTCATTAAAATAAACGCTTTTTCAAAATAATACAACATTCGTTACAAAATATCATTTGTTCGCATTATAATGCAAAAACATTATACAAAAGAATGCCATTCAAAATGAGCCGAGTAGCCGCCCCGTGCCATCCTCAGCAACCATTACATGCCAACTGGAAACACATAAAAGTCAGCGTTGCTGAGTGAGTTCTAGTTTTATAATAAAATATACTTTATCTTTCAATTAAAACCGTTCTTTATAATCGTATGTGATCATGCATTATATGTACACATAGATAATATCTTTATTATCTTCATTATTCATTCATTCATTCCATACATTCATCATTAAATCTTTACTTTCATATGGACCAATGCCATGTGCTTCACCCCACCATCATGCATAAAGCGGGTACTGGGCCTAAGGTCTTTCATAGACCCCGACATTATGCATGAATCTGACTCCAGTACCTAGGGTAAGCGGCAAGGGTCCCATACATATGGTCAATCACAAGGATTGAACCCTAGTGTGCATCCTTCTGGGGTAATTAACCCGCACACAGTTGAGCTAACACCCTTCATTGGGTGTGAACCTCCATACATTTGCTTAATCACGCGGATCAAGCCCAGTGTGCATCCTTCCGGGGTAGCTAACCCGCACACGGTTGAGCTAACACCCTTCATTGGGTGTGAACCTCCTTACGTTTGCTTGCAAGCCTTTCTTACTTTCATTCATTCATTAATGCATGCATTTGTTCATTACGTTCATCTTTTCATTATCTTCCACCTTACATTACATTATACTTTTCATTTCATTCATTAACATTCAACGTAAAGCCACGGGAAAATAATCATATATAACCAGGAACATGAATATAAACATACAACATCACCATACAAGGCACCCTCATACATACATAACATACCACATACATACCAACATGCATAAGCACCAATCATACATCGTCATCCATACTCAGCATAACATCTATGACCTCAAAAATCAACTTACTAAGCCCCCGTAAACCTTCCAATTCAAAGCCTACATAACACTTTTCCCCCGAAATCAGAAAATAAACTAAGTCCTTTTGGGCGCATGAGCCCTATTTGGGCGTATGGGCACTATTCAGTCGCATGGCCTTCCAGGTGCATGAGAACTCTTAGGCGTATGGACACTATGGGGTGAATGAACATGTAGGCGTATGGACAGTCTCCAGACGCATGGGCACTATGGGGCGTATGGACTCCCAGTCGCATAGCCTTCAGTCACATAACTTTAATGTGTATGACCTTCAGTCGCATGACTTCCATGCGTATGACCCTCAGTCGCATGGCATTCAGGCGCATGGACATCAGCCGCACGCTATTTAGACGCATGGCCCTCAGTCGCATGCCTTTCAGCTGTATGGCCTCCAGTCACATGTCATTCGGTCTCATGGCTTCCAGTCGCATGAGCCCTAGCTGGGTGCAGAATGCGGTCTCTTTGAACCTGAACTGCAGATTTCAGCCTCCGACCCTTTTCTAACATGTTCTAAGCTTAAACCAACCATCCTAAGCCCTAGAAACACTACCATAACATCATTCAAGCATCACAAGCCCAAACCACGAACCCCACTCGTTCGCACACACACACAAACACACCCGAGTGGGTTTAACACCCAATACCACCAAAATAGTTTGCTATGTGTTCCAGCCCCAAAATCAGTCAAAAACATGTAAAATAGGGATCCTAGAACTCACCTTGACAGCCTCTTCGGGTAGAGCTTCCCACAAACCCGCTTGGCTTTGACTTTTGCACTTGATTTCCAAGAAACCCTAAGTTTTTGCCCTTTTCTCCTCTCTTCTTCAATCTTGGCCGATTGAAAGGGGTGTGGGAGAGAGGAATGGGCTGCCATCCCCTTTACACCCACTCTTCCAAACTTTTTCCCTTTTTGGCAAGATTGGTCCCTCTAGTTGGGCTTTATTTCTTTTTATTCTTTTTCTTCTTTCTTTGGCTTCAAAGGAAATAACTGGATGTTACAAAACTAAAGTAGCCAAAAAGTTTCCTTTAATAGAAAGTACCCGAATACCGAGTCAAAATCAAAAGTTCAAAACATGACTTTTCATTCATTAGCATCAACTAACATCCTAGAACCATAAATTCAATCGAATTTCATCAAAATCATACAATTTCTAGAAAAGCCCCAAATTAAAGTTTCCATTATAAGTAAGTCTCAGGTTTTGATCAAAACAACATAATTCAACAAAACCAATCCGTACAAACATCATTCTATAGAATACTAACACATAATCAATCATCAATTTCCAATCAATTTCGAGTTTTGATTCATGTTTGGATATCTAGTGTTTATGTTCATCATAAAAAAAGTATATAAAATCTAACATAAAACTTATTTGAAATGCTTAGATGATGATCCCTCATATGTGTTTAATGCAAGAAACGATGAAAATCGCCACCAATATGCAAGAGCAAGATCAAAGAAGGTGCGTTTTATGTGTGTGGGTGATTTGAAATGAAAATAATGAAGGGGAAGGTAATTGGGATGGTCAAATGGTGATTAGGATTGGGTGGGGTTTTATACCTTTTTTACAGGAAAGGTTACCGTCTTTTATAAAAATCGTATTAAAGCTACGTGATTGAATTTTTTTACACCGAAACCATCAAATGCTTACATAACATCAATAAAACATTAATAACATAAAGTTATATTTATTTTTCTAGTTCAAAGGTATTTTTATAATTAGGCGTTAGAAGGGCGAAAATGCTAGAAAATTCTCAAATTTCACAACAAAATTACATAATTAATCATATAACACATAATTTCACACAAATTATGATTGTTTGAAAACCATTTTTACAACTCACCAACGTTCAAGGACAGATGCACGTACGATTTGGCAATTCTTCGAATTACCGTTAGGTGAAAGGTTCGTGAATGTTTGTGCGCCGTATGACGTATTTAAGTAAACAACATTAAATGCATGAATGTATGATCAGAAAACCATATTTGTGTTGATAAAAAAGTGAGCGGAAAATGTCGGGTGTCACATCATCCACTTGTTTAAAGAAATTTCGTCCCGAAATTAGCTAACTCCAGTAAATGACTGACGGAAATTTTGTGGTTGTCACAGAGGCACCGAAATGTGTAATAATATATTAACATAAAAATAGTCCAAGCATTTTTTACTTTTTTTTAGTTTTCTTTTACCTTTTTGGCTTTTTTGTTTGATTTTTTTATAACATGTGGAGACATTTTTCTCTCTTATTTTAACGTTACAAATTTAATACATCTGTTGCATTATTAATTTAAAATATACAACCACAATTTACGACTATAAGTATGAAAATAATTGGTAGCCTCGCTGGCTTCCCCCCTGCGGAGCTCAAGATACAATCTAGTTTATTATATTGTGATTCATTTTAATCTTTTGAACACCTAAGATTTTATTAAAAAAGGACTAGTCAGATGCTATTTAAGCTACACGAGACTAAAAGACAAAATCACACCAGTTTAGCCAATTTACGTTTACAATCATTCCCCTATTCCTTATCCATAAATGAGATATCGATTTAATTTCGCTCAAAAGCACCATTGCATCGAAGTTCATATTGTTGAAGTACTTCTCATATTTGGCTTTCCATAGATACAAAACGAAAGTTTAAATGATGACATAAACATTTGGGTATATAGGTTGAGGTGAAGGGGAAGTCCTTCACCAAATTGAAGTTATCTTAGGGAATATTGCTAGAATTGAAAACTTGGTTCCATAATTGATTGGCAAGGGCACGGTTCACCAACATTTGATCTGTAGTCTCATCCGTTTAACCATAAAAGAAACATGACGAACTAACCTAAACACATTGTTTGATCAAGGCATCCTTAGTTGGTATTTGGTTGATCGTGGTTCTTCACGCAAATATGTTGACCTTTTCTGGAAACCATTTTGTTTAAGAGAATTTGTAAAAGGCACAAAAAAATATATGGATTTGATCTTAGCTTGCATTGACCTTACCAAGAACAAACTAGTCTAATCACCTTTCTAGACTCACCGATCTCTTCTTGGTCCTTCCACAGTCTCAAGATTAAACAGGTCAAGATGAGTTTCATCTACGAGTTATCTCTATAATCCTTAGCTTAACGAGTTTATACTAATTCCTAGCTTCCCCTTGTCTTTAATCACTTTCATCATGCTACACCAAAGGTCTAGTAATGCACTATTTTAGTGCGAATGATTGGCATCGCCTAATGGCTAGATAAACAACACAAATATATCTAACTGTCAATATAAGGCTAACCCACTTGATAGAGGTTTTAACTCTTAGAGGAAAAGTTTTGAGTTCAAACCCAAACAATAGTATAATTTGGTATAATGCAAAAGTAGTATTCCTCTCTTGTTCAAAAGAAGAGATTTAACCTTTAAGCTTTCTTATTCCACTTTAAAATGTCACACCCATTTGGTTAGAAAGAACGTCTTAACAGAAGAAGGTAAATTACAAGCTAACTCTAAAAATTGATGAATCGGTATTTAGCTTAGTAAAAAAGTAATTGCAAAAACGTAAAATCAAACAAATGCGTATAACGAGAGAGAAATATGTGACAATTTCAAATCTTTGTTTAATAAAAAAATGCCATAATTCCAACTGAAATTTTGGCTTACGAAACACCGACCATTGGACTTAAGATAGTGACTTTGTTTTCAGTTTCTATAATAAGGGTACAATTACAAAATGTTTCTATAGTTGGAACCGTTTTTAATAAATTTATAAATTAAACAACTTTTTATTAAAATCCTAATTTTGAGGAGCTTAAGTTGGGGCTTGCTTTGAGGATCTTAAGCTTGGGCTTGTTACGATTTATTGAGCTTGGGCTTGTTATGATTTATTGACCTTGGGCTTGTAACGATTTATTTATTTTGTTTATATACGATAAACATATATTATTGTTTTCATCCATGTCTTATATATAAATATAAATTCATACATAACTAAATATATTAAATATTTTCATGCACGTATAGCTAATTAATTATTTTCATCATGTCTTATATATATGTATATATGTATGTATATATTATGTATATATATATGTATTATTGTTTTCATCCACGTATTTGTAATATAAATAAATAAATAATATAAATTATAAAAATTATATTTATAGATAATACGTGGATGAAAATATTTAAATAATATATATTATGTTATTTAAAAAATGATATGTACATGTATTATTGTAAAAATACATATATTATGTAAAAAACAAAAGAGTTGCAAAACATCCTTTATGTTTGGAAAAGTTACATTAATAGTCATTTAAAGATAAAAAGATCAAATTGCCCCTAACTTAACAGAAAAAGTTAACAACAATTAGTCTAAAGGACAAAATCTGTTACAAAATGTTAACATAAAAGATGTTTAAAGTACTTTTTAAAGATAAAGGATAATACCTGCAACTTTATATAAACTTAAAAGATGTTTTTTTTGTAATTTTGTCTTTAAATAATTTAATAACACATTCAAAAATATATTATAATTAAAAATATAAAATTATAATACAACATATTAGAAGTTTAAATAAGTTAGAAAAAAACACTTTTTTGCAAATGTATTTATGTATATTATTTTTTTACTTCTTTTGTACTTACATTACAAAAATTTAAATTATATGAATACATTATAAAAAAATGAATTAAACCTACCCATCCCCTAGTCCTATCCGGCTGTCCTTTTACATTTCAATCTCAAAATCTTACACGGATAAAAACATTTAGTGGGTTGTTTTCGAAAATTTAATGACATGTGTTATTATTATATCATATCAAAGAACATATGTAATCATTCTAGGATATAAAAAAATTATTTTTTTGTCTCTTTCTGATGATAAATACTAAAATTATAAAAACAATCAATTTAACTTTTTCTTTTTACTAAAATATATTAAAACAAATACATATATTTGTGTTTGTTGTATTTCATATTAAATATAATTATTTTAAATAAGTAAACTGAGCTATCAAACATCTAAAATATAAATATTTTTAGTTTAATAATTCGTTAATACATACTAATTTATATGATTCCAGACATATTTATCTTTAAATATAGAGTAATAATTTTTAATTTTATTATTTGTTGTAACTTTTAGATATTTGTTATATTTTTATTTCATCAATGGCTAATAACATCTAGAAAATAAAACTTGTTAAAACTAATGATTGTAACATATTTTATTTATCTACCAATGTAATATATGAGTTTTAACGTAGTTATATATAACCCATTAAAGGTGTCGGTAGGATGCCCCAGCGACTGGCACGTGTCACCCTATGCACAGCTTTAGTTTTTAATTCTTTTTCGCAGTTTACTTGCATTGCTTCAGTTAAATACGTTTTTTCCTAGTTAATAAAACGAACTGGATGGTTGGCACAGAGATCAGTTTGTTCCATTTTAACCGTGAGGATGTGAGTTGGGATCCCACATTGTTTTTTTCCTCTGTGCCTTTTTTTTTCTTTTTTCTTATTACTATTTTTTCTATTTTTCTTAATATATTTTTATTTAAATTACTTTTATTTTAAATATTATGTCACTAAAAGTTAATGACAATAATGTTTTATATCTGTGTTTTAATTTTTAAAAACAAAATTTTCTTCTAGCACGATATTGTCACCGAGGCAACGCATGTAACGAAATTCATAGACACTTTGCAACACACGATTAACTATGTTAGTATTTTGTAATGGTTACGCCGAAATGCGTGCAGAATAATCACGTTAATGTACATGGCGCAACATGTGTAGCGAAGTTCGTAAAAGCCCAGGCACGCCGTAAGGTGTGGTAGTTTATTGCCACCGTAACAAAGTTTGCAAACGTGTTATTAATCACTTGAATATCATCATATAGCCCCGCCGCGAAATACGGTTAACTTTACACGTTAACC
Organism: Flaveria trinervia; assembly: GCA_025506515.1. Taxonomy (NCBI): domain Eukaryota; kingdom Viridiplantae; phylum Streptophyta; class Magnoliopsida; order Asterales; family Asteraceae; genus Flaveria; species Flaveria trinervia. The sequence continues at coordinate 65,850,098 of CM046456.1, read as the reverse complement.
TCATAAAAAAAAGACTAGCAGTTTCTTGATATGAATAAAAATGTTGATCTTCCATCATACTAACGTATAATCACTGATGTTAGTCCATCACCAATGGTAAAATAAAAAAACACCAAAAAAACATGCCTAGTCAGCAACCAAATAAACAAACCACTCAATCTTCAAAAACATAAAAAACCTTTCCAATGGTAAAACTTTAAAAACACCTAAAAACATTATGACATCATTATCATATTTTACATTTATTTTTTAATATCAATCTTATATATTAATATATAATATAAAAGTTAGATACTTTTTAGATGAAAATTTTAAATTTTGAAATTAAACTTTAAATTTATAAATAATAATTTATTGTAAAAAATTAAAAATTAAATTTATTGTTTAGGCACATGAACACTGTTCAGACGCATAAACACTGTTCCGTCGCACTGTTTAGACACTTGGATACTATTCAGGTGCATGTAATTGACTTGAAATGCCCAACACTTAAATTAATATTGAAAAACTAAATATTTTATTAATATAATATATATTTTTTTCAATATTAAAACCCTACTTATGCCCACCTCTGAAAATGTAGATGTTTTTTGATATTCATCTTCATAAACTTCTATCTTAAAAAAACCCCAATGTTTTTTTATCCAAAAAACAGATTGTGTGATATTTTTAAGGGCTAAAAACATCCTATTGGAGATGCTCTTAGGATGGGGACATATGCGATCCACCATCACTTTATTTTTCAATTTAAACCCTTTAATTTCAAATCTTTCAATTTGATCAACGTATGGTATATGATATATGTTTTTAATCTATTAACTTTTTTACTATTTGAGTTTTCTGAAAAATTATGTTTGTTAATTTAGTAAAAATTATGCTTGTTAATTTAGTATAAACTAATTTGTGATTGTGTTAAATATTTTAATTCGATATCCCAATATAAATTTTGTTAAAAGTAGAGTTATATTCAAAATAAAGTACTTTTGAACATAGTAGGGTATATCAATCGATGGTAACACGTTGGTACCATGAAGAATGACACCGTTACATAAGAACAATGGTATCATTATATAATTTTTTTTAATCTATATTTGAATCTCAAGAACTGAGTCGTCAAACTTTATATTTTTCTTTTATGTACTTAATCATGTTAACGTAATTATTGCAACACGTAACGAAATTCGTAAGTGCGTAACCTTGGTGTGGACTTCATTTTATTTTCTCACGCATAGAAAACACAAAAGCCTAGAACTAATCTTGTGAGAAGATACATGGTTGCTCTATTGAAATTTCAGATAAGTAATTGCTCAAATCCACCTATACAAACTATACAAATTGTTTTAATTGTTACACCTTACCAAATGACAGATAATTACTTTCTGTTTTTTATGCTATTCTTTTTTATATATCACTAGCTGTAATAACTTGTCTATTTCATGAGTTAAATAAATAAACTAATAAATAAAATAAAATTTTATAAATTATAAAATAATGTTATAAGAAGATAAATATGAACGGGATTACATACAATTAAGGACTACAAGTAATAACAATGATATCATATTTTAAACTTTGTTTTTAAATAACATTTTCAAAAAAAATCAATAAACATTTTGTTTTAAAAAACACTGCTTTTAGAAAGAGTCATTTTTAAAATTCCATTATTATAACTTCAAGTTTTAATTATTTTTGTTTATAAAAGTTTTATTTTTTAAGAACACAAATTTTAAAAATGTTGTATTTTCAAAAAAATTATTTTTTAGAAATCTATTTTAAAAAAGTTGTTTCTTTAAAAATTACATTAATAAATAGATCTTTTTTTAATTTATTAAAAAAATTATTTTTAATCCAAAAAGAATTTATTAAATATGATTAATAAATAATGTAATTATATAATAAAAGAGATAAAGTGAACAAATTTTGATGAGAAATAATTAGGTGCTACACATGTCACATTTAGTTACTATTTTACTAAAATAAAAGAAAAATTATCTGTAATATTACTATGCTTCTTTATTTATACACGATTCATAGAATTAAATAAATAATTTCTCCAAAATTTTCAAAATTGTTTCTGAAAAAGAATCATAATCCAACATATACAAAAAATAATAAAAATTGAATGCTTACTTAAATGAGTTGTATTACGTATTTGCGTTTGTGGAAATTATTAAACCAACACCAACGACCTTTAGTTGCTCAAACTTAAAACTACCACCAAAAACACATACTACTTTTTCCTTTTTCCTTTTTAATATTCCCTACTTAATCCATTAAATTAATTTACATATATTAACATCCAATAACAAAAACCTTTTTCTTCTAATTAAGTTAACTTATTTAATAAAACATTTAGTTGTCAACTCGCATCTATTGAATATAACATTCGAATTATATTTCTTGATTATATTACAAAACAAGAAAATTAAAGAAACATCTTTATAAGTTAAAAATACGGTGTTTGAGGGTTTGAGAGTTGCCTACTGCTTTAAACAAAGTTATGTTCATTTTAGGTTAAATCGTTAGTCTTTTTGCTCTTACCCTGGTGGTACATATAAGGGCTTGTTAAGTCTTGAATTATTTTCTTTTCCTAATAGGGTAAATTATATATTTTGAAGTTTAAATGTTGATAATCCATAAAGACCTTAAATTAAGATAATGTTTTTATACATATTCCATTTTTTATGAGAATCATGCCTCAACAACTCACTATGATGAACCAAATGAGTTTAGGCACACCAAATTTGCAAAAACCACTATGCAAAAGTGCAAAGCCAACTTTGAAAATCAACTAATACATAAAAACACTCACCTTTCCTTCCGTACAAATACTTAAACCTTCTCTTAATCTCCATCACACAAGAAAGTTCAGGTTGTGTTTTCATTTTACAAAATGGCATCCTGCAACAATTCTTCACTTATTATTGGATTTCTTGTGCTTGCATTCATACATTTCATGATGTGCAATGCGCTGAGTCCTAACTACTATGACCAAACATGTCCCATGGTCGAATCAATGGTTACAGCTGCTGTGAAAAAAGCCATGTTGAATGATAAAACAGTTCCTGCTGCACTCCTTAGGATGCATTTCCATGATTGCTTCATTAGGGTAAATCAAATGCATTTCAATTCTACATTTTTTTATCAAAACTTTGTTTTTAGGTGTTAATTCGCTAGCGCGTACTAACGTTGATCATGGGTGTTTCTCGTTTAATGAAATCTTGGTTTTGAAGGGATGTGATGGTTCTGTGTTGTTGAACTCAACTGCAAAGAATCAAGCTGAGAAAGATGGGCCTCCAAACATATCTCTTCATGCATTTTATGTCATCGATAACGCAAAGAAAGCATTAGAGGTCGCGTGCCCTGGTACTGTTTCGTGTACTGACATCGTAGCTTTAGCAGCAAGAGATGCAGTTCATCTAGTAAGCCTGTCTTCATCCTTCATATAGATATGATTCAATCGCAGCATCAAATACTAAACTCCTTTTGCAAATATTTGGTTTCCCCATACTAAAACATAGTACACATTTTCTATCTTGATGCACTAGCTAGTAATAATCGTCAAGATTAATCATAAAAGATAATGAAATAGACATGCTAACCCCTAATATTACCAAAATGAAAATTGATCACAACTTTTTTCAATCATGAAAATTGACTTCATGAACCAATAAAGAAGACACACATACTAGGGAGTGTAATTTCCGACGATTATGTGGACCAACGATGCCATGATTAATCGGAAAGTACACTCTCTACGAGTAAATCGCGCCTATCTAGTCTACCGTAGATGAAAGTTTCTCTCATGGGCTAGAGATTCTTATCATCTAACATTGATCCTTATACCCTACCAATAAACCTATTATTAGTAAGATTTTATTGGATATGTTTGCTTGTCTTTTTTATGAACTTGGAAAGTCAAAGCAAATAAACCCTAATCATGTAATCACATGACTTGGATAAAGCATAAACCCTAGTTTTATTTTTACAGTCCGGAGGTCCCACTTGGATTGTGCCGAAAGGGCGAAAAGATGGAAGAGTCTCAAAAGCAACAGAAACTAGACAGTTGCCGGCTCCCACCTTCAACATATCTCAACTCCAACAAAGTTTTTCACAAAGAGGTCTTTCTATGAATGATCTAGTTGCACTTTCAGGTAAAGTCCATTTTTATTTCACTAAAATAAACATCTTAAACAATAAACTATATAAAACTTTGCCAGATTCACTAACTTTTTATGCACAAACTTATGTAGGTGGACATACACTTGGGTTTGCTCATTGCTCCTCGTTCCAAAACAGGATCCACAACTTTGCAACCACACAAGACGTTGATCCATCGATGCAACAATCTTTTGCAGCAAGCTTACGTCGCGTGTGTCCAATGCATAACAAGGTGAGAAGTGCGGGTGCAAATTTGGACTCAACCCCTACAACCTTTGACAATAGATATTATAAGTTACTTCTTGAAGGCAAGAGTATCTTCACATCTGATCAAGCGTTGCTCACCAACCCGACAACCAAAAGATTGGTCACAAAGTTTGCGTATTCACGAGAAGAATTCGAGAAGGCATTTGTGGAATCCATGATTAAGATGAGCAGCATAACTGGTGGACAAGAGGTTCGGCGGAATTGTAGATTTGTAAACTAATTTCGTGATTGTGATCATTCTTATTCGGTTTCTTTGGTCTTCTGTTTTTAATTTCATATTTAAGGATCTAAAATTAATGGAGTGTTGTAAAGGTGTGCATGTTTGTTGAACTTTTGTATTGTTTTGGATCGTGTAAACAGTAAAGCATCATTGAACAAATAATATGTTGAAAATTACGAATACCTATATTGTTGGAAAGATATCAAAATGATTCAATATAATTTAGTGTCAAACCATGTTAAATGTAAAATTTAAAACTGTTGTGTAAAAGTCATAATAGGAAAAATAAAGACAACAAAAGTTATTCCGGTGAGGGGATATTAAACGAAATTAAAAACCCAAATTTCTTTTAATCAGTACATCAAAGGAAATCCAGAAATCTCAAATCTTGTTTAAATCAAATGAAGAAATATATGTACTCAAGGATAAAAAGTTTGATGAGAGTAACCATAACAAAAGTCAAAATCAAAAACGATCAAATCTTGATCACTGAAAAAATGTTCTTGATCGAATCTGTGAAGGAAATCAAACTTCTTGCTTCACTGGTTATTGAAAAAGGCAATTTGCCATGGAAAGAAAAGTCAGACAATATATATATATATATATATATATATATATATATATATATATATATATATATATATATATATATATATATATATATATATATATATATATATATATATATATATATATATATATATTATATATATATATATATATATATATATATATATATATATATATATATATATATATATATCTATATATATATATATATATATATATATATATATTCAAGAAAGGAATATGAAGTGGGACTATAGATTGATAAAGGTTACTAATAATAACACACCTATCATATAAATCAACACCATATTATATGTCATGTATAGCATTATACGAAGCTATTTGTAACTAATATCCGACACTTCAAGTCAAATAAATGGTTTTCAAAAACTCTACATGACGTGTATAGTTCATACACTATGTATGGCCTCTTTAGACAACAAAATAGTCAAACTGTTTGTGTTCGTAAGTGAAAAAATATGCATATATGAATATGTGCATCTATGCATACATGTGTATGTGCATCTATACATAAAATTCAATGCAAAACAAGCTTTGAAGTGTATCTTTAAAATACAAAACAACTTTAATAATAATGGACAAATTCATAATGCGAATCAAAACCTAAACGATGTATATGACTTTTGATTTAAAATAATTAGTAATTTTATGGGAAAGAAATATTATAAACAAATATGCTTTGAGTAAAATTAAAATAAAATATGTGGCTAGAAATGATTCATTTGATTATTTACAAAAAGTTAGTTAACTTTTTAAAAATAAAAATAAGAATATGTGGCTATAATGGTTCTTTTGATTTTTTCTAATTTTTTGATTCTCATTTAAAAGCCTCTCTCTCTCTCTATATATTATATATATATATATATTATATATATATATTATATTATATATATATATATATATATATATATATATATATATATATATATATATATAGGGAGGTTCCTCTAAAAAATAACTTTTCCCTAATAATACTAAGAAGTAATCTTAGCCTTCTAATTATCTAATTAAGGGCTAGAATCAAAGTGTAGAAAAAATAAGCAAGCAATGATGATTTTGGTATTTTATAATGTTACTCACAATTGTTGACTTTTTTTATAATTTCCCCCCATTTTTTTAAATGCTAATAACTTTTTTCATACGACATTATTTTTTAAATATATTATACCATAAAATCAAGCATTTTTTCCTCTTTAAATTGAGTATAGTATTGTCATACTTTTTTTACAAAAAGTTCAATTACGTGAAATTATGCTGCATTTTTACTTGTGCTGGATTTTATAGAACAGCATAAAATTGTGTTGTATTTCATAAAACGTCACAAACTTGTGTTGTATTTCATAAACACAGTATAGTTGTGTGATGTATTGCGTCAAACAACACATTTTTGTGTTGTATTACATCAAACAACACAAAATTATGTTATATTTCATAAAAACATCATAGTTTTATGTTGTTTTGCGTTAAACAAAACAGTTTTGTGCTGCTTTTTCAAATAGCACAGTTTTGTGCGGTTTTGCGTAACATGCTATGTTGTTTTACGTCAAAACAATAAGGTCTAGTGTGTTGTTTTTGTGGTGCATTATGTCAAAATATCAAACAACATAGAAATAAAACATCTTTTTTTTTTTAATGTTCACTATTTTGCGTTAATATAACACGTTTTGTGTTGTTTTGCGTTAATACAACAATCTATGTGTTGTCTTGTTTCGTTTTTAACAAAAAAGACGTTGTGTTGTTTTAACTCAAATAATTTTGTTTTCAAACGTGTTGTTTTATGACAAAATAATATGAATTCTGTTTATTTACCGCACAATCTAGTACTTTAAAAAAAATTCAACACGATCTAACATTTTAAAATAATTCAGCATAATCTAGCATGTTAAAAATATAGCACAATCTTGCATATAAAAAAATCTAGTACATTACATTTGAATTTGTGCTACATTTTAATAAACTACAAAAGGGACTAATGGGTGTGTTTTAAGACTAAAATACCCTTCATTACTAAGAATTAAAAATGTCACATGTCACCATGATATTTATTCTTAAGCAACCTAGGCAACTAATTATTCTTAGTTGAACCTCTACCTATACATACATACATACATACATACATACATACATACATACATACATACATACATACATACATACATACATACATACATACATACATTACATACATACATACACATACATACATACATACATACATACATACATACATACATACATACATACATACATACATACATACATACATACATACTACATACATACATACATACATACATACATACTACATACATACATACATACATACATACATACATACATACATACATACATACATACATACATACATACATACATACATACATACATACATACATACATACATACATACATACATACATCATACATACATACATACATACATACATACATACATACATACATACATACATACATACATACATACATACATACATACATACATACATACATACATACATACATACATACATACATACATACTACATACATACATACATACATACATACATACATACATACATACATACATACATACATACATACATACTACATACATACATACATACATACATACATACATACATACATACATACATACATACATATATATATATATATATATATATTCAAGAAAGGAATATGAAGTGGGACTATAGATTGATAAAGGTTACTAATAATAACACACATCATATAAATAGACGCCCTTTTATACGTCACGTATAGCATTATACGAGGCTATTTGTAACTAATATCCGACACTTCAAGTCAAATCAGTCGTTTTCAAAAACTCTACACGATGTGTATAGTTCATACACTATGTATGGCCTCTTCAGACAACAAAAGTAACGACGGTCACATCAACTATTTAAAAAACTTATATGTGACCCATAGCGGCATACGCTAGGGTGGACACGTATAGCTAGCTTACCAATAGGTGTAGAACCGAAGCACTAAATTCGTTGAAAATTTTTTCATCATTGAAACAAAGGCAAATGTTTAATCTTTTACATATAGATGAAAATTAACATGAACATTTATTTTGATTTGTTACCCTGATTAATTCGTCTCGAAACCAAAAACTCGTATATTGTTCTCATGACCATTAACGTTGATTTTGATTCGTTATAGATGACCTAGAAACCCGAGTATTGTTATCACTAGAATAATTGGTTGTGATTCGTTGTAAACGATTGAAAATCCCGTGTCTATGTGACCAAAAAAAACTAGGACGTACTTAATTTGAAGCTGTTAATAATTAAAATCAAAGTAGTAGTAGCTGAAATTTGGTCCGAAGTTATATGATATTAATCAAGGCTAAGATCGATTTGATCCGAAACCGGTAATGTTGATATCAATTTCGATCCAAAACTCGTAGATCTGATATCAATTCGATGAGCTCGTAGAGTTGATATCAATTGGATCTAGAACCAATGAAGTTAAAATCAAGTTAAATTGGAAAAAGTCACTAACAAATTATTATAGAAGTCATCGGAAGACTACAGATATATGAAAGAACGTATTAAGAAATCAAGCAAAGAATGTAACAATAATTATAATAAACTTTTATAAGCAGATACAAAAAGAAAATTCAAAAAACAAATATTTAAATATGTGTGGTCATAGAAATTCAAGTCAAGGAAGTTCAGACTTCAGAACATGTTAGAGGCAAAAATAAGCATTCTTTTAAAACTAAACGAGTTCAACAGAATAATAGCAAAATAAGATGCTTTAAATGCAACGAATTTGGACATGAATGTTCAAAATGGGAAAAAAAATAAAAAAATAAAAAAAAGGAGAATGATATGATCGAGGACGATAAACCTATACTATTACGAAGATAAACCATATGACAAATAAAGATTGAAGAGCTTCTTAAAGTAGATTTAGTCTAGGGAAATGTTTAAGCTAAACTTCAACGGGATAGGAAATAAAGGTTTAGGGAAACAATTGAGATAAGAAAATCCAGAATTTTAAAAGGTGCACAATAATTTCTAAACTTTAGGAATTATGTTGTAATGATTTTCCACGGATTTATTTAAAAAAATAAAAAAAGATAAACAATAAGAAAGACTAAAATATGGATTTAGAAGTTAAATGAGAAGGATAAATAGAAGAGGACTGAAAAAATTAAAGGAGTTATTGAAAACATTATTTTGGAGAATCAAGTTCAAGAAGCAACGAGTAACAATATCAATTTAGGTTCTTTTTTAAAATTCTTTTCATTGTCAAGATACTTAATTCTACATATTTTGTTTCGTAAGTTTTTATTTTATTTTAGTTTTAATTGATCTAATAGTCATGCCCGGCTAAAACAATCTTAGTTTCACATTAAGTTTAATTTCTTTGATTTGGTTTGAATTTATGTGAAATGTTTAAAAGATATTTTTGTTTTAATGGTTTATTTGTGTAAGGCCCAGTTCGGAGAAAGCATCACAATTGATTAATCATGGCATAAAATCATTTTAAAAATAAAACAATGCAGCAGAATAAAATAAACATTCACTTAAAACTTGCAAATGATATTGTAATCATACATTTGTCATTCAATTGTAAACAAAACATAGTAATTTTTCTTAAATTACAATTAAAAGATCTCATAAACAAGAATGTCATCCATTGCCATCCAAGTAGCCCCAACCTGGTGTCATCCTCAGCATCAGTATTACCTACCAACTATTATACATAGAAGTCAGTTTTGCTGAGTGAGTTCTAGTTTTAAATAATATAAGAAAATATAAACTTTATCCTTCATATAATGATCATGCATACATCATAATACATAACATTGCGTCTTAAAAAGCATGTTCATTATCTTTCTTTCTTTCATTATCTTTCACTTTATCGTAAACGAGATTGCACCAAGCAAGAGCTCTCTATAGATCGACAACGAATGTCAATCCCTATTGGTACACATCATCATGGTAGCTAACCCCCAACAGTTAATTCACACTACAAGGCACATAGCCCTCTCATGAATACAGATCAATCATCATACATCAGACTCACATAAGTGAAGTCTATCGTAGTGCTTGCAAGACTTTTCATTATCAAACAGGCCCAAGGTAACATTCATTAAGTTCTACTTTTCATTAATATTATCTTTCATTAAAATATATAATACTTAACTTTTTAAGTACACAACATACCAAGTACTAGTCATCATAAAACATAGTCGGCCCTTCGCGAGACAACGGGGGTTCTGGGGCGACAACCCCTTAAAGCGGGTTCCTAGGGGCAATAGCCCCTAATGGGGTCCATGGGGCAACGCCCCTGGCTAGGGTCGTGCTGCCAGGTCAACGCGGAATTTTTTATTTTTAAACATTTATATAACATATTTTGTTATAGAAAAATCGATCTTTCTGTTAAAACCTCTTAAAATCTTGTCTTTTAAAAATGTACATTTAGTGTGCATAATAGTCCCAAAACAAGGAAAAACTATAAACAAGGGGATCTAGAACTCACCTGGATACCGTAAGTAACTTCTAAACTAAGCTTTGTAGGCTAGGATCACATTACATCAGTAGGGATGAGCTCGGTACCGTACTTGTACCGAACCGGTACCGATACCAAAAGTACCCGGTCCTGAATTTTATAAAAAGCGAGTACCGGTACTGGTACTGAATTTGATATATGGGTACAGGTACCAGTATTGGTATTTCGGTACCGGATACCTCTTTGGTACCTGTTACCTCCACAAATTATTTTTAGGCTTACTACATGGTGCATGTTTGGTTATGGTACCTAATATTTGTTTTTGTACATGTTACTTGGTACATATTTGATACTCAATACCTTTAAAAGTTTATATTAGCTAAACAAAAATAAAATATTAAAAAGCATCCACATAAAATAATAGTTTCTTTACTTATTTTTTGCTAACTTAATACACCGTTCATTTCTATTAAAATCATTAGTATATCTATTGACATTATATAAGTTGATGGGATGAAAAGTATTACAAAACAAATAAAAGCAAATTCCAAAATAACATATTTGTATTCGGGTACTAGCATGACTATATAGGACTTTTGGATAAAGTACCGGTACCGGTACCGGTCAGTTCGATCCCGAAATATAAGAAAATCAAGTACCGGTACCGGTACCAGTACCTTATATATTTTTGGTACCAGTTGGGTACCAGTACCGGTACGATACGGGTACCGGTACAGGTACTAGGTACCAAATGCTCATCCCTACTATACAGCCTGTATATAAGTTAACACTTAATGGGTTAATTTCTGTCTAATTTCGCTGCCAGATAAGCAGTTTCGCAAGGCAATTTCACCCAACTTTCGTTGCAATTTCATGGCTGCGAAATTACCTGCGAAACTATGGTTTCGTAGAAAACTCGCAGTTTCGTAGCTTGAACACCCAATTTCACTGGATGCACAAATAGTTTCGCAAGATCCACAGACAGTTTCACAGTACGCATAAAAATTATGAACCACCCGTTTTTAACCCAAAATCGCAACTTTTTACGTCCAATCTCTTAGTTTATCAACCATGAGGCTGTATCTAAGCTTTTTACATGTTTTCATACATAAAAATGTGACTTTTATACGATTCTTTGCAACTTTTTAATACCCAAAATCCTAGAATCCGTGTTTGATCTACAGAAGGGCTTAGAGGCCAATTCTTACCTGGATTTGTTGCTCCTTTCTTATGGCTTGATGCTCATGCACCCAAATCTTCAATATCTTAACTTTTAAAGCTCTAAATCTTGAGTTTTCTTCACTTTCTCTCTCTATTTTCTCTTTCTAGAATTTGGTGGCTAGAGTCTAAATGAGGAAGATGATGGCCAGTTGAGTGGCTTAAGGGCTAATTATGGGCCTTTAATCCCTTAGGCTACTACCCAATAAGGCTAATTTAGCCATGACCATTTCTTTCCTTTATTAAATACCCATTAATTAAGCCTATTGTTAGGTCTAGGATCAGTAGATCTAGTCCATTTTATATAGGCTTAGTACTTGATTTAATATATGTAATGAATGGTTGTAATTCATTATTGTGTATGCATTATATGTATAGGTTAACCCATATATATGTTGTTGATTTATGTATGTTTGTAGGTACAAACATTATACTTAGTCAATTTCAGAAATTGACTAAGTGTAAGAAAGATCTACAGATGAACATTTTGTTCTTCCGTAGATATGTTTCTTACAAGTAAAAAACATCTGAAGATCATCTGCGGATGAACCATCAATTGGAGTGAAGTGAGAATTCCAAGTGAAGATTCCTACGGAAGAACAATTGCTTCGGAAAAACAAGTTTGCTTCGGAAGAACAAGTTTGCTTCGGAAGAACAATATTGCTTCAGAAGAACAAGATTGCTTCAGAAGAACAAGATTGCTTTAGAAGAACAAGAGTCCTAAGGAAGAACAATCAACTACGAAAGACAATACTCCTGCAGAGTCCAAACACTTGTATTCAAACAATACAAGTGCTACAAGTCAACAAGTCAGTTATGTTTTGAACATGAACAACACCTCACTCACAAAACATGAAACATGTCTTCTATATAAGTCATCAGAAGATGAATCTCAATTGTGGCACAGAAGGCTTGTCCATTCTAACATGAAGAACATAAACAAATTGGTGAAAAATGACTTAGTCATTGGACTGCCAAAGAAAAAGTTTCATTGCTCAACTCATTGTTCTTTTTGTTACAAAAGAAAACAACATAGAATGACTCATAAATCCAAAATTATCAATACTAATACTACACCACTCAAATTGCTTCACATGGATCTGTTTGGTCCTACCAATTTGATGAGCATTGAAAAAAAGCAATATTGTTTGGTGATAGTTGATGATTTATCAAGATTTACATGGGTCTTTTTCTTAAAACAAAAGAGTGAAACATCAGAAACATTAATGGACTTTCTCATCAAGATTGAGAATCAACTTGATGCAAAGGTTAAAATTTTTAGGAGTGACAATGGTACTGAATATGTCAGTTTTGAACTGGATTCATTTTGCATGAGCAAAGGTATTGCAAGGAAATTCAGTGCACCAAGAACTCCACAAAAAAATGGAGTTGCTGAAAGAAGAAACAGAACTCTCATAGAAGCAGCCAGAACAATGTTAGTTGATTCACAATTGCCCATCACCTTTTGGGCTGAGGTAATGAATACTGCATGCAATGTTTAAAACAGAACATTAAATGTCAGAGAACACAACAAAACTCCTTATGAGCTCTTATTTAAAAGAAAACCATACATAGGGTATCTTAGAGTTTTTGGGTGTCATTTATCTATTTTAAACATAAAAGAGTCATATGGAAAATTTTTAGAAAAAGCATATGATGGTTTATTTGTTGGATATTCTTCAACATCTAAATCTTATGGGATCTATATTCCACAACATAACATTGTGGAAGAAACTCCTAATGTATCCTTTGATGAATCTGTATTCACTAAATCAGTTAAAGGTTCATCATGATTGTTTGACATAGATGCTCTGACTGAATCATTTAACTATGTTTATTTGAACACTGCAGGATCTGATAAAGTATGTTATCCATTTGTTCTACCTCATATGAATGAAGTAACATTATCTGTCGATCCTCCAAGGATACACACATCCTCAGGTGGAAACACTTCAACACTGTGCATCAAGAGATGTGAATGTTGTCCCTGCAACAGATCCATGCTCTCAAGTGAATACAACAAACATGGGAAATGTTTCAAGTCCTCACTTATCATCCGGAGAAGTTGTTGTAACTCCTACCGAAGAGCTAAAGGATTCCGGAGAAGGTCCCATAACTCCCACAGAAGAGCAAACTAATTTCGGAGAAGTTCCTATAACTCCTACAGAAGAGCAAACTGATTCTGGAGAAGCCCCTATAGCTCCTGTAGAAGACAATCATGATGCTACTGATAATCAAGCTACTAAAGATCATTCAACACCACATGTTGAACATTTTGACTACTTCCTAAACTCTCAACCTAGTTTGGATTAGTCTGCACCAATGAATATGACTAACCTGGAATCATCTATTCTAGTTGAATCAACTCCATCAACAAGAATCAATAAGACTCATCCAGTCAACAACATCATTGGAGATCTTACAAAGAGAACTACAAGAAGTCAAAGTGGCACTGCCAACATTTGTCTTTTTAGCTATTTTCTTTCACAAGTGGTTCCTCCAAACATCACTTTTGCTTTAAAGGACAATAGCTAGATTGAAGCTATGCAAGAAGAGCTTCAAAAATTTAGAAAGCAAAAAGTATGGTCTCTAGTTGATTTACCAGAAGGCCAACATCCTATTGGTACAAGGTGGCTATACAAAAACAAGCTGGGTGATAGAGGAATCATTGTAAGAAATAAAGCAAGGTTGATTGCACAAAGATACACACAAGAAGAGGAAATAGACTATGATGAAGTTTTTGCACTAGTTACAAGAATTGAAGCCATAAGAGTGTTCCTAGCTTATGCATCTTATAAGAAGTTCACTATGTATCATATGGATGTCAAGTGTGCATTCCTATATGGGAAAATTGATGAGGAAGTTTATGTGTCACAACCCCCTGGTTTTGAAGATCCTTATTATTGTTATAGGGTATACAAGCTTGACAAAGCCTTGTATGGTCTTCACCAAGCACCAAGAAAGTGGTATGAAACACTATCATCTTTTCTGCTGAAGCATGGCTACAAAAGAGGAACCATTGATCAAACACTCTTTCTCAAACAAGAACATTAAGATCTCTTAGTTGTTCAAATATATGTTGATGACATTATATTCGGATCAACTAATAAGAGATTGTGTGTAAATTTCAAAGAGCTGATGAAATCTGAATTTCAGATGAGTTCAATGTGTGAATTGACTTTCTTTCTTGGTCTTCAAGTTCATCAAAAACCAGATGGGATATTCATCAATCAAGAAAAATACACATATCAAATTTTGAAGAAATACAATCTTGCTGATGTATCCTCATGTAAAACACCAGCATCAACAATTGATAAGATTGTACCTGATCCTTCAGGAAAAACTATTGATCAAAAATTAAATAGATCAATGATAGGATCACTTATGTATCTAACTGCCAGTAGACCTGACATTATGTTTGCTGTGTGTGTGTGTGCTAGGTACCAATCTGATCCAAAGGAGTCTCATTTGAATGCTGTGAAAAGGATTTTTAGATATCTCAAAGGAAAACCAAGACTTGGTCTTTGGTATCCAAAGGATGCTGACTTTACACTCTACTCACACTCAGACAGTGACTATGGTGGTTGTAACAGTAACAGAAAATCCACAACTGATGGATGTCAATTTATAGGACCAAGACTAGTATCATGGCAGTGCAAGAAATAAGCCAATGTCTTTGTATCCATAGCTGAGGCTGAGTAGATAGTTGCTTCAGCTGGTTGTTCTCAAGTTCTTTGGTTGCAAAACCAATCAGTCGCTACCTTAAGGCATGCCTTGACTCCAAGAGCTAACTCGCTGGGGCTTGCTTTCCTGCCTAGCACTCTTTGCAACGTTGTTGGAGATAGGAATGAAGCCTATTTCCCTTACAAAAATATCAATAGGATTGGAAGAGAACGATGTAGATTCAGAAGGCTACTTAATTCTTTCGAGTAAGCAAGCGCATTAAAGCCCCTTTTCAACTACCTCAAGTAGGGTGCCAAGACCCATCGTAATTGTATTTTTTAGCTTAATCCCATTAATTGTCATCTTTATTTCAAAAAAAATTATACGGAGGAGAGGACTGATTGAATGAATGTCATTTCACGCTGATAGGAATGGGGGTTGCTTAGGTTAGTTAGCGGAGGATACCCCAGCTCTAACAAACTTTTCTTTCTCATAGAATTAGAGAAATTCTTAGATTCTTCTTCCTTCTTTCGGTAACATATACCAAGATAGGCTGGGAAATCCCCCTTCGATAGACAGGTGGCGACTTGACTTCTAAGTAAGGACAGGAACACCCGTGCCCAATCAAACACCACAATCATGAAAAGCACCTGAACCAAGACCTAAAGTTGGTCTCTCACTCAAAAACAATACGGGAAGCAAGTTCTTTCAATACCGAAATTAGTCATTGTTGAGTCTCAAGGTAGTCTATTTGGTTACAACTTCCTTCAAACTTCAATTTACATAGACAATTTTACTGCTATGTTTATAACTACTAATCCTGTGCAACATAGTAAAACAAAACATATTGAAATAAGATATCATTTTCTGAGAGATTGCTCAAAAAAGGGTTTGATTAAGTTAGTCAAAGTGGATACAACAAATCAGCTTGCTGATTTATTTACTAAAGCCTTTGATTCAGTCAAATTTAATTTTCTAATTGAGTCTCTATGCATGATTAACTTAGATTAATCAATTTGAACAAACAAAATATTGTGTGTAATGCTGCTTTAGCATGACATATGCTTGGGAAATGATAGTACACTATATCTTTGCTTATTCTTGAATTCTTAAATATCATTAAATCTAAGCAAGTTTCTTGATATGTGAGTAGGTTCATCTGAGTGGAAACTACACTTAGTGCATGCCAAACATAATACAAAATGATTGTTCGAGGGAAACTTCATTTTGAGGATACAAAGTGAGTCTTATTCTAATGTAACCAAATCACTCATCTAAGCACATTATGTACTGACACTTTATAATATCTATCTTTGCAAATCATACTCCCTCTGTTTTGTATAAACAAAGACCTGCGTGTATGATCACCATACTGTATATCAGATGTCAAAGGTGAAAAGATCATGATCCTTATCATCCCCCTGTTTTGTGTAAACAAAGATATGGGTTAAAGGCACCTCTGTTTTACATGAGTAAAGAACTAGTGACCTAATGATGATCATATCTAAGCTCTCAAAAGAATCCAATATGATTAATTGTATATTAACCTAGAGCTTTTATATCAATGCATTAATGAGATGTCAAATGCATTTCAAGATAGAACTTATATCTTAAAGTACATAGTTATTAAGTGTGAAAAAGTGATGATTTGACTTGCAAAGGAAGGACAAAAGAAAAAAAACAAAAGAACAACTGCTCTACATACTAAACTAGGGTATGGAGCCGCGTCGGTCTTCGTGAATTGAATGTGAAGCCCATAATAGTTATTTCCTAATCAATATGAAAACATGATAAACATCATGCCTAGTTAATACATTAGCTCTTGTATGGATTTAAGTGGACAATATACTTACAATTAGAACTATGTTCAGGTATTAATTCAATAAAATAACTCATCAAGAAGAGGCTTAGCATTATAGTATGATCCTATCATATGTGTATATATGTTTGTGCATCATCATACAGTTAAATAACACTCATGATATTCTTCTTAGAAATCTATGATAAATGCATACTGTCATCATTAATCACAGATTTAGGGGGAGTAGAATACATGAAGATAAGTTTATCAATCAGCAGCTTTATCTATTTCATTATCAATTTGAAGGAATTAGAACCCGAGCACCAACTTAGCTCATGTATACATGAAGTTTTTTTCTTTTAAATTACTTAAGCTTTCTTGTGCTCAATTGTCATGAATACAAAGTCAACAAGGTCCAAAAGCAATAAATGGTTCTAAGCAGTGGACCTGGAACATATAAAAAAATAGGTTTTCTGCATAGTGCCATCTTAAGTATCAGCAGAAGCTACAGTGTCATCTTAAGCATCAGCAAAAGCTACATTGTGGAAGATTTAAATGCTTATCCATAGATTGGTAAACTACGGATGAGCAAATATAATATAATTTCATAGTTTGGTAACCTATGAAAATTTAAGTTATACTTCATCAGTAAAAGTCGTTAAGACATCCGTAGATGATTTATGGAATCCGTAGATGATCTGCAGAAGAACTTAGAACAGAGAAATATTGTTGAGGGTCCCACTTCATTAAATAAATAAAATTAATGTGTCTGAGAAAGTATAAATGATGTTCTTTGACTTCAAAAATCATTATTCGCTTTTTCAGTTCACTTTTTCAGACCTAGAAAAACACGCAATCAACAAACTTTTCCCCCTTCTATAACATTCAAATATTACAGAATCAAAATATCAAACAAACATATATCTCTGCTCCCTGATCACTATGTTCAAGGTAAAACATGTCGTAATGTTCAATAATGAACCGTTTGATTCTCGTATAATCTCATAACGGTTTGTATTCTCATATCAATAATGTGATTCTAACGAAATCTTCTTTATTCTTATGAAAAGATGGATAATCGATTTGCGAGAGAGCACAGTGTGTGTACTTTCTTAAATCTTGACGACTCTGTTTCAGAAGGGTGTCAAGACATTATCCGATATCTAAGAAGATCCAAGCTGGTGTATGCCTTATCAGTAGAGCCTGTGATTCATCAATCGCACATAACTGATTTCTGGAACTCCACCTAAATAGAAGAAGATGGTCAAGTTATTGTGGCTGATGTGAAGAATCAAAGACTGAGAATGGATGAACAGACAATAAGAAAGGTTCTTGAGTTGGGAGATGTAGAAGCTGGTCACCCTGATGTGTTCGAGAATGAATACATAGAGAAAGTCTTTCTTCTAGTGGGGTATGATGGTGAATTCGAGGAGGGAGAAATCAAGAAAGGAAGACTCTACAAGCCATATAGATTTCTCTGCCACACTTATCTTAGGTGTATCTCAAACAGGAAATCGGGACTTGATAGATTTTCAAGGCATATCTCTTCAGGCATTATTGGTGTCTTTGAGGGAAGAACCTACAATTACTCAAAGTACATCTTCAACTGCTTTTGTGATCATATCAAAATACAGAAGGCTGACAAAATGTACATGTTTCCAAGGTTTTTGCAACTAATCATCAATGCTGATCTGCCTGGGACTGCTATAGATGATGATGTGTTTGTTCAAGCACACCTAGGTAGATCTGTTCTGAATAAAATATCCAGGAAGTATGAAGGAGGATGCATGCCTATGTTTGCTCATATGGTAGATGCTAATGCAAATATTCCCCAAGAGCTTGTGTGAGAAGATCTATATGAGGGTTCAGCAACCAACTCTGTACAAGCCACTCACTCACCAGATCTATCACCCATGCACCAACAACATTAATCTCCATAACACCCTTCACCTACAAGTCAAAACACTCAGCCCATTTCACCCATTCTCTCTGTTCACTCTCAACAATCTCCCTCATCCAGTCAAGACACTCAGCCAATCTCTCCTCTTACTCTTCAGTCACCAGCTAGCCAACACACAGAACCTATCTCTCCAATTATAGAAAAGCAATCCACTAAGAGCTTTCACACAGGAGAAACAGTCTTAGTCTCTCAAGCCAGTACTGTTCAATTATCATTATCCAAGACTGAATCTCTTGTCCATTCAAATGAGACTGAACCAGTTTCACCAGTCATTGTCAATCAGCAGCAACAACAAACTCATCAAGATGAACCTGTTCAAGCAATAGAGGAGTGCTTCAGTTCAGCAAGTGTGGCTCATACTAAGATCATAAAGATGAATTGCTGATCAACAACAAGAAGAAGATAAGTATGAGGAAGTGATTGCCTATGATGAAGACGACTTCAGTGATGAGGACATCCCAATAAGCAAAAGCTATCTAGCGGCTGAATACAACAAGCTTGTGATAAAGTCTAACTGCAAAAAGAAAAGAATTCAAGAGCTGAAAGGGATTGTAAAAAAAGTATGTTCAGCTGATGCAACAAAAAGCAATCATCACAAGATTAAGAGAAGATGCTCAATGCAAGAATGAAGTCATTGATACTCTATTGAATCTTGTTGAAGAACAAAAGGAATCTATTGCTAAACAAAAGGATGAAATAGAAAAGCTTGTGTTGAAGAGCAACCAAGCCAACAAGACTATTGAAGAACAACATGTTGAGGTACAAAGAAAGAATGAAGAGGCTGAGGAGATGAAGATGAAATAAGTGCCCTGGAATCTAAGTCTGCAACTATATCAGTACAACCAAAAGAACCTGCAACATCCTCTAAGCAACTGATTCTATATTCAAGGAAGAGAAAGTACTTAGGCTCTACAAAGAAACATGCAATCAATATTGATGATTCACCTAAAAGATCAAGGAATACATCTTCAAAGCACACTGCTTCAGTAAATGTTTCAACATCAAAGCCAGTTACTTCTGATAAAGCTGAGAGTGATGCTGAATGGAAAGAGCTGACCGGAGAAGATTCTAACAAAGAACAAGAAGAATCAAAGGCTGATGATCTTTTGACAACAAAAGACATAATGGAAGAAAGGCCAGAATCATCTGTGTTTATGACCTTGATCAATCATGGGTTCCCATTTGACATGGTTGAAAGGAGTAACTTGACTGAGATTAAAGATATGCTAAAAGAGTTTGATTTTGCCAGATTCATAATTCCAAATTTTGACTATAAAGCATTCACCACTTTTCAAGCCATTCAGAAAATCAAGAAAGACCTAGGTCACTATGATACAACAAAGCTTAGCAAATACAATATGGTATGTTGGCTACAGGGTCATAACTATAAGGCTCATGAGCTTAAAGGAAGAAGTGTTGTTGAGCTGAGAAGAATGATGGAACATGTAATGTCTGTTGAACTTGATACTGGAGTCAGATTCAGAACTGAAGCTCCAAAACCTAGTCATTACAACCATCTCCAGCTGAACCAGTAACAGTTGAAAGCACAGCTCAACACAAAGAAAAGAACGAACTTATCAAAGAACCAAGAGCAGTCATTCTTGGCAAAGGGCGGTGTGACATTCATCACCAAAATGTCTGTCAATTAACGTGGTTTTCGTTAACTTTTCTTGAACGTTCATTCCTCATTCTTATAAACTATTCGTGTGGATATCATTCTTGCTTTATCATCTTTATGCTTATGCTATCTTTAAAACTTTTACAATTTTCATCATCGTTATCACTAAATATACCATTTTTATATAATATTATTGTTATTAATAAAACCATTTTAAGTTTCCATTATCATTAATTACATTTTTATCATTAATATAATTAGTCTATTAATGTCGGTTTCAACCGAAACAAATTTGGGAAACTCTGGGCTAAGTTCAGGGACCGAACTTGACATTTTGCCAAACTAGGGTTGGGTATAAATACCCATATTCTAGCCCTAGCCTCATTTACTTCAACTTCTTCTTCATCTTCTTCTTCATTCTCTTCTTCACTTTTCTTCTTATCCTTGCACCAAAACCGCCCATTTTCTTCACGTTTTCAACATCTAAACCTCGGCTACAGCTGAGTCTACTCCTTTCTTGCCGGTAGACAATCTTGGTTGTCCCTTTTCTTGCTTGTTTTCTGCTGTCCAATTAGGGTTTCGGGTGCTCGGGGCCAACCCAAGCACATGAGGTCGTGTGGGTGCGTGTGATGTCTTTCTGCATGTTCTTCTTGTTTGGGTGTGTGTAAAATGTGTTAATGGAAGTCCTTGAGGTGTAAGTCTCATGCACGGAGCAGTCAAAGGCTACTCTGCACTTCTGCAGTCACGATTCTGCTGTTTGGGCGACTGGTTCGATCATGCGACTGAGCAGTTCGACTGGGTGAGTCGTGCGACTGAGCAGTTCGACTGGGTGAGTCGTGCGACTGAGTCGTGTGACTGGATGATGCGTGTGAATGAGTCAATGCGGATGAATGATTTATGCGATTGAGTCAATGCGGATGAATGTGTGCAATTATGCATGTATCGCACAACTGAATGCCAGTCGCACGAATAGAGGTCTAGTCGTATGAATAAAGCTGATTCGTACGAATGAAAGTTGATTCGTGCGTATGGAGGTTGAGTCGTGTGATTGGGTGTTTTGTGGTATGACTGAATGTTAAGTCGCTCGAATGAAGGTTCAATCGTACGAATGAAGCTAATTCGTACGAATGAAGGTTGATTCGTGCGAATGGAGTGTTGAGTCGCTGTGTGGTACTTTCTTTACAACCATTTAATTCTTGTGTTGGAACCGACGGATAGGTATTGGTAGTACTACTGGGTTGACACCCCCACCCTTGTCTGTTGGTATACTATTTAGTACCAATAGTGGCCAGGAACGGGCCCTTGGGTGAATATATTCTAACAAGATTCTGTGTGTACGTCATTAGGTTTGGTTGTAAAGCTCATTGTCATGTGATTTTGCTTACTTATACATGTATTCACTGTATTCCACATCAATTACTATACAACATCATTTACTTATTTACTACTTAAACCTGCGAGCTCACGAACAATTTTGTTGATCACTTTGAGCATATCTTTTCAGGTGACAATGCTAATTCTAGGTGTGCTGCCTTAGTGGAGACCCTAGGATGCATTTTGAGACTAAACATATTTGACAAGCATTCTTTTTGGAACATTGTTGTAGTCTGATTAAACAATATCATTCTTTCGTTACTTGTTCACGGGTTGTGGGAATTACAATACAATGTTATCTTCTTATGATTATGTGAATCATTTATCATGTTATGCTTATGGCTATGTTGTCGTGAATATTGACTAAACACGACACAAGTCTCCTTTGTGTCGGGTGTCGTCATGACACGCTTGTCACATTACTTGTCACACCCCAACCTTGACGGCGGAAACGTCGAGGAGTGAGAGTTAAGATCGTTCACAGCCACATAACGCTATTAATAACCCAAATATAAATTATTCATGACGTTCAATTGTATCATTACAAGCTTAAGTCTCAAAGAAACAAACAAAATAACATAAAAGATAACAAGTCTTTCTTATTTCATTATTTATCTAGGTCCATTCCTAGATGTGCAAACTTCAAAGAGTATATATCAAACTTGGGCGTTTCCTGAAACATGTTAAAAATAAGGGTCAACAATAATGTTGGTGAGCATGCCATAGTTTTAAATACATAGGTTATAAAAAGATGGCAATTCAAGTTATAAGTTAGTGAATAAAGTGATTAGGGATGTTATGAACAATGCAACAATCAAACCTCGACAAAATTTTACAAGTCTCGAACGTTTACAAGATTATACGATCATCTAAGTTTACTTGGATCAACCAAAGCAGGCTTGTCTTGCCCATAGATCTATGACTTCGCTGGGCTAGCAATAGTTAATGATTGTACATATAACGCCATAACATGGTAATCACAAAAAGTCCAACTAACCACAACTTTACATGAGGAATTGCCATAACGTTTACAAGTCTCCAAGATGTGTACAAGTGCAATGATAATAAGATAACATGTTTCACCCCAAAGTGTGAAAATAAACAAAAAGGGGTATGGAAATACTCACCTGATCAAATGTATATATGTGCTGATTAATAAGAAAAATATAATAATCGACACTCCAACGTAAACTCTCACAATGCACCTAAAATAAATGTATATTTAAAGATTAAAGTTTTAATTGAACAGCGTTTAGCAAATTAATGTGGACTAGGGTTCTAAGTCGAATTTGGGGCTTGTCAAATAATCATATCTAATAAATTTATATTTAAAATATTTATATATATATTTATATATTTTTATTCAAGTTGTGTAAAGAACTAATTATAATGATTAACAAGGTTACATGTAAACTAACCAAATTAATTAGAAATGGATTTTTGAACCAATAATAATTTACTAATTATTATTTTTAATCCATGTTACTTAAAAAATTATTCAAACAAATTTTGCTAGAAATGTTTTATCAATAACAATATTTTTGTTTAGATTTAAAAAAATTTATAGAGAATCTTTGGAGTTTTTAAAATATTTGGAATTTATAAAAATAATTTTTATACATATTAAAAGTTTTATGAAATTAGTTTTAGGCTAAAAAAAAACCTTTAAAAACAAAACATGAGGGTGCCCGAGTTCAAACCCGGGACCTCATGTTAGGGGCATTGTGACTTAACCAGTGAACCAGGCTTCCAGCCGCGGTTTTACTTGGTTTAAAATCCTTTTAAAAACAAAGTAATAGATTTCCCCCCTTTTCTTAGAACCCTAAATCAATTTGACCACATATTGAAAGCCAATTTGTTTTTGTTAATGGATACAACCATGGGGCTTTGATTCCCCTTGTAATTACGAACAATATGATATGACTAATTACCCGTTTTGATCAAGGATTGAAGATGAACAAGACGAATGTTTGTCGCGGCTGGAGTTGAGTCGTTGGGTGGGCAATCGGTAAAGATAATCAAATAACTTCGTGGGTAGCTTCGTATGATCAACCAGACCAAAAGCCCTTTATCAATTGCAGCTTAGGTGTGTCGGAAGGTGCAAGTCGGTAGTGTTGCAGGCTGCGGCTTAGAGAGAATCAATGGGGTGTTTTGTGTTTGTTTCAGGTACGAATTGAGGGTTGTACAGGTTAGAGTTAGTTAAACGTTCGATCAAGTGAAGTTAATTGCATAATTATTGATGTTTAAGGCTCGAACGCCTCTATGATTAAAAGCTTCGGTTACCCACTCGATTGGGTTTAGTAACCGATGTTTAAATGCAAATACAGTTCATATTGGGGTTCGAAACGAGTTCACGACAGTTAGGGGACGGTTTTAGATCAAGAAACATCAAGTTTTGGCGGTTTTAGAGGTGGCCGGAATCGCGGCCGACGGTGGCCGGTGATCGGCCGGAAAAATGGGGTTAGAAGGGGGGGTTTGGGTTGGTTTTTGAATAGTTACACAATTAGCCCCTCAACTTTTGAGGGCTTATTATTTTATGCATTAAACTTTCTTTTTAAGTTTATAAATTGCCAAAAACAACCCCTAAACTTAATTCACTTTAAGTTTTAAATATTTTTCCTTATTTTAAGTTTAAAAATTTTCATATATTATTGTTATTATTATTTCCATTATTATTATTATTATAAACACTTATTTATTAACATCAACAACTTTCAAATTAAGAAAAATTAAAAACAAATTAAAACAATAAACATAAGTAGCCCAAAAATTTAATAAATGCCATCAATAGTCCTTACAAGTATCAACGACGTTAACTTTTAATTTAGCCAAAAATTCAAGATGTTACATTACTTATATTGCATCTCTATTGTTTACATGTGTTATGACGATCTCGTCTCGTTACATCTCCGTGTTTTTGCTTTCAGCGGGGCTATGACTGACTGGTATCAGAGCCATTGGTTATAGAGAATTAGGCAATTCACTTGACCTAGACTATAACCTAGGAACCTTCATGTAGATTTGCATGCTAGGGTTGTGTGCATTTTATATCTCATATGTGTTCCTCGTTACTTGTTCGTTTATCTATCTACCTTGTGATCTATTCACCCTGTGAGAGAGCCCTTATGCTCATTCTTTATGGGATACTTCTATTGGATCTTCAGTTCCCTTTGCACGCTGAGTTGGTTTATCAAACCCGAGTATTAAACCCGAAGAGATCTTCACAGATCATGCTATTGCGCTTGAGCTTGAACATTGAGATTTACCCTGAGGAGGTTATGTCTGAAACCTCGAAAGAGGAGGAAATAGAAAACCTTCGCTAGATTAATGTGATTATATGCATGGATTTGCAATTATTATGATGGACTACTGTTGGAACATTACTGATTCATGGTGTGAGAACTACACGACTTGTATGTGATGTGTGGTAACAATAAGTGTGATATTAACTTGGAATGCTAGACTATGATGAGTGGTATGGATAATATACTTTGAAATGGTTAAAGCTTATGTGTTTACTACTTTTATGATTAGAAAACGCCGCCTCGAAGAGTTACCCGCAACAACAGTGGCGGAAGTGAAGCCCCGAGGGGCAGAGGCAGAGGCAGAGGCAGAGGTAGAGCACCAAGAACAAGTGATGCCCCTACCAGTAATAATCAGGGAACAAGAAACACTGACATGGCAGCTCTGATCGCTCAACAGCTAGCCGCACTGATCCCGACTATTATGGCCCAGTGAGCGATGCTCTTCGGAATCACCACCCCATAGGGATGGTGGCAACTATAATGAGGATAATGGGAACCCTACTGGGAACGAGAGTAACCAGGAAACCGGGAATGGTGGAACGGCCGGTAATGAGACTGGGGTTGTTAATGCTAGAAGGGGATGTTCGTACAAGGAATTTACGGCTTGTAAACGAAGGAGTTCAATGGAAAAGATGGAACGATAGCCCTAACCAGATGGCTTGAGAAGATGGAGGCAGTGATCGATATCAATGAATGCCTCGATAGCCAGAAGATCAAGTATGCCACGTGTTCAGTACAGGGCAAGGCACTAACTTGGTGGAACACGCAGGTTCAGCTAGGGGAAGAGAACCAGCAATGCAAATGTTGTGGGATGAGTTTAAAGCACTGATCACTGAGGAGTACTGCCCCCTCAATAAGATGCAGAAACTGGAGCATGAATTCTGGAATCATGCTATGGTGGGGGCTGGGCACACAGCTTACACTGACCGTTTTCATGAGTTGGCAAGATTGGTTCCACATCTGGTCACTCCGGAATCAAAAAGATCGAGAGGTATATTTGGGGACTTGCACCTCAAATCCGAGCGATGGTAACAGCAGCTGCTCCTCCTACGATTCAGAGCACAATTCTGAAGGCTGGCGCTCTGATAGACGAGATGGTGAGAACAGGGGTTTTGGGAAGAGGAGCAGAGAAAAGGAAGGATGTTGGGGAAACGAGCCGGTCGAGTGCCGGGAAATTTGACAAAAGGGCCAAGGCAACCAGGAATTTTGTGGCCGTGACACAGGGCAAAAAAGAGTATGTTAGGCCGCACCCCAAATGTGACAGGTGCAACTTCCATCATCCCCCGGGAATGTCGTGTCGGGTGTGCGTGAACTGTAGAGGCCTGGGGCATCTAGCAAAAGACTGCAGAGTGGCGTCGAATCTGGTGGCACCGGTCAACGCGGTTAATCCTGTCGAGAATGCCAGGGTTTGTTATGAGCGTGGAGGCCCTGATCACTACAGAAACATGTGCCCCATATTGAATTTGGCGACGGGTCAACAAGGGAACAACCAGCAACCGGTGGTAGCCATAGCTGGGAATCAAGGCCTGACAAATCAGGGGAATACAGCTCAGGGACGTGCATTTGTCATTGGAGCCAACGATGCCCATCAGGACCCGAATGTTGTCATGGGTACGCACTTACTCAATAATCGCTTCGCATCCATAGTATTTGATACTGGAGCAGACAATAGCTTTATATCTTCTGAGCTTGTGCAATTGCTTGATTTGAGTCCTAGTAGGCTAGAAACTAGCTACTCCGTAGAAATGGCCAATAGTAGGGTTGTTCAGGCCGATGAAATCATTAGAAAGTGCTCGATGATATTGGAGGACCATGCCTTTGATATAGACTTGATACCCTTTGAGTTAGGAAGTTTCGACATGATTGTGGGAATGGATTGGTTGTCGAAACACGGAGCTGAGATTATCTATCGGGACAAAGTAGTATGAATCCCTATGCCAAATGGGGAGGTACTCGGAATTCAAGGAGAACAACCGGAAAGAAACCTAAAGCTTATCTCCTGCATGAAAGCACGCCGAAGTTTACTAAAGCAATGCTACGCGTTTCTGGCTCACGTAGTAGAAAAGAAGGAAGAGGAGAGAAAATTGGTAGATATTCTAGTAGTACAAGACTACCCAGATGTATTTCCTGATGACTTGTCTAGTTTGCCTCCTCCACGACAAGTGGAATTTCGTATAGATTTGGTTCCTGGAGCTACATCGGTAGCAAAGATGCCATATCGGTTAGCACCATCTGAAATGCAAGAGTTATCTAGCCAGTTACAGGAACTATTGGAGAAGGGTTTTATTCGACCGAGTCACTCACTATGGGGAGCACCGGTGTTATTTGTCAAAAACAAAGAGGCGTCATTCCGAATGTGTATCGATTACCGTGAGTTGAACAAGTTAACCGTGAAGAATCGGTATCCTCTCCCCAGGATCGACAATCTGTATGACCAGCTGCAAGGAGCTTCATATTTCTCAATGATCGACCTTATTTCTAGATATCATCAACTAAGGGTTTTCGAGGAGGACATACCGAAAACAGCGTTTAGAACTTGTTATGGACACTATGAGTTCTTGGTCATGCCATTCGGGTTGACTAACACACCAGCTGTGTTTATGGACCTAATGAATCGGGTGTGTAAACCTTACTTGGATAAGTTTGTGATCGTATTCATAGACGATATACTTATCTACTTCCAATCGAAAGAGGATCATGAAGAACACCTTCGGGCAATTCTGGAACTGTTACGGGAAGAGAAACTTTTCGCCAAGTTCTCAAAGTGTGAATTCTGGTTGCGGGAAGTGAAGCTTTTAGGTCATGTGGTTAACAAGATGAGATTCATGTAGATCCCGACAAGATCGAAGCGGTGAAGAAATGGGATGCAACCCAGACACCTTCAAAGATATGGCAATTCTTAGGATTGGCCGGGTACTATCGTCGCTTCATCGCGAACTTTTCCAAGATTGCTCAACCATTAACACTGCTGACTTAGAAAGACAAGAAGTTTGATTGGGGACATGCACAAGAAGAAGCGTTCCGAACGTTGAAAGAAAAGTTATGCAATGCCCCGATATTGTCCCTCCCAGACAGAACTGATGATTTTGTGGTATACTGCGATGCTTCACATCAAGGAATGGGATGTATGCTAATGCAGAAGGATAAGGTGATTGCCTACGCTTCGTGACAACTTAAGGTGCACGAAAAGAACTATACAACCCATGATTTGGAGTTGGGTGCTATAGTATTTGCACTCAAGATATGGAGGCATTACCTGTATGGAACCAAATGCATCATCTACACAGATCATAAGAGCCTCCAACATATCCTGGGTCAGAAGGAACTTAATATGCGTGAGCGACATTGGGTAGAGCTTCTTAGCGACTACGAATGTGAAATCCGGTATCATCCGAGGAAAGCTAACGTGGTGGCTGATGCTTTAAGCAGCAAAGAACGCGTGAAACCACTACGTGCTCGAGCACTGGGATTGACTATTCAAAATGTTAGGACTCTAGAAAGATTAACATGTTGTCTTTATGTGTCTTTTTAATATTTGTAATAGTATAGGGACTACTTTTGTAATTGTTAGTTCCTTTGTGTCTCATTATAAATAGCTTAGACTGTTAGTTAGTAATAGAGTTTTAAAGATAGTGAACGAACTACTGCTCATTACTTGTAATTGTCTTTGCTTGATATTAATGAAACTGTGAATTTGTTAATATCTTGTTTGAATTTGATTACTTTGTATGTGTTTTCTTTGAATTGTGTTTAGATATCATCACAGATTAGCTCAATTGATCCTATCAACTGGTATCAGAGCTGTTGACTAACACACCAGCTTTGAAGTTTATCGAATTTTGAAACTCAAAAAGCTTACTGAATATATGATTGATAGACAATTCAAATGAAAACTTGTGGATTTCAGTTGTGTTTCATCATCAGAAATATGATTTGAACCACAATTAGCAGTTGAATTCATCAAATTTGAGTTAATTTGGTGAATTTGTGTTCGTAAAGTTCATTGTTTTTTCGAACTGAAAATTGCAAATTAATTGATTTGTTGTTGATATCAATAGAAATTGATTTCAGAAGAATGATTATCGGCATAAAACTCATCTAATTGATAAGTTTCAATCAATTTCATCAACTTTTGAAGATTTTCAAAAGATTAGAGTCTGTTATATTCATATGAACATGATGAATGTGACGCATTAGGGTTGAAGTTTGCTGAAAAATTGTCCAAGTGTTAGGCGTTTGACTACTGTTTAGTCGCACCAACACTGTGTAGACATTTTCAGTTCAGACGTTTGAACACTGTTCGAGAGAGTCCAGACGTATCATTATTGAGAAGTATTTGAACTGTTTAGACGTTTGACAACTGTGTAGGGTGTAGGCGCATCACAACTATTCAGACGTTTTACAACTATTCAGACGTTTTACAACTGTTCAGACGCATCAATTTTAGGCGTTTTAGGAAATTTTTCTAAGGCATTCCCTTAGACAACTCTCAACTTAGACGCATCAACTGTTGAGGCATTTGAATACTGTTCAGGCGTTTCAACCTCGATACTTAGAATTTTTTTTAAGAAAATTCTTTGAAAACTTTTTCAATTTTTTTAATTCAAAATATAAGAAAACAACAAAAATATAAGAATGGTGAAATCAGAAGATTCTGAAAATAGAGTTCCAAAACTTAAAATAAAGCTGATTTTAAAAATTGGTCACTTAGGTTGAAACATCACTTAAATTCCATTAATACTGATCTTTGGAAATCCATAGAAAAAGGACCATTCATTCCAATAATCACTGATGGACCTGACAGAGGATTGGTATACACCAAAGACTCTCAGGAACCCTATCTTGAAGATGGTCTTCAAGGAGATGACTTGAGAAGAGTAAAAAATGATGTTAGAGCATACTCCTTGATTTGTAAAGGACTACCTCCGGAAGTTCTTGCATGGCTTGATGGATATCAAACTGGATATACCATGTATAAAGCCTTAAAGACTATATGTGAAGGAGGAAATGAGATTCAAAATCTCAAGAAACAAAAGTTGAAAAGTCAATTGGAACTGTTTCAACATTTATCTAGAGAAACTATAAACCAGATGATGAACAGATTTGTTCAACTTACTACTGAGATGTCAACAGTTGGTATTAAGCCTGGTCTTAAAGATCTAAATCTTAGACTACTCAATGCTTTACCATCATCATGGAAACAAACAGTAACCTTACTAAAGCATACTGAGAAGTCCTCTATGAATTTAGATCTACTTATTGCCAAGATTGAGTCTGTAGAAATTGATGAAAGCTCAAGGAACAATGATAGAGTAGCATCAATGTCTAAGTATCAGTTTGTTGCTTCTCCAGCAAACACAGTTGAAAATGCTTTCATGGCAAAAAGTGAGAAAGTTAAAGAAGAAGAAGGAGATTTATTTGTCAGAGAAGGATTTTTCACTAACTCATCATTTACTAGTGCCCCTGCTTACACAACACAATCTCATTCTCAATCTCCTCCTAAATCTCAGTCTCAAACATCAAATGTTCAATCAGAGACTTCATCATCTAACTCTGCTAAATCTAGCAAAGTTAAAGATGTGATAAACATCCTATTAGAGGATGAAGAATCAAAAACTGCATTTACTGCATTTATGGCTAGTTTTCAAGCATATCAAGGTAGCTATTTAACTCAATTAGATCTTGTTTTACAGGATTTATTTGAAATGGATCCTGAAGATGTGGAAGAAATGGACATAAATTGGCAATGGTAATGATTGCTTACAGGACACAAAAACACTCATATGTCAACAGGAAGTACAAGCCAAGTGCTAACAAGACTGTTAGATTTGACAAGTCAAAATCTAGGTGTTTTAACTGTAGTAGCTATGGCCATTTCTCAAGAGAATGCAAAGCTCCAAGAAATAATGGAGGAAGTGCTCAATCAAGCAATCAAAGGTTTCAACAAGCTCAGAAGACTTATCAAAAGCCTTATCAAAGTCTTCCTATGTCTGAGCTTAAAGATGAAGCAAAATCATCTGATGAAACCAAGAGCTCTTGTAGTCAACATTAAAGATAGTTATGATTGGAGTGCATATGCTGAACAATTTACTAATGATTTAACATCTAATTTATCTCTTATTGCAGAAATTCAGGAAGAAGATTGGTCAGAAAACAATGATCCAGAGGTGGAAGGTGAAAATGATGAAGATGACTATGATTGGAGTGACAAATCAGATCCTAAGGAGGATAATGATGAAGTAGCTCTAATGGCATAGTCTGATCAACAGAAGGTTGACACTTCATCTTTAAAATCTGAAACCTCATCTCCAAAATTTCTTGAAATACCATCTAAAGTGAGAGAAAAGCTATGCACAAAATCATGCTTTGAACATGTTGAATACTACAGAACATACTCATATAAAATTTGTGAGAAACTCAAACAAGAAGAATCAATGCATAACAAATTGAAAGCTGATCATAAAACAGCAGACCAAAAGATTATCTCTCTTCAAACTTCATGGAACAAAACTCTAAAAGAATTAGAAAACATTTCTAAACAATTGGAAGAGATGACTAAAAATCTTGAACAGGAGAAGATAGCACATGCTGCTACTCAAATAGATCTTGCTAAAGTTAAGAGTTCAAAAATGATTGTAGAAAAACTGGTAAGTGAGAGGAAAGATAAACAGAAAGCAGGATTAGGCTTTACTCATGAACCTATGCCTGAATCTATCACAAACACTTTACTAGAGAACTTCAATACACATGATCATTCTCCTGAAAATAAATCTAAACTTAAAGCTTTTCAAGTCAAAAACAAGAATTATGAAGAAGAAAAAGAAAATATAAAAGTGTTTGTTGAAAATGATCAAGAAAAGATTAAAAATGGTCATCCTATCAAAATAAAATCATATGAACCTAAACAATCAAAACAAAACACTTTTGATCAAATTAATTCTGTGTTAGAAGAAGTGAAAGTTCAAAGCAAAGACAAACAAAAGGTAGGAACATCAGAAGATTCAAACACAATTAATCTTAAACAATTTCAATCTGAAAAGGAATCTTCTTCTGATGATGTTCAATCTGAAAGTAAACCAAGTTCTTCTAAATCAAAGAACCAATTGAGAAGAAAGAAATCATCATCAATCAAATCTAAACAAAACAAGAGTTCAGAAAAGTTGATCAAAGCAACAAATCAAACAACAAAACTCAAACCAATAAAATTTGTGTCAGCAGGTTTGTTAAATATGAATTCTCCTCAAAACAACAAAGTGCATTCTATGAACAAATATCACTCTGATCTGAAATCAAGTTCAGATTCTAAGACTTCCGCTGTAGCAAAAAGATTTGTTCATAAGAAATTCAAGAAGGAAGATCATGTTAAACAGATGAAAAACAATATGACACAACATCAAAATATGAAACATGAAAAACAACTGTTTAACTTTTTGACACCAAAATATAAAAATGAATCGAACAAAGTGCCAATGTCAAAAGTTAACAAACAGTTGTTTAAAACTCCATAAAAGTACTGTGAAATATATGATATGAAAAATCACAATACTTCTGAGTGCTATTTCAACAAGTACTGTCACATATGTGACATGAGAAATCATTCTACAGCAGATTGTTATTTAAAAAATATTGTACTTATTGTGATGAGAAGACTCACAATACTGCAAATTGTTACTTTAGAATGAGATCACCTAAAAGAGAATTTGCAAACTCAAACTTAAGCAAAGGTTATGTTAATCCTCAATTTATGAGAAATCAAACTGATGAATTTCAAAGATTAACTAATCAACCTTCTTTAGGTTTAAGATCTTTCCAAAAGAAAATTTATGTGAGATCTAAAAATGTGCAAGAACAATTCATACCAAGATCGGTAAAAATGACTAATAAAAATGCTAGTCATCAATTTGTGTCAAAAATTGATAAATCAAAAGGTATGAATGCTTTCAAAAATAACTCAAACAATTTCCAAAACAAGATTGGTAAATTCATCAAGAATAAACCTGATTTAAACAATCTTCATTACAAACAATTTACCATTGTTGATAAATTTGGAAAACCCAAGACCATCTTGGCTTGGGTGGATATATCAACTTAATTTTCTTGTTGTGCAGGTATGCACAAGAAGACCACTCAATACATGGTATGTGGATAGTGGGTGTAGCCGGCATATGACAGACAATCCTGCCTTGTTACAAGACTTTAAGTTAAAAGATGGAACACATGTCGCCTTTGGTGGTGATGCTGGTGGAAAAATAACTGGAGAAGAAACAGTATCAAATGGGATAATAAGCTTTGACAAAGTCAACTTTTGCTCACAGTTAAACTTTAATCTTTTAAGTGTATCCCAAATTTGTGATAAATCATATTCTGTTCTTTTTGATGATTCATTCTGTTATGTTTTGAAGCCAGGTTTTCAGATAAGCAAAGAGTGGGTAATTGTTACAGCTGAAAGGGATAGAGATGTATACAAACTAGATATGTCTCAAGTTGATCATTCAACCGAAACAACTTGCCTAATTGCTAAAGCATCAAATAATGAAAGCCATCTTTGGCATAGACGTCTCGGACATTCAAATTTCAAGAATATGAACAAGCTTGTATCAGGAAATCATGTTATTGGACTTCCATCTAAGAAGTTTGCAACAACTGATCACTGCTCAGCATGTTTAAAGGGAAAACAACACAGAGCGTCTTATAAGACCAAACATATAAACTCAACTTCCAAACCTCTTCAATTGTTACATATGGACCTTTTTGGACCAACAAATGTCAAGAGTATTGGACGAAAATCATATTGTTTAGTTATCATTGATGACTATACAAGATTTTCATGGGTTTTATTTTTGTATGCTAAATCTGAAACGGCTGAATTACTAAAAGAATTTATCATTAAAGTTGAAAATCAATTAGAAAATAAAGTGAGAATGATAAAAGTGATAATGGAACGGAATTCAAAAATGCTAACATTGAAATGTTTTGTGCTCAGAAAGGGATAGCTCATCAGTTCAGTGCTCCCAGAACTCCTCAACAAAATGGGGTTGATGAAAGGAAGAATAGAACATTGATTGAAGCTGCTCGTTCTATGTTAGCTGATGCAAAGATTCCTATAACTTTTTGGGATGAAGCTATATCAACTGCGTGTTTTGTTCAGAACAGAACCTTAATTGTGAAAAATAAAATGAAAACTTCTTATGAGTTAATGTTTGGCAGGAACCGAACATAATTTTCTAAAATCATTTGGTTGTCCTGTTATGATTCTTAATTCAAATGATCAGTTAGGAAAATTTGATGCAAAATCTGATAATGGATTTTTCATTGGATATTCATCTGTTTCAAAAGCCTATCGAGTGAACTCTAGGACAAATATAATTATTGAAACATTCAACGTTAAATTTCTAGAAAATTATTTTCCATCTGTTGCAAATGGTCCTGTATGATTATTTGATTTAGATTCATTATCAAACTCTTTTCAATCTAACTTGTTTAATCAATCAAATTGTTTTGATTCTGCAGGTAAACATAACTCTAGAGGAGATCTTGGATCTTTCAATGGGACTCAGATTCTGATGACCCAGATGATTCTAGCTCGGACTACCCATTTTTATCATTTGTCAAGGATTCATCAATACGATTAAATGACAATGATCATGCTAATTCAGCTTCAAATCATTCAGTCTCAATTGATCAGGAAGGATCACAACCTTTTCCTAATGATGGTAATAATTTCATGCAACCTGAGTCTGGAACATCATCCATCTCTGGTGATGTAGTTGATACTGGTAACTTTGATTACTTTATTAACTCACCAACTCAAGTTCCAAATTTTAATCCACATTCTTCTAACTTGTTACATCAGCTCTCCAACTTAACCAAACAAATCTGGATGTTAATATTCAATGTGATGAGATTCCAACATCTCGTATTCACAAGAATCATCCAATTTCTCGGATTATTGGTCCATTGAATGAGAGAACAACAAGGAGTAAATCAGAACAAGCAAACTTGTGCTTATATTCTTGTTTTTTGTCTCAAATTGTTCCTAAAAATGTTACCGAAGTATTAAAGGACAATGGTTGGATAGAAGCTATGCAAGAAGAATTACTTCAATTTCGCAAACAAAAAGTGTGGAATTTAGTGGATTTACCTGAAGGAGAAAATGTTATAGGCACGAAATGGTTGTTTAGAAATAGACTGATGATCGTGGTATAGTAATAAGGAACAAAGCAAGACTTGTTGCACAAGGATACACACAGGAAGAAGGGATAGATTATGATGAGGTGTTTGCATCAGTTGAAAGACTTGAATCCATTCGAGTTTTCCTGGCTTATGCTTCATTCATGAAATTTAAGGTGTATCAAATGGATGTAAAGGGTGCATTTTTATATGGTCCTATCACTGACGATGTGTTTGTGAAGCAACCTCCAGGTTTGAGGATGCAGAATTTCCACATCGAGTGTATAAGCTGAGTAAAGCTTTGTATGGAGTTCATCAAGCCCCTAGAATTTGGTATGAGACATTATCACAAACTTAATCCAACATGGATACACAAGAAAAATTGATCCAACTTTATTCATAAAGAAGGATAATGATGATCTCTTATGTGTACAAGTGTATGTTGATGATATCATATTTGGTTCTACAAGTTCAAATTTGTACAATGAATTTGAAGAAATCATGAAATCTTGATTCCAAATGAGTTCTATGGGAGAGATTAATTTCTTTCTTGGACTTCAAGTCAAGCAAACTGACGATGGAATTTTCATCAATCAAGAGAAGTTGTTGAAAAACTCTTGAAGAAATTTAATTTGCAAGACTGTCAGTCCATACGAACTCCGCAGATGTTAACACCAAGATTGAACCTGATCTAAAAGGAAATCTATTGACCAAACGTTATACAGATCAATGATTGGTTCTTTGATGTATCTTACTGCATCTAGGCCAGACATTATGTATGCTGTTTGTGTTTGTGCCAGGTATCAATCAGACCCGAAAGAATCACATTTAATTGCTATTAAAAGAATATTCAGTATCTCAAAGGTAAACCAGCCTTAGAGCTTTGGTATCCTTACGAGGGTAAATTTGAATTACATGGATATACAGATAGTGATTATGGTGGTGTTGTCAAGATAGAAAATCTACTTCGGGTGGATGTCAATTTCTCGGTCCCAGATTAGTCTCATGGCAATGTAAGAACAAACAAATTTCTCTGTTTCAACTGCAGAAGATGAGTACATTGTTGTATCAACAGGATGTTTTCAAATCCTCTGGTTGCAAAATCAACTACTGGATTATGGGTTCAATTTTCTTAAAACACCTATTTACATTGATAACACTGCAGCTTTGTTCATTACAGCTAATCCTGTTCAACATTCAATAACAAAACATATCGAAATTCGATATCATTTTCTCAAAGATAACTCTGAAAAGGGATTGATCATTTTGATTCAAATTGCAACAGAAAAATAGTTGGCAGATCTATTTACTAAAGCCTTCCTACAAGGACGGTTTGAGTACTTAGTAGAATCAATTGGTCTTATTAATCATATGTGAACTCTCTAAATCAACAGACTATCATAAGTGATACTCTCACTGTTAATTTCCTATTATTTGTTTTGTATGTGTGTGTTTTCTTTTTCTTAGAAAAACCAAATACAAAAGCATATATAACAAAATTTAAAAAATAGATATTTTTCTATTTGTCAGTTCTTTGTTTTGTTTTTTAAAAGAATTTAGTTTTGCAATATGTGAGAAATGATAGTACATTAGTGAGATCAGTTGCATATTTCACTCATTAATAAAGTCTGATATTATCAGATATGATGTGTAGACACTATCATGCTATTATACTAAAACAGTAAATTCTTGTGATTACACTAAATATGTATTCATCTGAGTACTTTTGAGATGTTTTGACTTATCAGATTGACTGTTTGTTGAATAACAACACTCACACCTGATGGTGATGTAATTAATCATGACGTCTGTTACAAGCATATTTCACTTCTTTGTTATGAGTCATCATAGACCTGAAGTGCTGAGATATCCTTTGTTGTAAGTCATTACAGATCTGGATATTCTCTTTGATGCAAAAGATGCCAATGTGCACAATCTATTCAAATGGATAGTTAGAGATGATCAAATGGTTATCCATGATTATTCTCTATTCATTTAAGTAACATGAGATCTGATTACACATAGTTTCAGGTAATAAGTTGAGTATATGTTCTTGCTTGCATGTCTTGATGATAGTTGAGCTCTCTGAATATAACCTAATCAATCCAAGAATTGAAAAAGTAAGTGAGCTGATACTATGTCAAAAACACTCATTGTCTATCCTTAGATCTTGTGTCTCCTTTGCTATGATGTCACTGACCTGGAACACACTTGATCAGGATTTATTCACTGTCTATGACTATCCACAAATTTTTTTCTTTTAATGTGTTGATCTTCATTGATATGATCTCACTGCAAACATTAATTCTTGTGGATATTAGATTTTGATTCTGCTTTTATTTTGATTTTATGCATGTTTTATGTGTGTGAAGGCAATGGCACAATGAGTTGTGTGATCTTATTATGCTCCCTTAGGAAACTTATAAGTTGTTTCAACTTAAAAGTTTAAGGGGATAAATAAATGAAAGCCATACTATAATGAAAGAATTTTTTCTCAGAAAATCAAAATCAAAGAAAGTTGAATTGAAAGGATGATGCTATATGTTCAAAGTTTATGTGAGTGTCATCATGAAACTTTTGAAAATGACAATATGAACCTATATAAAATTGCCAGTGGAAATGCTTCTCTCAAAAGTTGAGAAATAGAGATTTGATTATGTTTTGAGACTAAAATGAAGGGAAAGAAAAGAAAGAAAAATTTCAAAGTTAAACATCAAGTGAAAAAAAGTTGAATATGTTGAAAACTTATTTTAGTGTGGAAAATGTAAAAAGTTCAAATTTGAGGGACTAAAATGCAAATTTTGGATAATTCAAATTTATGCTTAAATGTTTAAATATTAGTATGAAATATTACTAATATGTTTAAACAGTATGCAGGTGAAGAAGAGTGAAAAACACCAAGTGTGACTCATGAAAGTCAACTCAGTCAACTCATGCCTAAATAGTCTTCATACGTCTAAATAGGAGCATGGTGAAATTTCAGAAATTTATACAAGTGTTTGGGCGTTTTCATATTCCCATGCGCCTAAACAGTTGCAATAAGCATAAAGTTCAACCAAGTGTTTGGACGTTTCATTAATCCCATACGCCTAAACAGTGAAATGAGTTTGATTTTATACAAGTGTTAGGCGTTTTGAATGTCATGCGTCTACACAGTGGGTGTTTGAAAGACAAAGTGTTAGACGATTCAGGAACTTCAGACGGCTGAACAGTGCTAAAGCACCTAAACAGTGCTCATGCGTCTGTACAGTGCTCATGCGACTGAATAGTTCTCATGCGTCTAAGTCCATACGACCAAACAGTGTTCATGCGTCTCATTAATTTGTGAATTTAGGGTTTCATACGCACAAACAGTGCTAATGCGTCTAAAATTTCACTTAATATAAATAGAACACTTACATTGTTTCTCATTTACACTCAAAAGTTTCCTGGAAAAACAAAGTCTCTGAACTATTGACACTCGTTTTATTCAATCAAGCAAATAATCAGTGTTTAAGACAAAATGCTGCTGCATGTTAGATAGTATTTGAGTTAGTAAACGTAAATTTGTGATTCAAATCAGTGAATTTTGAGTAAATCT
Organism: Flaveria trinervia; assembly: GCA_025506515.1. NCBI lineage: Eukaryota > Viridiplantae > Streptophyta > Magnoliopsida > Asterales > Asteraceae > Flaveria > Flaveria trinervia. Next base: position 65,810,677 of record CM046456.1, on the reverse strand, counting down.
CGATGATTCTCATAGACGTTCGTCTGCTATTTGGGCGTTCGAATCCTATGATAGTCAAAGTTAAACAAATAAAATTTTAACATCATATAAAATTGATCATAGATTGTTGATGTATATCAAATTTCGAGTGATTTGATATATTGATTGTGTATTAAAATAAGAATGATGTTGAAAAAAAACCCTCGGTCAAATTTCTTCGAAGGAAGAAGAAGAAGATGAACAGACATTAAAAAATTTTATAAAAAAAAATTAAAAATAAAAACAAAAATAATATTTTTAATAAAAAGTAGAAAAACTTAGAAATCAGAATGAATAAATGTTAAATTCAAAATAAATAATTCAAGTATGCCACAAAATTAAAGTCACAAGTAAAACAAAATATAAAGCACAATTCAAAGTTAAATTTAATTACAAACATAAATTCTTCCATCTTTCAATGTTCTAATATTTTTGTTTTATTTTGCAGATGGCATCGTTAAAGTTCGAACCAAAACATAATGTTGTTGCATTTCTAGATGAAGAAAATAGAGAAGCAGCAGGTTATGAGAAATGATAAGATTTATATTGAGAACTAAGTATGTCTATGCAATGTGTGCACGGCTAATGATTAATAAAAGATTGATCAAGAAATTCTGGAGAACGGCTAAAGTTGAAAGAAATGAAGAAGGAAACAAAGTTGTAAGAGCATTCATTACATCTGACAGAATGCTTTAAGTCTCTGAACAAGCAATCAGAACTACTCTTAAACTTGGAGAAAATGATCCTGAAGACTTATCTGAGTATACGTTCAATGAATGTAGAGAAGTGTTCATGCAAATGGGGCATCCAGATCATTTCCCAAAGAAACAATTTTTCCGAGCAAGAGTGTACAAGCATTGAAAATTATTATGTTATATCTTTCAACAATGCATGTCTAAACGTAGTGCTGGTTGGGACTCATTCCCTGTAGACATTGCATCTCCAATTATTGCCTTAGCCATAAATAGAAGATTTAACATGGCTAAATGGATATTGAATGTTTCATTTTCAATCTTGAAAGAGGAAGGAGACATAAATACTTAATTTATCCTAGATTTCTTCAATGCTTATAAATGAAGAAAATCCAGATCTTTATGTTGAAGGAGTTAAAGGTGAAAAATTACAATTGGAGCATATGTATGAATCTGTATATAAAAGACTATCAATGATCACTGGTGCTCAAACATTCCTCTGTTTGAATATATAAGGAATGTATCTAATGATGAGGTTGATATAAATCAACAACACTTCCATTATCAGAAGATGAACCAATAGATCCTAATGATATTAAGGATGTGTTAAAGTTATGATTGATGATGATAATGAAGATAATGATGATGAAGATTCAGAAAGCTCATCAACAGATGAAGATAATGATGATAATGATGGTGCAGTTGAGGCACATCAAGAATCAATTGAAGAAATGAATGAAGATGAACATGTGAATGAAGTTCAAAACATAGCCGAAGAAACTGTTGCTAATAATAGTCTTGATAATATATTAATGAAGTTCAAGAAGATGAACCTGATGTTGGAGTACATGAAGAAGGTTCACAAAATCAAACATTTGATTTTGATTTTATGCATGACATGTTATATGAACCAGTATTTCAAGCTGAGCAAAATGAAGAAATTGTTGTAAGTACAACTCAAAATATTTCTGTACAAACAGAAGAAATGGTGGATGTTGATGAGGTAGAAAAGTTGAAAGAAGAGAATGTAGTTAAAGAAAAGAAATTAAAGAATTAAAGGATGAAAATGAAAAACTGAAAGAGATGAATATATCTCTTGAATTAGAGATTAAAAGGCTAGAAGGTGAAAATGCAAAGTTAAAAGAAGAAAATGTTGAGAAAGATGAAAAATTGTGATATATGCAAAAGATAAAGAAGATGTGATAAATAATTTTGAAGTGATGATAAAATATTATGATATTCTTGAACAAAAATTCAAGAAACTGACAGAGGAAAATGAAAAATTGAACGAAGAGTTGTTAAAATCAAAAGATGTACAAAAGCCCATATCACCTGAACAAATGATTAGTGTTGAAATGAATGTTGTTGAAGAAAATCCTGTAATGGATAAAGGAAAAAAGAAAACTGATGATATTAAGATGCAAGTTTATCTGAGTCAGTTCCAAAAGTTCAAAGAATTGAAGAAAATGTTGAAGAACAAGCCACTCATGAACAAATTGATGCTTTGGTAGATATTGAAGAAATATACAATGATGATTGGTATGATGAAGTTTTGAATGATGAAGCAAAATTTGTAGTTAATTTCTCTTCACAAGAAAATTTTCAAGATCAAGAAGAAGTACCACAAGATTTTGAAGAAAGATATAATTATCTTGTGAGAATGAAGTATAATAGAGTATTTTTGGATGGACTGACAGTTTCTCAGATTAATGATGAATATGAGAAGTGTATTGCAGCAGAGTCAGTCGCTCCAATTGATCCAAATGAAATTGTAATAGAGCATGGTGAATGGATCAGAGCAAAAGAAAGTATCAATGTAGAAGAATTACCAAGCTCAGAGCTTCACCATCCTGATCCGGATAGTATGAGTATTCTAGCTTTAAGATTATGTTGCAAGCTAGAAACTATCCATGGAGAAAATTGAAAAGATTACAATCTGTATCATTAAGAAATATTGTCAGAAGCTTTCAAGAAACAGAAAAACAAATGAAGAAGATGATCGTTCTTGATACAGACAATCCTCAATACTTGGAGATCACAAAAAGAACAAGAATGCTAAAACCTCAAGAAATCAAACAAATGGCAAGAAAGTCAGATCCTTATGACAGTAGAAAAGAATTGATTAAAATGTTTTCAAGTACAGAAAACAAGCTTACAAAGCATCATCTGAGCAAATTCAAATTTTTGATAATGCCAGATCCACAGGTGATTTAGTGAGAAACGTATTGCAGAAAGGACAATCAGTTGCTGAATTGTTGAATGCTATGATTGCTCCAGATTTTACAAATCAAGTAAAAATAATTGCATGGAAGTATGATGAGATTTTTTATGCTTTCTTAATCCAAAGATTGAATGCAATCTGTGATGTATATCACTTTTACTCTAGCATAATTAAGCTTCCTGTGCAAGATTTGAAGGAGTTGAATAGATTACCTCTGATCAATCCAACAGATTCCAAACGTGGTAAAATGATGGTAGAATTACTGAGAAAAGGCATGGATCGATCAAGTAATTTTCTTCAAACTAGATGTGATCAAGAAGATAAAGAGTACTTTGCTACTCTAGAGAAAAACAAAAGGCTCAAAGGAGTGCAATCTGAAGATGAACACTTTATGATTGAATTTTATGATAAATACTTTGAAAAGGTAACTACTCCTGGTTTGAAAGTGATTGAAGGTAATCAGAAATCCAAACCAATTCTCAGGTGGTTTTATAACACTGAAACGTTTGAACTTAAATTGTTTCGAAACCTTGAAGACTGGGATGAAGACATGATTAATCTTTTTGGTGCTTTTGAACTCAAATTGTTACATCCAAGTTATATTTCATTTTTGTCTGTACAAAAGTTTGAGAAAGTATCTCCTGATGTTGCAGAGCAAGACAAGAAATATTTCATTTCCATAATCAATGTGATGAGTGCAGCTATGGAAAGAATATCATTGAGAAAAGCTCTTGCTTATGCAAACATTGTGAAAAAAGATATCAAGGATATTGAATTTATGAGAATCTCAAGGAAAGGTGTCTTAGAAGTATACTCAAAGGACAGTTTAAACCCTATGATTTATATGCAAACATTGACATTACTTGCTTATCAAAAGACATGTGGAAAGAATGAGCAAGATGGAGATAAAGACAAATGAAGCTAAACCAGAACAAGGCATTCTTGCAAGAAAATTCAAGTCTGCTATTGTAAATGTTTTGAAAGAACAAGAGATGTACAAAAAGAAGCCAATGTTCAATATAAAAGAAGAACTAGAAGACTTCTTCGAGTGAAAAAGATTGAAGATAGAAGATGGAAGCTGAAGAAGATAAAGAAAGAAGAAAAGATTAAAGATTTTAAGACCGAAGACCATGTAAATCTTAGAGGGAGTATTGTCAGGACTCTAGAAAGATTAACATGTTGTCTTTATGTGTCTTTTTAATATTTGTAATAGTATAGGGACTATTTTTGTAATTGTTAGTTCCTTTGTGTTTCATTATAAATAGCTTAGACTGTTAGTTAGTAATAGAGTTTTAAAAAATAGTGAACGAACTACTACTCATTACTTGTAATTGTCTTTGCTTGATATTAATGAAACTGTGAATTTGTTAATATCTTGTTTGAATTCGATTACTTTGTATGTGTTTTCTTTGAATTGTGTTCAGATATCATCACAAATTAGCTCAATTGATCCTATCACAAACGAATCTGAAGGCCCAGATCCAAATTGCACAAAGTGAGGCATTGTAAGAAGAAACCTTCTGGAAGAAGAATTCCGAGGGTTGGATAAACAAATGAGTTGCAAGGATGATGGTATACAGTACTTCATGGATCGTATATGGGTACCCAGATGGGGAGGTGTACGTACCTTAGTCATTGATGAGGCACACAAGACGTGATATTCTATTCATCCTAGTGCAGACAAGATGTACCATGACCTTTAGGATTTGTACTCGTGGCCAGGCATGAAGAAAGACATTGCTATGTACGTAAGCAGATGCTTAACATGCTCGAAAGTTAAAGCTCAACATCAGAAACCATCAGGATTATTACAATAACCTGAGATTCCTGAGTGGAAATGGGAGAACATAGCCATGGATTATATTACCAAACTCCCTGGAACGAGCAGCGGGCATGACTCGATATTGGTCGTAGTGGATTGGATGACGAAGTCAGCTCATTTCTTGCCGATCCGAGAAGACTACAAAATGGATAAGTTGGCGAGATTGTACATAAAGGAGGTCGTGACAAGACACGGAGTACCGGTGTCGATTATATCCGACCGTGACAGCCGATTTACTTCACGATTTTGGCAAATACTGCAGAAAGCGATGGGCACTCAATTAGATATGAGTACCGCCGATCACCCACAGATAGACGGCCAAAGTGAACGAACTATACAAACGTTGGAAGACATGCTGAGGGTGTGTGTAATCGACTTTGGTGGTAGTTGGGACACTCATTTACCGCTGATTGAGTTCTCTTACAACAATAGCTACCATACGAGCATTGGATGTGCTCCATTCGAAGCATTGTATGGAAGGAAATGTAGATCACCCATTTCTTGGGCCAAAATTGGTGAAAGTCAATTGACAGGCCCAGCGATCATTCAAGAAATAACCGACAATATTTTCCAAATCAAAGATAGACTAAAAGCTGCCAGAGATCGCCAAAAGAGCTATGCCGACAACCGTCGGAAACCTCTAGAATTTAACATTGGGGATCACGTTTTACTCAAAGTCTCTCCTTGGAAGGGAATCGTTCGGTTTGGAAAGAAAGGGAAGTTAGCCCTAAGATACGTAGGACCATTCGAGATTACAGAAAGAATCGGTCCGGTGGCTTACCGATTAAGGTTACCACAATAACTCAGCGGCGTACATGATACTTTCCACGTGTCGAACCTCAAGAAGTGTTTGGTTGACGAATCCCTTCACGTACCAATTGAGCACATCAAAATTGACGAAAAGCTTCATTTTGTTGAGGAACCCATTGAGATCATGGATCGAAAGGTCAAGCAATTGAAGCGTAGTAGAATACTAATTGTTCGCGTGAGATGGAATTCAAAACGAGGGCCAGAGTTTACATGAGAATGGGAAGACCAGATGAAACTTAAATATCCGCATCTATTCGAGGATGACACCTTGGACCTAACTCCAGCTGAATTTCGGGACGAAATTGTCTCAACTAGGGAATACTGTGACATCCGTCACCAAAAGGTCCGTCAATTAACGTGGTTTCGATTAACTTTTCTCGAACGTTCATTCCTCATTCTTATAAACTATTCGTGTGGATATCATTCTTGCTTTATCATCTTTATGCTTATGCTATCTTTAAAACTTTTACAATTTTCATCATCGTTATCACTAAATATACTATTTTTATATAATATTATTGTTATTAATAAAACCATTTTTAAGTTACCATTATCATTAATTACATTTTTATCATTAATTATAATATTTTATTAATGTCGTTTTCAACCAAAACAAATTTGGAAAACTCGGGGGCTAAGTGCGGGACCGAACGTGACATTTTGCCAAACTAGGGCTGTTAAATACCCATATTCCAGCCCTAGCCTCATTTACTTCAACTTCTTCTTCATCTTCTTCTTCATTCTCTTCTTCACTTTTCTTCTTCACTTTTCTTCTTCTCCTTGCACCAAAACCGCCCATTTTCTTCACGTTTTCACCGTCTAAACCTTGGCTACAACTGAGTCTACTCCTTTCTTGCAGGTATACAACCTTGATTGTCCATTTTCTTGCTCGTTTTCTGCTGTCCAATTAGGGTTCGGGTGCTTAGGGCCAACCCAAGCACATGAGGTCGTGTGGGTGCGTGTGATGTCTTTCTACGTGTTCTTCTTGTTTGGGTGTGTGCAAAATGTGTTTCTGGAAGTCCTTGAGGTGTAAGTCTCGTGCATGGAGTAGCCAAGGCTGCTCTGCACTTCTGCAGTCGCGATTCTGCTGTTTGGGCAACTGGTTCGATCATGCGACAGAGCAGTGCGACTGGGTGAGTCGTGCGACTGGGTGATGCATGCGAATGAGTCAATGCGGATGAATGATGTGTGTGATTGAGTCAATGCGGATGAATGTGTGCGATTGTGCGTGTAACGCACGACTGAATGCCAGTCGCACGAATGGAGGTTAAGTCGTACGAATGAAGCTTATTCGTACGAATGAAGGTTGATTCATACGTATGGAGGTTGAGTCATGTGATTGGGTGCTATGTGGTATGACTGAATGCTGAGTCATTCGAATGAAGGTTCAATCATGCGATGAAGCTGATTCGTACGAATGAAGGTTGATTCGTGCGAATGGAGTGTTGAGTCGTGCGTCTGATCCTATCATGCGATTGAAGTTGCTATGTGTGAATTCTTTCTTGCGTGTGGTGTGTATGTCGTGTGATGTTAAAGTGGCATCGACATGGTTACCATTGCTAATGGCAATATTAAAGTTAACATTATAAAAATTACTAATGTATTCACAAATCAAATCAGTGTTAACATTTTCACAATAATCGAGAACTGAATTGTTACCGCTAATATTTACTAAATACTTCTCTAATAACAATGGAACTTTTACACAAATATCATCGGCAATGGCGACGGTTTCTAGTACTTGGATCTACCTAAGATCTAATACGCATGTCTGCTTGTGAGTGTTACACGCGACCGAACCGATACAACCCGAACTGACCAAACGTTACTATTTACTTTATACATGTCATTAATGCTTAACTATAACTGTCAATAGATGTTTGACCGTTCATTGCATACTACATTTGGAAACTTTGATCATTCATAATTACCACTTAACAAGTGAGTTTCGTGGCCCCTTTTTACGCTTATACAATATTTCAATCATTTACAAACATGGAGGAAAAGTATGCTTACCCATTTTCTTCATGTTGTACAATTTACATACAATTTGCATACTTGGAATTAACATGTTACTATTTTGTGAGTGCTTATCTGATACATGCTTGAGTTTGTTGTGTGGTACTTTCTTTACAACCATTTAATTCTGGTGTTAGAACCGACGGATAGGTATTGGTAGTACTACTGGGTTGACATCACCACCCTTGTCTGTTGGTATACTAGTTGGTACAAACAATGGCCAGGAACGGGCCCTTGGGTGAATATATTCCGACAAGATTCTGTGTGTACGTCATTAGGTTTGGTTGTAAAGCTCATTGTCATGTGATTTTGTTTACTTATAACTGTATTCACGGTATCCACATCAATTACTATACAACATCATTTACTTATTTACTACTTAAACCTGCGAGCTCACCAACAGTTTTGTTGACCACTTTGAGCATATCTTTTCAGGTGACAATGCTAATTCAAGATCTAGGTGTGCTGCGTTAGTGGAGACCATAGGATGCATTTTGAGACTAAACATATTTGACAAACATTCTTTTTGGAACATTGTTGTAGTCTGATTAAACAATATCATTCTTTTGTTACTTGTTCCCGGGTTATGGGAATTACAATACAATGTTATCTTCTTATGATTATGTGAATCATTTATCATGTTATGCTTATGGCTATGTTGTCGTGAATATTGACTAAACACAACACAAGTCTCCTTTGTGTCGGGTGTCGTCATGACACGCTTGTCATCATTACTTATATTGCATCTCTATTGTTTACCATGTGTTATGACGATCCCGTCTCGTTACATCCATGTGTTTCCGCTTTCAGCGGGGGTGTGATATGCGGCCATTGGGGACAACAGTCAGGGAAATCACAGAGAAGAAATCTACATTGATAGAATTGTTTGACCACATCACTAGTCCAACCTTTATGGAAGACAACAGAATCATGGCATGAAAGTATGATCAAGAATGAGACTGTGCTATCATCAAGAGAACATCTAGAAGGGTTCAATACTTCCAAGATATAGCATCAGTACTATGCCTACCTGAATGTGATCTTAAAGATTTGCAAAGCTTGATTATTTCTAACTATCCTATTCACCCAAGAGGAAGAGACTTCTCTGTGTTAGTGGGAAAGCTAAAAATAAAATTCAGAGATGATGTGCTTAAGGAAGCCAAGAGAGAGGATGATGAGCACAAAAGAAGGTTACAAAGAATGAAAAGACAAAAATCTAACTCCTCTATAATAGTGGATGATGAGTTCTTGAAGAGGGTTGGATGTCAAAGCAGTAAGTCAGCTAATGTTAAAAGCATAGATAGGAATCAATATACATATCCTATAATAGAATGGGGATATGTTGAGAAGACCAAAGAATTAGTGTTGTTGAGGAATGCAGAAGGAAAGAAAGCTTAATTAATCCGAATTTTTGACCCAGTAGAGATCAAACTGCTCCACCCTAGCTATACTTCATACCTTCACGACAAATTCTTCCGAAAGCTACCTGATGAAAGGGCTCAGAATGACTTGTGTTTATATGTGCACATGATTCAAGTTATGGATAAGTTGAATGCCAAAGCATACAAGAGAAAAAGGCATAATGCTAGGATGCTGAAGGGAGCCAACATTAAAGATATATCAGAACTGAGAATCTCAGAAGAAGATGAGCTGGAAATCATTAACAATCAATGTGTTGTGGAAACCCTCAACATAGAAGAAGATGTATTGGGGCTGACTTTTGAGACATTCCAAAGGATATACAGAGTGAAGATCAAGTACAAATACGATGATCAAAAGGATGAAGTATCATATTTCAACAAGAAAATGGTTTCAAGATTAAAGGAGCTTTCAGTTTTGAAGAAATGATTACAAGTATCTAAGCCTAAGGGAGAGTATTGTTAGGTCTAGGATCAGTAGATCTAGTTTATTTTGTATAGGCTTAGTACTTGATTTAATATTTGTAATGAATGGTTGTAATTTATTATTGTGTATGCATTATATGTATAGGTTAACCCATATACATGTGTGTTGATTTATGTATGTTTACAGGTACAAACATTATACTTAGTCAATTTCAGAAATTGACTAAGTGTAAGAAACATCTACGGATGAACATTTTGTTCTTCCGTATATATGTTTCTTACAAGTAACAAACATCCGAAGATCATCTGCGGATGAACCATCAATTGGAGTGAAGTGAGAATTCCAAGTGAAGATTCCTACGGAAGAACAATTGCTTTGGAAAAACAAGTTTGCTTCGGAAGAACAAGTTTGCTTCAGAAGAACAATATTGCTTCAGAAGAACAAGATTGCTTCAGAATAACAAGATTGCTTTATAAGAACAAGAATCCTAAGGAAGAACAATCAAATACGAAAGACAGTACTCCTGCAGAGTCCAAACACTTGTATTCAAACAATACAAGTGTTACAAGTCAACAAGTCAGTTATGGGAATCCCAAGAAATCCGGAGATTTCTTAATAGAAACAATTCAAATCCCAAGAGATCTGGTGTTTCCTTAACAGAAACATCATTGTCTATATATATGGATCCTAGGTTTCGATTCAAACAACGGCAACAGCAATACAACGATTCCACAACAAAAAAACATCACGTCAAATCACACAACCAAACTCTAGCAGCCGTCACATTATTCAATACAAAATTCAATATCATTCACTCATTATTTATTTGTAATCATTAACGTGTTTTAGTGAAATACATTTGATTTAAACAGATCATTAGTTGTGTTTCATCAATCGTGTTCTTGAATATTTATTGATATTGAAAAATTTTAATATGAACAATTAAACCAAGCCAACGTTGATTCCGCAAACGTTGACTTGACATCAACTAACGCTGATAATTCCTGATTGCGATCCTTGGATTCACACCTATTATCCTTGATGACTCGTTTTGACTTTTTAGGGTGTTACAGTTTGTCTGATTCTCGAACTTAAACGCGGATCTACTCTGGTATATATTAGATTGTTAAAAAAACTGACCACTTTATTAATATATCTAATAAAGTTATTCAAGATTTAAAACCCTAATCAAGTTTTGTTTTGATATAAGGAACAATTAACGGTTTGAGTTTGTCTATAAATTTATTCTTGTTATAGAATTACACAATCTAGTTAAACATAATGAATGACGTGTGTTTTTAATTATAACTGATACTTCTATCGTTGCGACCCGCACGCTAAGATCCGAATAATGTGAGCTTAGAGTAGCGGGTTGGCTATAATCAACAAACTGTGCTTGATTAGACATTAGATAGAATGGATATCTAAACTGTCACACCCCGACCAACGCTGAAAATCATCGAGGCGGACGAAATATGAATCAATTGTTCATAGCTCATAGAATTAAATAAGTTGAAAATAATATCAAATGTCATTTTCATTGAATAATACTAATCAATCAATACAATACAATCAACTAATAACATAATAAAATATGTCTTTAACTTTGTCTAAATTCAAATCCTAAATGTGCATTTAGAAGTCCATTAATCTTCATTCTTGAAATCGTGTGAAAAAGTAACGAGTCAGTTAACGAATTAGCCGGTGAGTAAACTCAAGTTTGAATACATCTATAGATTGGTTAAATATATTGAAAACAATTCAATTCACATAGAAATGTCAAGACTTATAATGCAATAATGTAACATAAAAGACAAACCAACACAATCAAATCTAATGACTGACTTAACTCGGTCCGCAGATGAAGCGTTATAGAATAAATAATTCTGGTTTCAATCACCACATGACTAAACAAATAGGGTGGGTTTGTCGAAGCAATAGATTTATCATTGTTACCGTTGTTGCATGAATTAATGATTGTGTTCTCATCTAGTTCATCTAACTATACACACTTATTTGCAAGTAATAACATAGCATGTATTGAATTTAATCTTGAAATAGAATAACAATTTTTAAAAATTGATTGAATATAGAATCACATGATTTCTCCAAAATATAAAACACATAAAAAGGGCAATGAATACTCAATTGTATAATGATGATTGTAAAGTTCATAAGAAAGCTTGAATGTTCAAAAGTTAAAGGTAATGTCCTAAAGGATAAAAAATAACAATAACTAGAGATCAGAATTCATTACAAAAAGTTAGGACGTTTAGAAAATGCCAAAAAGAGAAAGGTAGATTGAAAGAAGATTAGTGCATCAATTTTAGATTCTGGACAATATGTTTGGTACGTGTTTGAACAGGTTTTAAAAATAGAAACGGTTTCATAAATTTATAAAATTTACATTCGACTAGTTTAGAGTCTCCCGGACAACTTTCGTATAGAAACATTTTTATGAAAATACCTATAAATAGGTCAAAACAGCATCACATGACAGAAGATGTTGAAATACGCACTTATCTTGTGAAGGCGATTGTTGAGACGTCCGATTGAATTTGAAGATGTATAAACTATCGTTAAAATGGTAAATCAATGAGATTAATATTGGAGTTTGAGTTTACTAAAGTTTAGTTTGTTATGACTAAGTTATGGTTAGTTGAAGTTAGACTATATTCTACCAAAATTATAGTAAAGCACTTATGTGCACTTTTAAAATTGTTAAAGCATGAAATGGGTTAGAAAAAATTTATTATGTTGATATATAGTATATTAGACTTCGTTTGAGTTATAAAAAATATTCCAAGACTTCGGAATAACCATCATTTAGGGAAATAATCTTGTTGAATAACCGAATGTGATGGCATAGCCGTCCATATGTAAACGAGATTCATTGTTTACGTTAACGTGTTGTTAGCTTGATTTAGAAATGTTAGGGATTGTTACAAGGTTAGTAATGATAGAAGGTTAATAATCAAATGATAATGATTATAATTAAAAGATATGTAAAAGAAGAAAGAATAAAATTAAGAACATAAAGTCATGAGAACAAGTGAATGTTAGGATAATTGAAATAATATAGAAATGCAGAAAGAAAGATTTGTGAGTGAGATTTTTGAAAAATGAACAAATAAAAAGTGAGACTAAAGCTTTCTTTTATAGTTGAGGTTAGGAGAAGGTTATGAATAATGTTAATGGTGAGTTACAAGTCTTTCAAAAGAGGGTTATGATTGGAATTTAAAATAAATATAAACTTAAATAAATTATAGAATAATTACAATTTAAACTCTAAATATATAAAACCTAATTTTAATTTAATCATCTTAGTATTTTTATACGATCTTTACAGACTTTATAAACCCAGAAAAACTTTGCAATTTGATTTATATTTTAATTAAATATTTCAAATTTTATAAATGTTAATAACCTTTTATAATTTATTTTATAAATTATAGAGTTTAAGTTAAATTGACTAAGTGACACATTTATTTTTATTGAAACACAAAAGTAAATAAAATGACTAAATAATGAATTTGATTTACAAGATTGAGTCAAACAGGTTCGAGTTCAGGTTAGGGTTTTTTAGTTTGAAAATAGACCGGATGTTACACGAATGGCGTGATGTCTAGTATCGATACAAATTATTAAATAAAAATGGTCATTGCATCGTAATCATTAATGATCGTAAGCCAAATCGAATCAAGAAATTATCTTAGTATTGGAATTAGTCATCGTATTTGAAATTACTTCACAATTTAATTAACGTTTTTAGTCATTACTTTTCACAACTAAATAATACAAAAAATGTCAATTTTTATTTTTTTGGCAGAATCTTAACATAAGCGCGTGACATTTCTTTTACAGCTTTGACACGGCCGTGTCAGCTTCCTAAAAATTTTCTACTTTTTGCAATTTACTTTTAGTTTTAATTTCTAAATAAAACGGCCATTTTACTTAACTCATAACCAATCAAAGTAACTATTATAAAACGCTTTTGTATAAAATAATTGACACATATCTCTGAGGACATGAACCATACTTCCACTTATACTATTTTTTGAATGTACACAATAGGTTCACATATTTATAATTTATTTACTGGATTTAACACCCAACATTTAGTATGTATATCAGGTCAAAGGATAAAGGTAGCTACTAATTTTCAAAATACTTATGACGTTAGTCCTTGTTTGTATGGTTCAACATAGGCTTCTGTTTAGATTCCAAAAGGCAGAGCCCATATGGCACTACATACCCGCCAAACTGATGCGTTAATTCATTAAATATTGTGTATTTTTAACAAAAAATGTGTGATGGTTTGGTGCTTATATAAACACAGTCCTGATCTATTTTGGGGTTTTAAGACACTAAACAAAAATATAAATAGCCGTTTCTTGTTTTATATTATGCCATTGAGATTTCAATTAACCATTGAAATAATTGATCTGCAAATGCAAGTCGAAAAGAAAGCTTTTGGAATATTAACTAAACAATAACAATTATTAGTACAAATATCCTTCAAACTCCAATGAAATCCAAATCAACACACAATTATAAACTAATTAAATCCAATCAAGAACACATTATGACCAATCACCTCCTTTCTCCACCAGTTTGGTTTAGTTTACCACTCTACAATCGAGCCTAACCTCTTGCCCACCACTGATACTACTCATCTTAATCATGGATTTCACAAATGCTTTCTCAAACTCCTGTTTCGAGCTAGCATACTTTGACACCAATGCTTTCGTGTTCGTAGAAGTCACCAAAGATTGATCAGAAGAGAAAATACTCTTTCCTTGCATAAGTAACTTGTAATATCTGTTGTCGAAAGTTGTGGGAGTCGAATCAAGGTTCGCACCAGCGTTTTTGGGTGTGTTTTTCGCAGGGCATACGCGCTGTAAATTGGCTGCAAATGATGACTGCAATGTCGGGTCGACATCCTGCTTTGAATTGAAGTTATGTATCCTATTCTGAAAGGATGAACAATGAGCGAATCCAAGTGTATGTCCTCCTACACATCGGAATTAGTAACCTCTATTTAGTTTGCCTCAAAAAAGTGTATACTACTACAAAAAAATTGTCATATAGAGTGAAAAATGTCATTTAATAATCTTTTTGTAACAATAATAAATAGAAAGTGAAACTTTTTAAAACTTTTCCTTTTTTTTAAAACAAGACTAACTTACAAACTCTGAAGCTACTCAATTATGATAATCTAGAAGATGTAAGATTGTATAATTACCAGAAAGTGCAACTAAATCCTCCATGGAAAGACCTCTTTGAGCAAAACTTTGTTGCAATTGGGAGATATTGAATGTTGGAGCTGGTAATTGTCGCGTTTCAGATGCTTTCGATACTCTTCCATCTTTTCTTCCTTTCGGCACGTCCCATGTGGGCCCTCCAGACTAGATTCAAACGACATCGATCAACACCCAAATCAATATTAACATCCTTAAAAAATGTTTAATTAAAGTTATGAACTTTTTAAGGTGTTAAAAGAAGAATAAAAAGGTTTACTGACCAAAGTGACTGCATCCCTTGCTGCTAATGCTAAGATATCAGCACAAGAGACTGTTTTAGGACACAAAGCCTCTACTGCTTTCTTGGCATTATCAATGACATAAAATGCATGCAAAGAAATGTTTGGAGGTCCATCTTTCTCAGCTTTGTGCTTCTTAGTTGAATTCAACAACACAGAACCATCACACCCCTACAAATTTCAACAATCAAACAAACTGATCATACATTGACTCTATCCTAGAACGATCATACTTTTATGCATGAAATTTATATAAGTGAATGATGAAGAAGAATATATATCTAGTCACCCTGATGAAACAATCATGAAAATGCATTCTGAGAAGTGCAGCAGGAACCGTTGGATCATTCAACATGGCTTTCTTGACAACACTTGTAATGGTTGATTCAACATTGGGGCATGTTTTATCATAATAGTTAGAACTTAGTGCATTAACCAAGTTCATTTGGGCTAATGCTAACAAAATGAAACAACTGAAAATAAGGGGAAAGATGTTGGTTGCCATTGTTGGAAGCTAGTGATTTTGAGTGATGTTTGAATGAATGAATGTTGATGAAGAAGATTGAGAGGAATGTTGGTATTTGTAGGGGGAATATATGCTTGAGCTTGATGCATGAAGGTGGTGTTAGCAAAATCAGGTGAGCTGAAATCTTTATTTTAATGGTATTTGATAGAAAAGTGGAGTTGTTAATTGTTTAATGATAAGAAGGATAATGTTCAAATATTCTTCATTGATTATGTTTTTTCTGATTTTTTAACCAAGTTTGATCTATTTAATTTCAAACTTTTAGTTATCAAAATACTAATAAACTTAATAGACCATTTATTTAGTTTCTCACTTGTAACAACACAATGATGATAAACTAAGGATGTTTAACTTATTTAGACTCGACTCATTTTGACATATAACGCAATCATAGCAACTAATAGGAAACGAAACTTTAGCCATGTTATATTAGACCCTAAAGTGTGTATTATATAAATTTTCACTTTAAGATATTTAAATAAACTCAAAGTAACAAGTCAAAAAAATGTAAATAGTTATCACAAAATCAGAAGTGAGTTCCTTAATAGTTTCTGGCTTTGTTGACACATTAATGAAACCAATCCATATAAGTAATTAGTGAATTATAATATAATATCTAGAATTCTAAAAATATAATACATCTAACCAATAATAATCTGAAATTATAACTTTGACCCGTTGGTCTTTAAATTAACTATGTTTGCAAACAAACACTTAGATAGAGTGGTTGAAGTTTTGCACCAATCTTAACTAACTCATATTTATTATATTGTTTTATGCACACTAAAAATATTCCACCTGATCTATCAATACACCCAAAAAAAACAAAAACAGAACTCGGTCATAAAGTCGCAAACAGTTTTAAAGGGGTTTGTGACTGAAATAAACAGTTTTAAACGATTTATTATTATTTTTTTAACATCAAATGTGCGACCTTGCTTTAAAGGATAAGTGTTATCTTAATCAGACTCACATATTCGTTTCCCAGCCAGGACCGCTCCCCAAACCCCTTAAGATGAAACCCATTGCTTAAAAAAACTATTGGCTCAACTCTGACCAATTTTATATAGAATGATTCTTAAACTCATAAGCTTCACACATTTAGATGTTATGTCTACATTACCTCAACGTTTTATTTGTTATGCTCTTCATTCTTCAACGAGAATCCAAATTGTTGTATTATTTTAATGTTGGCCTCTTTTATTTAGGCATTTAAAACCCTGTTATCCTCGGATATGTTTTATCATTGTGAGTTTCTTTACTATTTCCTCTTTTTTTATTATCTAGTCTTCCTATTAGCTTTCTCTTGTTATAGTTATAGTTATGGATTATTATTTATTATTTTTATTCATTTAATCGTTACATCTGTCATTACTAAACAAATTAGAAGCAAACAATATAAACTAGGAATGTTATGTTAGAAATAACTCGTAATATGTGGCTTACGGATCATTTAAATAAGTTTTACTAAATGACATAATTAGTTCCTAATAGTATGAGAGGGTTATTTGATGGAAATATCTCATAATTATAATTAAAGTTTCCCCATGTTATAAATAAGAAGTAGGGAGATAACCAAAATACATCAATAATCTGTTCTCTCAAGATCACCAATAATCTATTCTCTCTAAACATCATAACGAGAACGAATCTCACGATCATGGCTTCATCATCTTCGTCAAAGAGCTCTATTCCCACAAGTAAAATTCAATTGTTTCGATGTTTAGGTTATATCTGAGATTGAATAAACATGATTAGGGTTTTGTGTTTTCATCCATGTTTCAAGATATAAGCAACAAGTTCGACCTTGCATTGCGTGATTTCCGTTTCATCTGTATTTGAAGCCTATTATAGATACAAAAAAGCTATTTAATTCTGACTATTAGATACATAATGTATCATTACAAAAGATTTGATTTTTGTTGTAGATGAAAAAGCAGTGGGTTTGCAGAATTTTCTTTGGCCAAGTATATAGGTATATGCCTTTGCAGAATTTTCTTTGGCCAAGTACGTATATAAGGTATATGCCTCTATATACATGAAAAGAAGAACCAACGTATTTAGTTTGTTAAGCTGCTATTTCAAAGCTAAATAGAGAATTTGATAGTATAAATATCATTCATTAACTTAAAATAACACATGCATAGACTATTTATACTACTTATGCTATCAAACTCTCCATGTAACATACACCATAAATATAAACTTATAATTCTACAAATCATTCCTATTGTTAAAGAGCAAATTACATTTATTAGTACAAAAAGCATTCAAACTCCAATGAAATCCAAATCAAGAACACATTATGACCAATCACCTCCTTTCTCCACCAGTTTGGTTTAGTTTACCACTCTACAATCGAGCCTAACCTCTTGCCCACCAGTGATGCTACTCATCTTAATCATGGATTTCACAAATGCTTTCTCGAACTCTTGTTTTGAGCTAGCAAACTTTGACACCAATGCTTTCGTGTTTGCCGATGTCACCAACGATTGATCAGAAGAGAAAATACTCTTTCCTTGCAGAAGTAACTTGTAATATCTGTTGTCGAAAGTTGTGGGAGTCGAATCAAGGTTCGCACCAGCGTTTTTGGGTGTGTTTTTCGCAGGGCATACGCGTTGTAAATTGGCTGCAAATGATGATTGCAATGTCGGATCAACATCTTGCTTTGAATTGAAGTTGTGTATCCTGTTCTGAAAGGATGAGCAATGAGCAAATCCAAGTGTATGTCCTCCTACACATTGGAATTAGTAACCTTTATTTAGTTTGCCTAAAAAATGTCTATGCTACTACAAGAAAATTGTCATATAGAGTGAAAAAATGTCATTTAATAATCTTTTTTAACAAAAATAGATTGAAAGTGAAACTTTTTAATACTTCTTTTTAGAACGAGATTAACTCGCAAACTCTGAAGCTACTCAATTATGATAATCTTGAAGATTCAAGATTTGTATAATTACCTGAAAGTGCGACTAAATCCTCCATGGAAAGACCTCTTTGAGCAAAACTTTGTTGCAATTGGGATATATTGAATGTTGGAGCTGGTAATTGTCGTGTTTCAGATGCTTTCGATACTCTTCCATCTTTTCTTCCTTTCGGCACGTCCCATGTGGGCCCTCCAGACTAGATTCAAACGACATCGATCAACACCCAAATCAATATTACATCCTTAAAAATGTTTAATTAAAGTTATGAACTTTTTAAGGTGTTAAAAGAAGAATAAAAGGTTTACTGACCAAAGTGACTGCATCCCTTGCTGCTAATGCTAAGATATCAGCACAAGAGACTGTTTTAGGACACAAAGCCTCTACTGCTTTCTTGGCATTATCAATGACATAAAATGCATGCAAAGAAATGTTTGGAGGTCCATCTTTCTCAGCTTTGTGCTTCTTAGTTGAATTCAACAACACAGAACCATCACACCCCTACAAATTCAACAATCAACAAACTGATCATACATTGAATCTATCCTATAACGATCATACTTTTACGCATGACATTTATATAAGTGAATGATGAAGAAGAATATTATCTAGTCACCCTAATGAAACAATCATGAAAATGCATTCTGAGAAGTGCAGCAGGAACTGTTGGATCATTTAACATGGCTTTCTTGACACACTTGTAATGGTTGATTCAACATTGGGGCATGTTTTATCATAATAGTTAGAACTTAGTGCATAACCAAGTTCATTTGGGCTAATGCTAACAAATGAAACAATTGAAAATAAGGGAAAGATGTTGGATGCCATTGGTGGAAGCTAGTGATTTTGAGTGATGTTTGAATGAATGAATGTTGATGAAGAAGATTGAGAGGAATGTTGGTATTTGTAGGGGAATATATGCTTGAGGTTGATGCATGAAGGTGGTGTTAGCAAAATCAGGTGAGCTGAAATCTTTATTGTAATGGTGTTTGATAGAAATGTGGAGTTGTTAATTGTTTAATGATAAGATGGATAATGTACAAATATTCTTCATTGATTATTTTTTTCTTATTTTTTAACCAAGCTCGATCTATATAAGTTCAATTGTTTTGTTATCAAAATACTAATAAATTACTAGACCTTTTTTTTGTTTATCACTCAGAACAACACAACGATGATAAACTAAGGATGTTCAACGAATTTAGAGTTGACTTGTTTTGACATGTAACCCAATCATAGCAACTTTATTTGGATAGAGTGGTTGAAGTTTTGCACCAATCTTAACTAACTCATTTTTGTTATATTGTTTTTTGCTCACTAAAAATATTCCACCTAATCTATGAATACACCCAAAAAAAGAAGAAAAACAGAACTCGGTCGGAAATGGAATAAAATCAACATGTTTACATTAATTTTGTTGCGCAAAACAGTTGTAAAGAGCATTCGCAACTGAAATAGCGGTCGCAAATAGTTCTAAAGGGAGTATGTGACTGTTATGTGACCGGTTTCGACAGTATTTGTGTTTTTTTTTTTTGCGATCAAAGTACTCTAGCGGTAGGTTTATAGCCAAGATTCTGTCACACAAGTAGCAACCATTTTTGCAACCGAAACATTTTTAAGCAGATATTGCGAATAAACCTTAGCGACTGTCGATGCAACAAAAACTTTTGCAATAAAGTTTGGGACTGGAAATGCGACTGAAACAATTTGCGACCGCCTTTGTGATTGCTTTGTCGAACAAACTTATTAGTGACTGAATTTAGAACCAATTAATTTAACAGTCGGTTTTTGTTTTAAACTTGCGACTACCATTTCGATTGCAAAAATTTTCTATAATACAAAATTGATTTTGTTGATTTTTCATCATTTATAAACTTCAATACCCAAATTAAATGATTATATTGAGAAAATTTTCTACATAAGTAGAAAAAATAAATATTGGAATTGATCATACTTAACTTCTTGAGGTTTATTTGGTATGCTCTTCATTCTTCAACGAGAATCCAAATTGTTGTATTATTTTAATGTAGGCCTCTTTTATTTCGGCTTTTAAAACCCTGTTTTCCTCGGATATGTTCTATCATTGTAAGTTTCTCTACTATTTCCTCTTTTTATCCAGCCTTCCTATTAGCTTTCTCTGTTGTAGTTATGGATTATTATTTATTATTTTCCTTCATTTAATCGTTACATCTGTAATTAGTAAACACATTATAAGCAAACAAATACATAATGTATAATTACAAAAGATTGATTTTTGTTGTAGATGAAAAAACAGTAGGCTTGTAGAATTTTCTTCGGCCAAGTATATAGGTATAGGCCTTTATATACATGAAAAGAAGAACCGAACGTATTTAGTTTGTTTAGGTGTTATTTCTAAGCTAAATAGAGAATTTGATAGCATAAATAGCATTCATTAACTTAAAATGACACATGCATAGACTATTTATACTACTTATGTAATCAAACTCTCCATGCAACCTACACCATAAAAAATAAACTTATAATTCTACAAATCATTCCTATTGTTAAAGAGCAAATTACATTTGATAAAGGGCATTACTTTCTTGACTCATTACCAATGCAACTTATATCATGAAATAATCAAAACCAAAGAAGCAATACATGTAAATAGATTAGAAAACTTCATACATGGTCTTATAAGACAAATTCTCTGCAGCAGATAATAAAGTTAGATCTTTATTTTCTACCATCACATGAACAGACAACACCATCACCATCGTCTTCTTTCCCCACGATGACCGTGATCGTTTTCGGGATACACTGATCCTTCTACCCATGTGACTGCTATGTAAACCCTACCAGCTAGCGGCGATGGTGACAAAATTGGTGCCATAGTCACCATCTCCTCTCGATCTGTTGCCCTCCCACTCTTCTCCCAATAAGTTTTTCTTTCTATCTCACTACATGTCTTTCTTTCTTAATGCACATCAACTTGTACCCTCACACATTATAAAAGTGTACATTATCATTCATTTGCTCACAAATAACAATAGAGTGATATCAAGTATAACTCGTTTGTTTCAATTATGACCCATTACAAATATAATCATCAAATATAGGCATAGCCCCAATATCACCATCACTACCCATTACAACATAGTAAAAGCAATAGTGCCTATCTACACTCGTGGGTGCCCCTATTAGAAAAATATCAGTTGCTTATACGTGTGATAACCTATTAACACCAGATACAACCGTTTATGATCTATTTAAAGTAGTAACCACCTAATATATGCCTAATGTCACGTCCCGCCAAAAAAAAATCATACTTCTCATGTTCTAGAAAGTTCCGAAACAATTTATGAGCATTAAGGGCTATCCGAAAAACTCCGGAATAACCTATAACATTTGAAACCAAACTACCACAACTAGAACACTCTAGACCAACCTTTATAAGGCATGGAAGAGCGTAGAATAGTTCACCATCAAGATTGCCCAAGAAGTCTCTATATAAACCTTGAAAAAGCTTGATTTCTCCTTCGAAAGTGTTAGAGATAGCCGTTTAGAAAACTCTAGAATAAAAACTCTCTTGGTATGCCCCAAGTAGTATAAATAAGTGAAATGAAGGCTCATTTGTAATAACCTAAATATTATATAGACACAAGTCTTGTAAAGCATTTGTACTAGAACACTTGTAATCTTTTCTTATAAGGAATAAAACAAATTTTCTTAACCGAGCTTCAACTTCCCCAGCAGTCATGTAGACTTATTTCTTATCTTGGTTCAAAGGCCGAACTTAAAAGGAGTCTAAGTGTTGCATTCGATTCGAAAGAATCACTTCGTGATAATGGGCTCCAAAATATGACTCCTTTTGACCTTTCATGACCCTTTATAAAACGTAAGAACTATATATAAGTAATTTACACTAAATAAAACTAAATAGTATTTAAACACTGTGTTGTGTTCAAAATGTGTATGGCGTAAGACAATTCTTGTTGTACTGTTATATTATTTACGTGAATTAACGATGCAAAGATAATGAACACCTAATTGTTTGTTGTTCTACGAAAAGCTGATGTTAACCAAGCCTTGTATACTTTGTTGCTGCATCTTATCTTTATTGTCTATTTCTATGTTGATGGTGTTTGACAACATCAGTAGCCTCTACCTTAAACCTTGTAGCAGAAGCTGTATCTTGTATATTTCTAAAAAGATCAGTAGCAAATTATGCCTACATGGTTCATATTAAACATGATGAGTCGTGATTAATATAGATCAAAACAAGTTCAATTACATTGTAACAGGTTCAAGATCACTATGTTGTGGAAAGTATTTGCATATTTGAGAGTTGTACAAAATGATGAACATGACAACTCATCCATAAATCAACACTACAAGAAAATTGGGAAACTGTTACGAAAATTTGCGACCGAAAAAAACAGTCGCACGATTAACGACAGATTAGCCACCAAAATATTGATGGTAGTAAATTCTAGAACTAACTATAAAAGGGTCGCAAAATGGTCGGAAATATATCAAGAAATAATAGGTAATAATAAGGAAATTTAATTTATATGAAACAGTATAAATATAGGTTGAATTGCGACCGCTTTAAGACCGACAAGAGTTGCGACCGAATTAGCGGTCGCAATATTATGAAATATGATAAAAGATGTTTTCACTAACTCAATAAAACATAAGGATTCATAAAACAACAAAAATACAAAATTAGGGCTTTTCACCTGGTGAACCACAGCCCTCTTCCCGTTTCGTTTGAAACTCCTTCTTCTCGCATTCGATTGAAGACTTTGATCGATTCGACTCGGTTAGCATTCCTTTGAAGCTCCTTCTTCTCGCATTCGTTTAAAGATCTGTTGTTTGAAGCTTATTCTTCTCACATTCCTTTCAAGCTTCATTGATTAAGGTAACAATTTGTGTTCGCTTTCGATCAGGTTGTTGTATTTTTCTGTGTAATTGATCGTTAAAGGATTACTTCAGTGGTACAAGGATTCCTTCGAAGCTGGTGGTCGGAGGTCGTCGTAGTATCGGGAAAACCATCAATAGCTTCTAACAGGTCACTTTACCCTTTCATCAATAGTTATATAGTTAATTTTAATTGATAATCAAGCTCATAGTTGAATTTAGTTGCACTGGTTGAGTGTTTATGCCTGATTTACAATGGTTAAGATTGAGAATTGATATGCTAAAAAGGCTAGTGTTCTTGTTTTTTGATGCAATGTGAATATGTGATGATCTTATTATTGACATCCAATTTATTTTGTTTTTATTATATATAATAATACAAGTAAATTATGTATTATTTGAACCTGAAAAGTGGCTAGTTGAACCATCTTAAAAAGTAACAACACCCTGTTGTAATATGAATTCATGAAGCTAAAGTTATTAGTCCGTCTCTATTTTACTACTGTTTGGTAATATTAATTGATTAGGATAAGAGTTTCTTGTAAGAGTTTATGGTTCCACTCTTGAGATTTGTGTTCATAAACAGAATTCTTCAACTCTTTTTGTCATTAATTTAGGGGTAAGCATGATGTTAACCTTTTCATGATAATATACAATGTTAGTGCTAATGAAATTTCACTAAAGCACAAGAATTTTAGGTTATCGAAGTAACATGCATAAACCTTGGTGTTCTATGTTGCCTAGTTTAATCTACTCTATATATCTACTTTTCATTGTCAAAAACAAACATTATATACATAAACATTACTAGTTAAAATGTTTTTAAAATCCCGATTAACATAAACAAGGATTAAGCCCCCTCTAAGTACAAAATGCTTCTGTTGGTAAGTTTTTCATTGTTTTTTTGTTATAGTTTTTATTTATATATATATACATTTTAGTTATAATAATAGATTATTTATGTATATTTACATGATTTTGATGAATTTGAATTTTGGGGGGCACCAATTGGTTTAGTAATGGCGTGGTATATCAAGTGAGGGTGGATGTCAAAAAAGACAGATAATTTGTGATAATGTGGAATTATTTTTGGACTTTACATATTCTAATGAAACATTTGTTGATACGAGTGTGAATATACATGGTGAGACAATACGTGAGATAAAAAGTCTTTGTTTTAAATGCCAAAATATAAGCCATAGAGACAAAGCCACTATTCAAAAACACTTGTATAAGGATGGTTTCGTGATTCGTTATGAGACATGGAGTAAATGTCACACCCTCGTTAAAAACGAAAACACGGGGATGTAACGAGACGGGTATCATCATAACACATGGTACACAATAGAGATGCAATATAAATAGTATTGATGATAAAGCATGTCATGACGACACCCGACACAAAGGAGACTTGTGTCATGTTTAGTCAATATTCACGACAACATAGCCATAAGCATACCATGATAAATGATTCACATAATCAAATGAGATAACATTGTATTGTAATTCTCACAACCTGGGCACAAGTATCAAAAGAATGATATTGTTTAAATCAGACTACAACAATGTTCCAAAATGAATGTTTGTCAAGTATGTTTAGTCTCAAAAATGCATCCTAGGGTCCCCACTAAAGCAGCACACCTAAATATTCAATTAGCATTGTCACCTGAAAAGATATACTTAAAATGGTCAATAAAATTGTTGGTGAGCTCGCAGGTTTAAATAGTAAATAAGTAATTGATGTTGTATAGTAATTGTGGTGGAATACCGTGAATACAGTTATAAGTAAGCAAAATCACATGACAGTGAGCTTTACAACCAAACCTAATGACGTACACATAGAATCTTGTCGGAATATATTCACCCAAGGGTCCGTCGGTTCCAACACCGGAATTAAATGGTTGTAAAGAAAGTACCACACAGCGAAATCAAGCATGCATCAGATAAGTACTCACAAAATAGTATCATGTTGATTTCGAGTATGTAAATTGTATGTAAGTTGTACATCATGAAGAAAATGGGTGAGCATACTTTTCCCCTATGTTTGTAAATGATTGAAATGTTGTATAAGCATAAAAAGGGCCCACGAAACTCACTTGTTAAGTGGTAAGTATGAATGATCAAAGTTTCCAGATGTAGTATGCAACGAACGGTCAAACACCTATTGACAGTTATTGTTCAGCATTAATGATACGTATGAAGAAAGTAGTAACGTTCGGTCGGTTCGGGTTGTATCGGTTCGGTCGCGTGTAACACACACAAGCAGACATGCGTATTAGATCTTATGTAGATCCAAGTACTAGAAATCGTTGCCATTACCGATGATATTTGTGCAAAAGTGTCATTGTTATTAGAGAAATGCTTAGTAAATATTGGTGGTTACAATTCAGTTGGTGATAATTGTAGAATGTTATATTGATTTGATTTGGAATAGCGTTAATAAGTTTGATAGTGTTAACTGAAATATTGCCATTAGCAATGATAACCGTGTTGACGTCACCTTAACATCACACGACATACACGCACCACACACAAGAAGGAATTCACACACAACCACTCCAATCGCACGACAGGACCAGACACACGACTCAACACTCCATCCGCACGAAACAACCCTAATTCGTACGAATCAACTTTATTCGTACGATTGAACCTTCATTCGTGCGACTCAGCATTCAATCGTACCACACAGTATCCAATCGCACGACTCAACATCCATACGCACGAATCAACCTTCATACGTACGAATCAGCTTCATTCGTACGATTGAACCTTCATTCGTGCGACTAGGCATTCCGTTGTGCGATACACACACAATCGCACACATTTATCCGCATAGACTCAATCGCACGCATACACATAGTCGCACGACTCAGTCGCACGACACACCCAGTCGCACAACTCAGTCACAAGAGAGACACAGTCGCACGACTCACCCAGTCGCACGGCTCAGTCGCACGGGAGACCCAGTCGCCAGAATAGCAGGTTCGCGACTGCAGAAGTGCAGAGCAGCCTTCGGCTGCTCCGTGCACGAGATTTAGTCCACAAGGACTTCCAGAAACACATTTTTGCACACACCCAAACAAGAAGAACACGCAGAAAGACATCACACGCACCCACACGACCTCATGTGCTCGGGTTGGCCCCGAGCACCCGAAACCCTTAAAGAACAGCAGTAAAACAAGCACGAAAAGGGATGACCAAGGTCGTCTACCTGCAAGAAAGGAGTAGACTCAGCTGTAGCCGAGGTTTTGTCGGTGAAAACGCGAAGACAATAGGCGGTTTTGGTGCAAGGAGGAGGAGGAAGTGAAAAGAGAAGAAGATGAAGAAGAAGAAGATGAAATGGGGGCTAGGGTTGGAAATGGGGTTTATATACCCAGCCCTAGTTTGGCAAAATGTCACATTTGGTCCTCTGCACTTAGCCCCCAAGTTCCCAAATTTGTTTCGGTTGAAAACGACTTTAATAGGCTAGTGTTATTAATGATAAAAATGTAATTAATGACATTGGTAACTTAAAAAGGTTTTATTAATAATGACAATAATATTATATAAAAATGATATATTTAATGATAACGATGATGAAAATTGTAAAAGTTTTAAAGATATCATACGTTTACGATGAGAGCACAAGCATAAGGATGATAAAGCAAGAATGATATCCACACGAATAGTTTATAAGGATGAGGAATGAACGTTCGAGAAAAGTTAACGTAAACCACGTTAATTGACGGACCTTTCGGTGATGGATGTCACAGTAAACATGGTGAAAATTCCATTAGTGAAGTTGGACAATCATCTGCTACAATGGAGTTGAGAATAGTGTTAATGGTTACAAACGTATGGTGTTAGATAATATGCATTCATGCGATTATACTTCAAAATCTTTAGAAGAACATGTACCGAATCCTAAAGCAAAAAGATTTTATGACATGTTAGAAGCTTCCGATGAAGCCTATTAATTGTAAAAAGTTACAAGTTGCCACAAGTTTTTTGACATGGAAATCACTATTCAACGTGTCCACCGCAGCTTTCAACTATAACATTTCCATGGTTAATGAATTGTTGCCCAAAGGAAATAAGCTTCTAAAAAACTTTTATGATACAAAGAATAATTTGGTAAAGTTAAGTCTTCCTTATAAGAGAATTGATGTTTACAAAAACCATTGCATGTTATTCTATAAGGATTGTTAGAGCATATATTGTCATATATAGTGTGTTTGTCGCTTGTCGAATAGTCTAGCTTAATGTAATACACCTAATATGTTGTAAACACATGAAACTGGGTCATTCGCAGGAGTATATGCGAATGAGACTCAGTCGTACGACTGAGCCATGCTAATGGACCAGTCGTGCGACTGAGAGATGCGATTGGGCCATTCGTAAGGCTGAACCATAAGTATGGTCTAGTCGTACGATTGAACCATACGCATGGCCTAATTGTATGAATGGGCCCATCGTATCTGATATGGGCTGAGGCCTATAAATACCAGTTTCATTGTGTAAAGAGATTAAGGAGTGTGCCCGGGGCCTAGGTGCTGTAGGATGAGAGGGGAGATCATGCTCGATCTCCCCTTGCCAAAAGTCATGATTCTTATGTTGTAACGAGCTTGTAATCATTAGGTTTTATCAATGAAACCATTTTATTATAGTTCGTGTTTATTGTTTGTCTCTTGGTTTTGGTTTTGTTTCCTTCCGTCAAGAACACGCTCGGATGTCTACCGATCCAGCGCCTTCACAATTGGTATCAGAGCCGGTTACTGCTAGAATGATCTAACAATCATACTAGCAACCCGAGCTTTTGATTTCTAGATCGATTTCAGGTTCTTTGACGTTAAACCCACTTCGTGTTCTTTGTGTTTTGCTCAGATCTTGTCACGTATGTTGTTTCCTGGTTAAAATCAAACTCGGAACCACGTTCTGATCGCCCTTACGAATCTTATGATTTCTATTTTGGTTCGGTTCATGTAAAATTCATAAGATTAGGGTTTTTAGCAGCCATGGAGGCTGCAGATCTGAAAATCTACGTGCAGACCCGTTCGTGCGACTGGACCATGTTAATAGACCATTCGTGCGACTGGACCATGTTAATAGACCATTCGTGCGACTGGACCATGTTAATAGACCATTCGTGCGACTGGACCGTGCTAATGGACCATTCGTGCGACTGGACCATGCTAATGGACCATTCATACGACTGGACCATACTAATGGACCATTCGTACGACTGGATCATGCTAATGGACCTTTCGTACGACTGGACCATGCTAATGGACCATTCGTACGATTGGACCATGCGACTGGACCGTTCGTACGATTGGAATGCGACTGGACCAGTCTTATGACAAGTCATGCTACTAGACCAGTCTTATATCCAGTCATGCTACTAGACCAGTCTTATGACCAGTCATGCTACTGGACCAGTCTTATGACCAGTCTCACGAAGATATCATTCGTATTATCCACTCACACGAATGTGAAAATTGTACTCCATGTCATACGAATGAACGGTGTTCCAGATCAAAAAAAATTCTGGAACTACCTTTTGCACAGATTTGAGAATGAGCAAATCACCATGAGGTTCTTTTGTCAAATAAGTTCGATGGATACCCCATTATTCGTTGGACATTCAAAATAGGTGATTGTAGTTAGAACACAAAAGAGAGAAGAGAAGATGTCAGCAGTCGGTGTTGATTTTATGGGGTAGTCAAGAGCATCTGACTATTTATGAGCCAATCAAGTTATATTTATCCACACAAAGAGGATTCTCGTTCTTAGGGGGAATCCATGTTTAGAGAAATTGAAGACACAATCAGAAAATGATATGTGAGCCAGTTTCTGATGATGAATCTGAGTGCTGCTGATTTGTTTGAGATTGTCAGCTGGGGATTGGAACCTTCTACTTTTTTCCTAATACACCATATGAAGATGCCAGGAGAGCACAACATTTATATATTGGGATATGCTGAATATGAGGGGGAATTTCTGCAGGTGTTAATGTTAATCAGGTTAGCCTGTGTAAAGATTGAAGCAATAGAAAACTGTTCATGTCATTATCTGGTAAAATCAGTCATATGGGGAATCTTGCTGCTATGATGGTGTTATGCAAAGTAAACGAAAGCTATTGTGCCTAAAATCATTTTCAGGGATACTGTAGCAACCTGACGGATCAACCACGTTGGCTAATATGGTTTTTTGTTTGATTCTATTGGAAACCAGAGCAAAGATTGACCGAAGATTGTAAGAGGTGTTATCTACTATTCGCAAGCAACGTCCAAAGGGGAATTTGTTGGAGCATATATTGTCATATATAGTATGTTCGTCGCTTGTCGAATAGTCTAGGCTTAATATAATACACCTGATATGTTGTAAACACATGAAACTGGGTCATTCGCAGGAGCATATGCGAATGAGATTCAGTCGTACGACTGAGCCATGCTAATGGACCAGTCGTGCGACTGAGAGATGCGATTGGGCCATGCGTAAGACTGAACAATAAGTATGGTCCAATCGTACGATTGAACCATACACATGGCCCAATCGTACGAATGGGCCCAGTCGCATCCGATATGGGTTGAAGCCTATAAATACCAGTTTCATTGTGTAGAGAGATTAAGGAGTGTGCCTGTAACATCCTGTATTTTTACGTTAATTAAAATTAATGTCGTGTAATCTTGTAAGGACTATTGTTGCCTAAATATAGAACTCGTGGGTTACTTATGCTCATTACTTTAATTTGTCTTTTAAATCCTTAAACTCGAAAGATTATAATGATAATTGTTATAATAATAATAATAATAAATTTTATCAGTTAGGAAGTTAGTGTATATAAAACTTAAAGTTTGATTAAATTTAAGGGGCCATTTTGTTAATTTAGAAACTTTAACACTTAAGTTTGTGCATAAAATAATAACAAAACAAACTTCAAGGGGTCAAAGTGTAACATTGTCAAAACCATCCTTTATCCCCGTAATTCCGGCGTGGACTCCGGCCACGCTCCGGCCGAAGTCCGGCGAGCCCCAAAACGCCTGGAAACGATCAATTTCACCACTCAAACCATCCCAAATCGCTTCATCTACCTGACTCGAACCTGGATGCACATTCAATGGCGCTTACAAGTCGATTATGAACCTCAAACAAACTAGTAACCGATGGCATTAAACTTCATAGCCGTTTGAGCAGTGAATCATATTAATAACCAAATTAACTTCACATAATCAACCATCTAACAATCTATAATCAATTTCAACCTTCAATTTCACTTGATACGCACTCAAACTTCAAACTCGAACAATCACCTGCATCGCGACCTGCTCCACACTCGCAAACCACCATCCAACCCTCAAATTCTGAAATTGATAAAGGGCTTTCAACCATTGAGTCTCGTGGAAGTTTCCTGCGCAACTAATTAGATTAATATCATCATCTGCATCTCGAAGACTACAGCATTCGGGTCGCGATTGTTCTTCATTCAATCTTGTTGTGTTAAACTTCAATTCGGGTAATTAAAACCATCTGTACATTCGATTATACATGGGGAACAAAAGCCCTATGATTACAGGCTCCTACATAATCGAATTAAGGTTCAATTTCGGAATTTTCAAATTAGGGTTCACATGGTTAGGGGAAAACCTTGTGAATGTGTTTAAAAATAAAAGAGACCAAATGATACCGCGGCTGGATGCCTTGGTTCACTGGTTCCCCACACACATTCTAACTTGGAGGTCCCGGGTTCGACCCCGGGCACCCCCATATTTTTTTAAAATGGTTTTTAAAGCCTTAAATCAACTTTAGAAAATTTCTAATAAATATAAAAAAATATTTATAACCTTTAAATGTATATTAAGTTGTCAAATAATTTTCAGTGATATTTTAAAATATTAAACAATTAAAAAAAACCTTGTAATAAAACATTTTAAAGGTTATCTTTGAATTATTAACATAGATTTTAAATAATTAACAAAATAGTAGTGATCCGAACTTTCCTTAGATTTTATCGTTTAAATCACGATATTTTAAATGGAGTTTTATTTTAAAAAGTTATAAATTCTTTTGTGTAATAAAACTTATTATGGTTCAAATTTTATTAAAACATTATAAATCTAAATGATAAATAATTATTCAAGTAGTTGTTAAAATGACTATTTGAATAATTTATTATTCATCAAATCATTTTGAGCATGTTATACCATTTAATGAATTTAATCGTTAACTTTTGTTTAAATTCTTGAAAATTATAAAACATATAATTTGCTTTATTTTAAGGTTTTAAAAACCTTTATAATAAATCATTTTAATAGCTTAAAACTTTACAATATGATTTTAATATGTAATATCCTTATCAACTTTTAAATAGTTAATTTTTAAATTAATTATTTCTTTTCACATATTATTGGTTTAATTGATTTAAAGCATCTTTATTAAACCTAAATGATTTATTATTTTACTTAATTACTTATTTAAACTTCCAAGTTCTATTGGAAACCCTAGTTCATGTCTAAAATTGTAATCTTATTATTAAACCTAATCTTGAAATCTATATGTTTAGATAACTTGTAAAAGAAATCATTTTGAACCTCGTTTAAATTATTATCATCATTATAAACTTAAAGCTACCCCAAATCCTAATTATTATAGAACTTAATTGTATTATCAACCTTAATCTTTAAACTTGTAATGCATATTTTAGGTGCCTTGTAATGAATGCTATGGGAGTATCTTTTGGTTCATCCTTTAATCTTTTATATCATCTTGTAATGCCTTTATCCATGTGAGTTTTCCTTGTCCCCTTTTTATAATTTCACACTTATTTGGGGTGAAACATGATGCTTATTCTACTTACACGTATAAACATTTGAGACTTGTAATGCACATGCAATTCATCTTATTATTTGTCATGGTTATTTGTGTGTTGTAAGTGTTTATATGAGATACATAGTTTGTTTACAATCATTAACTATTGCTAGCCTGGCGACGTCTTAGATCTTTGGGCCTGACAAGCCTATTTGGTGCTAAAGTCGAGGTATTGCCGACTCCTAGGGGCCGTACGCTTGTGCACTAGGGAACCAAATACACTTAGCCAATCTTTTATACTTGTAATCAAGTCGAGGTTTGGTTGTAACGATATGTGTTCTATGACCTTACTAGCTTATAACCTATGACATGAATTGCTACTTGTAATCTTATTATGTATGAAAACTTGGAAACTCACCAACTATTTATAGTTGACCCTTATTTTCATCATGTTTCAAGAAATCCTCAAGTTTAAAGAGGACTTTTGAAGCTTACAATAAAACTAGGACTTGGACCTAGTTAATTAATTAAAATGTTTATGTAATGTTTTATTTGTTTGGAATTTATTTCATGTATGAGACTTATGTTTGTTATGCCTTTTGAAACTTATAAACTTAATATTTACATTTTAACATAGCGTTATGTGGTTGTAAACAATCTTAACCCTCACATCTTGACGTTTCCGCCGTCAAGGTTGGGGTGTGACAGTGCCTGGGTCCTAGGTGCTGTCGGATGAGAGGGGAGATCATGCTTGATCTCCCCTTGCCAAGAGTCGTGATTCTTATGTTGTAACGAGCTTGTAATCATTAGGTTTTATTAGTGAAACCATTTTATTATAGTTCGTGTTTATTGTTTGTCTCTTGGTTTTGGTTTTGTTTCTTTCTGTCAAGAATACGCTCGGATGTCTACCGATCTAGCGCCTTCACAAGGATGACAAGTCATTGACACAATGTAAATATTATAAGGAATCTTGTTACAAGAGTCAGATGCACATCATGATACCAAGATGCCTAGGTAGTTGTGATACTATTGGACTACAGTGACATGCATATTATGTTACCCTGATGCCTTCTCCTATTGAGGGTAGTGATGGTGATGATGAGTTAACTTTTCATGTTCCTTCTACTAGGGGATAATGCACTTCCTAAGGCCAAATACCTGAACCAATAAACCGTGAGTGGATTTGGATCAAAGATGGGGACTAAGTACATATATGTTAATATTGTTTCTTTACGTAGATTCAAATAAGTTACTAAAGTGGTTTTCATTCATTATTTTGATTTTGTAGATTTAGTAATCAACTGAATTATTGAAATAATAATTTTAAAAGCTCTATGGTCCGGTCTATGAAAAGTTGGAGAGATGTTCCTAATGAAAACCAAATGCGGTTGTTTGAGTGCTTCTAGGTGTGTGCTTAAATAATTTTTGTATAATTTATTAAACCATTTTGTATATTTAGTTAAAATTTATATTTTGTAGTGTTATTTTCAATGGGAGGAAGGTTAGAATGCAGAAATTTATGGGTACTTTGAGAAGTGCATTCCTGGAAAATTTCATGATTTGTTATTGAGGATACGAAAAGATGCCAAAGCAATGGAGAGAAAACAAGGTATACAGCTTGTTATGATATGTATGTTGTTATTGACTTTAAACAACCATGGATAAGAATTGAGATATGAAAACAAATGATTGACATTTGTAACACTCACAAATGGAAAGCAAGGTCACAAAGAAACACTAAATTAAAATTAAATCAACTCAGTGGAATACATACCCTTGGATCTCAAACCTATATGACTGTAAAAAGAAAAGCGGTAAAAGATGTTATTCTACATCTTTTAGTATACATATCATGAAAATATAACCATTTTTATTAACTTTTAGATTATATCTTTTTAGGCTAAGGCAATTGGACATGAACTTTTACATCTTGAGATGTGGAAACAATCACATTACAAGAAATAAAGCAGGTCGTTAGATAAAGATGTCATAGCAATTCACTAGTTGAGGATTTGATTTGGAGGATGTTGATCTTGACGAGAACACTCAAGAAAAAAATCTATACTGGGTCGATGATAAGGCACGTGAGACTTGAGTAAGTTGACTCATTATTAATGTAAAGTTTAAAAAACATCTCATTTCATCGACCCATTTCGTCTTAAATATATGAAAACTTATATTGACTTTCAAAAAGTCAAAGTCAAACTGTAGCACTTAGAATATCAAACTTCAAATGTTTGACCTTTGAATTACCATTTAGTTATAACATTTGAATAATGTAATTATATGTTTATCTACTTAATGGATTAAACTTGGTGTTTTATTGCTATCTTACTTGATATCAATGAATCCATTTAAATAATTAGGTAAGCAATATATTTTAACATATAATGTAGTATAACTCTATCAATTCTGATTTTTTACTCTATTAATTGGTTGTTTTGTAGATGGAGAAGTTAAATGAGGTTATGAAAAAGCTCGTTAAAAAAAGAGAAGTAAAAAATGAATGGAATTATTAAAGAATTGGTTATTGAAAACGAAACTATTCACGATAGGATGACAATATTTGAAGAAATGTTAAAAGTTACGACTCAAAGATGTCAACAATCTAAGTGGCTATATAAACAATATATTTTGAATGTTAGATTGTTCATTATGCTATGATAACTCGGTTTATTAGACATTTTAATATATAAATGTGATTTGTTTTAGACATTTTAATATACAAATGTGATTTGTTTTACATGATCTTGATATTTTGATAAATGGTTATATCCTAAAATATGAGCATTATTAGCATGTTCGAAATAAATAATGGCTGTAAATAAAAACAACATTTCTGTTGTAATAATCTAGTAGCGATCGTAAAACGGCTGCAACCCCATTCGGTTGCAATAACTTATTGGCGCTCGGCAAAAAACGGTTGCAACAAACGGTCGCAAAACAGTCTCAACAAGTGTCAGTCGCAAAAATGGTCTCATTTAGTGTTGGTTGCAAAACGGTCGCAACAATTTTCGGTCGGAAAACGGTCGCAACAATTTTCGGTCGGAAAACGGTCGCAACAAGTTTCGGTCGCAAAACGTTCTCAACAAGTTTCGGTCGCAAAACGTTCTCAACAAGTTTGGTCGCAAGTACTATTTGTCGCAAAACATGACGGTCGCAAAATAAACGGTAGCAAAACAGTCGCAATTCATGCGACGACAGTAGTGGTCGCAAAAATAAATGTGGTCGCAAAATGGTTGCAGTGGGCCATTTGAGATGTGTGTTTTTCTGATCGTATGTTCGATCGCAACATGGTCGGAAATAGCCATTTGCGACCTTCAATCGATCTTATTATTTCTGTTTCATCTTCTTTGTGTTTCCACTTCATATGTGATCTGCTTTAATCATTATTACTGAGAGCGGTCGTCGTCTTGGTGACATAGTTTGCATATATGCTTTAATCGATGATTGTCGGTTTTTAGTTCATATTGTTCGCACTTATCCTACTTTTGTAACTGACATCAAACGGTTCTTCACGGTCATGAGGTAATTCTACAAGCGAATATTCTTTTTCAATAGATTACTAGAGTTTGAATCCTGGACTTTTCAGTCTTAAAGTTTAGACTCGTATTCATTCTTCATTCAAGCTCATTATCATAGTTATCTTCTTCAATAATGTTTTGATATTTACCATTATTTTCAGTGAGTCCAAGTGTTATTAGTTCAAGTTTATTGCTTATACCAATTGATTTTTATGTAGTATTCGATTCACATTAATTCTTGTTGAAGTTGATTTTGTGTGTTAACAACTAACCTAATTAACTCATACACTTAAAGGTGCGTTGGAACAAAAAGAATTGATATGAACCCATGATTCAATGAGTTTTCATTGCTCCTACTTTGAGGTCCGTTAATATATATGTCATTACTAATTACACAAGAGTGACTATCTTGAAATATGTCGTTGTGTTGGGCGTTAATATACTTATTTATTTTTGTTAACCTAAATTTTAATCTCTGCTAGTTTGTTATTAAAAAACTATGCTCCTATAAACCTGATAGCCTTGTTGTAGATTTAAGATTCAATGATATTGTGGATTTATGAATTCTAAATATTATATATTTGGTAACTATGAGATGATTAATGAATGCATACCTTTTGATCGAATATCAAGACTCATGACCCAATTGATCTTTAACCCATTTGTTTACACAAATTTATGATTACCCATATTTTAAGAACTTATATGTTATTTGTAACATCCGGCATCTCGTACCACCAATATTATCCATTTTACCCACTACGAGCTTTCGGATTTGCTTTTAGTTGTCCGAGTGAAGACTTCCCGGGGAGGTCACTCATCCTTGGATTGCTGCCATATGAGCACGCTTAACTGTAGAATTCTCCTCTCATTTACAGCCAATACGCCCAGAACACGTTGGTGATGTTAGAGACAATACATTCCTTATGAACAAGGAATATCTCCTGTTCACGATCGATATGGGATTCGCCTAGAGTATTACATTACTGTTATAGTTAAATTTAAGAATTAGAACTTAATTCTTTAAGGTAGTATTTGATATACATAAATAAAAAATGTAATAAAATAAACCACTGAGAGTGAATGAAAAAAAATATATAGTTTGTGAATGGAATAAAATGGAGCATTACATAAGTAAACTCATTTTCTTTATACACATTAAATTCATGCTATACGATTCTTCTTTTCTTTTTTTTCTTCCATTCATTTTTTCTTCCTTAGTCACCACCACCCATCACCACTAACCATAACAAACCACCACCGCCGCCCACCATCACAACTACCGGCTAGCACGACCACCACCACCACTAATGGCTACAAATATCGGCCATCATCATCGACTACCACCACCACCAAGATCATTTGACACCGGCCACCACTACCACGACCACCACCTACATACACCACCACAATCACTACTAGCAACCGCCACCACCGGCCCTTTCCACCACTTACAACCATTAGTAACAACTCACCACCACCACACCATTAATTACCACAACCATCACCACCAGCCGCCACCACCAACCACAACCATTGGCCACCGCCACAACCGGCCGTCATCACCATAACTATTTTTGTATTCCATTCTTTCAGCTTTTTCTACCTAACAAATAATATAAAGTGATTATTCATTATATTCCCACAGGTAACCAAAAAAACTATAAAATGTAATGATTATTTTTAATCTCTTGTTTATTTTTATATCCTCATCTAATTTTATTTATTTATCTATTTCATTACCACATATTACCCTAAAAGTTAATGTCTAGGGTTCTTCGTAGTTAAATATATTACATCAGGCTTTTGCTATTGGTAACATTGATGTTGTTACGAATTTACTAATGTTTATTCCACTAGAGACCTTCATGCTATTACAAATTTACTACACCAAAAACCTTGTTTTTTTCTTTTCAAGTGCTTTGTGTGTTGTTATTTCTTCTAGAGCTTCAAGATCTCTAAAATAAATAGAGGTAAAGTCTTTCTAACTTACTTTAGATTTTATTTCTAGTTACAATTTTATTATCCATTTCAATCTGAATAAAAGACAAGGTTTGATAACAATAAATTCCGTAGAGAGGCTCAAAATTTATAGTTCACGTGGGCCTTCAAAATTATTGAGCCATGAATATACATTAAGTTAATGCACAAATGCACATATCGTCATAAATTGTGTATTGTTTAAAGGTTTAGGTGTAAAATTTTTAAATGTGCATTTTTCAAAATTATCTAGATATCAATCAATCATGTCTAAAAACTTTTTGATACTACAATTATAAATATGTATTTTTCAAAGATTTTGGTGTAAATTTTTTGCTGAACCAATATGTATATTGTAAGGTACAATAAGTTAATGTATAAATGTATAAGTTGTCATGCAAAGTCTATTTATTTTGGTGTTTTAAATTTGAACTTAGAAAACATATAATAAACTTTTATAAAATTATTATAAAAATAACAAAAATTAGAAACTCGTGTCATAATGTAAAATATTGTCCCGTCACATTGCGCGGACATCGTTCTAGTTTATAATAGTACACTTAGGCGTCGTGCAATAGGTGATGAAATTTGCATCCAGGCACACATGAAGAAAGAGATTAGAGCTTTAGATAATTGTTCACTTTCAGGAGGCATGAAGAGTTTGGGTATAAAACAATACTAAATGGGTTGACTCCAAGGCACATGAATCTTCTGTAGGTTTCTCTACTTTTAGAATGTATGTTATTACTAGTTAATATTATTAACCATTATAAGTACGTTCATTAATTATTTTGTTCGTTTTATCCATTAAATCTTTTTTGGAACATGTCATAGAGAAATACGGAGATGACACTAAGTAAACGTCCATTATAGTCATCATAAATAAAGAAGCTATGTCTTTCTCATAAATTTTTTTTTTAAATTAAAACATTTCATGAAACAAATGATTACATGAAACTAACGACTACAATATAGTAGCTAAGTGATTTATAAGTTCTAAAACTTTATAGTATAAGTGATACCGTGAATTTTTGGTATAAACACGCTTGAATACGATCCTATCATACGAGTGAATGTTTTGATTTACAAGAAAACTAGTGAGATGTTGTCTATATGAAATAAATCAACACCATATTATGAAATCTATGTAGAAATCAAGTTGCTTTATTTCATCATTCGTAACAAGCCTAGAAAAGACAAAGGATGACTTAAAGTTATTCTCCTTTGTATTTCTACTAGATGTAAAAAAATTAGATCAATGTTTTCAGAACCGAATCAGACGTCGAACCGGACGCCTTACTGGTTTGGTGGTCGAAGGCTGGTTAGACCGGATTTAACTATATTTATATATGTAATTAAATATAAGTAAGTATATATGTTTCATATATGTATTTTATAGTTATATATAAAATTCAACTATATTTGTATATCCAACGTACTAATTTATGGTTTAACACCCCGTTTTTACCAAGTAAAATCCAAAAATAAAAATAAAAAAATACCAAAACCGGTCCGGTTTCCCTATCCGACCAGCGGTTCGACCACTAAAAACGATTCGTATCAGACCGAACCGGCCACCGGACCGATCCCACCGAGTTAGATTGTAGTGGATATATTGGTATACTATTCAACAAAAAACATTTGCTGTGTACATGTAATTCTTTTTGTAACTACTGGCTTGCTAGTTTGGTAATGCATTGTGCTTAGGCCGCGAAGTGCCCTTCGGGTACTTTTTTGGGTACACCGGCCCATGTATCTTCGGTTGGAGGTCCAGCTCACTAACACAAACATCAGTCTGCTTCAAACCAGTTGTTCAATGACGATATTAATGCTAGGGAGCTTTAAGATAATTCAGGGTACGTAAAAGTGAGAAACGAGATGACAAATTATGATTGGGTGGAACTTAGGATAGCTCATAGTAGTTTTTGGGGCACTCGTACTCAATGTGAGGTTATGCATAATATCTAACATGTTCAAAGAGAATAACATTGAGATTTCAGTAAGTTATTATGGGGATTTTTGTTCCTCTCCTTTATGGGGTTGTTTTGGTGGATTAGGTAAAATTGCAAAAACCAAATAAAAAGAAGTTAGTTAAGATTGGTCCAAGACTTCAACCACTCTAACCAACAGTATTTGTTGGAGACATAGTTTGATGCCAATGGCTCAAATTGTATTTTTTTACAAAATTTTAAATATTATACTATAATATCATACAATATGCATGGGTCAAATCCATTGTCAACCAAGCAAGTATTAAAGAAATCGCATTTCTTTAAGCAAGTAACTAAATATTAACAAAATCACATTTCTTTAAATTATTCGTTTGAGTTTCTTTGAAGACTCTAATTATAGTCTAATGTAATTTGATTGTACTCAATGACAATTTAACTAAAGTTTTCTTTTTTCAATAAAGAGTATTTTAAGTTTGCACTATGTCTAAAATATCTATAATGTTGTTTTACATGTATTTCAATACAACAAGGCCAACGGAACACAAATAAAGTAAGTTGGCCATGTTGTAATGTTATTTTTTAATTATTAAAAAAATGAATAAAACAAAGTACATTGTTAGATGTATCAAAAAATGATGTGCCACCACACAAATAAAGAATGACATTCAAGCATCGATATATATATATAGTGTCATCACATATAAAGACTGACACACATGAATGCTATATGCACCGCATGCTTGTTACATTTTCTTCTAAAAGATTGGTTAATTTTTATTGATTAGCTTTTACATCACCTTCTTGAGATGTAAAAATTTACTCCTAAAATTTGATCTCTCTATGCGTTCTTGTGCACTCATCGATCGTTCTTTCCAATATATGACCGGATCATCTATCAGTAAACCTTATAAAATATGAACATCTTGTAAGGTTGTCATTGTTTCACCAAAGGATAGATGAAACATGTGAGTCTAGATGCTATCTTTGTAGCTAGTCATGATCAATCTTCATGTATGCACAATCAAGCACCTCATCAAAGCAAGCAACTTTAACATTATATATGAAAGGATGACAAGTAATCACCTTCCAAATTTTGCGACCTCCGATGCACGTCTGACGTTTGACATGCTTTGATTACCCAATGTAGGATTTTGAAACAAACTATAAGCACGATGTTCTTGTTTCAAAAACAAAAGACCATCTTCGAATACTGGATTTAAATAGTAACTTAATTTTCAAACTAAACTTTTTCTAAAGAACAAAAGAGGGGGACTTGGTTTTGTAGTATAAA
Source organism: Flaveria trinervia (assembly GCA_025506515.1). Lineage (NCBI taxonomy): Eukaryota > Viridiplantae > Streptophyta > Magnoliopsida > Asterales > Asteraceae > Flaveria > Flaveria trinervia. Next base: position 65,769,837 of record CM046456.1, on the reverse strand, counting down.
CCACGTGAAAGGTTGGTCGAATACTTATTGAAAGCTCACATCCGCATTTCTCATCAGTGGATTGATCATAGCCACGTCACACATCATCACTACCTCATGTGTCACACGATACCATATCAGTACCCACATTCAATACTATCAATAACGAATCACCTAGATAGAAAAAAGTTTTAACTTTTTCCTAGAAAAAATACATGTATTGTCTACCCACATAGAATAAGAAAAAATATATATAAAATGGCACTCCAATTTACTTTTGAATGATGTGTTTTGTTCCTTTCCATTTTTGGAGAGTTTTGGTAGATTTGGTAGAATAAATTTAGTGTGCGAAAACAATTTTATAACCATGAGTTAGTTATGATGGGTGCAAGACTTTAACCACTCTAACAAAGAGTATTTGTTTGGAACATAGTTTAGATGCCAATGGCTGAAAATTAAGTCCTAGTCATCTATCTTACAATATCCTATTATTATTTATAAAATAATGTGTTATATTTATAGATTTCTAAATATTTCTCATTTATTTCGCAATTAGTTATATTGGTCAAATCCACATATATATCCACCAAGCAATGAAATATTTACGAAAAAAATCAAATTTGGCCATTTTGATATGTATTTACATTTCTTTTAAGTAGTATATATATAGTTATCATGACAAACAACACTTTATTTTCTATAAGTCCTTTAAAATATAACTCGATCTAATTCTAAACATATATGTATATATACACACACAATAACACGAATCAAAAGCACCAAGCTAATGATTAATGGTATAAACGGATTCGATACAGATATATAATCTTAATTCCTCATCATAGTTTCGTATATTTAAAACACTTGGTTAAAACATATACGCATTATCCCTCTCATATTGGCTTAAAAAATGATGAATATTTAAGCATTATCCATCTTATCATAAACAATTAACAACTCCACCTTTTAATATTACAACAAAAAATTCAGCTCACCAGTTTTTGCTAACACAAGCTTCATGCATCAACCTCTAACATATGTTCCCCTACAAATACCATCCTTCATCTCAATTTTCTTCATCAACATTCATTCATTCAAACATCACTCAAAATCACTAGCTTCCCACAATGGCAGCCAACATCTTTCCCCTTATTTTCAGTTGTTTCATTTTGTTAGCATTAACCCAAATGAACTTGGTTAATGCACTAAGTTCTAACTATTATGATAAAACATGCCCCAATGTTGAATCAACCATTACAAGTGTTGTCAAGAAAGCCATGTTGAATGATCCAACAGTTCCTGCTGCACTTCTCAGAATGCATTTTCATGATTGTTTCATCAGGGTGACTAGATATATATTCTTCTTCATCATTCACTTATATAATTTCATGCGTAAAAATATGATCGTTCTAGGATAGAGTCAATGTATGATCTGTTTGTTTGATTGTTAAAATTTGTAGGGGTGTGATGGTTCTGTGTTGTTGAATTCAACTAAGAAGCACAAAGCTGAGAAAGATGGACCTCCAAACATTTCTTTGCATGCATTTTATGTCATTGATAATGCCAAGAAAGCAGTAGAGGCTTTGTGTCCTAAAACAGTCTCTTGTGCTGACATCTTAGCATTAGCAGCAAGGGATGCAGTCACTCTGGTCAGTAAACATTTTTATTCTTCTTTTAACACCTTAAAAGTTCATAACTTTAATTAAACATTTTTAAGGATGTTAATATTGATTTGGGTGTTGATCGATGTCGTTTGAATCTAGTCCGGAGGGCCCACATGGGACGTGCCGAAAGGAAGAAAAGATGGAAGAGTATCGAAAGCATCTGAAACGCGACAATTACCAGCTCCAACATTCAATATCTCTCAATTGCAACAAAGTTTTGCGCAAAGAGGTCTTTCCATAGAGGATTTAGTTGCACTTTCAGGTAGCTAGTAAACTATATCTTCTATCTTCAAGATTTTGATAATTAACTAGATTTAGAATGTTTGAGTTAGTTTCATTATAAAAGAGGAAAATTATTAAAAAGATATACTTTTTAGCCATTTTTGTCACAAAAAGATTGTTCAATGACATTTGTCCCTCAAGAAATTTACACTGGACCCCTTGGTGACTAATTTATCATCTTTAGTGACAATCTTTAGCTAGCCATGTGTCATTCTAAATAACTATTTTCTTGTAGTAGCTTAGACGTTTTTAAGCAAACTAAATAATAAATGTTACTAATTACTAATGTGTAGGAGGACATACACTTGGATTCGCTCATTGCTCGTCCTTTCAGAATAGGATACATAACTTCAACTCAAAGCAAGATGTCGACCCGACATTGCAATCATCATTTGCAGCCAGTTTACAGCGTGTGTGCCCCGCAAAAAACACAGCAAAAAACGCAGGTACGAATCTTGACTCAACTCCGACAACTTTCGACAACAGATATTACAAGTTACTTCTGCAAGGAAAGAGTATTTTCTCTTCTGATCAATCATTGGTGACAACCGCAAACACGAAAGCATTGGTGTCAAAGTTTGCTAGCTCAAAACAAGAGTTTGAGAAAGCATTTGTGAAATCCATGATTAAGATGAGTAGCATCAATGGTGGCCAAGAGGTTAGGCTTGATTGTAGAGTGGTCAACTAAACCAAAGTGGTTGAATATTATGAATTTGTTTGTTGATTTGGATTTGAATAGAGTTTGAAGATTTATAGATCCTGAAGTTTAGTTATGTTTTGCATTGTATTTTGTGTAATAATAATGTTTAGTTAATATTTATGTTGGTGATTTATCGAAACTAGTCTTTTTATCTTATAGGATAAAAGTAAAGTTTTTTATCATCTCAATTATTTTAGAATCCTATTATATAAGTGAGATTTATTAGATATGTTTCTTGTTTAATTATTACACATGCTTTAATTTTTTATTCTGATATAATTTTAAACAAGAAAGTGTTTCATTTCCCATATAAAAAGTAGAGTAAAATTAGCTTTTGCACCATATACTTTGGTTTGGCTGTTGTTTGGTTTAAAAAATGTTTGTTATTCAAAGGTTTCAAAATCAATTTTTTCTCGTCATGGTTTTTATTTGTTTTAATTAACCCCAACTCACTAACCCGATCAATTATTTCTTACGGGTATTAGAATAAACAATCTCAAAAAGCACATTCTAAGATTGTTAAGGAATTTGAATTGAGATCATCTTAATTACACACAAATTTCTCTAACATGATTGCTAAAACTTGTAAATTGTAAAGGAATCCGTTCAAAGTGCCTATGACGTTATGAGGATAATGATCTTTTGTATTGTATGTGATCATCTAACTTCACTCGATTAACTCACATATCACTATTAAGAAAAATAAAAAATAGTACAAATTTCATCATCAATGGACCGTAACCGTTCAACAAAGATTCCTATATAACTTATCTTAGAAGTGTGGAAAAATATACGTATATATGGGACGATTGATTTTAAGGGGGCATGTGTAACATCACATTTTTATAATTTTAATATAGTTTATTAAAATATTCTAGTTTATATATTAAACATATTTGAAAATTATAACAATCAGTTTTAAGGTTTATACACCAACAATCCCCTCTTGAACTAACGATATCAATATACTATATCCTATTATTCTCATGTTGTCCTATTTGTTTTGGTCACAAAAGTTTAGTTCTTCAGATCTATTGCAACAGCCTTTTCACTATTAATAATATTCTCTGAGGTACATTTGTTTAGATATTCAAAATCTTTTTTTAGCATAAAGATCTAGATCTACCTCCTAAATGGGTTGTGTTAGCACAATGAACCCGAAAGAAACCAAAAGACTATATCATACACATGAACTTAAACACAACTCATGCATACTCAAGCTAACATAACATGATGCGTATTACCCGGAAATTTTTATTTATATAGTTTCCTTTCACGTATAATGTCACGTAGATATGTTAACATGTTGTTTAGGTTAAAAAACATAATATTATAAACACCCATAGGAAGTTACGTGAACTTATTAGGTGAAAAAGGTGAAATTACTTACTTGGAACAAACTTAAAACTCATTTATTATTATACAAAATATTAATATTGAAGTTAAATTCAGTTTTACTCTATAAATTAATTTGTTAAAAATAAATCTCTTTCTTCAAAATATTAAATACACCAACTAGCTTATAAAAAATTCATAAATTATTTCAATTTCAGTTCAAAAATGTCATTAATAATTTCAACTTAAATTCAAAATAATAAAACTTTTGACCTGAAAATAAAACAAGTTATCACACTTTTAAAGAAAATAGTTAGATGTCTTAGGGGTTGCTTGTTTCAACCTCTTAATAATTTTTATTAAATCCAAAATATAAAACTATCAACATAAATTAAGGTTTTTACATATTTTAAGAAAATAGTTATTTTTATTAAACCTTATTGCTTATAAATAGAATTAACTCTAAAGGGTTGATTGTTTCAACCTCTTAATAATTTAGATGTTTGAATGTTTCAGCACTTAATGGTTTAGACTGTTTGTTTCACGAGCAAATATCATAATGCTTCAGACATTTGTCTCTGAATGGTTAAGCATTATACTAAGATGCTGTTTGGTAACTTCTGAATGATTAAATGTTGAAACAATAAGAAGTCTGAACCATTAAATCCTTAACCATTAAGAGGTCTGAACCATTAAGAGCTAGTATATCGTTTAACTATTCAAATGCAAATATCTGACAAATTTAAATAAGATGTATTAACTATTTACTATTAAACCTATTAACCATTCAGCACTAGTATAAAGTTTAAGCATTTAAATCAAATGTTTCAACCATTCAGACATTTGCTTGCGAAACAAACAGTGCTAAACCATTCAGACATCCGAACCATTAAGAAGCTGATTAAGAGATTGTCAAACAACAAGTCTGAATTGTTAAGACAACTTATCTGAATTTGTCAGACATTTGCATTTAAACAAAACCAAGGGTCAAAAACGCCAGTTCTACAAAGTTGTAATACTTTATTGACACAAACATAAACACAAGGGATAGAAAAACAAAACCACCTCATATTTAAATAGCACCAAGGCCCCTCACCTCTGCAATCACCACCTCTCCACCCTCCACAATGCGACCCATGGATGACGTATGGAGCGACATCAGCAGCCTCCCGTCTCCGACCACCACCACCGCCTTCTCGCCGCCGCTCCGGCCGCCGGAGACCACCACCGCCGCCTTCCTCCCGCCGCCGTCCCCCACCACCATCTTAACCCTACTCACTGCAACAAACGCCGACCATGAGGATCCCAACAAGCGGCTGAAACCTAATCCGCCGCCGCGGAGGCTCACGGCGGCCGCCGGTTCTCCGCCGGAGTACACCGAGAAGTTCCGACGGTTGATGAAGAATCGAGAATCTGCTGCGAGATCGAGAGCGAGAAAACAGGTTAATTTGTTTGTTGTTGATCTTGATGTTTTGATTGAAAGTGAACATAGGGTTTTAGGTTTTCGAACGAACTTTTAATCTACTCGTATTAACTACTTCAAAAGCTCTTAATCTTTTATATTAACAGTTAATTTGATTACTAATTGGTCTAGTGGTTCAAGTTTTAAATCTTAACGTTGATGTTACTAACTTCTAACTATCAACAAGTTGATTAAAAAAATATTGATTATTAATTTGGGGGAAATTTGATTTGTAGGCTCGTGCGGATGAGCTGGAGAATGAGGTAATGCGATTGGCAAAGGAGAATGCGAAGCTTAAAAGGCTACAAAAAGAGGTAAGATAACTTATCTTATTAATCTTATTATTATTATTATTTAAACGTTTAATTGGATTAATATCGAGTCATTTGTCACCTGATTATTTTCATTACTCAATTACGAAACAGTGGACGTTAGGTCGTCTTGTTTTCGAAGAAAAACTCGTATATTAATTGGTCTCCGTTTGTGATTACACGAGTGTGTTTTCTAACTAAAAGGTTATGGTTTAAATCATAGTGGATGTTGATTTGCTGATTTTTAAAATGTTTAAGTTATACAAATAATAACATACCTCACTAAATTGGGTTATAATCTTCACGTTTCATAAAAATATTATATTTGATCATTTATGTCACATCAAAGATTTATAAACGTTGCTTCTGATATTTCCAAATGTTTTCGCTACATTATATTCCAACTAACACACACTTTCAACTTTCAACCACACAGCAGTTCTATTGTTAAAAAAAAAATGTTATTGATATACTTAATTTAATATTTTTATATATTTTATACATACATATAGATACATGAAAAGAGATACAGACAATAAAATGTTTTAATGGGTGTTTATATTAGCCAACCCTTATAAAATAGTTATGTTTCTGGATATTTATATGTTGAAAGTTGCGTTGGTTTTACTCTAGTGATGAAATAATAGTATGTGTACTATCGTATATGTTTTGAAATGAAAATATGCTAAAATTTCTATATTTTTACTTGTAAATGAATTTTGAGAACTTATTTTTCTCACAAATCTATTTTCGAATGTTCATTTTACTCTTAGAATTTTGTTATTTTTTTAGAAAGGTTTTATATATATATATATATATTCATGTATCACAAGACATGTTATATATATATATATATATATATATATATATATAACATGTCTTGTGATACATGAATATAATGAAAAATGTAAATTTATTAGGTATTTTATTATTATAAAGCTAACATCTTGTGATTCCTTGAGCACTAGAAGATAACAATTAACACTTTTGTAAGTCATACACTTGGGTTATACAGAAAAAATCTTTGGCTAATATAATGGATTTTTTTCCTTAGAAAAAACAACTTTCAAACATTATTATAATTAAATACTGTATTATAATAATGGATTTTTTTCCTTAGAAAAAAACACTTTCAAATATTATTATAATTAAATACTGTATTATAATATTAAATTATTGCAATCTGAAATTGTAACATTTCTTATTATTCCCCGTTTGTATGAAAAATTAATGATTATTGTAGACCGTTTAAATATGTATTGACAAAAAGGTACTAGATTCCTAAGATTTAATTTTGTTTGTTAAGGACATTTAAATATTTGTATGCAATTTTATGTAATAAAATATTTTTTAAATGTTTTTGTACCATTAATAGCAAAAAAAAAGGAGAGATGTATAGAAGAATACTTTTCTTATTTTGGCCACTAACACAAGTTGTTTTTTGTTTATACATAAGAATATAATCATTTGTTGTCGTGACTCTATACGAATATAAGTTTTTATAAATTAATAATTTAGTTTGGTATATTTTAAGTTAGTACAATGTGTTACACAATTTTTAATTTAGATTTTCTTTTTAGCTTTTTCAATTATTTTATACACACAACTATATTTTCACTATGCACTAATTTATTTCTACTTATCTACTACATTATTATGGAGCTATTTCCTAAACTAAAAAAATATTTTCACTATGCACTATATTTTCACTATGCACTATATTTTCACTATGCACTAATTTATTTCTACTTATTTAAACGAAAAAATAAAATTCTGAAATAATATTATACAAATATATATAATAAAAATGAAAATTGAAAGTCTTAATGGTCAAATTAATAGTATGAATTACTATCGATCTATATGTAACAGTTTGAATTATTAAAAATCCAATTTGTCTGTTCGAACGTATTATTTTATTAACTTTTTTCAAAATCAATATGTAAAGTTAACATTAAAACTAGACTCGTTGAAAAATTAAAAACTAATACCCAAAGCTTTAATAGTCCTAAATCTACTTAATGTTTACGGTAGGACCAGACTCATTAACATTTGAGGTGGATCGTACCTACTAAGCAATTGATACTCTTATTCTAGTTAGCTATTTGTCACATGTGACAATGAAACATCTTAAAACATCTTAAAATTATAAATTAACACCTCAAATTTTTATATATGTTGTATAGTTTTATACGTGTCGTATAAGGGGTGTCGTATAGAATTATACAGGGCGTATTTTAATAACCCCTTGAATTTTTCATCGTAGTCAATGTCGGAATTTGTTATACGCGTCGTATAGCCCTATATGTGTCGTATAGAACTATAGGTGGCGTATAACTCTGACAACCCCCTGAATCTTACTCGTTTTTAATGTTTTTAATCTTATATGACGCATATGATACCAAAGGAGACGTATATTGAATATTGATTTATAATTTAAAAATGTTTGTATATTAAGACTCTTTGAAAAAATTTAATTTGGGAAATCATAATGTGTGGTCTATTTATTGCAGGTACGTGTTTCACTGGTTCCTAAAGAATCTAGACTCAACCGAACCAAAAGTGCTCCATTTTGACAAGCCTGCCTTCTGTATGATTACTAGTTTTTTTTTATTTTATGTTTATTTCTTTTTTTGGGGGATTAGTAGGAAATGACTGTTTTGGGGTATGATGAAAGATGGGGACATGTTTGTACATATTTAGCTTTTTACTATCTCCATCAATTATCGACTCTTTTCTACTATAAGAATATTCTCTTTTGCATGTATATGTAAATTCCACTTTTGCCCTTCACCCTTCCAATGTGATGGTGTCAACTATCGAATCTTTCATGGGTCTATAAAAATCATTATTAATTGTTCTTTTTTGTTGTTTCCTTTGGATCTTGCTAAATGACATGTAAATGTTAAAAATGCAATTGATGTAACATAATGTAAAAAAAATGTGCATGTGTGTGCAACTTCTTGTGTTGATACTTTAAACGCTACAAAATTTGATGTATGAAAGATTCTAAAAGAATTGTCAAGCTTAGGTGTTGTTAGTCATGTTTTATCGCACGATTGAACTAGAAGTACATGATAGTCCTCGAGGACAAGTCATGCTTATATTCTCGGGACAACAAATGTCATCGAGAATCTTTGGAATAGAAGTGGTTTAAGTTTTGGAACACTCTAACAAGGGTGATAGTCCTTGGAAGCAAGTCCTACAAGACTACTAGTCACATAAGCCTTTGTACTTTCCCAAGATAGATCTCACGTATCTCCATCACATGTATCCAGTATTAAGCTTTTATATTTATTTATATAATTACACTAAAAATTATTATATTTTTTCTTTTAATTAAATAATATTTTTTATATATTTATTATTATTTTTTTCGTTCTTTTTCACTCATAATCACTTTAAAAAATATTAAAAACTTATAAGGATTGAACAATAATTCTTCAAATATACCAATCCACAATAACATTTTCTATCTCTTTCACTCACAACAATTTAAAATCATTTCATATAATATATCAAACACACTCACATACTTTTAAGGACTCCACTGTGAATGCTCTTAGAGCATTTGTAGAGGGATTCTTTCGAGACGGAGCCATGTTGGACACAGGAAGAACGCAAGATCGACTCTCCATAAGCGTTGTTACAAGGATTCCACTTCTAAATTATCACTAGTTATAACGTATATACCTTACACACGTATATGCCATCCAAGTTATGACCCTGGTGTTATAATTTCGCAAACAATTGGAAAGAAGCCTGTAATTTTTATTTGAGACCAGATTTGCAATATGAACGGACCAGTCATGTGATTAACACTATTTAATATTAGTGGGTCTTGTTTTATTTTATTGATTTAGGTATATTTTGATAACTTCATATGAAACTAATAGAAAAACTTAATTTTTGTTAGTGTCAGGAATTATTATCGTTCACTCTTTACATGGTTTAGAGCCACTTTTATAGTTTCCGAATACAATCAACGTGAACAATTTCTTAAACAATAAATCAAGTTTGAGTCAAACTTATTAAAACTTATAAACTTAAAATTACTTATATCACTCTTATTTTAGATTGTAAATTTCACATAAGGAAATTGATAATATATCACATGTTAGAAGCCTATAAGGTACTTAAAGTGTAAAGACTTGACGAGAAAAGACTATGCTTTTATAAAGCTAGGTAAGTTTTCTGATTTGTGACATGCGTGTGGTCCGGAAAGAAAGCACGTGGTGTGGTTGGCAGTAGGTTTGATGTACAATCGTTGGCTCCATGTTAAGAGACACCTAACTTGCTACTTCATTAATGGGTATTAATGCTTAAACACTCCTCTCGTAAAACCACGAGTAATGGTTAATGTCCACTAAGTAGGTATTTTCTGTTACATCAGCGTCATGTCACTATTACTTTTTTTATTAAAAACATAAGTAATGGTTAATATCCCTATAACGCCCCTTCAACATTATGGATTTGATGATTTATGACGTTATAATAATAATGTCTTTTTAAACATAACGCTCAACCGTAATGGTGATGGGGGTATTATATGACGTTATATATGGGTTTAACGCACCATTGCACATCGTCTAATGGTAAAACTAAAAAAATCAGGTGTCTTTCCGTATAATCAAAATACAATCGTTAGATTTAATCAAATTAATCAAAATTTGTATAAGATTAATTTGCCAAACCAAGAACGATCAAAGAATAAGATTTTTAAAATATTAATTGATATTGTTTATTTTTTGGCATATTACATATATCACATATAAATATAACATATTATAAACAATTTTTTTACTTTTTTTATAATATTCAACCACTTTATTACACTAGTACCTAGCCTAGTAACTATATATTTGGTGATACTAAAAAAAAGATAAGTATTTATGTTTCTGTTCTATTGAGAAATGGAAAATTAAATAAATACATCATTAAAATGTACTTATGATGCGGTTATTTACCACTAATGATGATGATACATCATTATAACCTAGTGAAGGAGAAGTTCAATAAATACATAATTACTAATATATAGCATATATAAAAGAATTAAGATTGGATTTTTTTTTAATTTTATTTTTATAATTAAACTAAAAATTATCATTTTATTTTATTTTTAATAAATAATACCTTTTTATACAATTATCGTTATATATTCTCTCTTCTCCATTAATAACCACTTTAAAAATATTAAAAAATTTATAATGTTAAATAATATTGTTTCAAATATACAGATAAACAATAACATATTATTATTTATTCACTCACAACCACTTACAAATCACAACCACTCTATATAATATAAAAAATACACTTATCTATTTATAAGAAATACACTACAAATGCTCTAGCAAACATGTTATTTATGTCAAATTTTATTAAGTCAACCAAACAAAATATCAATGACATAAAAAGAAAGAAAATTCGGCACTAAAAACTGTTTTAAATGTCTTTTTATGTTTTATATATGTTTAATCTAAAACATATAATAAACAAGATAAGTTGGTTTAGAAGTAGCGTAGGACACATGTTTGTCTTTAGACGTGGGTTTGAGTCGACTGTCAAGCAGCATTTAGAATTTTTTGTTATGCTTTCACACGGCCACATTTTATGTTTTTCATTTTTATTTTGTTTTTTTAATTAGTTGTACATGTTTTTTCTCTTATAACTTTTCAAACATAATGTTTATGTAAATTCCGATTTCTGAATATACCGTTGTGATGTGAATAAATTCTGAATGTTCCTGTAAATGCATAACCCAAGATCAATGTTTAGACTTCTGCCGCAAAAGCTAAGATGGTTTAATGCTTCCAAGTCCGGTCATCTCCTGGATTTACAGTCACGTATGATTTTGTTTGATAATCTTGATACCAATCATATGTTAAACTGTCTTTTTTGACATGTAGAGTTTTTTAAGCCTTGGAACAATCAACATGTAATATAATTCCAAATTGGATGTGCTATTATTTATCTTGTAATGATATTCGCTACATACCAGATAATAAGGCAATTTACAATTATCCATAGTTTTTGCAAACATGAATCTTTTCTAATTCCAACAATCTAGTTTTAACTTCTAGTTCTGAGTTATTTTCACAACCATTCCACAAAAGCTCGTCAAAATCTTCTAACATGTCAATATCTCTGCGTAGTTGGACATGTTCTTTCGTTACCCTTGTCTCTGTATATACCATATTACCTATCTTCATTTGAGTCCAACCATCAGCATCATATTCTATCATACTTGAAGCTTGAATTAGATGATCATTCGTAGAACGTCTTTTACTATCATAGTTCCACAGCATGTAATAATTAGGCATGAATATGGATTCATACAAGTCCTTATTCACATTTTGACTATCCTTAAACTTCAAATTAGGACATTTTGAATAAGGGCATCAAAAAATAGTAATGGTTCCCCTTAAAACTTTTCTTTTTTTTTTCTAAAATATCCATGAAAACTTCAATTCCATCCATATGTTTGACACTAATACACTGCCCACAAATATATAATGTTGAACTAATTGAGAATATGAACACATAATTTGAACGATACAATACAAAGATGATACAAAAAAGAATAGATTTGTGAACAAAAATTACTTGGTGATTTTTTATTCAAGAGCTATTTAGAATTATTAGGATATCTTACTGATTACATAAGAGCTTTATTTATAGTAGTCATAAGACTAACTAACTATAACTACCACACTCAACAAATATTGAGAAGTTACAACATGGACCCTATACTATTACTTTCGAATGGAAAGAACCCTTCGTAAAATATCCAAAGTAAACCTCAAATCCCTTCCGAAGCAAACATAACCTTCAGAAGATACAAACTAAACTTCGGAAGAACTATGTTAAGCTTCGAAAGTATACTCAACTTCGGAATACCACTTGTTTTGGCTTTTAATACTTCACAATCTCCACCTTAAAATCCAAAACAAGATTTTAACCAACTCCCAATACATCCAAGAAAAACTTGAACTTCATACCAGGTAGAGACTTTGTAAACACATTCACTGGATTCTCCAAAGTAGACACACTTGCCACTTTCACCTTCCTAGCATTCACCACATCCCTTATGAAGTGCAACTTCACATTAATGTGTTTTGCTCTCTCATAAAACATGTTATTCTTTGACAATTAAACTAAACCCTGGTTATCACAATACACCACTGAGTCTACAACTTTGATTTCCAACTTAGAAACAAAACCATGCAACCACATAGCTTCCTTGACTCCTTCAGTCAATGCTATGTACTCAGCCTCTGTTGTAGATAATGCCACTACATGTTGTAACTAAGCTTTCCAACTAACCAAGTTGCCCAACACTTGAAATGCATACCCTGTAATAGATGTACCTCTATCTAGATCCTTGGCAAAATTTGAATCAACATAACCAACAACACTGTCATTCTTCCCATGTTCATGACACCCAAACACTAAACCATAGTGCTTAGTACCCCGATACTTAAGATCCATTTCACAACAACCCAATGAGCTTTACTCGGATTTGACAAATACATGCTGACTAAACTCACAGCATACCCAATATTCAGCCTTGTACAAACCGTCAAGTAAATCAAGCTCCCAACGACATTGGCATAAGACACTTTCTCCATATATCTAACTTCAGCATCTGACTTAGGACAATCAAAGCTTAACAGTTTAATATGAGCACCTTTAGGAACAGTTACTGGCTTCACATCATCCATCCTATAGTTACATAGTACCTTCCCCAAGTAAGACCTTTGAGACAGCTCCAACACCCTGTGCTCTTTATCTCTTCTGATCTCCATGCCTAATATCTTCTTTGCTTTACCTATATCTTTCATCTCAAACTCTGACATTAACATCTTAGTAACTTCAACTACTGCCAAGTCAGGACAAGCTACTAACATGTCATCAACATACAGCAACAAATACACAAATTTGTTCACACTGTATTCCTTAAAGTAGACACAACTATCATAGTTACTCCTGTAAAACCCATTTGTCACCATATGTTCATCAAACCGTTTATGCCACTGTCTAGGAGATTGCTTCAGTCCATACAAGGACTTCTTAAGTAGACATACTTTATCTTTCTATCCCTTAACCTCAAACCCTTCTGGTTGCTTTATATAGATAGTTTCATCTAAATTCCCATGTAAAATACAGTTTTCACATCCAACTGATATAACTCCATATTCATAGAAGTAGTCAATGACAACATAACTCTAATAGATGAATGTTTCACAACAGGTGAGAATATCTCATTATAATCCACCCTTGGCTTTTAAGTAAACCCCTTAGCTACTAATCTAGCCTTGTACCTAGGAGGTTCACCTTTAGAAATCCCATCTTTCAATTTGAACAACCACTTACATGACACATGCTTGTGATCTTCAGGTTTATTAACCAGCTCCCATGTGTCATTCTTATACAAAGATTCCATCTCTTCCTCCATGGATTTACACCATTTTGAGTTTTTTTACAGAAATTGCCTCAGAGTATGACAATGGTTCATAGATACTTTCTTCTTCCACAGCAACAAAGGCTAATGCTGACAAATCTATCCCCTCTCTATACCTGAGTGAAGGTTTCATGTGTCTTCTTTATATGTCCCTAACCAACTCATAATCATTTATACTATCCCCTTGACTATCAGAGTTGCCATGATCAACACCCTTATCATTCACACCTTGTTGCTCCACCTCAATCTGAACCCCACTCTGCTCCTCAACCTCTAAACACATTTTCCCTTCTATGTCTTTGTACAAAACATCTTCTTTGAAAATCACATCTCTGCTCACTATCACCTTAGGTTTGCCTCCATCTAGTCTCCACAACCTATACCCTTTTACACCCTCAGGGTATCCTAGAAATACACATTTACAGGCCCTAGGTTCCAACTTCCCTTGACTCATATAAGCATAAGCCAAAGATCCAAACACCTTAAGTTCCTCATGGTTATTCTTTCTACCTGACCATGACTCTATAGGTGTTTTCATGTCTAATGTAGCTGATGGAGACCTATTAACCAAATAAGATGCAATTGTCACAGCTTCAGCCCAGAACCTCTTGGGTAACCCTGAACTAGCCAACATACACCTTATTTTTTCAAGCAAAGTCCTATTCATCCTTTCAGCCAAACCATTCTGATGTGGATTCCCAGGCACAATTCTATGTCTTGCAATACCATGAGTTTTACAATACTGATTAAACTCATGATTGCAGAACTCCAGCCCATTATTAGTTCTTAGCTTCTTGACTTTCCTTTCAGTTTGAGTTTCCATAAGGAATTTCCACTCCTTGAATTTACTAAAAGCATCACTCTTATTCTTCAAGACAACAACCCAAACTCTTCTTGAAAAATCATCAATCAAGGTCATAAAGTATCTTGCACCACCCAAAGAATCAACCTTAGCAGGACCCCATAAATCATAATGAATGCAGTCTAATACCCCACTTGAGATATGCTTAGTCCTTGTAAACTTTACCCTCTTGTGTTTACCAAGTACACAAGTTTCACAAAAACCAAAATCACAACTCTTTAACTCAGTCATTAATTGTTGCTTCTGCAACTCCACTAGTCCTTGATGTCTAATATGATCAAGCCTCCTATGCCACAACATGGCCTTAGTGCTACTATCACTTGAGGCAGTTGTCACCTAGGACTCTACCACTCCAGCATTATCTAGTAAATAGATATTGTTATCCTTTCTACTACCAGACAATACCACCATTGTTCCCTTAATCATCTTAGCCTTACCATCTCTAAGACTAACATCGTAACCAAAAATCTCTAGTAGCACTAAAGACAACAAACTTATTTTAAGACTAGGGATATACCTTACATCATGAAGATCTACTTGCATACCATTCTTCATTTTTAGAATCACTACATCATGACCCATAATCTTACAAGGTCTATCATCCCCCAGCTTTACTGATCCAAGATCTTCAAACTTCATATTTTTAAAGAACTCTTTCACAGGTGTCATATGGTATGAGCATCTTAAATCCATCACCCACTCATCCTCCTTACAACTGCTTGTGACAGACAACACATCTGCACTTTCATACCCATCAGACGAATCATCTTGTGCATTGTGTCCGGAATTAGTTTTTGACCCACTTGATTCACCTTTCTTTCTTTTCAAGTCAGGACAATCTTTCTTGAAGTACTTTTCCGACCCACACATATAACACCTCCTCTTAAACTTGGATCTTGATTTTGAGACACTTCTTGGCTTGAAGTTCCTTTGTTCAAATCTACCCTTGACTACCAAGCCCTCTTTACCATCTTCTTTATAATCAGTTCTCTTCTTCAATTCCTTTGAATTGAGAGCTGCCAACACTTCTTCCATGGTAAGAGTGTCCCTACCATACATCAAAGTATCCATAATGTGCTCATAAGAGGATGGCAAAGATGTCAGGTATATGATTGCTTGGTCTTCATCATCCAATTCAACTTTGATGTTCTCAAGATCCAACACCAATTTGTTGAATTCATCAGTATGATCTTCAATTGACTTACAAGGTGCCATTTGGAACGTGTACAGACATTTCTTGAGATACAATCTGTTCGCAAGAAAATTCTTCATGTACAAACTTTCCAATTTTGACCAGACCCCTATAGCCGACGCCTCCTTTTGATACTTCTCTAAGTACTCGATCCCCCAAGTTCAAGATGATTGAACTGTGTGCCTATTCTAGTATATCCTTCTTCTCCTTGTCTGATATTGTATTCGGCAACTTGGATTCTCCGGCCAAGGCATCCACCACTCGCTGGTGAACGAGTAATGCCTTCATCTTCAACCTCCATAACCCAAAATCGTTTTTCCCGTCGAATTTCTCAACCTCGAACTTTGCTGACACCATTGTTACCGTCGATCGATCTTTAATTGAATCTTGATCCTCAATTGAGCCTCTAACCAGGCTTTGATACCAATTGTTGAACTAATTGAGAACATGAACACGGAATTTGAACGATACAATACAAAGATGATACAAGAAATAATAAATTTGTGAACAAGAATTACTTGGTGATGCTTTATTCAAGAGCTATTAAGAATTATTAGGATATCTCACTGATTACATAAGAGCCTTATTTATAGTAGTTATAAGACTAACTAACTATAACTACCATAGTCAACAAATATTGAGAAGTTACAACAAGGACCCTATACAATTACTTCCAAATGGAAAGAACCTTCGGAAGATATCCAAAGTAAACCTCAAATTCCTTCCGAAGCAAACATAACCTTCGGAAGATACCAACTAAGCTTCGGAGGAACTATGTTAAGTTTCGGAAGTATACTCAACTTCGGAAGAACACTTGTTTTGGCTTTTAATACTTCACATATAATCAATTTGTTAGTTGACGTAATCAAATTCTACAACACAAGTTATATATAATCAAATAGATAAGCATACATATCTGCCTACCAATACATAGAAATACACCCATACACATCACATAAATAAACAAACTTACATACATATACATATATACATACACATGCATAAAGATACATTCATTTAAAAGTAAACCTTGGTTTTACCATAATTCAAGTACACACTCGAAAACTTATTCAACAATTTTCAAATTTTAAATGATACACACTACACATTTAATACACATTACTCTAAGAGGTCTTCTAACTAAAGGGAGTGTTTTACTCATTCAAATGTACAAGGATACATACATAAACAATAAACCCCAAGTATTTTCCAAATTAACTACACTTTCAAAAACCTAAAATTTTCAATATAGAGCCTTTTGTGGTTGGAGAGATGGTAGACAGTGCACATTGGTAGTGGTTGACGGTGAATGCTAGTCGTGGTGTTTCGTAGTGGTGGCCGATCATGTTGGATGGTGAATGAGGAGAATAAAAGAGGAAAAGAAAACAACATGTGTTAAAAGTGGATAGAATGTATTCTACGTGATGGTTTTGACCTCCAATTTATAATGACATTACCAGAAGCAGTCTATAGACAACATCTT
Source organism: Flaveria trinervia (assembly GCA_025506515.1). Taxonomy (NCBI): domain Eukaryota; kingdom Viridiplantae; phylum Streptophyta; class Magnoliopsida; order Asterales; family Asteraceae; genus Flaveria; species Flaveria trinervia. The sequence goes on along the minus strand of CM046456.1, from coordinate 65,752,100 downwards.
TTTTTTAAATGGAAACTTCACAAAAATTATTAATGAGCGTTGAAATTTGTCACTAATATCCGATGGAGTATTTTCATATTGTTATTTTTTGTGTTACATGACGACGTATATATTTCGCACAAAACTTGAAAGCTCTTGAGATTTTGTGATGTTTTATGATAAACAATGCACTTGTGAGTTAGGAGGACCTAAATTGTACTTCCAAATCATACATATATAAACAACCTTACATATAAAGGTATTATAGATTATTTACATTACATTGAAGTGTTTTTTCTCATGATGATAAGGAAACTTCATGGCATTACTTCACATAATATAATTAATGAAGTAAACATAATAACAAGGACTGTGCTATTTCCTTTTATATATAGTGATAAAAAAAACCTCCGAAATATGTGAGGTTATTGTAGAAAATTTGATTGGTCTGTTATTGCTCATAGCTACTATGAAAGCAAACACAAATTTATGTTACAAATAAATTACATCGCATTTCAAGATCTTACATATTAGGATAGAAATGCAAGGTAACTAAAACATTTAAAAGTATGCACAGGAGAGAATCATGCACACATGGTAACTCGTACAAGGTAGCATCCCATCACAAGAGTTGGAAATTCTATTGGCTTATCGCATCACCTCCAAGCTCTATTTCAATCTACGACTTTAGCAACCAAGGGTTCCGTGTAAGGAAAGATTGAATCATATGCTAGTGGACGCTATTCGAATTCCAAACCACCACTTCTAATTAATCAGCACACCAAATTTGTTTCCCGGATGACGGATCCAATGTTGCATTCATCAAAACGTGAAGTATATATATTGCTATACTTGATGAAGAATACATATCACAAGACTTACTCATCTGGAAACAAAAAAAGATATGTTTGAAGCGTGAAACCTATTTATAAAGATAATTTCCTAAGGGGTTTGTGACGAAAATCCATCATAAAACTTTTTAGATGAATGATCGTGAATTTTTATAGAAAAGCCCGATAACTTTTTTTAACCATTGGTGGATTACCAACTAAGGGACCATCGGAAACGCTTTCTAGAAAATTTAGTAAGAGTGCCTGGTTGTGGGGATTAATAACACTATTTTAAAGGAGAATTGCATATATCTCTCTTTTACTTTTGAAATTACATATTTTCGCAAAACAAAAGTTTTCAATACATAAGTAAAACTAAATTTTGATGGTATCGTTAGTGATCAGTTGGTAAACTTCGGATGAACATTTTGATTGTTATATATCATCGATGATACTCGTTGATTAGTTAGTGACGCCTAAAAACATTACCCAACCAAAAGTAGTGTAAGAATGGAGAATATCACTGTGGCATTGTACGATTCTTCCTATTCCAAAGTCCATGTCTAAAATTGTTACGTTGAATTTTGCGGTAGATAATTTTCATAATTTATTATTTGACTAAAGAATATAACGAAAATAAATGGACCATTCAATTGCTTCATGAATGTGAAATTCTATTGGTTTCTCCATAACAACTTCCTCCTTAGCTTTTAACTTCTTCAAGATAGTATGATTGTGCATATGATCAATTCGTTCATTATGTTAAATCATTTTTTTTCAAAGTAACTTCTTCAACATAAGGAAATATTTTCCCTATGTTCTTTTGTTTTGTTTATACATTTATCATTGTTACCTCTTAGAGATTGTTAATACACGTATTGTCACATGAGTTAATAACATGTCCTTCATGCTTGCAGGGACGGACCCAAAAATATTTTTCTTCGGGGTGGTTTTTTTCAGTTTTTGAATAGACGTGTATATCTCAATTCAATACTGAAAATTTTGGTTTGGGTCGGGTCACGTCACACAAAACAAGTTACAATCACATTATAAGACATTTGACAATGATACGATTTCATTAGAAAGTAAAACACATTGCATTTTATAGTTGTTGTTTATGTGTCTCATCTCTTGAAAAATATCTACTACATCATCATTCGAAACCTTCTTATAAATATATTTCTCAATGTAATAAATGCATGTATGGTTTAATGAAATTATGTCATATATTTTACATCATTTGTTATGTGTGTTAATCATTTGTGTTTTACGTTTTAGATCATTTTGGGTTATTTTTACCATTGTTTTTATAGATTATAAACTTGTTATCTACCATTGTGTTTTATAATTAAAAATACACAGTGACATACTTTCACCAATATATTTTTCTAAATTCATAGTGTTAAAGATAACACAATGTGTTAATTTTGTTATTTATTTTTAATAGATTATATAAACTTATTATCTATCATTGTGTTTTACCATTAGAAGTACATAAAAATATTATTTTATCCATGTATTTTTCAAAACTCATAGTGTTCATGATAACATAATAACGATCAAAAGACACAATGATACATTATGTTGTTTGGTCATTGTTATTAATGTAGTAGATAAAGTAATTGTTAATTTATTATTATGTTTACATATTAAAGATACATAATAATGTTACTCCATCATTATATTTTTTAAGATTCATCACCTTAGAAAAATACAATAGTATTAAAAAACACAATAACTAACAAAAATACACAATTAACTACACTAGAGACACAATGATGAGATATAAGCTTAATAACGTAAATTAGTTTTAATATTTTTATATAATAATATTGTACTAATTTTAAAGATAAAAAACGCTCTTTTTTTATTGTATTTTTATAAAAATTTAATATCATACATAAAAGTTATGAAAGTTTTACAAAATGCGAGAACTTGCAAAAAGTTAACAAAAGTGATTATTTCTAAAATAAACTCTAACAAATCTTTCCCTATAATTTTGATATCAACCTTGATTAAAGATAAATGAATGAGATTACTTCTTATATTTTTTAGTTTTAGAAGACTTTTTATCTGAATCATATCCCTTAGATATACCTATTAGGTGATTTCACAAAATTTAAAAAAAAAGAGTTGTACATGAGAATAGGGCTAGATTCTTGTGGAGAGAGGGAGGGAGGATGGTTGATGTACAATTAGGACATCCATCTCACTCTCTAATAGAGATGTTCTCATATTCATCCTAGACTCCAACATACTTTATTTCCTTTTTGCAGAAAAAAAAATAGATTTTCAAGTGACTGGGATGTAAAAGACTTTCATTTATCAAAATAAAAAATTGTTCTTACTAAGGTAAGGTGTTGCAATCAATGGCTTTAGATTTGTTATAGACAGCTCATCTTTGTTACCAAAGTCAGTTTAGCTATACATAGCTTTGCTAGCAAAATACAATTAAGTTGGAACTGTTGCTTTGTGTTTGTTACTAAAGGTTGGTATTTTTATCTCATTCAAAATAAGATATGATTGAAAATTAAAAGAATTAACTTTGATTTATTTGAAATTGTACCCGACGTTATAATGTAGGTAGTTGGTATACATAATACTGTCACATCTCGACAGAAGCGTGAAAGGCTTTGAATGTGACTTGCTTGTTCAGAATCCATTGATCAAGAATAAATAATTTAACATACAAGAACATATCATAACATAATATTTGTCATATAGATAGTTTAAGTTAGGATTACATCATATCATGAATAGTCGAAATTTGACATAATATAATCATATTACGATATAAAATCTAACAGCTACATCTTCAGAGACGATGGAAGTGAGCATCTATCAATACACCGAGGTCATAGAGGTTAACTGTCAGATTCATACAAACTTTTTACATTATTTCTCCTCGGCCATAATACACATCAAAAGAGAACATTATGCTGTTAGACATGATGATTTCCTGAAAAAACATACTTAAAATGGTCAACATTAAGTTAGTGAGATCATAGGTTTAGCTTCAGACAAAAACTATTTTTGATGCATTAAATACAACCAAAACTTTCATAATACACAGATGGTTTATAACTGTCATAACATAATTTATAAAATCAGATAATACAGCATCACAACACTCATCCTGTTGGTGCAGAAAATATTTTTCTAAGTAGCGCTACCTATATTATCCAACGGTTCCACATCCGAATTAATGGTCGTAACATAATTGATAGTACATCTCAAAATCTTACATAATTGCATCAATCATAAAAATAGTATGTTTTTCCCTCAAAAAGCTTATAAGAATAAAACGGGGCTACGAGTCTCATCTTTTACTCCAATGGGTAACCTATAAACAAAACATTTATAGTTTAGAAAATATCTTTTCTTCAAATTTTTCAGTACCTCAGATTATAAAGTTTATTACAGAAATTATATTTAAACATATATCCCGAAATTTTGACAGCAGGTGGGTCTAAAGATATAATATATAAAAATTACATATATCAATTAATGACAGTTTATTTTCTGGAACTTTTATATTAACTACATAAATGGAAAAAATACCTTCGGGCCTCTAAAATTTATCAAATTTTGTCGGGACATATATAACAAAAGAGATATTCTTCAAAATTTTCTTAAGTACTTAATCATATCAAAACTACTTTTATGATTTTTATCATTCTATGTAACACCCGAATATTTACTATTTTAAAGCCGGTGGCGAAAGAAAAGAAAATAAAGTCCAAAAGTCGAGGGACCAAACTCGCCAACGAAGAAAAGTTGGGAAAATGTGGTGACATATGTAGGGAGAGGGCAGCCCACTCTCCCCACACCCACATTTCAGCATCATAAAGGGAGAAGAGAGAAAGAAGAGAAAAAGAGGAAAAAGTGTTGGTTCGGGTCGGTTCGGGTCGCCAAAATCGTCGTGAAGCAAGCCGAATCGAAGCTCTTGTCATTGTGATCGTTTAGGTGAGTTCTAGGACCCCTCTTTTACATGTTTTTGAATGATTTTGGGGCTGGAACACATCTAAAAACCCTTTTTCGCGTTTTTGGGTGAAAACCCGTATGTATGCGTGTATGTATGCGTAGGACCCGATTGGGGCTTGATTTCTTGCTTGGTTGTGCTTGATTAATGTTATGGTATGCATCCCTAAGGTTTAGGATGGTTGATTTAGGCTTAAAATGGGTTTAGATGAGTTTGGAGGCCGAAAACCCTCGGCTGCAGTCGGGTCGAACTGCATTCTGCATCAGTTACGGCTAGGCGACCGACTGGAGGCCGAATGGAGGCCATACGGCCGATTAGGGTGCGATTGGGGTTCATTCGCACGACTGGAGGGCCAGTCGCATGGGGTCATACGACTGAAGGTTCATTCGCACGACTAAAGGTCCAGTCGCATAGGTGTTCATCCGCATTGTCCATTCGCACGACTGGATGTTCATTCGCATAGGTGTTCATCCGTATTAGTTCAATCGCATGATGTTCAGTCGCATGGAGGCCATGCGACTGAAGGGTGTCCATACGCCGAATAGGGCTGTTGAACCCGAGGAAGGTGTAGATTGACTTCTGACTTTCGGGGGAAAGTGCAGATGTAAGTTTTGATGTAAAGGTTCCCATAAGAGTTTTTAAGATGACGATCGAGGTCTTAGAAAGCATGTTGGACATGATGAGGGTGATGATGTTGCATGTTGTGTATGTATGATGTTACCCTGTATGATGTGATGTTGATGCATGTTAATGTTCCTTAGTGTGATGTATGTTATCTTTCTTGTGGCCTTATGTGTCATGTTAATGAATGAACGAAGTATTATGTAATGTAAAATGAAAGATAAAGGAAGAGGAACATGATGAATGAATGCATGTATTAATGAACGAATGAAACGTCTTGCACACATCGGATAACGGGTCCTTCTTGGTGATTGACCCTGAATGTAGAACCTCTACCGCTCACCCCTAGTACTGTGGCATACGTTTAGCTGTTCATTCGTTGACTTCGGCCCAGTAGCTAAGACTGATGGTTACTCCTAGTACCGTGGCATACGTTTAGCTGTTCATTTGTTGACTTCGGCCCGGTAGCTACGACTAACTGGGGTGTAGCACATGGTATTGGTATGGAAGATGTCCGATGCGCAAGTAAGGTAATGAAAGAACGAATGAATGAATGAAGAAGATAATAATAATATTATCTATGTGTACGTACGATGTGTGACCATGTAAAAGTAACGAACGGTTTTATATGAAAGTAAAGTATGTTTTATTTATAAAACTAGAACTCACTCAGCAACGCTGACTTTGATGTGTTTCCAGTTGGCAGGTAATGATTGCTGAGGATGGCACGGGCGACTACTCAGCTCTTTTGGGATGGCATTCTTTTGATTAATGTTTTTGCATTGTAATGCGAACAAACTATTTTTGTAATGAAAAAAGCATTTACATAGAAATGAAAGTTTGTTTTAGTTTTCCGCTGCGATTTATTAAATACAATGTAATTATATGTTTTATGTGCGATGAGAACCCAGCTGTAAGCGTCCCGGAAACAGGGCCTTACATTCTAACCATATTCGGTAAAAATATCAAAATATTTCCAAAATTTCTATTTTTTATACAAACTGCACTATTCTAATTACCATTATTTTTGTAAATTTTTCATGATTTATCTTATAGTTTAAGTATTTTTCCCGATTTTCAAATAGCAGAAACTTCTAAAATTCATACTTATACATAACTTCGGATTAGGCCACAAAAATTTTTCTAGAAGTCCTTTACATTATAAAAATCAACATATAATTTTTCCAACTTCTTGCCAGGTTTGCTTCTTCCAGTAGAAAATTCTTTCACTGATTATAATTGTACCAAAAATTTGCAAAACCTATATCCTTAATATTTCTAATATCTCTACTATTTTTATTCCCACAATCACAGTCATTTAAGTAGTATGACAAATTTATCAAGTTTATGCATAATTTCAACATTTATTTATAATCTTTTTGTTTAATTTTAAGATTTTATCATACTTTTCAGATTTCTCCAAACCTTTCTTATTTATTTCTGAATAAGATGAATTATTTATAGTGTTTGATGAAAACTTTTTATGTTTTAATCACAAAGGTTGATTATATGTGTTGTAACACACATATAACTTATAATTTTAGTTAGTTTAAGAGTTGAAACCTTGATTTTGATAATGAGAGAGGGCAATGGTAGCTGATGGTAGTTTGTTTCTTTGACTTGAATGGTTGTTTGAGCTTCAAGATCATAATCTTCCTTCAAACCGATGCAAGGGATGTGGAGCATTCAAGCTTGCGGTTGATGTGTGTTTGATAGGGAGATTCGAGAGTGTAGAGGGTGTTGAAGATGGTGGTGTTACGGTGGTGACCGAGAGTTTTGAGAGAGAAAGAGTAGTGGTGGTGGTATTGTGACTGGGTTCAAGGTGGTGCGGTGGTGTGAAGGTGATGGTGGTCGAAGTGGTTGTAGTGGTGTGGTTTGTGTTCCCAAGCCATCGGCCGAGAGGTTGAGATATAGTGGAGGTGGTCATGATGAGTCCTAGGTCTAGAGATATGAGGTGGTCATTATAGGTAGTATTAGTCGGCCATTAAGAGTATTAGGTAGAGTCCTTAGCTTGTGCTTGGTGGCATGGTGAGGATATGTGTCAACAAAAGGAGCTAGTGAGTCACCATGTCATTATTGCAAGATTAACTAGTGTTTAGGATGTTTAATCGGTTTGTATAGTTGCTTTGGTAAACCGGGACTTGAACTTAAGTGGTGCTTAGGTTGAGGTTTCAGTGTATAAGGTTTGCTTAGTTTATTTTGATGCCAAGTTTTCTTTGATGTTGTATTGTATGGTGGTGTTTGGTTGGGTTGTATTTTGGTACATTTGGTGTATGTTTGGTGTTACATGCTTGCGATATTTTGATCACATAATGTTTGATATCAAAAGGTTATGTATTCAGATACATGCACACGTAATTTTAGTGCATGCATGCAAGCATGCATACATACAACATATATATACACATAAACACATATAATTTATAAGGGGTTAGTCAAATAATAAGTAACATGTATGAGAATTTTATTTATTTATTAATTTGCCTAACCTTATTTTTAGGGTTGTCACATATACAATCAATTCGATACTATACATGATTTATCCAGAGGTACTAAATTTATTATTCTAAATCTTATCATGTAAGGCCTAATTTCCAACATCAAGGATGAATTTGAAAACAAGTTTTTAATGTATCTAAAATTGTTGTTGAAAATAATTAAGGATGACTTCCCATATTTCTACGAAAAATATTTTTTCTTAATCTCACACATAGCGTCTTCAACAAAATGAGAATGCTCCAATAAGGATTCTTCGATAACTTCACTCCATTGTTCTTTACAATAACAAAGTAAGTTATCCAAAAAGGTGACATGCTAGCAAACCTAGTTGGTCACGTACCTCCCCACCTAGCACTTCTCGAAAATCCTCATTGCATACTATTATTTCCTTTGATATGATCCTTACACATGTACTCAGGATAAGCATATACAAGGGCGGACATATGTATAGTTGAGGGGTAGCCTCCGCTACCCCTTAACTTGTTACGGGTAGTGTAATTTTTTTTCGGTAATATTTTAAAAAAAAGTTTTGTTTTTATTTTACCCCTGAGAATAAATTACGTTAACCCTAAAAAAATTTAAACTCAACACTTCATAAAGAAATTTAAATTTTATAACTAAAAGTCTAATAATTTATAATAAAAAAATACATTCTATAAAAACATAAATAACCATTACCCATTATCCATTACCTATTACCAAATAACATAAAAACTCAACTTACACATTACCCAACCCAATACAATAATAAGCTCAAAAGTAAAAGTTATATATATATAATATTATTTATATGCATTGTAAGTTGTATTATGTGCTTTGTGAGATGTATCCATTTTTTTTAATCTTTAACCTTTTTATTTCAACCCGATACTTTTACATCTTTTATAATTTGGCCTCAGTATTTTTTTACTTTCAAATTTGGTTCTCTATACCTTTTAAATTTTACAAATTTTTCGTTATACGATTCGATTTAAATTTACGAGTTAACATGACGCAATGTGCGTGTGTGGTTCAATATTTTTTCACTTATTTTTCTAAGTTTAACGGTCATGTCATAATGCACTGGTCCTAAATCAATTTACTTATTGCTTTATTTTTTGCTTGTGTAAGTGTATGGTTCAATATTTTTACATCTACTTTTCATTCGATTTATTTTTTTCCTTTTATTGGTTTCTTTAATATTGGCGGTCACTAGCGGTGGTGTGTCATTAATATTACTTGGCATGGTTTTACGCCTCCTGTTGCAACACGAATGAGTTTAATATTGGTATATAACATAACAAAAAAATACCTTTTTTCAATGGTCATACATATTTTATTTATTCTTTTATGCAAAAGAAAAGGAAAAATAAGAAAGAAAATGAAATAGTTGATGTTTCTATTGTTTTTTGTTTAAAAATCTTGACAATTTGTATCAAAACCTTAAAAATATTATTAGAATGATGAGAGTATGCCTCGTATTCAAACTTGTATTAAAAATTTTAAAACTCATTTGTAAAAGTAAATGATAATAAAATAAAAATAGATGATGTAAAGAGTATAATTTACTATGAATGCTCTTATATGGTTATTTGTTTATCATGGACATTTTATGTTTAATTTAATTATTCTAGTTATTGTTAATTTAAACTTGAAAGTGAGAGAATATGAATCGTTTGTGTGAAAAGAAAGTATCAAAAGATGAAAACACGTACGGAACACTATAAAATATAAGGTTTTTTTAATTTCTTTTGGTATTGTATTTTTGTTAACAATTCAATGCAATTTAATTACGTCTATTCCGACCTGATCCGACTCGACTCAATCAAACAACCCAAATTTTTTATGTTGTTTCGTTAGAAGCTAATTATAAAAAATAGTGACCTCACAGGAAATAATTTGTTCTGCCACTATGTGTACCGTAAAAAACATTACGTTACCCCTGAAATTTTTTTCTAAATCCGCCACTGAGCATATACATATATCAGTACCAAAGTAAGAGCCTCAATCAACTGTTAAACAAAGGGCCCTACAACTCGTCCGCGGTCTTACCAACCTGATGAGGTCCATGTATGAAAAATTCTTAGCTTTCATATAACTTGACCCACATTAGCTAAAACCACCGGACCATGTCACAAAACTACAAAACTTTGTTGGCACATCCAAAAGGACAAACAAAAATATATGAATTGTATAAGGAAGGTTCATCGTTAGCAAATGAGATTCCTCCACCTGCATAGGACAAAGTTCCTAAGCTCAGCCTCCCAAGTCACTTCAAACATAACACCAAGATGTCTCACCGTTTGTCCTAGTTTTTTCAACAATCCATCATATGAACCATAAATCTCAAAGATATCATGATGACAAAGAATATAAGAGACATAATGGACCCTAATCGTACACAAGCCGAGATATGTGATTTGGAGATAGAGTTAAAACCAATTTGGAAGGGCCTCGCACTATTAATGGTTTCTCAATTAGCCATGAGAATGATGTGAACATCTCTAAGAATTCAACCAAAGCAGGATGTGAAAGTTGAAAATATTGTTTCTTCGTACGTCAAGAATCCAGGTGCCAAGAAAATGGGGTGATATACTGGAGGGTGGTGGAAGTCCTAACGTGATAACTTTACCCAAAGATTACATGTATATGGATGAGGGAAGCTATAAACTTTGAGTAATTAAGTATTAAGCACACTACTTTTACTGCTAAGGTTGAGAATTTCAAGACTCCACTACTAAACATTGTTGCTAACAGTAAGTGTTGCACTCAGTTCTTCAACTTCTTTATCAAAACAGCTCACACTAGCATATCTCCATCTTATTTAGGATCTTTCAATATTATCACTACCATGATATCTACATCTATAAGATCTGATTCTCATCTCACTTTTTCTCATGATGCAACCATAAAATGGGAGAATACAGTTGAGATATGATTAAGCAGCTAAATTAGCCTTATCATTTCCTGATTTAAGAGCTGATTTTTTTTTACTGAAGTTGTCTGTTTAATTAATCAAATAATAGCATGGGTTTTGAAAACCAAGCCTAAAGATTTTGAATAGAAATAGAATTGAGTAATCTTGTTGAATTAATATGAGTTATCCTTTGTAGATCTATTTCATCTTTACTATCATAAGTTAACATATCATTCCAAGAATATAAGAAGAAAAAGCTTTGAGGCTTAAGAGGACGTGTGGAGAAAGTGTATGAAGATGATAAAAGCAAGGAAGATATTAGCTAAACTAGCAAAATAAATAGCAACTAAATCTTCCCAAGCCAATCCTGGAAAGCATTTCTCAAGAAAAATAAGTTATTTGAAGGAAAAGAAAAAAAGATGGTTATAAAAGAATATGTTGATAAGAAGGAGGATGTTTCAACTCGTTTGTATTATAGACTAAGTTATGACATTGCTAGAGTTGTTGGTTCACAAGAGCAGTACAAGCTAGCTTGAAAACGTCAAAAGAAGATATGGTTAAGCTAGAATTGAGTAAATGAAAGCAATGATGAAGTTACTAAGAATACGAAGTTGTTTATAAGAAATTTATATTACAGATGTTGTTTCAAAGTAATAGTTTAAGGGAGGATTAATGTTAGGATGTAAATTGATGTTAACCAAAACCACATACAACAAATTTTACTTACCAAATAAAGTTTTTGCGTATGACGACTCAGTTATTACCAAAAAATAAAACAACATTTCCTTTTGAAGCTTTAGATTAGCTACCGCCAGCACATCTTTGATACTGAATTCAGTTTTGCTACTTGTGGTTCACTTTTGCTATAGAAGCACGTTGGATGAAATTGTTATTTTGTCTTTAATATTGATGATGTGCTTCAATAAAAAATACAGAGGATATTATATATATATATATATATCATTAAGTTTCTTTTGTTTGCCCTTGTTTATCTACCACCAACACATATTCCCTTTTCAATTAATAATGTTATGTCAAGTTACATCAAAATAAAAGGTAGACGGGCAACAAGCTGCGCCGCCACCCCTTTCTGAATAGCAAATCCTAACCTTCCAAAAACAAATCCTTGCCTCCCCGGGGTTGAGCAATGGTTGTCTATGACCCGTTGGACCCTGGTCAAAAAGTTGATAGCTTCTGGCGCTAGGGAGCCAAATGTATCAAAGGCAAAGGGAACAAAAGCGTGCTGGTTCTCTGCGCAAGCTTTAGCATGTTTATCCACTTTCTTTGATTCTGCCTTTCTTGCTGCTTGACCAGCTACAAAACCGTTTTCCCGTAAACCAACCAAAGGGGAAACCCCTGTGAGGTCCACACACGCATGTTTGCCCCCAGCCCAGCCAAAGACGAGCAGATCCGCTGGTCGCAAAGTAGACCTCCCCTCCATAGGGTCCGTGAGGAAATTCACAGGGGCTTCTTTCTTAGCAGAAATCCCAGCTCTTCTTAGGATGTCCCCCAAAACATCTCGTACCCAGTCATGCCGATATTTGAACCCAGGTAGCTCTTTACAGTGAAGGGCGTGCTCCCCATATTTATCCATGCAAGCTTTACGACATATCGGACATGTTTCATCTTCCGGGTACATAGGGATCATCAACCGGTATTTGAGAATTGCTCTATATTCTACTGGAGACATGCACTGTCCCAACCCTTCAATCGGGATAACGGTCAAAAAGTCCTGAGCATGGGGGCCCTTCAGGCACTCAAACACCGCCTTTTGGCGGGATGACAAAGAAAAAACTTCTCCCAGGCTTTGAGCGATTTTGCTAAACAGAGCATTCGCCAAAGTTGTTTGTGGCTTCGAGGGGGCGGTGTCCTTATTAGAGAAACCGCCAATATCCAAGTCTGGGAGAAGGACATATAAGCGTTCGAGCGCCTGCTGATAGTCCGGGTCAAGCCCGAAGACCCCACTGTTTCGAAGGATATAATCTTGTAGTTCCAAAGACTGAGCTCTAGAGGCCACAAAAGCATAAGCCCCAACATCTCGAGCTGAAAGGAGTCCCAAACCACCGAGACGCATTGGCAAAGATGCCAAACGCCATTGGAGATCACCAAAAAAAGGGCCACCACCCACGACTATGTCTTCTATAGCCTCCCTGAGACCATCATCGAACCGAGATACCGCATCCTCCATCAAATGGGGTTGACAAGTGCGCAACCCAAAAAGTAACTTAGCAACTCCCATGCACGACCTTAGCAAAAGTAGTTCACATTGGGGATTCTTAAGGCAGGGCAAGAGTTTCATGAGGTCAACCGCTCCCGTGGCCCGCCGCCCAGCCAACTCCTCAATAAAGCTAGGATCACGGCTAACAGCTCCACCAAGGAGCTTAACCCCCCTCTCTGGTCTACCAATCCCTCTCGGGAAAAGTCCGTCCTGAACTTTACGCCCATCGCATGTCGGCCAAAAAACCTCTGTTTTCTTAATGTTGAGATAAAGCCCCAGAGATGGCCTTCCACGTTGATGATGTCTAAGGCCTGAGCAACCTCAGACGCGTTGCCGATAATCGTTCCATCATCCAAATACCAAGCATGAAACAAAAGGTTACAACGGTTCTGGACCCGAAGAATAAGGGGGTGTAAGGCAAGGGCAAAGAGAAGGGGCCCTAAGGGATCTCCTTGTTATACTCCGGTAGTAGCCCCAATACAATCATTACCAACATACAACTTAGCAGGCTGAGCATAAAGAAATTGGACCCACCGATAGATTGACTGGCAATGCTGATGAACCTCTTGAAGGAAGGTTGTGCGGTCGACCGTGTTAAAAGCATTAGAGAAATCCACAGTAAGCAAGGCCAAGGAGCCGTCTTCATAACAAGAGTTGAGAAACTGTTTGCACTGTGAAGCACCGCCTCTGCACCATTAGGCATCCCTACCCAAATTGAAAGTCCCCCAAATGCTGGGCCATGTCTTTCCCGACCTTCTTCATCACCACCTTAGAAACCAACCTTCGCCAAATACACCCCACAGCAATAGGCCGAATTCCTTTATCAGGCTTCAATAAGGGGGTGAGGGGGACGACGCAACAAACTCAGCAAGCACTTTAGGGCAAGACCCCTCAAGAAATAAGTTAACAACTTCAGTAATGCTCGTAAGCAAAACTGAGGGAGTCACAGAGCCCTCGCCACCATAGCATCCAACAAGTGTTGGGCCCGCATCCCGTCCCTACCACATGACGTCCCTTTGGGGAAGGATCGGATACATTTGAACACACACTCCTCATTAACAACAAGAGTGGGTTGGGCTAAAGGGTTGGAAGACAAGGACGGGGTGGCACCACTGGGTGTTTATCAATAAGAGCTTTCAAGGTCGACTCACCAAAAGGGGCAACTCCACTAGAGCATAGGACCTTAATCGCAGCCGTGAAATGCCCATCTCTGACTTTCCGAAGACATTGCTTAACATTAGGGTCCCTTTCCTTGTCTTCCTCTCTCATGCATTCCCCCCTAATAGCACCAGCCTCTCCCACACTATCCAACAAGGACGAGACCAAAGCATCAAACCCGGACCCATTTTTCCAAACTGTTAGCGCGTGCAAGATGTTACTACACTGCAAAGATTTCCTGTTCCCTGATCTACGCTCTCGTCTGGTGGATGGTCTGACCACCCGCAATGTGCAACGTGGTAGCAAAAGCAATTGAACCCAATTTTCAACGGAACCTGGCGACCCCACCACTTTACGCAAAGCACCAGTTAAAACCTGAGCAAACAGCAACCGACAACTGGGGGGAATGCTTTTAACAGTCTGAATGGGGAGTGAAAAAATCCGCTCGAGGAGGTTAACATCACCCCCGAGCCCTACTGGGTGACGTGGGTTTGTTTCAACCACCACTTGACATGGTTTCCGGATCCCAACAATAAAATCTTCAACATCCCCCGAGAACATGTCAAACGACACGACCTCATCATCATGCTTGCACCCCCTACTGAGTGCATGCACTACCATGCACCTTCCACACAACCATTTATCACCAGCCTTAAGAACTTCCCCAACATCCAAAAAAAGCTCTAAATCCTTGGAGATAGCCTCCTTCAAAGACAGCCTTCGGTTTTCTGTCTTGAGGTGGGTGCTTTGGATGTGTTCAAGTAGGCGGAAAAAACCCCCAGACCCAGGTTTGCCGTCTTTACATTCGTGGAAAGATTTGAAGGGGCATGTCCTTAAACCACTAGCAGGGCCCTACACTGAGCCCCTTGGCTTAACATTCCGACCCCTCCTTGTAGGAGCCATGCGCGTAGGTTAACTGCCGAACTCGAGATGAGTTGTGAGGGGTAGAATACCAACGGAACCCTATACAAGCCGAAGGAGGGCAGCAACCGCGAGTTGCCCACCCTCTAGATGGTACCCCACATGACCCCTCACACCATGGCCGTTAGTTAAAGATTAGCAACCCAACAATATGATGAAAGATTAGAAGAGCCAAATTTGAATTTCAAGATCAAATCACCTTAAACAATACCCACTTCACAAGATTACTAAAAAAAAGCTTTCTCAAACCTTCACTTCATAGGGGCATTTGATCGAACACCTTGTGTGCAAATCATCCAAGCTGGAATTTTCTCAAAGCGATCTTGTAGACATTGATCAATCATCAAAACCCCAAATCACCAAACTTGACAATCAAAGCTTCACTTTCAGAGCTTCTTCTGCTATGAGTTTTCTCGTCGGAAGATTAGCCGCCGACAAAGAAGGTGCATACTTCCTACAAGAATCAAAGCACGACGTCGGTTGTCTCGTTGAAAAAACCAACAAACCCACTAATAATCGTCCTCCGGCGACCACAATTCACGAAACCCTTGATGACGACGCCGATATCTTGCCGGAGATTCTGAAGCACAATCTACCGTCGCGTATATTCCGACCACCGTCTGATTCGACGCTGTCAAGGGGTCCAAGTGGGTTCTTCAGTCGGATGAAACCAAGTCGGATGAAACCAAGTCCAAGTGGGTTCTTCAGTCGGATGAAACCAAGTCGTATACTCTTTAAGGCTTCAATAGTTCAATTCCACAAAATCGCAGCAAAAAACAACCACAAACAAGCAGCAGCAGCAAAATCGCGGCAGCGAGCGGTCAAGGCAACAGCAGCAAAATCGCAGTAGCAAGCCAGCAACGGAGGGCAGTCAAGGACTCAAGGCAGCAGCAGCAAAATCGCAGCAGCAGCATGAAAATCGCAGCAACAGCAGCAAGAAAAACGCAGCAGCAGCAAGAAAATCGCAGCAGCAGCAAGACACTTGGAAGTTAATTTCTATATGCAGGTCTTTACCAGACAAAAATGGGACAAGGAGAGGGCTGAGCGAATGTTCCGCGACGAACCCAATAGACAAGTGTTGGAGGTGCAAAGCCGATTGGGCGGACAACCGACAAGCATTCGCACAATGTGCGATGGGCTTTGGTAAGGGCACATATTTGATACTAAATTCAGTTTTACTACTGATAGTTCATTTTTGCTATAGAAGTACGTCATATGAGAATTGTTATTTTTCTCTTTAATACTGATTATGTGCTTCAAATCAAAGATGCAGAGGATATTATTACAGATTTATATACATACATACATATATATATATATAATATATATATATATTATATATATATATATACTAGGTTATTAGTCCGTGTATTACATGGGTTAAAAAGTAATAAATGTACAATTCAAATATGTAAGCAAAAATATCGTTTTTTACTAAAACTATATCGTTTTAATTTTAAATCGTTATATAAAAATAAAGATTTGTGATCATAAGGTTTAAGGGATTAAATAAGGAGTAATTTGTCATTTTGTCCCTCAGTTTTTAATTGTTTTGCCATTTTCATCTAAACATATTTTTTTCTCTTCTAGCTCCCTAACTTTTTTAAAACTTGCCAATTTAGTCCACACTCGTTATTCCAAGTTAACTTAAGAGTTAAGTTTGATTTGAATCAAGGGTAATAATGTCTTTTTACATATTTTAATTTAATCATAACAAATTAATTGTTTTTTATCTCTTATAAAACCCTAGAACATAAGAAGTTTATATGAAATTCTCTGATCACACATGCGAGTCTATTGTCCTATTGCCATGAATCCTAAAAAATCGCTCTGCACACTCTATGGATCGAGACCATCATGCGCACCTTGTGGACGCCTATGAACTCTGGTCGTTGATTTCATAGTTGTGATGCATGAGTAAGTCTTAATCGTCCCTGTTGTTGAAGCGTCAATTGATGGGTTTTTACACTTAATTATTGTAAATTGATATAACAGGGGAGCAGCTGTAGGTTTGTAGGTTGGGTTGACCTTCCATTGTGTCAAAGATCAGCTCAAATCATACATGGACTCTTGAATTCAATTAATCGACATGAAGAAATTAAAAGCAAAATAAGAAAAAAGAACAAGCTATTGAAAGTAGTAGTAGGAATTAGTTGGTTGTTTGTATCTTTTTTATTTGTATTTGAGCATTGAGATGGAATTCGTTAGGTTATATTGTTCTTGAGATTGAAAGCTTGTAACCACTGTAATTTCTCAAAATGAAAATATTAACTTTTTGGCTCATGAATTGATTATGTATTGATTCTGCATTTTGTATGGTCAATTATGGATGAACTGATCATTTTCTATGGTCAATTGTTCATGTTGTATGAGAATGGCATTTGAGAATGTCATGTGAACTAGTCATGAATTAATCAAGAAAAAAGTCAAGATTGTTTTGTGTTTGAGGATGTCATTTCTATAAAAACTGCACTATAGATTAGAGTGCCACAATACAATTATTTTGTAGATCTCTTTAAGGAGAAAATGAGAACTTGTTTGCTGCATTTTAATGACTTTGTTTCTTCAAGTACTTTTGGAATATGAACATTCTTACCAGTGGTTATTTGATCAATATCATGTTCATCAGAATTATCCAAGTCATCATAATTATCATAATCAGATTCTGAATCATTTTGATTTAAAGATTCTAATTCAGAGGATTCAGTTTCACTCACCTCAGCTTCATCGTTAATTTTGTTTTGAGTTGAATCTTTTTCAAACTTGGTGCTAGGCACAAAATGATTTGACAGAGTGTTGGTCATTGTTGTAAGCAAAGATGTGTAATTATCATTTATAGGTGGTGCAACAGCATTATAACGCAACCCAAACCTTTTCTTTGATTCAATATGAGAATTTAGTAATTTCTCATATTGCTAAGATGATAATTGAAACTTCTGAAGTTTCACTTCAGTTGATGCATGGTAAGCCATGGATTTTGTTAAGGAAGTGGTCAGATGCTCAACTTGGGCTTTTAGGCTATAGTTTTCAGAAACAAATTTTTCTAAATCCTTTTACAAGAGTTAATTTTGATTTGATACAATTTATGTTCTCTAACATGGTATTCATTCAAAATCATAGTTTCTTTTACTTTGTCAGCCAACTGTTGAGCATGGACTCTATACCGTTCAACTTCCTCAACACATGTTGATAAACACAACCTTTCTTTTACCTCTCTTGCCATTGGTGGAACTGTTTGATCCATATGGGCCATCAATGCTTGATTCTCTTCCAAGACTTCTTTTTCATACACACTCCAGTCACACGTTCCATCTTAAAGTATGATCAGCCCTGACTCCTTTGAGTTACTAGGTCTAGCTGATTCATTGGTGGCAGGTGGGGATGCATTGATCAGTTGAGATTGTCTGTGTAGAGGTCTTTAAGAATTTGATTGTTGATGAGGTTGAGTCTGATGTTGTTGATGTTGCTGGTGTTGTCTCATCTCTCGATATGACTGTTGATTGCATTCTCTGGAGAAATGTCCATAGAGATTGCATTTGAAGCATCTTACGTTTGATTTGTCAACACCAATTTTTGATGTTTTACTTGCTGATGCCAAGTTCTTATTTCTTCTGAGATATTGCTTTGCTCTATAAGCAATCATGGTCATCTGCCATTGTAGGTCCATTTCTTCCACTACATCATGAGGTAGTTCTTCTAAATCTTGTTAGTAGATATTTGCTGACGTTAGTGAGCTTCCCAGATATGCTTGAAAGCTAGAACTAAAAGTTGCAAAGACTGCTTTTTGTTCTTCAGAGTCCAATATCACAGTAATTGGTTCTGACGGATTGGTTGAATATGGAGACTTAGCTATTGCTGCAGTTGTATCTTGTCGATCAGCAGTTCTTCCTTTATTCTTTTGATTCTTATCTTGAGATGATTTCTTTGAGGGCTTAGAAGCATAAACTCTAACTTCCTCCTCATCATCACTCCTAGCACAAGAGTTATCACTTTCATTGTTTGAAATAAATGCACTTCCAATATTATTTGTTTCTTTGAAGTGATAGGGTGAGACATGAGTTCTCACACTCTTGTTTCTTGATTTTTCGTCCATTTCAAGAGCTTCCACTTTTGCAACCAGAGTATCTAGACCAGTTGATTTCAGATCTATAGTGTTCTTGAACATGGATACAGTTTGCTTCCAACTTTCTAGCAAAGTGTGGAGCATTTTCTTGTTTAATTCTTCACTTGTATATTTCACTCCAGAATATTCATCTCAGTTACCAACTGCATGAATCTATGAAGTTGTTGAGGAATTGATTCACCCTCAATATGATGAAATGTTTCATATTACGACCTAAGGGTGTCTCTCCTTATGCTTCTTATCTCATCACTCCTTCGCAGAGAGTGTGAAGTATCTTCCAGAAGGAGTGTGTTGTTTTGTAGTTCTCACACCTGATCAATATCTCTTCAGGTAAAGCCATACTAAGCAAACTGTATGCTTTGATATCAAATTTGACCTTCTTGACATCATCAGGTGATAGATCTGTACTGATTGGTTGATTTTTGTCATAATAATCCGGCCCAAGAGTGGGTGGAATATAAGGACCTTCAGCGATGGATACCCATAAGTCAGAATCAGTATAGTTTACATGATTTCTAAACTTGATATTTCATGACTTGAAGTCTGCTTTTGTTTCCAACTTCGGTGGTTGGTAAGATGATCCACTGAAGTTGCTCATGATGTTAATTGATGAGAATGATTAACAAGATCTGATATTCAATTGATTTGAATATAGATACAAGTTATTAAAATCTACAAAATTAAAAACTGACAAATCTACGAAATTAAAATCAATTAAACATAACTGACACTGATAGATCAATCGATTTAGATCAATGAGCACTTGGCTCTGATACCACATGTGAATCCAAGGATCGTAAACAGGAATTATCAATGCCGGTTGATTGGCAAGTCAACATTTGCGGAAACAACGTTGATTTGGTTTAATTGTTTGAAATAACTTTAAATATCAATAAATGTTCAAGAACACACATAACAAAACACAATTAATGATTAATAAGTATTTCATTAGAACATGTTAATGATTATAAATATAATGAATGAATTATATCAAAGTATGTTATGATGTAACGGCTGCTAGGGTTTGATTGAGAGACTTTGAAGTGATTGTTGTATTGCTATTGCTGTTGTCGATCAATCAATCGTCTAAAACAACCTCCTTGAATTGAAACCTAGGATCCATATATATAGACAATGATGTTTCTGTTAGAGGAAACACCGGATCTCTTAGGATTTGATTTGTTTCAGTTAAGGAATCATCTGATTTCTCGGGATTCGCATAACTGCCTAGTTGACTTGTTGAATCCTAACACTTGTATTATACAAGGGTTTGTACTCCGCAGGAAGCTTGTCTTCCGTAGATGATTTGTTCTTCCACAGAAGAATTGTTCTTCCGCAGAAGTCATGTTCTTCCGAAGCAATCTTGTTCTTTCGAAGCAATCTCGTTCTTCACTTTTGGTTGTTCATCCGCAGAGGATCTTCGGATGAATAGTTACTTGTAAGAAATATATCTACGGAAGAACAAAATGATCATCCGTAGATGTTTCTTACACTTGGTCAATTATAATGTTTGTACCTGCAACCATACATAAATCAACACACAAAAATGGGTTAACCTATATATTTAATGCATACACAATAATGAATTACAAATATTCATTACAATTATTAATTCAAGTATTAAGCCTATACATAATGAACTAGTTCTACCAAACCTAGACCTAACAGATACACTAATACACAAATCAATTAAACAAAAATAATATTAATAGTTAGAATAGATATAATGTTACCTGGATTAGATCTAATAAGCTCTTCACAATAGTCATTAAGGATTTCATATTAAGACTTATAATCTCCTTGAATCATCTTATTTGCAAGCATTTTAGCACTGAAAATCTTTTAAGATGTGACTTGAACCTGGAGTTTCTCTTGTAACATCTCTTGAAGAGCTCTTAGTGGTATGCTAAAGTTCACTCGTATGGTTGGTTCAATCTCCTTGTCTAACCAACTGATGATGCATAACTTAACATCTATGGTTTGTAGACAATGGTGTTCATTGATTAAAGTTTTAACAACCCAAGACCCTTCTCTTTTTTGGTTTGTTCTGTGTAATATCCAAGGGCAAGTGGGTGTGGGATCTTTTTTTAGATTTGGACTTTGTAGACTTAGAAAAATTCATTTCCACATAGCTCTGTTTTATCCCTTCCTTATTACTTTCACACCTAACCATACTTTGATTTATTCCCAAACATACCACATGAAATCTTTCTTTGTCATTCTCTGTGATATACAATTGTCTTCTACAATCTATTGCATGTTTTTTTACCATGGCCCTTATATCATCTCTACTACCAAAAACTGACCAAGATAGAAGGGACAATCGATAGATACTTTAGATTTCTTCTTATTCTTCCTAATACTACTTAATTTTGCTTCCGATGGGGGTTCATTGTTAGAATCAATTGGACTATTAAAGTCATCAAGGTCAAGCTCATAATCTACTAGCTCTTCATCAATAATAAGATCTTCACCTTCATAGTCAATTACTACTTTAAATTCAACCATATCTACATTAACATCTTCAACCAAGTTATCTTTATCTAATATGAAGTCAAAATTTTCATTGTTATCACCATCTCTAACATGCTCCACATACACCTTAATAACTTTATATTTTTCAACATACTTTATCAACATGTTAACATCAGTTTCATTAGCTAATGGTCTTAAACTAAAATCCAATTCCTCTCCTGGAATTTTATAATGTTTTCTCTTTACATCTTCTTTTTCATAACCAAGTTTATATAACATATTATGAACAATACTAAGCGAGAAAGAACGAGAATCAACCATGTCGATAAAACTAACAATACCATTGTGATATATTGTATCTGGAAACTCGCTAAACTCTCCCCCATGGTGAAATTACAATGTAAAATAGCTATTGTTTGGACCTAAAACGCAAAATTAACATATTTTTAACAAAATTATATGATTTCAGCAAAGATTTCATATTCAAATAGGAAATAACTTACCATACCCTGCAACCATATCATAATCTTCACCACTTTTTCGTAAAGACCAAGTATAACTATCCATTGATATTGTAGACTAGATTGAATAGTCTAATAGCAGACCCGATTAAATGGCCGAACAACAGACTCGATTGAATTTTCGAACAACAGAATCAATTGAATGGTTGAATACCAGACTCGATTGAGTGGTCGAACCTAGAATTTTGCAGACTCGATGTTGCTTTGATCGATTGGCAATGGAATAATGATATGGAATGAAAAGTCGAACGGTTGATGATTCAATTGAAAGCATGCATGTGTTTTTAGGTTAAAATTTAACATGAATAGGGTATGTAACACCCCGAATTTCTATTTAAACGAAAGGAAGAGAAAAGTAAATAGAAAGAATAAATAATGAGCACAAGTGCAGGGGGATAAAATGCACAAAGTACAAAACCTTATTATTTTAAGGTTTGAAGGGGCATGGTCGCCCATATCAAAAGCAGAAAGCTGCTTTTGCTCTCAGAGGAAGAAAGAAGAGAGAGGGAGAGCCCTGGTTCTAGAGAGAGAAAGAGGAAGAAGCAGCTGCAAAGGTAAGTCTTCTCTTCTATGAGCTCGGTTTCAGCTGGGTTTCGAGTTCTTGACCGAAGTTCTTAGTGTTTAGTGTTTGTTTTCGGGATTCAAGAGCTGAATCGAAGGTGGGTCTCGAACTAGAATAGTGTTGCTCAAAAGTTGCTCGAGGTGAGTTTCTAGAACCCCTCTTTTACTGATTTTCAACTTGTTTGGGGCTATTATGCATACTAAGTAAACATTTTGAAAGTAACCGTGGGTCTACAGTCTTATGTTCAAAATGATGTATGTATGTATGTATGTTTTAGTGTTGATTATGGGTTAGTGATGATGTGTAGCATGCTTACATGCCCTTAGTATGTTAGATATGTGCTTGGGTATCATTAGAATGATAATCGGATGATGTTGGTAGCATAGAAAATATTTCAGAATGTTTTGATGAACATGAACAGTGGTCCATGTGCCTAAATAGTGGCTCATGCGCCCAGCATGTTGGCCATGCGTCTAAGGGTTGGTCATGCGCCCAAGTGCTGGCCATGCGCCTAAATAGTGCCATGCGCCCAAAGTGACTAAAACGGCTAAGGGTTGATGCGCCTAAATAATGTCATGCGCCCAAAGTGATTGAAACGGCTAAGTGTTGATGCGCCTGAATAATGCCATGCGCCTGCATAGTGGCAAAGCGCCTGAACAGGGCAGAAGCGCCCAAATAGTGCCCATGCGCCCAGACTGTTTTATACTTAGAATTTTTATGCTCATGCGCTTGGAAGGTCCTATGCGCCCAATTTGGACTTAAGGTTTCTAAGTGGTTTTTAAGGGGTAAAATGGGGAGATAGGCCTGGTTATGATGTGATGGCTCATGTTTGATGTGTGTTATGCATGTATGATGTTGCATGTATGGTGATGGTGTATGTTTATGATTATGTGTATGTCCCTTATTATGTATGTATGTCTTCTCTTGGCTTTGCGTTGAACGTTAATGAATGTAATGAAAGTATTATGTAACGTAAAGTGGAAGATAATGAAAAGAGGAACGTAATGAATGAATGCATGCATGAATAAATGAATGAACGAACGAAAGGCTTGCAGGCATATGTATGAGGTGAGCGACTCTGTGTCACAACAAACTCGAAAGAGGTCCTTGTCGCGTACTCCGATACTGTGTCAGTCTTCGGATAGGAGTCGGGGGTTTGTTTATCAGGCCCCGGCACAGTATCAGTCTTCGGACATGAGTCGGGGGTATTGCATGAGACAGGATGCAGATCGCGTATCCCGGTACTGTGTCAGTCTTCGGACATGAGTCGGGGGTTTGTTTATCAGTCCCCGGCATAATATCAGTCTTCGAACATGAGTCGGGGGTATTGCATATAACGAAGACGGATGATGAGATCCGTGTCGCGTATCCCGGTACTGTGTTAGTCTTCGAACATGAGTCGGGGTTTGTTTATCAGGCCCCGGCACAGTATCAGTTTTCAAACATGAGTCGGGGCTATTGCATGAGACGAGATAATAAGGTGAGCGACTTTGTGTTGCAACAAACTCGGATAGAGTTCAATCCCTGTGATTGACTCATATGGGATCTTTGTCGCGTATCCTGATGTTGTTTCAGTCTTCGGACATGAGTCTGGGGTTTGTGAGCAGGCCCTGGCACAGCATCAGCTTTCGAGCATGAGTCGGGGATATTGCATGAGACAAGATTCGAGTAATAAAGAGTAATGAACGGAATATATTGTATAAAAGAACGAAGTATGAAATGAACGTTAATGAATTATCGTAATAATGTACTGAATAGGATCCTTGTCATTCGACCTCAGTAATCGTGGCTGAGTGTCATGAAGAGGGTAAAGTCTGACCGGATCTAGAAAGAGAAGTGAACAATAATGTAATACGTTGAATGAACGAAGTTAATGAACGTAACGACAAAGATAATAATGATATTATATGTATGTACGTATGATGTATAATCACGAACGATTGTAAAGTATAGTATGATTTTGAAATAAAGTAAAGGACAGTTTTAACGAAAGTAAAGTACTTTATTATAAAAACTAGAACTCACTCAGCGTCGCTGACTTTTGTATGCATGATAGTTGGCAGGTATTTGTTGATGCTGAGGAGTTGCAGGCATGGATGCATAAGCTACTGGGAGCATTTTGAGGCTGGCATCCGTATTTTGACATGTCTTTGTATTTTGAGATGAAAACAGATATTGTAAACGAATGAAATGACATGTTTTTAGTTATAAATGAAAGTTTTAAATTCCGCTGCAAAATAAATGTAAGTTTTATAATGTTTTATGTGCAATGAATGACCAACTTTGAGGTGCCCGGGGATGGGACCTTACAGGGTAAAAGGATATCATTATCCCTCTTATGGGTTAGATTTAAATCAAACTTAACTCTCAAGTTAACTTGAACTAATGGGTGTGGACCGAATTGGCAATTTTTAAAAACTTAGGGAGCTAGAAGAGAAAAAAAATATTTGGACGAAATTGACAAAACAATTAAAAACTCAGGGACGAAAATGGCAATTTACTCATTAAATAAGGTTTGAGATGATTGATATAATAGATTCAAAATTCCTAGAATGGTCGGTGGTTATTGAGGTAGTTAAAATAAAAAATAAAAACTTGGCACTTGTCATTCAAAAAATTTAAAATAAATAAAAAACTTCAAGTAAGAAATATAGCATGATTTTATAAGGTGAAATCTGATGATGACATGAGTAACCACATGTAATCAATTATTAGTATACATACGTATATAAGTTCACTAGCCTAACAATCCGTGTGCTATACGGGTTTAAAAAGTTAATTATTAAATAATTATAATTATAAATTGTTAGTTACTATAAAAAACCATATAATTTATAAACATATGAATTAACAGGAAAGATTTAAGCTTGTATTATATAAAAAATAAATATTAAATATATACATGTAGAAATAAATTACATAACATAGATAAATAAGACAAAAAATACTATATGTTTACAAATCTCTAAAAATCTCTTTGCATACAACATTTGAAGTTGTACTTGAAAGATTACCATTGGCATCGGTAAAAACTATCTTTAGTCCATCTCGTCTTGTAACTCTTGACAATACGACATATAATTATCCATGTGTGAAAACAGGCTTTTCAAAAACAAACCAACTCTTGATAATGATTGACCTTGGCTCTTGTTTATGGTCATCACAAAACACACAACAATGGGAAACTGCCTCATTTGAAACTTAATTGGTAGTCTTTTGTTGGTAGGTATCAAAGATATTCTAGGTATAAAATTACGTTCTTCAATATTATTGCCGGATATAATCTCTGCTTTTATAACACGATTACCTAGTAATGCCACTTGTAGTCTGGTTCCATTACATAATGAACTTTTACGGTCAATGTTTCTGAGCAACATGACTAGAACACCAACCTTTAACACTAAGCTATGATTCGGCAAACCACCAAGCTTGATTCTATTAAGAATATCCGGAGAGTATAAGCTATATTCTATATATGAATTCACCATATCATTTGACATATAGTATCAAAATTTAAATATTCCCTCTCCTTTTCTCTCCTGGAAAATGTGAAAGCAACTGATCATTATTTCATGTACCACATCATTCTTTGGTGTTAGAATTGCCCTTTCATGAAAATAATTAGTTTGTTTATAATTATCCAAAATAGAAGGATATACAAAATGATTAACTCAGAAATTGGATCTATGGAATCTTTTATGAGAAGATCACCGGGTATGTCTATAATGGGTTCACCATCATTTATTCAACCAATAGTGCCTTCACCTATGTCCAAAAGTCATTGTCCAAACAATTGAGTTTGTTCTATATTAGATAAACCATTACCGGAAGTCAATCTTAAGTTTTTTGTCTATCTAAGTACCTTGCAATTTTTCCAAATGTAAGAGGAACTCAAAGAAGCGTCGACAATTTGTTGTCTACTACCATTCGGGACAACTGGTAGTATTTGCCTAAAATCTCCTCCAAAAATAGCACATGGAGCCATCTTCTTATTTTTCTGTCAAAAAGAAAAATGGCGGACTAGCTGATGTTTCTATCAGTTAATGAAAGAGCCAGTTACCTTCCCATTAAATGGTAAATTACATGAGGTTCCGAATGCTAAACCAAATACATCTTTTAACGATCTATCCAGAGCTTCAAATGCATGTTTATGTACCATTGGAGCTTCATCCCATATAATAAGTGATGTTTGTTTCAGCAGACGTGCAAGATCGCTACCTGGCTTGATGTGACAAAAAGAATCCTCCAATATGTTCAAAGAAATATGGAATCTGGAATGTGTAGTTCTACCTCCCGATCATTCCTTGAGAGTGTACGAAATATGTTCAAAAGAGACGCGATTCCACTTGAAGCAACATTTAATACAATCATTCCTTGAGAGCGTACGGATGCAGATAACGTCTTCTAAATATATGTTTTTCTGGTTCCACCATAACCATAAACAAAAAATACGCCACCTTTATTTGAACCAACCACTATCATGATTTGCTCATAAATAAGTTTTTGTTTATCCGTTATGGAAGTGAAAAGATTACGAAACTCATCCGCTAAGATGTCTCTGTTGTATCCTAGTTCTTCGTTAGGCAAAACATTATTTGCGGAAGATATACAATTATCATTAGGATAAGGCATAACTTGAGAACCTTTTTAGTGTGGAATTATTACAAAGTAGAAATTTCTCAATCTCATGCAATGTAAGATTCTTAATTTGTTCTTCCATAAGAAGCAAACCTGTATATTTTCACCAAAATATTAAAAAATAAATAGTGATTAATTAGTATTATAATAAGAAGAAATTATTATAAAAGTTACGTAGTATTTTAACCTGGATGCTTTAAAATAATCCATTGGTTGTACAATATGCCATCTTACAAGTAATTCCATGTTTTTTCCCAAACAAAATCAGGCCTAGAAAGGCTTTCAGACACTAACATTGTTGCAAATAAGCTTCGTAAAAAATAACCACTCCCTGAAATGTTGGATTCCTCGATTGCTTCAATGTATTCACTATCGTCATCCAAAAGGCCGCGTGCAAAACATGCATCTCTAAATGGAGGATATGGACAACCATTAATTGTTCTTATTTCCTCAAATGACTTTGGACCTTTGACCTTGTTTAACAAAATTTTTAGATAATAGGCTTTTCCAAGTGATGGTGACACTGAGTGTATTCTACCGGTTGAAAACCCTTTCTTTTTTGGTACCCAAGTGTGTGTGTCCGCCTTCCACACAAACTTTATAGGAAATTCAACATAATTTAGATTATGGGCTTGGGAGTAGCAATATAAGTTTTTTCTAACATATTGTCGATATGATCATCTGCATCATATATAATCTGTTGTTAACCCGGAAGATGAAATGAAAGCCTAATAAGTGAAGGATACCTATAATGAATATCATAACCAAAAATACGCCATGGTGCTTCACATGCATATATGTACCTACAATTGTAGTACTCCTTCATTTCATCAATTGAACAATCTTTCACACTATGTTCATTAGATGAAACAAAACAAACAGTAGCTCTATCATGACCCTTGTTAATATATTTAAACAAATATTTGATTCAACCAGCTTAATTACACCACTTCACATTGATGTGTGCTTGATTCTTTTTAATAGAATTTTGTTGTATGGAAGAACACTTTGGTTATCCAATTTGACACCAGATTTTTCTACGAAAATACCATAATTATGTCTCCTGTAAAGCGGAAAACCATCAGAGTCTATGCATGTTTGGCCAAGAAATTTTTTGGGGATGTTTTTAGAGCATTTTCTGTCGATCAAGTATGGGCAATTCATATTTTCTAACCCACAAGGGCCATGAATCATGAACTCACTAATCAAATATAGTTCCGGATCATTATTCTTGTTTGGTATTTCGGCTGAAATAAATGGATCGATATGTTCAACCATTGGAAGTTTGTGATCGGCATGCATAAAAAGGCATACGTGTGCATGTGGCAAACTGCATTTCTGGTACTCTATTGTGTATACAACTAAAAAATTTATAATAAGGTAATAAGTAAAGCGTATAGTAAAAATAATTGGATAATTTTACAAAATATTAATAAATCATAGCAATATGAATGTAACAATATGTGAAGCACAAAATATAGGAATAACATATCTGCTTGAAGCTTGCCGAGTATTGACTTCTCTTTTAAGTCTTTTATAATGGAATCAAGTTTGATTTTAAATATTCTACACAAAATATTAGGTTTGTCTTCTAGTTTAAGAGTGGTGTCTTTAAGAAACTTTTAACCTCCGGCCATTTAGGGTTGCATGTGATTGTTATAAAAAACAAGATATCCATACCACCTACATAGAGACATGGCATCTAGATAATTTTACAACATATAACACGCGCCACCGGTAGATGAAGGTAGTATAACACGTTGACCGAGTGTTAAGACATCTACAGTTCCTTGATTTTTTGTTGAATGTTTTTCTTATAAGACTCACATTTTAATGTCTTTTGTTGATTGAGTATATAAAATAGTCTTTCACTTTCAATCATTGTATACACGCCAACCAAAAATTATTAAAAATGTCTTCTACCATTTAAAATTAATGAGAATGAAGCCATTCTGTCTTGGATCCGGTAACTAGAAAACTCCCTCATTGTTAACGTATCTCTTTTTGAATTGCTTGACTCTGAGATATTCGTGTGAGGAATGCCTAGCCTGTAACCATCCTTACCGTGAAAAAGGCAAAGGATACTGAAGTGTGAGATATGAAGGATGGAGTTTTTTAATACGTTGTAAAATCCCTGCTCTATTCTTGACAATAATGTCTCTATTTTCAAATGAATTGTCAAAGTCACCAACTATTAAAGCAGCCACTTCGGAAGCAGTTGGCATATATAAGTTCTACAATCATGGTTTCTTTTGGCAATAAGGCGAAAGCGTAGATTTGCACGGGGATTGTTTTGAAAACTGTGTCGAACCATTCTGTAAGATTTAACCAATTGATTATGTGAATCTAACATAGACGTTAACTCTTCAATGATATGACGATCAAGCATATTTAATGTTGATGTCGACAGTAAGTTGGATTGCCTAAACACATAATGTAAGATTATAGTTAAATAACTGTATAAATTACAAAAAGTTAATGTAACGAAAAATATATAATCATAACCAGGTGTGAGACGTACCCTAAAGCACCTTGTCTATTTGAAACTTCATTGTTAGTGTCATATATATATATATATATATATATATGTGTGTGTGTGTGTGTGTGTGTGTGTGTGTGTGTGTGTGTGTGTGTGTAATTGAGAGAATTTTGGCCTTGTTCCATATGATGGTAAAAGACTCCCAATACTGTGATAGTTTTCACCGCTAAGCCTAAATACAAATGGAGCATTTCTTTTATTAATTGACTAATCAACCTTTCCACCCATTGACGTGAAAGACAACATTGAATTGAAACGTCTTATGTTTTTCACAAAATGCTTTCCTTTAGAATCCAATCCACTATAAAAAAACTTTATAATTAGCAGGAGCATCATTTAAATCCGGAAGCATGACTTTTCCGTAATAACAACAAAGAGAGTAGCTTCCTCTAGCCTTGCTTTGTCCACTATTTAATGTTTCACCTTTCCACATTTTTGCATGGCATTTAGTACAAACATGATTTTGATCACCATGATCCAAATAATCTGTTAATTTATAATAAAAAATAATTAAATTGATTTTTTATATTTATTGATTAAATATTAGGCATTCATCTTAATTTATGAAGTTTGATAATACCTTGTGATCGACCAGAGTAGCCATCTTGAATAAGTTGTTCATGATTACCTTCATCTTGATTTGTGAATCGTAAAGTTGGAATATACATTATGTTAATGAGTCTTGTTATAGATTTATGATTTGAATAACCTGTGTTGCTTGATTCATTATGTCTTGTGTTATAAACCTTTGAATTCATGGATGAAGAAGGATGATTATTATTATCGTGCATACGTATACCTATAAATATCAAATTATATGAACTAAGACATTTATAAATGAAGATACGTTACAACTCTTACTTGATGAAAAAAATGCATAATATTATTTGTAAATAAATAAAATTAATATGTATTACCATGGACACTTTCACATTTATTTTTGTACTTTAAAGTTGCTGAAGGGTGATCATCTCTCAGGGTGGAATTGACGTTTGGTTTTCTTGTTTGCAAGTGATGTCTTCTAATTTCTTGTCTTATTTTTGGGTTGTTATCTCCCGCATTATGAATTGAAGCTACAGAGTAGAATTATATTAATTTTTTTTATTTTATTTAAATATTCATGAACTTACTATAAAGGTATAAACATGAATTAAACAAACAAATATACCTTTTGTGATGTCACACATAGGACTTGTCAAATTTATTGTAGGATGTAAAGAAATGATTGTTTATTGTTGGTATGTCGATAAATTAAATGTTAAATCAAGATTCTCTTTATCTACACCATCTGGTGTGTGAGTGTTTGATGATATTTTTTGCTTCTTTAAAGTATCCACACCTAAATTATTTATAATATATTATAAACATCATGTAGAAAAATATAATTTATATTTTTTAGAAAGTTTGTTACAGTACAACAAAGCATTTTATTAACTTCATGTTACCTGTGTAATTGTTGTTTGATTTTTTTGTCTATGATTTGTTTTCTAATGAGTCTTCTTTCTCTGAAGCTGTATAATAGGATAACGTAAGAAGGGAAATTATAACCCAAAAATATAAAGTATAAAAATTGGCATACCATTTGTAACATCAGAAAATGGTCTTTTACTCCGGATGTCTGGATAAGCAAAAATGTTATGTTGATAGTGAAGCTATGCATAAGCATTTGATGATGAGGCCGATAAATGATCTAAAGTGATGTTTTTCTTGGGATACCTAATAAATAAGAAGTACAAAAATAACATGGATGAAGTGTATGCATATCTTACTACCAACATGTAATTATAATATAAAATTTATATGACTTTGAATACTTGACCTGCCGGCATGTAAGTTGATTCTTCTGGAATCCAAATATAGTTTTCTTTTTTGTTGCATTAATTTAGCATTCGTATGTCCAAAGTACATGTCTTGAAAAAAAAGGTAACTAAAAAACAATCTTATGGAAGTGTTGTTCGAGTATGTATATTATTATGATTATTCATTTAAAACTTTTACATCTAGTATAAGAAATAAGGGTTAATACGACTTATAGGTTCATTCAAGAATCATTAAAAATACAATTAAGTTACGAAAAACAAAAGAAATAATTCAAGGGTGCATTGAATAATCATCCAGAACAAATTTAGTTAACAAAAAACTCAAATAAACAATGCAGGTAAATAAAGTAGATTGTCTGAAACAAAAGGCTAATGAAAATGAAAATTGCAAACATTGTCATTATAATAAAACACTAAATCATTTTTCAATCTTTGGAGTCAATAGTGGTGGCTTGCCAACGGAGCGCGGTTTAGTAGCTGATAGCTCTCCATTCTCATCAACGTCAAATGTTTGTACCAATTTTCGTTTTAAGTCTTGATTCACATAATTGCGTTTAGAGTTTTCCTCTGCACAACTTGCATTTTGCCATTTGTTTTTTCACTATCAGATAATGGAGTCACATTATCATAGGTAATTTCAATAGCATCGTAAACACAATATTTATATAGAAACTGTTAATTATAATTAAAAGATAAATTAATATAAAAATTACCATAAAACTATGTCATTCGTTTTAAAATACATTGTTTTTGTCAGTTAAAAATGCAGAAAAATGCACAGTTTGATAGAGATTTAAACTGCATTTTTATTACATATTAAAACGTTTTTAACCAACCTCTATTGATAGCATAAATTACATATCAATACACTTTGTTATTTATATTATAAATCTGAAGTTTTTTTTCAAGCATTCAAATACACCTTACCCTTATATTAACATTTTCTTGAGACATGATCTCATTGCATGTGTTGGTAATAGAATCAGATTTTTCAACCTACGTGGTACATTTCAAATATTAAAGTTAAAGATATAAATTAATAGTAACATATTTGTTAGCATATAATAAATACAATCATGTTGATTACCTCTAAATATTAGCTTTGTTTTCAAGATCAGCGATGATACTAGCATCATACGTCAGCTTGTTAATTCCGAAAAACCAATGATTGTTGTCGATATTGAATTAGTGATATCAATCTTAAAGGCATATTTCTTATCTAGTAGATGACAAAACTCATCCGGATACAATCCTGTATCATCAACCTGTGTCAGAGAGTATAGGATAAGAACAAAGTTAATATTTTTTTATTAAATATAAAATGTTAGATTATTTAATGTACTGTAGTAGAGAATAGTTATAGCAAAATGATTCTCAATCAAAGCGTTTGTAGTGCATTTCAGGATTTTGCAGGCCTCAAGATCAAAGAGAGTCAATGAAACGCTACCGGTAGAATCTTGTATGGTAAGTGGTATCTTAAGCCTTAAAATATTATTAAAAACAAAATTCACACATAAGAAAGTTAGTATAAAGTATCGTTAGTAAAGAAGAAGAATGATGATTAAGTTTAAACCTTTGTAAAGTTTGGATAACAATTCCTTTGCAGCAAATACAGGTGATATCTGATTCTTGGTCGATCATTGAACCATCTTTGTCATCTTTTTATAAGCCTCTTGTTACAAGCTTTAAAAAACGTTTGTTAATAGTGGTATACGAATGAAAATAATGACACGTTTATTGTGATTGTGAATTGTTATGTTGAATAGTGAAGTATATATAATAGAAAATTAAGATTTATTTATGTTAACATTCAAAGTTAATTTTCGTATAATATTTCATCTACTAATTTTGGAAACTGAATTTTGAATTTTAAATAATGTGTACAACATTTCTATTTAAAATTCAAATATTTGACATTTACTATGTAATTTTCTATTAAATGCATGAGATATGTAATGATTGAATATTTTGAGAATTGATTTTCGAGTTTCAAAATATAATATATGTAAAACACTACTATTATATAAATATGATCCTCCATATAATATGTACAACACTACTATTATATAAATATGATCCTCCATGTAAATACTTGATTGACATAATCTACGTTTCTATTTTAATGGTATGATTACCGGTATTGTTTATAGTTAAAATACAGTATGCAAAAACAATTAAATAATAATAATTATAAAATTTTGATACTATTATTAATGGTAAACTTATTGGTAGTGTTTCATAACAAATATACAAAGTTATAAGAAGGTTGAAACACCAAAAAAGTCATATGTAAGAACTCTTATTCATTCGGTCATGCACTAAGCTTTAGAAAACTCTCCAAAGAATACCCAGCCCTTTTGAATTTCTTAGAAAGTCAAACTCGTGTTTTATAATCATAATAAGCGACAATTCATTTTCTTATAGTATTTAAGCTTTAATTTGATCCAGGTGACAAATTATCCTATCAAATTGCTACAAAATTTTATCCTGGCTAAAACTACTCAAGAATATAAGCAGGTTTTTTGATGAATGCAACTTGCCTGTCTGATCAAGTATACATAAACCGAGGTTGCTTATTGGATCCGTATAAACTTGTTCCTTTTTAATTAAGCTTCAAACTCCTTATTCAAAATAGCTTAATCCACTGACAAATAATTAGAGAAGCATTTTGAATAAGCGGTCCTAAACAACATGAAAAGAACCAAGTATTGTATCAAAACAGAATAACAAATTAAATTAACAATTAAAAGAACCAACTGCATACCTAGCCAGGAATCGAGATGCTCTTCCAATAGATATTGTTCATGTGATGTCCCTGGAAATCATCTATTTTATGCATTTGGCTGATTGCTTTATAGGTTTCAATTTCCCATCTTTTCATGTATTTAGCCTCTATAGCAAGAGATGTATTAGTCTGCTTATGAAACAACCAAATTAAGATACTAATATTAAACTATTCCAAGTGCATAAATCAATAATGCATGAATGAAAGATATCATGGCATCATCCATTAAGGTTATAAAGAAACAGTACACCTCCTGTGATCTTAAAATTAACCAAAATATATCATGCCAAATTTCAATCCACCATGTTTAAACATATTAAACAAAAAACACGTGTTAAATCGAAGTCGTTTAAAATCAAACTCATCAATATTAAATTAGATCCCAATTCATCTTCTCAAATATGGTCTGTTTCGATTTATTAGTGGCACATCTCAAAAATAAAAATCAAACCTATGAGATGACATTGTATCAAATAGATGGATAAGAATAAGAAATAAAAGAGTTATATAGTTGAATGAATCAAAGACCAAACTTTGAAGAACTAATAAATCTTAGAACACTTATATCGCATCATATATACGATTTAGAGAAGATGAAGAGTACTAGTAGATTACCTTAAGACAGTAGGTGCGATAGGATCAAAATCAGAGTTCGAATACACATGGAAGAGGCTGCTGCCACCCTGTGGATAACTTTAGGACTGGAATTAACGACCGAATCCAGACAAAAGATGCTAGTGATTACTCAGAATTAATTAAAGCCATTCAAGTAATAATGCGATTCATCCCCTCGCCTCGACTCCAAGACCAGATTTTATGCTCGCCCCATCTTCCATAGCTTCTTTCACTTATTCCATCATCAAAGTTCAGTTATTGGATCTTGATAACCAGGTAGATCAAGACCATAGCGAAAAAAGATTGACAGAATTTATACATAAACAAAACAAAGGTATAATCGATGAACAACTATCTTGTAATGTTTGTTCAAAATTGATATACACATGGTAAATTAAATGTATACCTATAATAGCATCAAAAATTTGCAAAATGTTGATATGAATAACATATATATTTCATCTAATAAACAAATATCGAAGGGAAAAAATTAAACCTAACTACGCAATCGATTATTAAATTTGATATGAACTTTGACCAAAAAGTATTGAGTAATATATATCCAACGCAGGACACAAATGTAAGACCTCGTTCCCGGGACGCTTACAGTTGGTTCTTCATCGCACATAAAACATACATTTTCATTTATCTTACCAAAATATTACAGCGGAAACATTCAAAAATGACATCTCATTTCATCATAAAAACTTTTGTAAAATAATACATCGTTAATCAGTTACAAAATACATTGTTGCATTACATCATAAAAGCCCTATATAAATGGATGCCATCCAAAAGAGCTGAGTAGCCTCGCAGTGCCATCCTCAGCAACATTACCTGCCAACTGGAAACACATAAAAAGTTAGCGTGGCCGAGTGAGTTATAGTTTTATAATAAATCATACTTTTCTTACGTTAAAACCGTTATTTACTTTTATGCGATCATACAATATACGTACACATAGATAATATCATTATTATCTTCTTGTTTCATTCATTCATCTTTACATCTTTTCTTGCGCATCTGATATATTTCATACCAATACCATGTGCTACACCCCGAACTATATGGCTACTGGGCCGAAGTCTATAAATAGACAGCTAAACATGGTGTCGTAGTACCAGGGGTAAGTGGTGAAGGTTCTATACAAATGGTCGATCACAGAGAAGGACCCCGATGTGCATCCTCCCGGGGTAGCGAAGCCGCACACCGTTGGGATAACACCTTATAATTGGCGTGTCCCGATATCTAATGCTTGCAAGACTTCATTACTTTTATCATTCATTAATGCACGCATTCATCATGTTCCACTTTTCATTATCATCCACTTTTCATTATCTTCCACTTTTCATTATCTTCCACTTTACGTTACATAATACTTTCATTTCATTCATTATCACAACACGCAAAGCCACATGAAAGATAAACATACATCATGATAAGGAACATAACATACACAGGCATCAACATCATACATGGCAACATGATGCATACATAACATGCATAATCATGCAACATCATCATCATGCCCAACATGCTCTCTAATGCCTCAACAGTCATCTTACATGAACTTACGGGAACCCTTACGTCAAAACTTACATCTGCACTTTCCCCCTGAAAGTCAGAAGTCAAACTACACTTTCCTCGGGTGCAACAGCCCTTTCAAGGTGTATGGACACCCTTCAGTCGTATGGCCTCCATGCAATTGAACATCATGCGATGAACCAATGCGGATGAACACCCATGCGAGATGAACACCCATGCGAATGAATACCCAATCATGCGAATGAAACTAATGCGGATGGACTCCATGCGGATGAGTCCCACGCGAATGAATCTAATGTGGACGAGCACTTATGCGAATGGACCCTCAGTCGCATGACTCCCCATGCGACTGGCCCCAATCGTGCGAATGAACTCTCAATCATGCGAATGAATCCCAATCGCACCTCATTCGGTCGTATGGCCTCCATTCGATCACCTAGCCTAGCTGGTGCAGAATACAGTTCATCCCAGCCCTAATCTGCCATTTTCGACCTCCAAGCTCATCCAAACCCATTCTAAGCTCAAATCAACCCTCCTAAACCTTATGAATGCATAGCATAACACCATTCAAGCACACACAAGCTCAAAAGCAAGACCCAAACGAATCATACACACACATACACATACGCATACGGGTCACGCACACACACATAAAAAAAACCGATTTTCAGATGTGTTCCGGCCCCAAAACCATTCAAAAACGTGTAAAGAGGGGTCCTAGAACTCACACAAACAACCACAACGAGAAGAGCTTTGATTTGACCCGCTCCTTAATGATTTTGCTCACTCGAACCAACTTGAACCAACTTTTCTCCCTTTTCTCTTCTTTCTCTCTTCTCCTCTTTCTTTTGGCTGAAAATGTGAGTGTGGGAAGAGGGTTATGGCTGCCCTCTCCCTACAAATATCACCACATGCCTAACTTTCTCTCATTGGCGAGTTTGGTCCCTCGACTTTGGACTTTATTTCTTTTCTTCTTTATTCGTCGGCTTCAAAATAAATAAATAAATAACCGGGTGTTACAACAAATAATCAATCGGATGAAAGGAGAGAAGTTTGATCGTATCCTCTTGGGAAAATAATCAAAAACCTTAGATGAGTATGGAAGCGTAGGTGTTCAACAATGATTTAGGGTTTTCTTGATTGAATCAAATAGTGTTTGTCCATGTGATCGTACAACAGTGCAAATGATATTAAGAATCGTTCAATATCCAACAAATACACTAAACAACAATATCAAATAGGATTGAACACAATGAGAAACCATTCATAATAAGACAATGATCAATGATAGTCAATAACATAAAGCACAAGGATAATTCTGTGTATTAACTGCTTGAAATGGTAACTTGCAACAATGATAATCGATTAGGGTTTTTGCAAGCTTACCTACAAAGAGAAGAAACAAAACAATATATAGCAGTCTATAGTTTCCCAGCGAAACTGTACTGCCGAAACTATAGTTTCGCCAAACGAAACAGCAGTTTCGTCAGGCGAATCAAAACAACAAACTGTGAGCGAACTTATAGTTTCGCTCACAGTTTCGCTAGACTGCCAAAATACATAAATCTAAGTACTTACAAAAGAAAACTAACAAAAGACCTATTACAATTAAAAGTAGACAAACTTAAACTAAAGGTGAGTCCAACCTACACAGATCTTCAATACTCCCCCTAGGTTGGACCTCACCGTCTTCACTCGGCTTGATTAGTCTCTACAGCTCCAGTGTCTTTTGTTGCTTTAGATTAATCTTCATCATCTCCTGCAACAGCTCCCTCTAAAGCTTCAGCACCTGATTCTTTACGGTTTCCTCCTGCATCACTAGCTCCATCAGGATGAGCACTAGCCCTCTCAAACTGCCTTGCCAAATCTTGAATATCCATGTTAAGGTCATCTTGAGCCCTTACCTTTTCAGCTAACTTCTTCACCTCAGACCTCCACCCTCTAATCTTGTTGGCTACATTCATAAAAATACTAGCTTCTTTCCGAGTCTCTTCCCCAGCCCCTTCCTTTATGTGATTTTCACACAACACCAATAAATCTTCGTCACAGAAGCTAAACAATTCCATAGGATCGAAAACTTTAAATTCTTTTCCATTCTTCACCCTAATCACAGCTTCCTAGTATTATTATCATAGAACCATTTCTCGAAATTCTGTAGCTGTTGGGGAAGGGGATCAGATAATCTCACTCTGCTAACAGTCTTTGGCGGTTTAATTCTCAGAAATTCGCCCCTTTCCCGTTTCCCAGTCCTTATCTTTCTTTGACCTTCTTCGTTTTGCCTTCATGTAACCAAATTATTCGAAATAGTCATTAAGCTCGTTATGTATTTCTTTCATCAAAAGTGTGGCTCTCTCGCTCAAATGTGCATTCAGAAGTGGTAGAGCTGCCAGACGCCTAAGGTCCCATTTGGGCAAGGACTTAAAAGCCTTCCTCTTATGCAAATAACTTATATGATCTCCCCTCCTCTTAATCATAAACATTTTTAGCCCAGGATTATAGGCCCAGCTAATAATCTTCTTGTCAACCTCTTGTTTACTCAACCCTCCCAAATGTTGGAATAAGGGAGTGAGTTCTTCTGGTTCCTTCTCCTTTACAAACCAATCTGCTCTGTCCATCTCAAACACATCTTCAACATTCTCCCCTTTCTTTGCCACATAGATCAGAGGTCGCTCATCAACCTCATAGAACTCCGGTTCAGAATCATAGTCTATGAGCAGTTCATCATCCTCTTCTTCATCAATCAACCCCTTCCCCTTTTCAACATTCCTCTCCATAGACTTTTCTCTTATTACTTCTTCACCAACTAAATCTTTCTCGACATCAAGACCCATCTCAACAAATCCAGCCTCATAAATTTCTTCTTCATTCTCACTTCCAACATCCTCAGCTCGGGTTTCACAATCTCCAGCATCAGTGGTTGCTGCACCAGATGTGCCCTCTCCTGCCTTGGATGAAGTACCCATATTCAGAAATGGGTACTTTGAAGTGTTAGTCAGATCATCTAACTCAGATTGAGTTAGTTGATCAGGCAGGTCGGTTGCAGCTTTCAAAAGGGTAATCTTTTCAAATAACTTCTTCAGTGTTCGGTTTTGATCAACAAGCATCTTTTGCATACCTTCTATCACTTCATCCTTTTGCTTTTCTCTAATCTCTTGGTTTGTAAGTTTGGTCTTGATCATACTCATTTCATTTGCCAAGGAATTATTCAGATTGCGAATCATGTCTTCATTAAGGTTTCCTCTTTCCTCCCTTCTTTCAGTGAATCCTTCATGTCTCTGTTTGGACCGTCTCTCAGATTCAGCAGTATCGGCTTTCTTCTTCGACCTTCTTTCTTTCTCTACTCTTATTTCTTCAGCTTGTTCAGCAATGTCTTCCTCAAAGTCATAATCTTTCTCCTTGGCATATCTTTTTTTTTCATTGTGGCTTTAGTTCGTTGTACCCTGGTTTCTTCAGCCCTTTGTTTTCTGATTCATCCACCCGTTTAATATAACTCCATCACTCTGGAGGATACATATTTTCCCAAAGATGGGTGATCTTTCCACTGAAATCATGGCGAATGGCACAACAATCAGCAAAAATGCCAGGGTTCATTTGTACCAGCCTCTTTACCTCTCCATGTTTTGGTACATTAGGTATAAGATTGTCAAATATCATCTGAAGAAAACAAGAATATAGCAGCTATTTGTCTTTCTTCAAGGCCATCACGTTCTCAGCCATGCAAGCAAAAATCAGTTTGGCAATGTTGGCCTTCTCCTTTACAACATAACACCATTGCCTTCGCCCAATCAATGTTTAGACCGTCTGATCCACCTTTATGGTGATCAAGACACATGATAAAAACATGAGCAATAGACCTCCACTCCTTGGACAGAAATGACTTCTTGAT
Source organism: Flaveria trinervia (assembly GCA_025506515.1). NCBI lineage: Eukaryota > Viridiplantae > Streptophyta > Magnoliopsida > Asterales > Asteraceae > Flaveria > Flaveria trinervia. The sequence continues at coordinate 65,711,487 of CM046456.1, read as the reverse complement.
CTCCTTGCGAGAACCAAAGGCTGGTCTCTCATATCCCATGCTTCTAAAGGCCTGAAACACCTCGGAGTCTGTCATGGTGACTTTATCTCTAGAATCCTCGTCTAGTCTCAATATCCTCGAGACAGTCTCAGCAGTGATGATCACTTCTTGATCAATGACTTTAGCAGTAATTCTTTGTGAATTTCCTTGTGTGTCATACTCTGCAGATCGCCAGAAGTCTCTGATAAGAAGATCATAAATGGTAGTCGTATGAGATATGGCATAGGCTATGGGTGATCTTTGCAGCCATCTGATACAGTCTCTGAATCCAGCAGCCTTTGGATGTGTATCATCCAGAATAGCAGCAAAATTGTTCCGCTTATCAAACTTTAAGTTAGCCATGTGATCCTGAGAAAGAGATCAGATAATTTGAATAAGAAATTAAGGAATGAAGAAAAGAATAAAAAAAGTTAAAAAAATAATTTATGCTTGCCGAAAGAATAGTTTCGCTGGCAGTTTCAGCCGGCAAAAATGTAGATTCGCTGACAGTTTCGGCAGGCGAAAATGTAGTTTCACTTGCTAAAACGAATCAGTTTCGCTGACCAAGAAAGAAAGTTTCGACCGGGCAAAATTGTACAAGCCTATGCTCAAATTCAGCGAAACTGAATCTAGGTCGGCGAAACTGTTAGGTTCGCATGGACAGCATAACCTCACAGTTTCGTTGAAATATGAAGAACTTTCATTCAGTTTCGCAGGATAAACGGTAGTTTCGCTGGATGAACAGCGAAGACACCAAAGAGACACAATTAAATTGACATATAATGTGTTATTATTAACAAGATTAAATGAAAGTCCAGAGATTGAAACTCACTTGCGAACCAAATCCAACAAAAACACATAAACAACAACCTAAAATCACTAAATCACTGAATCGGTCACGGTAAAGCCCTAAGAATCCGAAGGATACGAAAATGCGAAAGTGTGAGGAGATAATTTTGCAACATGACTTAAATAGCAAATAGTTTCACAGACAGTGAAACTATAGTTTCGTTAGACGAAACAGTAGTTTCACCAGGTGAAGTTACAATTTCAACAGACGAAAATCAGATCAAAATGACATCGTTTATAATGAAAATGTTAAGCGAAATTGCAATTTCGTCTGGCGAAACATATAGCGAAAGTATAGTTTCACTGCAAAATTTAATTAATTTTTTTTAAATTAAAACAAAGGAAACACAACAGAGCTCAAAATAGATCATAGATCACATCCTCAAGATAAATATAGAACAAAGATGAAATAGATCATCGATCAGTAATGAGATCATATTGATAACAGAATCTAATCACATTCTTTGAATGATTTTGAAATTCTAAAACAGATCAGTAACGATTGTTGATATGTTTGTCCACTTGAACCCATGCCTTATCTTTTTCAACAAACAGCATATGATTTGTTAAGGTTCGATTGGATGCGTTAGAATGTTAGGACCCCACAATCATTTGGCAAAAACCCTCACCCAACCTCAGTATATCTTGAATTTTGAAACGAACTTTAGAGGGTAAGGTTTGTGCATTAGTGTGCAAGTGATTATTATCAGAATATTGCATTCAGATATCAAATCATCATTTAGATGAGGTGATACAGATTAGATCAAATAGGTGAGAGCTTCAAGTCTATACTTACGTATAACAAAGGAGATGACCATTTAATCATGTGCCGCTGAGAGCTCCAAGTCAGTACTACCGTACAGCAAAGGAGATCATCACTCCAGGTCAGTACCACCGTACAGAAGAGGAGATAAGCACAAACACAAGACACTAAAATACACCAATCAAGGCCCAAGGATATGGATTATATAATTTGCATCAAGGTGGGCGAAAGATCAATTCTCAATCCAATTTTTGTCGGGACTCAGTTTCCGTGCAGGCCAAAATGATCGCGTAAATCCAGACATCCTTAGCGTATATGTTAATTTAAATCAAAATACTACGGTCTACTTTATTTGTCAGGCTGAGTCTATCAAGAATATTGTTACATAAAATTTTTGATTGAGCATTTTTTTGAAGATGTGAAATAGATAACAGCATCAGTTACAATCATTTCTCATTTTAAGTACCAATCATGCTAGAAATACTATATCTCGAGGATATAAAATCATTTCTCGTCATTTTCTAAATTAATACCCTAGTTATTGTAACGCCCTCCCCTAAAAATTATTATTATTAATTTTGTATATATTAAAATTATTATTTATTTATTTATTATTTTTTTAAAGGATATTAACCCAAGCATAGAGATCAATTCATAAAAACAGGGTTTATCAAAAGTTATTGTGAAAAGATCTGCTTTTTGATTTTTTGTGTCAATGGGTATAATATCGATAAAACCCTTTTCTTGGGCATCACGAATTGTATGAATCCGAGTTTCGATATGCTTGGTTCGGGAATGATGAATAGGATTTTTTGCAATCCCAATGGCTGCTTCGTTGTCACAAAACAACGGTGTGTGGAGGAAGTTAATTCCGTAATCAATCATTTGGTGTTGTATCCAAAGAACTTGGGAACAACAACTTGAGGTAGCAATGTATTCTGCTTCGCCTGTAGAAAGAGAGATAGTGGTCTGTTTCTTGCTCTGCCAAGACACTAGACAATTACCAAGGTATTGACACCCTCCTGACACCGATTTTCTGTTTAACCTGCAACCATTAGAATCACTATCAAAATAAGCATGTAAATCAAAATTCCCACCATAAGGATACCATAGACCTAAGCGAGATGAGCCTTTGAGATAACGGAATATCCTCTTGACAGCTTTCTCATGTGACTCTTTTAGAGCCGACTGATATCGAGCACAGTATCCTACAGCAAAAGTGATATCAGGACGACTGGCTGTAAGATACATGAGAGAACCAATCATAGACCTATAGAGATGAGGATCAACAGGCTTCACGTTCTCATCAGGAGTGAGACAAGTCTGAGCGGTAAAGGGAGTCATTCAGGAGATGCGTCGTCCATCTTAAATTCTTCAAGATTTCTTTAATATACTTTTCTGATGAATAAGAATTCCTTTTGCCTTTTGTTCAACTTGCAAACCAAGAAAGAAGCACATTTCTCCCATCATACTCATTTCAAATCGTTGACGCATCACTTCTTCGAACTCCCAACATAAAACGGAATTTGTAGATCCAAAAATAATATCATCAACATAAACTTGGACAAAAAGCATTTCACCGTTCACTTCCTTTTTGAAAAGAGTCATATCGATGGTACCACGAGAGAAACCATTGCTCAAGAGATACCGTGTCAGGGTCTCATACCAGATTCAAGGTGCTTGATGAAGACCATACAGAGACTTGTCAAGCTTGTATACTTTATCAGATAAGTCAGGATCCTCAAAACCTGGTGGTTGACACACAAATATCTCCTTATTAATATCTCCATAAAGAAAAGCACATTTAACATCCATCTGATAGACCTTGAACTGTTATGGGTAGCATGAGCGAGAAAGATCCTCATTGTTTCAAGACGAGCAACTGGAGCGAAGACTTCATTATAGTCAATCCCTTCTTCTTGAGCAAAACCTTGCACAACCAATCTAGACTTGTTATGCACCACCACACCACGATCATCTGGTTTGTTCTTAAACACCCATTTTGTACCGATTGGGCATTTGTTAGGAGGCAAGTCAACCAAGGTCCAAACTCCAAGCTTTCTGAATTGTTGAAGCTCCAATTGCATTGACTCCACCCAGCATGGATCCAGTAGAGCAGCGTGCACATTTTTCGGGACGGTTTGAGAAATGAAGCAGGAAAAGAGACAGATATTAATCAAACCAGACTGACTCCGCGTCCGAACACCATCAGTGATAGATCCAATAACATTATCAAGAGGATGATCTTTCAAAGTTTTATAGTCGTGTCTGAAGGGAAAATGGGAGGAGAAGTTTCACTCACAGATTGTGTAGGATTAGATGAGGGAGTGGGAATAAGTTGTGAGGGGATGGATGTAGGTGATGAAGAAGGAAATGTTGGTGACGTAGAATCCAGCAATGGAAAAGATGAACTAACATCAGCTGAAATGGCATCATTTGCAGATGGGGTAGAATGGACAGGTGATGAAGTTGAAGAGATAATGTTGGTTTGAACATTTGGAGTGGACGCATCATCGTCGAAAATTGGAAGATTGAATGAATTAAACACAGTATCGGAGTCAAAGAACCATGCTGGTTCAGATCGAACATTAGAAGAGTTAGATTCCTACCAATCAACATAGAACGACTCTTAAACGATACGTGTTCTCTTGTTATAAACGCGATAGGCCTTTTGAGAAGAGGAGTATCCGACAAAGTAACATTCATCAGATACAACACCAAACTTTGTCTTCTGTGATTGAGTGTTTAGAAGAGTGCATGAACATCCAAAAGGTCGAAAGAAGTCAATTAAAGGTTTCCTTCTATGAAAGAGTTCATAAGGAGTCTTCATCTTATCCTTGACAATCAACACTTGATTTAAAACATATGAAGCACAATTTACAGCTTCAGCCCAGGAGATAATGGGTAGAGAAGATTCTATCAGCATGGTACATGCAGCTTCAATGAGAGTGCGATTCATTCGTTCAGCGACACCATTCTGTTGAGGTGTCCTGGCGGCACTAAACTGTCTTACAATCCCCTTTTGAGCACAGAGAGAATCGAGAATTTGATTTTTTATTTCGGTGCCATTGTCACTTCTCAGACCCATAACCTTTCTCTTGTTGATTGTCTCGATAGAAAGAATTAATTTATGTAATTCTTCAGCAACCTCTCCTTTGTGAGCAAGGAATCCCACCCAAGAATATCCGGAGAAATCATCTGTAACAACAAGGCAAAAAGATTTTTTAGCAATAGATTTAACGCTAATTGGGCCAAACAAATCAGTATGTAACAGCTCGAGAGGACAAGTTATGTTGTTTTCAAGTTTGGGCTTTTGTGGTTTTTTGTGTTGTTTGCCCTTGGCACACGCCATACATTTTTCGTTAACAGAAAAATCTTTTGAAGGAAGTCCTCTCACGAGATTGTTTTTCACTAATTTGTTTATTGTTTTAAAATTAACGTGGCCCAATCAACGATGCCATAAAAGAGATTCAAAGGTTGAAGCTTTAGAAAGAAGGCAAGTTGCAGTAGACTTTGACTCGCTGAAGTTCATATCAAGAAGATATGTCATGTTTTCTTGGAGCACGCATAATAATTAATTCTTCTAGAATATTAATCTCTGATTTTAAAAATAGATATTCATTGGATTTAAACAAGACTAGAATGTTTCTATCGCAGATTTAAGAAACACTCAGAAGATTAAATGTCAGCTCAGGAACATAGTTGACTTTTTCCAAGGTTAAAGAACCATTAGAAACTTCTCCTTGCCCAATTATCCTTCCACCCTTTTTGTCGCCAGCAAAAGCAACATATCCTCCGTCAATAATCTGATAATTGGTCAGTAAGTCTTTCAGCCCTGTCATATGTTTGGAGCAACCACTTTCTACATGCCACATGCTATTCACAATTTTAGTGGATGACTCCTGAAATGAAATAAAAGAAGATTAACCCGGTGCAATAGGAACCCATGATTGAACCACTTTTTCTTTGGATGAAGTAGATTTTTTGCAGAAGAAATTGTTAACCAGTTTTGTTAATTTATTTCCAAAACAATTCCTATTAAGATGTCGATTAAGCAATGTAGGACAATTCTTGACAAGATGATCCTCTTGACCACACCTGAAATAGTGAGGTTTGTGTCTAGGTCTGTGATGTGATGAGGTAAGAATATGATCAATGATAATTTCCACATCACATTCAGATACACTAGAATCCATGTCACTAAAAGTCTCATACATGCCAACAGGTTGAAGTTTATTTGAACCAGAATTATTATTTACAAAAATAGATGAATCTCCATCCGACATACTAGTAGAACTAGTTCCACTGGTACTAGTTTCAGACGAAGACAAAATTCTTTCATCGGATAAAGACATATTTGACGGAATGAAAGATGGAATGGATGAGAAAAGAATTATCAAAAAAATTGGTTTTAATTTGCTCAATTGAGTTAGCAAACAGATCAGTTACATCACAAACATCATCAGAAGAGGAAACATCACCACAATGTACTGAATTAAAATATGAAATAGAACCGTCATGAGAACATGAGACAACAGAGTCTGTTACAGGAGAACTAGAAACAAAAACAAAATTTAAACTAGACTTGTGATCTAACACAGACGACTGACACTCAGGTGTACTAATACTAGTGCATCCAAGCCCACTAGTTGGTCCATAGTCGTAGTCTTCACGAATGTGCTTAGAGTTAACACCCTCTAAACCTGCAGACATACTGTCAGTATCTGTTTTGATTAAATCATTAGAAGGATGAGGAACAGACATAGGAGAATAATAGTATGTACTAGGCGGTGGATAAACCTTTACATTTTCATAACCCAATCCCGTTTTAATCCTAGCTCCCCATTGAGATTTGCATAGATCATCGTGTTTCATTCCTGATATGGTCCATTTGTCTAACTTTGACTAAAGTTTTCTCGTTTCGAATTCAGCAAGGACAACTCTTTCAGTCAAAGTGTTAATCTCAACATTTCTTTCTAAAACAATTCATTTTAAATGATCATTTTCTTTTAAAGCTTCATTTAATTTAACAAAGTATTTTGATTCATTGATTTTAAGTTCATTATTGATTCGCTTTAAATCCTTTTCATTATCATTAATAGTAGATTAGCTTTATAAATCCCGAATAATCTAATTTTACAAGCAGATGAGCACATATCCAGAATTACCTCATAGGGAAGTCCCATCACAATCCTTTCAGCAGCTAAGGCCTTTTCATATTTGCACACTGGAGTACTTGACTTCTCTTCCTCAATAGTGCAGTATCATCATCACATTCCTTCCTTTGCCCAGTGCATGAACTTCCTTCCTCTCTTATACCTGCAGATTTACCTCCCCCTATTCCAGTATCTTTCTCTACCTTCTCATTCTCAGATGTCACAACTTTCCTTTTGAATTCCTTGAACAGATCAAATCCATCTTTACCATCTTCCTTTTCATTTTCTTCAACAAACTCAGCAACCAAAGCATGATTTATCTCAGTTCTTGTTTCCTCAAGCTCAGCACTCCAATCAAAATTAGAAATCAGTGCAGTCTCATTCTTGTGATTCGCATCTTCTTTGTCCTTCTCAGTTGTTAACCTTGGAACTCCTGAATTGCTCAAATCGGTGACAATTGGAGATGGACAATCACGTTTAAAGTGTCCCAATTGTTTACAGTTGAAGCATCTCAATTTGGACTTATCAAATCCCAGTTTTGAATTAGATGATTGACCACCGAAGTTCTTCCGTCCGGTTCTTTCCATAAATCTTCGAGCTCTAAGGGTCAACATAGCCATCTGCTATTGTATATCAGTTTCTTCAAGATCATCAGGATCCACCTGATACATGTCTTCCATAGTCATTCTCTTCTCTTTTAACTCTCCAGCTACCAGTGTTTCATAGCTTTGAACAAACATTCCAAATATAGCCATAGTTTCAGATGGGATTGAACTTTCAACATTGGCCTTAGGATTTCCCAGATCTCTTCCAACACAACTTTTCCACTTGAGAAAGTACTTGTATTAATTCCTCCTTGAATTGAATTCTGTATTTGAGAGCTTGCAGCGGATGACAGTAAAGCAGCATTTTGTGAAAAACCAGGCGTGGGCATCATAGTCTGGTTAGACTCCTATCTTTTCATGTCCAACTCAAAGGATTTTAGCTTATTGATAATATCCATCAGCTTGTAGTCTGTGAATCCTCTTTCTTGTTTAAGCATCCTTACATGAAGACTCCACTGAGGTGGGAGAGAATCTAGAAACCTGTTAACTTGTTTACTGTTGGAAAGCTTTTCATCATATTTCTTTAAGGTGCTTGATACAGTCAGGAAACGATTTGTGAGATCTTTCAAACTCTTATTCTTGTATCCAACGAAAAAATTGAATTCCTTCTCAGCCTGAATGCTCTTATCCTTTACCAAATCTGCATTCCCATCATAAAACTCACATAATGCATCATAAAGAGATTTAGCATTTTTATGCTCTGCAAAACGATTGTAAATGTCCGAAGCCAGACAAAGAGTTAAAGCACCAAAAGTCTTTTGATCGCGGTCGATCAATTTCAGATCCTTTTTGGTGAAGGAGGATGGGTCCTTATTTTGAGAGACAATATCACCAACAGTAACCTTTGGTATGTGAGGACCAGAAATAATTGATTCCCATTGGTTATGATCAGTGTAGAAGAAGAAAGCTTTAAGACATCTATTCCAATCTTCAAAATTGTCTCCGTTAATGAGTCTCGGAGGTCTATTCGGAGCAACGCTTTCAAGATTGGCAAGGGTGAGTGATGTTAACTTAGACATGGTAGTTTCGTTAAGATTATGTAGTTTCAGCAAGAAGAAGGATAATTTCGCTGACAATTTTGCAGAAAACTACTTTCGCTGATAATTTTGCAGAGGAAGTTAGTTTTGCTAACAATTTCGGCAGCAGTTTTGCTACCTGATTGTCACAGCAGGCTTAGTTTCGCTGATAGGTTCGCACGAAACAAGCTTGAACTTTCGTTCAGACACACTTTCGATAGCAATTATGCTTGAAAGTCCTTCACAATAACTGGTGAACTTTCGTTCAAAAGGCTAGTTTCGCAGAACAACAAAAGAACAATTTCCAAATCAATATAACCCGTAGTTTTACTGGAAGATGATTGACAGTTTCGCTGAAAGAACTACAGTTTCGCTGATCGATCCCAAAACCCTTTTTTAACACAAAATCAATCTGAAATCATCAAAAACTCAATGAATTTGAGATCTGATGATTAACAAGGCTTCCATAACAGAAAACAAGGTAAACTCAATCAGTTTCCATATCAAAAACATCCAATGAGTGATCCAAAATGATTGAGACAAGATATTGAACAAAAACCACAAAGAAACTCAACAAATCATGAGCACTAAGGCTCTGATACCATATTGTTGGTCCATATGATCGTACAACAGTGCAAATAATATTAAGAATCATTCAATATCCAAAAAATACACTAAATAACAATATCAAAGAGGATTGAACACAATGAGAAACCATTCATAATAAGACAATGATCAATGATAGTCAATAACATAAAGCACAAGGATAATTCTATGTATTAACTGCTTGAAATGGTAACTTGCAACAATGATAATCGATTAGGATTTTTGCAAGCTTACCTACAAAGAGAAGAAACAAAATAATATATAGCAGTCTATAGTTTCGTAGACAGTTTCAGCGAAACTGTACTGCCGAAATTATAGTTTCGCCAGACGAAACAGCACTTTTGTCAGCGAATCAAAACAGCAAATTGTGAGCAAACTTATGTTTCGCTCATAGTTTCACTAGACTGCCAAAATACATAAGTCTAAGTACTTACAAAAGAAAACTAACAAAAGACCCATTACAATTAAAAGTAAACAAACTTAAACTAAAGGTGAGTCCAACCTACACAGATGTTCAAATAGGAATGGAGATATTGAAAACATGAAAGCAGCTTACTCGTGATAGCAATGGTGTATGAAGAAAACGTAGTGATGTTGCCGATATGAGGTAGAAAGAATGAAGCCTTTGATTTAGGGTTTCGATGAGATGGGTGAGGTGAAGACCAGGATACAAATCGGGTTAGAAAAGATCCGCGTGCTTTTTATTGAGAATATGATAGCTCTTTTAAAACCTTGACATGTGGTATATAGAGTTTAAAAGTTTGACACATGGCAATAGGTGGCTTAAAATAAGACCATTTGGCTGAACCATTTTTGTTTATTATATATAAAGATTTGTTACCCTTATTTATCTATTGTCAACACATCTTTGATACTTAATTCAGTTTTGCTACTGATAGTTCACTTTGCTATTGAAGTATGTTAGATGAAAAATGTTATTTTTTTCTTTAATACTAATCATGTGCTTCAAATTAAAGATGCAGAAGATATTATTAAGATTTACATACATATACATATATAGGTATAAATAATTTTATTTGTTTATGCGTATTTATTGTGATAACCCGTTAATCATGATGTAGCGAACACTTATATCATAATAATGCAATGTAACCAATTGTTATGCCGTGTTACACCACTGACGTAACGATTTTACCCCATTCGCAAAGTTTTGCTCTTTTTTAAAAAACCTTCACCGTTTTTTTTAATCTTCTTAGCTTTTTTGTATGCTGTTATTTTTTGTACAAATTACACCATTAAAAGATCATTTTAATATCTTTAATTCGAGTATACTTTTAATATTTTTTAAAATAATTAATGTTCATTGTGGCCCACTAGTTTTATCATTGTGATTCTAACTTACAATTAGGGGTGTTAAAAAATATCCGAATCCGAAACCAAATCCGAAATATCCGAAATTCCGAAATTCGGATATCCGAAATTTCGGATTCGGATTTGGATAGTGATTTTGAGAATTTTGGATATTTCGGATACTGAAATATCCAACATATTTTTATAAAATTCTAAAAAATATTAAATATTAATTAAATATTTTAGGTATTTCGGATATTTTAATAAATACTTTGGATATATGAAATAAATTCCAATAGAACTTATTATATTTTTATAAAATTTATCAAATAATACAACTTTTTTTTTGAAATTCGGATATCCGAACGGATATCCGAATCCGAATCTGAAATTTCGGATATCCGAAAACGAATATCAGAAATTTCGGATTCGGATTCGGATAGTGAAATCCACTATCTGAAATTTTCGAATATCCGAAAATAAACACCCCTACTTACAATGGCAACGTGTCCTGTGGACCACTTGTTTGTTTCATAATTAATTATTAATTATATACAATATAATTGTATAGTTAGTTTGTTAAGATAATACAATCAATTGTGATAATTGTTGCTACAAACTTTGAGATATTATCAGGATTGTATTTACCCTCTCATGTACTTGAACTTTCTATGTTTTCTATCATCATAAATGAATGCACAACAACTCTGTAACTTGCTATTCAAAGGTTTAATACTGCTCATTGCTTTGATTCTTATTCATACTGAAGTTGTTCACGAGTGTGATTAGATTGTTTCTACCAATCTAATTACTAGAACCACCTTGATCGACCCTGACACAATTGAGGTTGGAAAACTAATTCAAGCTCATAAATCACTTAAAAAATTTAAGTTAACAAATTCTTATAAATTTTAAATCTCAGTTTATTGTGTAGCAGTCTAAGAATACTACGCATATGATATTCTATTCCTTTGTTATTACATTGTTATATTATCAAGAAGGGCTATCTTAAATTGTATTTACAAAGATTAAAGATTAGCTTAGGTCCCGAGTTTATATTCCTACTTACAAGAAACCAAAAAGGCAAAAATACAATAGCTCAAAAATAACTCATTTGGTAATACAAGGGTTGAAAACGCGAATTTTACATAAATACAAGGGTGTGATATAGTATTGTACATTAAGATTTACGAGTGATATCAGCAATCACCTTTCTACATCGAACCTGTCCCACTCCAATGACTTTTTTATCTTCAAAAGAAAATTTCGTTACAAGACAAAGTTTAAAGTTGTTATTTGTAATTTTATGAATTAATAATTTCCTTATGTAGGGGATAATTAGAAAGATAAGTACTTTTTATTATTGGGTTCTTAACTCAATTTTTACGAATATAATAGAAGTATGTTTTGTATTTTATAAAATAAAAACGTTTTTTTATCCAACAAAAGCTTTTTTGATAAATGGTATAGTTATTCATCTATCATTATTTTCCATTATATATTTTTTTGGTAGATTTCTTATATTTTTTAATTCATACAGGGCGATGAACCGGCTCAACCAGCAACAAAAGTTGTATGCATTATATGAATAGAATGCAACCGTTCGAGATCATGCAATACAACATGGCTACCTAACAGGGGGGTTCACTGCAAATACTAGCTTGTCTCATTATTGCCGAGATAACGACCTACTTCTTCACATTCACCGCACAATAACTGATTCTATCATAGAAGCCAACAATAGATAATAACCCCCCCCCCCCCCCCCCCCCGAACACAACTTATGACTTTCATCGTACTGTGCTCTCCTAAGAGCAACTCTTCTAAAAATGCTCTCCATAGACAATAACCATACTAGTTTGATAACTAATTAGTTTTCACAACATTGATTTTTATGTGTGTTGAACAAGATCTTATACATATTAATTAACTAGGTTAGTATCCAGTGTATTACACGGGTTGAATAAATAAAATAATAAATAATTAGTAATAAAAAATTTATAAATTATAAAACCATGTTTGAAGGTAAAATATGATTATAATTGCATATGAATAGCTATTTCAAGTAAATAAACAATTGATAAGTTACAGATAGATAGATAGATAGATAAATAGATAGTCTAGAAACTCATTTATTAAACAGATTATAGTTAGTAATAAACATGAAAATTATAGTACGATATTTTAATATAAGATATGTATAAAATTATATATACATACTTGTTCAAGAGATGAAACAATTATACTGTTTTTAACCCTCTTATCTGATATTTTATAAAGATTTTCTTATAAAAATTATTGTTTATAAAAATCTTTTTTATTAAAAACTCAAGTTTCTAAAAATTCTGGTTGTTTTAATAAAACTGATTTTAGAAAGTTCTATATTTATTATAATTATTTTAAAAAAGGTCTATTTTAAAATATTTTATTTCAAAAGGTTCAATATTTTATAAAAGATATGAATTTTAATTATCTTAATAAAATTTATTTTTAAAAACATAGTTTGATTTAAAAAAAATGTAGATGAGAGAGACTAATGTATCAAGTGACCAAATTAATTTTTATGAAAAGAGAAATTGTATGAGTGTTAAAATTACTTTAATATTTTTTTTGAAGGGAAAATAAAATAAAAATATTTAAAAAAATAACAAGTGTTAAAAGATGATTTAAAAAAATAACAAATAATAAAAAAACCTTATTTTATTAGTATTTATAGATAAAATATGTCAACAATCACTTGTTCATACAACCAAACCCCAAAATGGTAATTTTCCACCTCAAAACCAACCACATTTGTCTAGTGCTTCACTTATGCTATCCGCACATGGTCTTTTTGTCCGTATCATTTTTTAACTCTTCAAAATTGGGACATTACAACCACCCCTCGACGGGGATTTTAAGGTTGAATGCGACATAATCCCGGACACTCGGTTTATTGCTATAATTTATCCAACACAAATCATTAACAAAATAAGAAATGTCTAGAAATAATTATAGATAACTATGTTACTAGGTTTTGACAAGCCAAGCTGAGTTTGAACTCGTTTAAATTTGAGCTTGGTTTGTTTATGACGTGGGCCCAAGTGTGGATGAGCAAGCTTTAATGTTTTTGGAGGTTCAAGATCGCTTATCAAAATGAACTTCACTGAAAGGGTCATAACTTGAGCTAGAAGTCTCTGTTTTGGGCCTGCGACTAGTCAAAACGACCATCGGAGCGAGGAGCCCGTTTTCACAAACAGCCATAGGCAGTTTGGGTCATCGTTTCGGTCCAAAAACGGCTTATTTTATGAGTTATTTACATTTTTGTCTTATTTTTACATTTTGTTGAACTTTACATTTGGCCCAGTTTTCGATCCGTTTATGTTTTGTGACCCATTCGACTTTTGTTTTGTTTTTTATATGTTTGTAAGAGATGAGTGAAATAATCATTGAAGTTTATAACAAAATCTGTTTTCTCTCTATCACCGTGTGTGTTAGTGTAACCCTGATTATTGGTATTCTTTGTGAATCAACGATAGTTAGAAGGATTGTTTCTGGTATTCTTGTTGAATCAACAGGTTTAATTATCTATCTTTCTGTTTTCGTCTGCATAAGTTTAGCTTAAGATGGCTCAAGCTTGAGCATAAAGCTCGATTAGGCTTGTGAATAATTTTTAAAGCTCGGAATTGGTTTGTTTAATGATTATTTTTTAATACACTTGATGTTGTTTTGTTTAGAACGTAATATATATTTTTAGATGTTTGTCAAATTATAAAGAAACTAGTTTTTACCACCCGTGCCTTGCGGCGGAATCGTACACGACGTGATAAATTACAGACTAACAATCGAACCGATCTGTCCCCGAATTCACGTCGAACGATAATTAACTCGAATTTATATTGTTAAACGAAAGTGTATTATACTTAACCTGGCTCTTTTCCAAACAAAATATTGTTGAAACGTAGAGCAAGTCAAAACGTAAATAAAAAAGCATATGCATTACACTCGACCCGACTCGTTATCGAACTATAGTTACATTGAAGAGTAACTCAGATTTATACCGTCAAATGAAAACATATTATATTTAACTCGATTCCTTTCTAAACAAAAATTAGATCAAAACGTAGGCGAACGTGAAATGTATATTATCTCGGAGCGTATATAAAAATATGTACAGAAATGTTTTTATATTGGAGCTTACTCGTACAGACATGTACCTAAAACTACACACATAAAAAATTAACTTTTTCCAGTAAAAATTGTATTAGGGTAAACTTAAAACTTTAAAATTTTAAAAGCATCAAGTAATCATTTGTGTATAAGTATGAATACATATTAAATTAACCACTTGTGTTATAATTTATTAAAAAAAATCTAGTGTTCAAAGCATGAAAAATGTAAAATATATTGTAGCTATCAAGTTGTTATATGACATAAACACAAGAAGTTGTGAGGAAATACATTTTATTCATATTATTAGTGATGCACTTATATCAACTTTAATTATCATAAAAATTGATATTGTTTGAGCCTTGCAATATATTAAGATTTAACCTTTGACAACATCTAAGATTGACCTATTTAACAACTCAACCTAAAGTTTAAAAATAAAAAATAATACAAAATTAAATATAACAAACTTCTTTATAAGCTTCTTTGTTTCCATCAAGATCGTCTCCCCCTACCACAATTATCCACATAGAATTTGCAACCATCGTGTCCTCGTGTCTCATCCCTACAAACCCACCGCCACCTAGCCACCCTCTGCCGCTGCAACCTCTGACCAACCCTCCTTACCACTACCATTTCCGACCATGAAGGTTTCCGACCACCACCACCTCCAACCATCATACGACTTGTGCTCCTATCACACCGCAACTAGCATCACACCACCTACCCTCTCTTTCTCTCTCTCTCTCACACACAATCTATAATGTGTAAAAGATAAGAGTTAAATCATTGTTAGATATTTGAAGAAAGAGTTTTATATATCCTTATAAATTTAGAAATTATATATATATATAATATATATATATATATAATATATATATATATATATATTATATATATATATATATATATATATATATAGTGTAAGGATCAAATGCTAACTCTCTCTTTGCAACATAACTTGCGTTATCCCATCAAGATAAATCAAAAGTCTTATTTGTTGTCTGAATAATATCGTTACACGTATACAACATTATGTTTACAAGGTTATGTTATTTTATGTATATGTGTAAATTTACAAGTATAAAAAACGTAAAAAATGTAAGTTTCACAAAATCAGTGTAAGTGTTTAATTTAGTAACAAAAGTGTAAATTACTCACACAAATAATAATTTTTATACAATTACACATATACATAAAAAAACATAACATTGTATATGTGTAATGCTGTTGTTCAAACAAAAATAATAATGATTTTGATTTCTTTTGAAGGGTTAACACAAAGTTAAGCCGCAAATAGTGGGTTAAGAAGTATTGTAGATGGGATAATATGACATTTTAAAGTTTTAGAAAAATAAATATGAACGATTATTTCTTAGTGGATGAAAAAATTGATATTTTAACTACTTTTAACGACGTATATGATATTCTAAGTTTTTATCGAGTATACTAGTTACTTTTTAAGTATGTAAGAACAACACGAGTCCATCATATTTGAAGATCATGCATGGTATAATCTAAAGTATTTAAGAGTTAATTACATGATTGGTCTCTATGGTTTACTTATATTGCAATATTGCTCACAACTTTTAAAAAATTAAAGGTTTGATAATAACTGTTTATCAAACCGTAACACAATTGGTCCCTGACACTAACTTTTGTTAAGTTTTTAAGTTAAGTGAATGTGAAAAGACAAATATACCCTTTAATACAATAATATATATTTAAAAATCCAACTCACCCCATCTCCTTCCCCTTCGATTTGACCAGGCATATCACCGATCGCCACCACCACATGTGACGACTTTGCCACGCCACTACTCCACCATCGTCACAACCTCATCAACACACCACCACAAACTGGCAACCCACTAACAACCAATTCACCATCTCCATCGGCAACATTCATCATGTCACCACCATTGACAATTACGACCACCACCATCTACGTACCTGCTCGCCACCGCCACACTTGTTTATCATCGCCAGCGGTGGAAGCCCACATATCCATCGAAATCCACTCCACCCCATCGGCCACCCATATCGTCTTCTCAACTAAGCCTTCCTCTCCGATCATTTGACCAAATTCAATTTGAAATGGTGGTGATGGTGGCGGCGCCGAAGCAAATCCGATTTGAATGGTAGGGGTAACGGATGTCGCACGCGGTGGTGGCTATGGTGGCTATGGTGGCTATGGTGATAGTGGCTATGGTCACGGAGGTTGGATACGGGTGGTTGGGACGTTGCTTGTCTTCGGTGGAGGAAACGGGTGGTCGTTGGTGGAGGTGTGCCGATGGTGGTGGGGTGCTGGCGGTGTGCCTGGTCTAATCGACGGGAAAGGAAATGGGGGTGGGTTGGGTTTTTAAATTTATTATTATTATTATTATTATTATTATTATTATTATATTAAAAGATATATTTGTCTTTTCACATTCACTTAATTGAAAAACTTAACATATGTAAGTGTTAAAGATCAATTGTGTTAAGGTTCGTAAATAATTATAACCAAACTTGTAATTTTTTAAAAGTTAAAATCAATATTACAATAAAATTAATGGACCCATAAACCATACAAGTGTGTGTCATGTGTGGTGGAGGTAAGGGCTTAGTGTGTGTCATGTGTGTGGTGGAGGTAGGGGCTTATTTAATTTAGCTAACAGCGAAATTTCTTATGTCATAAACCATACAAAACAATACGCTATTTATTCCATAAAAGTGTGTGTCATGTGTGGTGGAGGTAGGGGCTTAGTGTGTGTCATGTGTGTGGTGGAGGTAGGGGCTTATTTAATTTAGCTAACAGCGAAATTTCTTATGTCATAAACCATACAAAACAATACGCTATTTATTCCATAAAAGTGTGTGTCATGTGTGGTGGAGGTAGGGGCTTAGTGTGTCGCTAATTTATAAAATATTATTGGACTTATTAGGTACATCAAAAGCAACCTTTGATGGATGCCTAAATAAGCAAATTGTTTTTCTTTATAGATACGGATACACACACTAACTATTTATTATAGAATAATATTTAAATAAAAAACTATAATAACTGTACAAGTATAATAACATATCTTGTCAAATCATTTAAACTAATTATAGCTAGGGTTTTTGAAGAGTAATATGCATACAAACATTTATTCTATCCATAAAAATAAGAAAAGCTACTTACTTGGAGAACCCTTCTTCGTAAACCAACTCTTAATATTTCAAGTTTAACGATACAACGTTTTTATATATAAAATTTTACTATTACATGTTCTTACTATTATCATGTATAATTGTTTTTTACTATTACATGTTCTTACTATTATCTGACCAATAATGCTTAGTGTCACTCATATAGTTGTGTTAAATGCGTTCACCATGTGTCATTTCTTTGGGTTTAAGTTAGGGGTGGTAAAACCTAACATGATTACATGAACCCGAACTTGACAAAAAGAAAAACAGATTTTGGGTTGGGAAAAACAATCTACTTAAAAAGCAGATCAGGTTTGGATTGACCTGCTTGAAAACAAGTTGACCCGTTTTAATAATATATGCTTCTAAAAATTATTATAGGTTTTTTAACTTTTTGCATTACTATATTATTTTTAGGTCTTTTTCTTAGTTTAGAAATTAATATTAATTCAATTTACAACTTAAATTTCAGACTTCGCTTTAAAGGTTTTCAAAAAATATGTATTACGAAAAACATATGTTTTAAACTTGAAAGCTTTAACATTCTACGCCTTGTCTATATGAAATTTAGAGGAGTATTTTGATGTTAAATTACCATTTATCATTTTGACCTTTTTAGAAAATAGGTTAAATGAATAATTTCGAGTTACATGATTTTATATTGGTTCAAGTTAGTTGAACATTTTGATACGAATAAAAATATGAGTCAGGTTTAATATTCTAATAAATAAACCCGTAACCCTTCAACCCGTATCCCCTCAACCCGTAACCCCTCAACCCGATAGAATTAACATCCGGAGTTTAAACTTATAAAGATGACTATTTTTTAAATGGGTAATTGTTATTTGTGCCCGCATGCTTTGATTATGCTATTCTTTTTCATATTAGATTACAAATCTATATTGTAGATAGGACTTCGGAAAATGTATCAATTGTACTTCTAACTTGCTAGCTTTCATGTACATCTATTACAATATTATATATACTAGCTACCATTACTTAAATCACATGCCAAGTTTGAGAACGTATTATTACATAATATTACATAATATTAAATTTGCACTTTGCAAGTGAAATGAATAGTGGTTATGTTATGGTTTTATTTTGGCCACAAAACTTTTTTATTTTTTGTTTTTATCCCTACTCAGGTTTACAAAGGAGTTTCAAGAGAGACGGGGTTTGTGATGGTTCCGTCGGGTGTAGGTGGTTGCCTCTTGTTTCAATAGTGTGGCATATGATTGTTTGCAACCGCTAACAGTTTTTTTACGGGTTAAACAAATGTTTGCAGCCACAAAGACTATCCGTTTTTAGCCATCTAATATGAAAATAATATCATTATGAAACCCCGCCGCAAAGCGGTAGGTACTACCTAGTTTATTCAAACGCATAACTCCAATATATTTTCATTTATTTAATTTAAATATTACTAATTATTAACTTGGAGATGCATTAATTGTTGTATTATATGCATAAGAGGTTGTACATATTTTTTTTCTTTAAAATTTTGTTCTAGACCTAATACATTTACATATTTCATAATTTAACTCTTGTAATGTTTTTCACTTTTAACTTTAAAACCCTATACTTTTCATCTTTTACAAATGTTTCGATTTACGGTCTAAATTTTGTGAGTTAACTCATCGTAACGTGCACATGTGCTCAACGTTGTTATGCTTATTTTTTTCGTTTAACATCCTCATTGTAACGTGCAAGTCCTTGATCGACTTAGTTTGTTCTTAATGTTTTACGTTTCACGCATGTGATTCTACTTCCTGTTTGGTTTTATATTTCAGTTTTTATTTATTTTTTAATACGAGTCTTTCCGGTGATGACAATCATTGATAGTGGTGTGACATTGATGACAGACATCGATATTATTTAAACAGTTAATTAGTAGAAAAATCATTAGAAAAATTCATCGCGTCAAAATGGATCCTTCTTTAAAGGAACCGAAAACAATCACAAGCAATAGAAAATAAAAAAAACTGGAACGTCTAGGCAGCTTTAAAGCTTATACATTCATACTTTTATTACTTGTACATTATCATGAAAATTCAGTTTTGAACAAATTGTAATCGAAATAGATAAAAAGGAGAACATCGTAGAGTTATATTCGGAATTTTATAAAACGTTATATTATAAAACCGATAGAAGAAAATCAAGAAAAAAATGCTTTGGGTGATAACGGTGCTTAAATGCCTTGTACTACATTCATACTTTTATTACGGGGTGTACCTGGTAGTGTTTTCAACTAAGTGAACCCGACCTGAGTTCATACCCGGTTTCGCCTCAACCCAGAAACAAAAATCGTGGTTGGGACGACCCAGATTCGAGTATGGCCCAAAACCCATTATGCCACCTCTACATGATTTAACATTTGAAAACAATATACACCTATGAACTTTTGGACATATACATATGTTGCACACTTTATACAATTTATAGAAAGGTTCGGTTCAAATGGTTTTAGTTGGGTGACTCGGCCGTATACTTAAATTCATTAAATTTAAAGACCAAGGACTGAACATGTATAGATACTTCTGGGTTTGGTTCATGTTTGTTTGGGTCTTTTGGTCAACTAATTCATAGTTATGTTATTAATCTATGAGTTTATATAAGCTTGATAGCCAAGTTCAGAAATGATAATATAAGTCTTGATGCAAAGTGTAGAAACATTCAGAAATGTAAACTTTAAAATGATGTCATTAACTTTTCATAAGTAATACAAGACTCTTACATATGAGATCTGGAAATTAAATCATTTTGGGCCTAATGTAATCTATAATATACTAGAAGATTATCATGAACCATGTATGCCATGTGCTCAAAATCTAATACATGACACATCAACACTACAAGCGCATAAAAACCCATATATTTTAAACTTGATGTTATTGTTAGTTATTAGATGACAAAATTAATGGCCCATTACGTATTGATTTGGCAGTTTGGCCCATATATGAAGCCATTGAGGACTAAGGTTTTCATCATCCAGTTAAGTTAAAGTGTTCACAAGTCGAGCCGAACCGAGCGGATTTTTGCTCGTGTTTGGCTCATTTTCAAACCGAACCGAGCCGATTGGCTCGTTTACAACCGAGCGGAAAATCAAAAGAGCATTTTTCGAGCGTTAAATTTTCGAGCGAGAGTCGAGCGAATGCAAACGAGCGGCGAACAATTTATACAACCCAACTATCCAGTGTGTCATATGATCTATACCGCAGCGAATAAGGTTTCATTACATAACATTTTCATGGATGACAATACGTTGTGGCTGACGATGAGACTAAGTCTGCAGCCGATAAGGCGAAGAGCATATCGCGGAGAACGATAACGATGAAAGCGGGAAATGATCGAAAAATTATGTATTAACGGATTAGAATTTCACTTCTATGTTTAATGTAGAACTCTTTATTAGGTTGATTGATTAATTATGAATAAATATAATTGTATATTTGTATATAATTGGTCAAATCTACTAGAGTGTTACGCATAAATTATATATGCATATTAATTCGAGCCGATCCGAACCGAGCAGACCTTTGCTCGTGTTTGGCTTGTCACACCCCGACCGACGGCGGAATCATCGGGGCGGACGAATGGGAGACGATTGTTCATAGCACATGGAACTAATTAAGTTGAAATAATATTAAATGTCATTATTCATTAAACATTACAAGACGAATAAGTAATTACAAAACAATCAAGATACAATAAAAAAACGTAAGACTTTCAATTTAAAACTAGGTCCAAGTCTTATATGACCACAAGAAGATCTTCAAGCATCAAACTTGAAACATGAGAAAAATAAAAGGTCAACTAAAAATAGTTGGTGAGTTTCCAAGGTTTTCATACATAATATAACAAGGTTACAAGTAGCAATTCATGTCATAGGTTATAAGTTAGTAAGGTTATAAAACACATATCGTTACAACCAAACCTCAACTTGATTACAAGTATATAAGATTAGCTAAGTGTATTTGGTTCCCATGATGAACAAGCATACGTCATCAGGAGTCGATAATAAATCGACTTTAGCACCAAATAGGCTTGTCAGGCCCAAAGATCTAAGACGTTGCCAGCCTAGCAATAGTTAATGATTGTAAACAAAAATATGTATCTCATATAAACACTTACAACACACAAATAATCATGACAAAAATGAATTACAAGTGATTTACAAGTCTAAACGTTTACAAGTGCGTTAAGTATAAGAATTCATGTTTCACCCCAAAGTGTGTAAATATAAAAAAGGGACAAGGAAACTCACATGAAAAGTAAGTAAGAAGGATGATAAGAGATTAAATGATGCTCCAACGATTTCTTTCACAAGTTACCTAAACGTATATATATCCCAAGGTTAAGTTTAAAGGTAAGATTAATAAATAAACGTGAACTAGGGTTTCAATTGGAAATTTGGGGCTTTAATTAATTAAGAAAAAAATAATGAATTGTTTTTGGTTTAATAAAGATAAAATAAATCAATTAAGTTTAAGAATAGTTAAAAATGTCTCAACAATTTAAGTTATTGATTTAATAAAAATTAAGTATAATATGTGAAAAGAACTAATTAATTTAATAATTAATTATTTAAAACTTGTTAACGAGAATTAATTAAATACTTATTTAAATGACGTTAAAATTATTTAAAATGATTTTATAAAGTTTGAACCTTTAAATGATTTATTGTAAAAGTCTTATAATACGAACCCAAAAAAATGAGAATAAATTATAATAACAAACTATATCGTTTATAAACTCAAGGAATAAGATTGCTTAAATAATTACGATTTAAATAAATGAAACGTTAGCAGAATTAAATAATTTAGTTGAATTAATAAAGATTAAATATGAATTGTGAGAGGAAATAACTATCTTAATAATATGGTTAAACGAATAATTAATAATTATTTTTGTATAATTATTTATTTAAAGTTTTAGTGACACGTAGATTTAAAGTGTTTTAAAAATAACCCAATTTTGAGCTATAAAATACTTTTAACATATAAGTTACTTAATTATATTTTTATAATCTTTTTATTCTTTAAAAGAAATAATTGAATTTAAAAATTATAAGTTTTAAAAATCTTTAAAAATTAACTTAATAATTTTTGAAACATTTTTATTAACAAAATAATTTTTGTTGTAATTAAACAATATATTAATATTTTATATAAGTTAAAATGATTAAAAACTCAATAATTAAAAAGAATTGAGGGACCCCGGGTTCGAACCTGGGTCCCTTATGGGAAAGTGATTGTGGTTACCAATCAGGCTAAAGCCCAGTTACGTTTTAAGCTCTCTTTATAATATTTTAAACATCACTTGTTTTAAATCCCCAGTTTCAACATGAACCCTAGTTTGATTTGTTTCCAATCGAACATGAAATCGATCTCGATACTTGAATTAAACATGGGGCTTTTGTTTCCCATAGTAAATCGAGTGTGTGGGTGTGTGTAATTACCAGGATGATGATTGATTCGATGATTCAATGTAAAGGAATAGTCGCGACTGTAAGGATGATGATTCAAGGCGCAAACGTTGATGTTAATCGAATTAACTTTGTAGATAGCTTTTAGGAACGATGTTAAGCAAAAGCCCTCTATCAATTTCAGACCTTGAAGTCCGGATGATGGTGTTCGAGTATGGTGCAGGTTTGCGATGAAGGTACGAATCGATTTAGTGGTTTATGTGCTTTGTAAGTGAATTTGATGTTACAGAAGGTTTGAAGGGATTTATTTAAGTGTTTACCCTCAAGTTTAAGCGATCAATTCATTCAATTTCTTGTTCAACGAATTAAGCTTTGATTCGGGGGTTTCGGATATAATTCGCTTGGAATTACGAGATTTTAATGCTAACCACTTATGGTTTTAATCTGACATTACTTCCTAAACGCTTCTGATCACCCAATTATGTTATACAATCACTAATCAAGATGAAACTGATTTAGTTTTTGAATGTATAATCGGTTTTGAATGTGAACGAGATAAACGTTAGGATGCTTCGAATTGAATGTAGTTACGGGTCGAATTAAGGTCGCGACGGTTGAGGAATGATTTAATTGTGTGAAAACTCGATGGTTAGGAGGATTTTGTCTTGCCGAAACCCGCTGGGTTTGTGGCCGGAGTTAAGGGGCCGAGAAGGAGGGTGGGGTTGGTTGGGTTTTAAATCAAATTTACCATTTAGTCTCTGAATGTTCATCTCTTATCATTTTATGTTTAAACTTTTCAAATGAAGTTTCAAAAACTACATATTAAACCCTGCACTTTATAAGACCAACATCAATTAATAAGTTAATTTATTTTATAAAATCTTTATAAATTTTGTAAGTCTTATAAAAATTCATACTTTATTTATTTATTTTAATTAATAAAAAACTCATAGTTAATATCCCAACTTTACAAATTTATAAAACATTATTTATAAATTATAACATTTATTATAAATTGTTCAAATGATTAAATAAATGAAAATTAAATAAGACAATAGTCAAGATTTGTAAAATTACACATTTACGTATGATTCAATAAATAAATAAAATAGTTTTAATAATTTATTTTTTTTCATCGTATGAAAGTTTAAAATGGGTCCGGGTTTGGTTTATAATTTGAAAATGGGCGGATGTTACATGGCTCGTTTACAAACCGATCCGAGCCGATCGGCTCGTTTACAATCGAGCAAAAATTCGAACGAGCATTTTTCGAGCAAATTCCGAACGAACGTCGAGCGACGAACGATTTGAACTACCCTAGATTAGATTGACCTGTAGTTATTCTTGTAATCTTATAGATGTAGAGGTGCTCAAATTCAATATTTGAAAAAAATAAATGCAATATTATAGTATTACTTTATTTTGGCCCCTAACAACTTTTAATGAGGTTTGAACAATGAGTGATGTCCTTTGACTCTCCAAATAGTATATATATGTCTTATAATAACACACGACTCACCTTTTTAGAATATATAGCAAGATACATTGAGATACACGATTTTGATAAAAAAAGTATGTACAAAAGATATAAAAATACTAAATCATGGATGTATGTTTTAGTGATTTTATATAGATGTATGGATGTCAATATGTCATGTATATAGTATTTGATAATTCAATATTGTATCACCTTGAAAAGTCAAAACGAGTCATTAAGGATAATGAGCTTAATTAATGGGTATTTAATAAATGAAGGAAAATGGTTATGGGCTAAATTGGGTTTATGGGCAAGAGCCTAAGTGATTAAGGCCATAATCAGCCCCTTAACCCACGCAAAGCAGCCTCCATCTCCATCATTTGCAACCCTAGCTCCCAAAATTCGAAGAGAGAGAAAGGGAAGGAAACTCAAGATTTGGAGCTTCAAAGGTCAAGGGATTGAAGATCTGGGTGTTGGAGCATCAAACCTCAAGAAAGGAGCAACAAATCCAGGTAAGAATTGACCTCTAAACCCTTTTGTAGATCAAACCCAGATTCTAGGGTTTTGGGGTTTTGAAAAGTTGCAAAGAATCGCATAAAGGTCACATTTTTACGTATGAAAACATGTATGAAGCTTAGATTTGCCCTCATGGTGATAAACTAAGAGATTTGACGTAAAAAGTTATGATTTTGGTTAAAAGCGGGCTGGTTCGTAATTTTTATGCGATCTGCGAAACTGTACATGCATCCAGCGAATTTGCATATTCAATCAACGAAACTATTAGGACTTCCTGCGGAAACTATAGTTTCGCAGGTAGTTTCACAGACATGGTTTTCCAACGAAATTTGGGCGAAACTGGCAGCGAAGATGCCAGCGAAACTAGCAACGAAACTGCCGGTGAAACTAGCAGCTAAACTGTTGGCGAATCTAGCTGCGAAATTGTTGATTTTGCAGCAAAATTAGGTAGAAATTAACACATTTGAGTGTCAACTCATCTGCAGGCTCTGTAGTGAGATCCTAGCCTTGTAAGCTTAGTTTAGAAGTTGGTCTCGGTAACCAGGTGAGTTCTAGATCCCCTTATTTATAAGTTTTTCATGTTTTGGGTTATTGTGCATGCTAAATATACGTTTTTAAATGACGGAGATTTTATGAGGTTTTAACAAAAAGATAGATTTTTCTATAAGGAAATGTGTTATATAAATGTTTAAAAATAAAAACAGCTCGGCTCCAGCCAGGGGCGTTGCCCCTTGGACCCTACTAGGGGCTGCCGCCCCCAACCCCCGCTGTCCTGCGAATGATGGGTTATGTTTTATGACAACTAGTATTTGGTATGCTGTGTGCTTAATAAGTTAAGTATTATATATTAAAGTGGAAGGTGATTTTAATGAAAAGCGAAACTTAATGAATGTTACCTCCGGGCCCATTTGATGATGGAAAGTCTTACAAGCACTGTGATAGACTTCACTTATGTGAGTCTGATTTATGATGATGGATCCATATTCATGAGCGGGCTATGTGCCTTGCAGTGTGGATCAATTGTCGGGGGTTAGCTACCGTTTTTATGTGTACCGACAGGGATCGACATTTGTTGTCCATCAACATGGAGCTCTTGCTTTGTGCAATCTCGTTTATGATGAAGTGAAAGTTATGAAAGAATGAAAGATAATGAACATGCTTATTATGATGAAGATGTTATGTATTATGTATGCGTTGTCATTATATGAAGGATAAAGTTATATTTTCTTATTTACCTAAAACTAGAACTCATTCAGCAAAGCTGACTTTTATACATAATAGTTGACAGGTAAGTGCTGATGCTGAGGATGGCACCAGGGAGCTACTTGGGGAACTATGGATGGCATTCCTGGTTATGAAATTTTTATTGTAATTTAAGAACAAGTAATATGTTTTGTTTTAATTAAAGGGCAAATGTATGAGTACGACATGGTTTCTAAGTTTTAAATGAATGTCTAATTATTTTCGCTGCAATGTTTTGCTATTAAATTGATTTTATGCTATGATTAACTAACTGCGAGGCTTCCAGGGAACGAGGCCTTACAAATATCATAAGCAAGTATAAACTCATTCTTCATACATGTCGGGGATCCATTACTCATCACCCATCGAGTCCCGATATACCTCTCGTGTATCACATATATTCGTTTCATGATATTACTTGTTTTATGATATTACGTGTTTAAAATTACTCGTTAAGATGTCCATTACTTATATACTGATGCTAAACATTCAAATCATAAATCAACTTAAAATATAGAACATCCAACTATACTTTTAACAATTCTATTTTCAATGTTAACATACTAACCTAAACTAATATAAAATTATATTCAACTTAAAATCACATCATCCGATACCATAACAATCTCATCCTCATACAACTTTCTAAAACTAACATCATATCCAGCCTTATAAATATGCGTCTCATTCACATCTGAAAATATTTTAGATATCAATCTTTCCATCAATTTTATCTCCTTTTTTTTCAACTCATGCTTACAAATGAAGGTGCAAAATAAATACTTTAAGATTTTTAATAATTATATATCAATATTGTTTTAAACTACAATTGCATGATCGTGTTTCGAATAATAAATGGTTTTTTAATCGGACATACTTATAAAATTTCAGTAGTGACCGCAACCCCGCCCCAACCCCAAAAATCCCTTGACTCAACCTATAACATTTGCTACGAACAAAACTCGAACTGATAATCATACATTTATGATGTATAATGTATAATTTATAATCTATAATATTAACGTATGACCATCTTAGTTATCTTAGATCAAGTGACACATTTCAACGGCAGTAAACGAAAGCGAAAACCCCCATTATATATATATTCCTTATTGCAAATGATTCAACGTGATGAACTGTCACATACCTCACAGAGAATCAAAATCAAAGCCCTCGATCGAAGAAGATGATGATTTCAGACGCCATGGAAGACGAAGAGAAGTGGCTAGCAGAAGGAATCGCCGGAATCCAACACAACGCTTTCTACATGCATCGCGCTTTGGTAATTCACACGATCAATTTCAGTTTTTCACTTTCTGTATGATTTGATTGTGAAATCTGATGACGATCAACTCAACGTATGTGATTTTGTCTCTGATATGTGTTGATTTGTTGATCAGGATGCGAATAATCTCAGGGAAGCCCTAAAATACTCTGCGCAGTTGTTGTCTGAGCTTCGGACTTCGCGATTGTCGCCTCATAAATACTACGAGCTCTGTAATCTTCCGTGTTTCACTTAGTGTTGTTTAATTTTGAGTTTCTCTCTGATTAGTGATTGGTTATGCTCATGTTCTTAGAATTGGGGATTTAGGTTGACTCTCTGATTATTGATTGGTTATGATCATGGTCTATGATGTGTACCTCTTTTGGAGAAGTATCTAATTGCTATATCTAATTCTTAAGAAATAGTATAGATAGAAACTTGCAGGTGTGCATTTTGGAAGAATAAGTTAATCCAAGTATAGAAGAAACGTGTTTAGCATAAATGTACATGAACTAATGCCAAGCGGAAGCTACTTAATTTTCTTAGTCTTAAATTGAATAATTCCCAATTGCGAATTTAATAAATTGAAGATTTTACATATGCTGCAAGATCTATTCAATTTCTATTTGTACTCTATGTTGCCGATAATGAAAAGGTTAACTGAGGAAGGAGTGATTGAAATTTTGTGTAGTTTTAATGGATGATATGTTTTCTGGTTAATGTGAAATGAATGATAAGCATGCTAGAGTGACTGCTAATTTGGTAACAAAGTACATTGCAGTTTTGGATTTGATGAGTATATATATGTACATTTATACACTGTTATATTTGATTCTTAACAGATAGTATAGATTGAAATTTGCCAGTGTGAATCTTGGAAGAAAAGTTAATCCAAGTATAGACGAAACATGTTTAGCCTAAATGTACATGTACTAATGCCAAACAGAAGCTACTTAATTGTCTTAATCGTAAATAAGTCATTCCTAATTACGAATTAAATAAAATAACGATTTACCTCAGCTGCAAGATCTATTCAATTTCTGTTTTCTCAATGTTGCCAATAATGAAAAGCTTAACTGAGAAAAGAATGGTTAAAATTTTGTGTACTTTTACTGGAAATGAAATATTTTAGTGGTTAAAATGTGAAATGAATGATTAGCATGTTAGAATGAACGCTAAGTAACAAAGTTTATTGTAGTGTTTTGATTTGGATAAGTACATATTTACCAATGTTAAAGTAATAGCTCCCTCCTTCCCCTCTTGGAGAGTGGATAAATTAGATTTGAGTTCCATAAACCATTTTTGAAATGCATTAATTATTATATATGATGGTTTAAAGATCTTTAGTTTCTTGTTTGGTTGTCTTATTCAGATATGAGAGCATTCGATGAGTTGAGAAAGTTGGAAATGTTTTTTAAGGAAGAAGAAAGACATGGTTGTTCAGTGATGGACCTGTATGAACTTGTCCAACATGCTGGAAACATTTTACCTAGATTGTAAGTGATGAGCAACTAAGTTTTACCTTACCTTGTTTAAATCCTTATATTTTTGTTGGTTGCACTTATAATATAAATGTATCGTTTATAATTTCATCAAAACTAAGCATAAGCACACCAAATCTAATAAGCAACAAAATTTTGTACATAGTTAATCATCAATAATGAAAAATAGTGATGTTATCAATTAGCTAGAGAACTCTGTGTTGAAGCTTCATCAACTGTTATGTATTAAGATTATATGGATGGATTTAGAAAATTGTCTTCCTACTCTTCTAGTGTTGTGTTTGAAAGTTAAATAACTAAGGAATCAAATACATTTTGCGATTGTAATTCTTATAAGTGGCTTGCTAATGTGACAAAACCTATTTGTTTCACATTTGGGTACATTCAAATGTTGGAAGTTTACATAAATTTATTGCAGCCTAAGTCAGGAATATCTACTAGGATTGAAGGGTCTTTAAAGCAATAATAGGGATTTCAAATATAAAGTTACAAAATAACACTCATTGGCATCCATTAATCTTGAAGAATTTCCTTCTAGTATATATCAAACTACTATATTTGAAAATAATTTGAAATCTATAGTGATTATGTGCATGATTGAATAAGTTATCATTAACCTCCATATGGTAACATCAAAGGTCATGATACATCATGTGGATTCCAATACAATTGAAATATTTCTATAGAATTCACAATTGATTTGAAAACTTTATGAAATGTGACATGTTTGTTTTGTCTTGTATGCTTGATTTGAGTAATAATATGAGGTCTTGTGTTGACTCATTAGAGTTTTGTTGTTCTAAATATGTAGAACTTTAGTTTAAATATTCCCATAAATCGTTGTGTCTACTAATTAAACTCTACAATATGTCCTTGAAACCACAAAACTCCTCTTTTTAGACAAGTAAATGTTAAAATCCGCAGATGTCACATTTGCATGGTTTGACAAGTTCTTTAATTTTAGCTTTCTTATGGGCATCCTCTTCTCTAAACATTGAACATGGTGTCACATGATTACATCAACTAAACTTTATGCGTCGGATGTTATATGCTTTCATAAACTTTCATGCTGGCTACAAATTTCCTTTTGTCTATAACCAATGGGTTACTTTCTTTTCCTCTCAAATCTTAAGTGTGATCTATCAATTCAACCTTAATAGCTCTATTTGTACCATTACAAAACAAAAAATTCCATCTCCAGTCAAGAGTTGACAAATATGAGCTCAATAAATTGCTTTAGATATGATGGTATTCAAGGTTCAAAGCTGTTACAAAGTGGAAATTTGGTTTGCATCATTCGCACATGTGATATAACACCCCTTGCATGATGGAGTTTAACTAAGAAAACATATCCTGCCACATTTTGCATCAATTTATGTTTATTTGAGGAAAGATATTGATACTTGTTTATTTGATATATAGGTATCTCCTATGTACAGTAGGGTCTGTTTATATAAAGTCAAAGGAGGCTCCTGCTAAGGATGTTCTTAAAGATCTTGTTGAAATGTGTCGTGGGGTCCAACATCCCATACGTGGGCTATTTCTTAGGAGTTACCTTGCACAAATTAGTAGAGATAAGCTCCCAGATATTGGCTCTGAATATGAAGGGTAAGGAATTTGTCTTCTACAATTGATTTTGTGTTTAACTTTTTCGTATATGTATGTCCAAGTTTGAGAATTAAAGTCATTCTTGAGGTGGGAAAATGGTAAGAAAGGGTGGGGTTTAACGTATTGTACAAGTCATGATTCGGTCGAGTTGACCCAACACATTTAAATTTTATCATTAGTGTGTCAAACATTATTGATCATGGTATTTCAATAATAAATAATAATCTAGCGTTTGGATAAGTTAGGAGGGTTTATGTAGTAAAAACTAAAAATACACTTTAGGGTTACTTTCAACCCTTTTGACCATTTCATTTCGAAGCTAATGTTATCCATATTACAGTGTGATCTATATATAAGCACATGGGTCAAATTTGATCTGTTACGAGCTAATTTATTAATTTTACATGTTCTGATTATGAAGGGTAACTAAGTTATCTCTTGCAAATAATTGTTTTGCTATATTCTATTTATATGCATGTCTAGATTGAATATATCCTTGAGGTGGGCGTTCATGTATGATGTGGATTGGATTTATTATTAATTGTTTAAATGGCCATATATTTCTTTTTCTACAATTTAAACACACACACACAAACACACACAAACACACACACACATATAATCTTATGTGCATAAATTAATCTGCTGAGTTACTTGGAGTAACAGGACAAAGGGGCTACGCTCAAGATGGGTTACTTTTTCTAAACACAAACTAGTCGGGCCGAGTTGATTCAACACATTTACTTATATACATACATAAATGATGTGGTTAGCATGTTGAATATGATTACAATATTTATATTATTTCAATAATAATATCATTTTTTTTGAATAAATTGATATAGGAGTCATGGGGAGTTTCCCACAAAATATTGGTGTTCTTGTGTGTGTTTATTGATTTTGGGTCAACAATTGGTATCAAGCGAGAGGATCATGACCTGTGTGGTGCGGTGAGGAGAGAAAGTTGAGAAATCCTGTTTTCGGGTGACCTAGCAGCAGTGATTGCCAATTTCCTGGAGCTTGAACCTTTAGATCATCCTCAATATTGTACGGAAGCTCCAAAACACACAGCTTTACAACACACCAACAAATAAATTCAACGATGGAGTTTGCGATTGAAGTCCTGAAGGTCGAGATTGCATGATTTGAATACAATAGTTGTTTCAGGTGAAAGAACAAGGGTTGTGCGATCAGAAAGTTAAAAGGGAAAGGAGATTGAAAGGTATCCAGCTGTATGAAAAAAAACAGAGGGTTTTTGAAAGCAGCCCTGCTTCTGACTTTGATTGATTTTTATAAAAACCCACACTAAAACAATTATATTGATATCCTATTTATACTAATCTAAACTTAGGCGCCTAACCATAATTGACTCAAAATTCGAAATTCCTACATACTAGGAAACAATTAAACTAAATGATATCTTAACATAAATAAATCTAATTTCCACATAATGAAAAACATCAGATTCCAAAAAATCCTCTTCCTTTTTTATTTTCATCCCAATCCAATTTAGGCTAACAGAGATGGCAATCATCGTTGTTTGGGTGGCTGTTTTGGGTGATTGTCAGCAGCTAAGCAAGTCAACGAGCTGGAGATCAACTAGAGGTGTTAGAAACTAATTTATTCAAAATGATCAAGTTGATGGTTTTGATGGTGGCC
Organism: Flaveria trinervia; assembly: GCA_025506515.1. Taxonomy (NCBI): domain Eukaryota; kingdom Viridiplantae; phylum Streptophyta; class Magnoliopsida; order Asterales; family Asteraceae; genus Flaveria; species Flaveria trinervia. Next base: position 65,679,144 of record CM046456.1, on the reverse strand, counting down.
TGATGTCTAAGTGACAAAACAAGGAGTTCAAGCAGAGAAGAGAAGGTTTGTTAAGGGGTCAGTAAATCAAAGACAGGTGTTACTTGGAATCCAAGACCTACGAGGAACACATTAGGATTAAGGGGGAATGAAGTGTTGGCCCAGAACTTAATAAAACAACCACAAAAAACACAGAAACAGTCACAAAAACGCAGAAACACTAGTGACCTTTGTGGAACTCCACGACTCTTTTCTTGTATTATTATTAAACCAAAACTCACACCTTACAATGAACCCTAGACCCTTCTATTTATACTAAAAGCTTCACCAAGAAAACAAGTAAACCCTAATAACTTATTAGGAAACTCTATCAAACCAAAACAGACTCAATCAATTAACCAAATCAAATCAAACTACTAAAATAATAACCTACCTTACTCCTAAATTTCAACCCACCAAAAATAAACTAACAAATTAAATCAAGATTAACCTAACATGAAGGTGTTAATCCTAATTTGATGGCGTGGATTGATAATTAAGGAGGAGAAAAAGGGATAAAGTTCTGTTTGGATTTAATTTGCTAGAGATATATTGGTTTATTTGTTTAGTATGCTTATCTTGGTAGGAGATCGAGTCAAATAAGAATAGGCTGAGTTATTTTAGGAGTTATTATTTGAGTTAATAAAGATTGCCTGTTTAGCAAGGCTAGGAATAGTGTAAGTAGGGGTCTTTGTAAAGAGTTTTGTCTTATGTGCTCAATCCAATTATTTCCAACAGTTTTATGTAGCAAAATTACACTTTGGGTGACTTTCACATCTAAAACCTAACCTGGATCGACACATTATAAGTAGACCTCTAAATTGCCACTTGCATTTCTCATTTCAGTTGTTGATTATCAACATATAATGGTGCCTTTTTTTCGTAGAGATGATGATACTGTCATGGATGCTGTAGAGTTTGTGTTGCAAAATTTTTCAGAAATGAATAAACTTTGGGTTCGAATGGAGCTTCAGGTTTGTTAATTATATTTATATTGTTTCATTTTCTTGTCATGTTGTGACATGCATGCGATAACTTGCATGACACAAATGTTGTATGAATCATGAGAGCATGATTTTTCATAATGCAGGACTAATAAGTGCTTGTTCTACATTCATTTTGGTGGGCCTTCATTTGGGCTTTCTGGTCTGCAGGGACCTGCTAGGGTGAGAGACAAAATGGAAAAGGAGAGGAACGAGCTGCGTGATCTTGTAATATCAACAACACCATGGAACACAATGATTTGGTGAAAATGTGAAATATCACTCTGAATTTTTTTTAATGTGTTTTGAAATTTCAGGTTGGTAAAAATCTTCATGTTCTTAGTCAGATCGAGGGTATTGACCTTGATTTGTACAAAGAAACAGTTCTTCCCAGAATTTTGGAGCAGGTCTAGTTAATTTATTCCATTTTTATTTTTGTTACAAGTATAGCTAGAGATGGCAATTTTGATCCAATCACTTATTAATGGGTCAATTTGGGTTGTGTTTTATCTCAAACACGTCAAGTAAAAAACTAGCTAAAAATGGGAATGGGTCAAGCATATTGAAAGCTGCGCAAAGCCTATTTCTAAATGCATGCAACCCCTTTAAATTGTTTTTATATGAAAGTTTAGATTCTTAAAGTAATAGTAATGTTTTATAATTATAATTAACACTTTAACTTTTAAAAAATTTACACAAGGAAAAAGTGTTTACAGGTCATCCTACCCGACCTGGCCTTGCTAGTTCGAGCTGTACTAAAATTGATATGTTTCTGCCACAAAATGTTAGGACCATAACCTAACCTGCTGGCCTTCTTATATTGCGACCTCTATAATTGCCTTAGAGTACACTGATTAACTTCCTGCCTGATGTTTATATTTTTGTCTGACAGGTTGTCAACTGTAAGGACGAGCTGGCACAGTATTATCTAATGGATTGCCTGATTCAGGTGTTTCCAGATGAGTATCACTTACAGACTCTTGAAACCCTTTTAGGAGCTTGTCCTCAGCTCCAGGTGTGTACTGTTGGTTAATAAATTCTTCATGTCTAACAAACTTTTTTTGTGCCCTCAGCTTATAATCTTTTACCTGTATCCTCAAGTTTTATTTGTGTAACATCTGTTGAAATTTCAGCCTACAGTTGACATCAAGACAGTACTATCCCAACTTATGGAGAGACTATCATGTTATGCTGCTTCTAGCCCAGAAGTGAGTTGTTTTGGAGAAGTTTCTTCATTTATTATGTTTTTGCATTTTGTTGAAGTGATTACTTTTTCAGGTCCTACCTGAATTCCTCCAAGTAGAAGCTTTTGCAAAATTAAGCAGTGCTATTGGGAAGGTACTTGTGAACCTTTTCACTTATGATAGATTTTACCTTTTTTGAAGATGAACAGTTTTTGATTGAGGTGACAATTTGACCCATTTACTTATGAATGGCTCAATTTGGGTTGTATTTGTCATGAATGGGGTCACAAGGATCATATTATAGAAAGTTGGCTCAAATGCAAATGTGTCAATGAGTTGAGAATTGTCTAAAATCTAGTTTTAATGCATTCGACCTCCCAAATCATTTACGCTAAGATTTAGATTATTCTTATAACATTGTTGTCTTTGTATTCATAATCAACACATTAAGTATTTAAAAAAATACAAATTGACGAAAGAAGAATCGCGGGTCAACCCAAACCAACCCAGCTCATTTCAATGTATAAGAAAATTGAGTTACAACACGAACCTATTTTGACCCATTACTCAACCTACACATTTTGCCTTGCTTTCGCTTCCTTAGAGTTGTGGTTATATGTTTACTATACTACTTTATTTGGCAGGTTATTGAAACTCAGGGTGACATGCCAATTGTTGGAGCCATTACTTTGTATGTTTCTCTTCTCACATTCACACTTCGTGTGCATCCTGATCGGCTTGATTATGTGGATCAAGTGCTGGTATGTTAATTCTCAACTTTATGCCAAATCTTATGAGATGTAAAATTAATATCCAGGTGGTTGAAGTGATTTTGAATTTGACATCTTGCATGCAAGATGAAGTGATTTTGAATTTGACATCTTGCATGCAAGAGAGGATTAAACTAAGACCCATGTTGGTGTTGGTCTAATCTTGACTAATTAATATAATAATTACCAAAATAAAGAAACTAAAAAAATCAGCAAATTAAAGCATATATAAGCAGTGCTTGATTTATGCAATCAGTCATAATTATCTTTTTTAAATTAGAAGTTGTTTTACCCTTTAAACAGACAGGTAGAATAAGTTGCAAATTGTACCAATTTCCTTTATCTTGAATAATAGAAAAGAGTCTGGGAGTTCCCCTACATTTATGATTGTTTTTGTTTTTCTTTGATCCAATTTTCTAACAATTGGTATCAGAGCCACAAGAATCAGTGTCTGTAGAAAAGAAGGAAGAACCTGCTGATTTTCAAGAATCGCAGAAGAGGAAGAAGCTTGTTGTGTGATTATCGCAGAAGAAGAAACATCAGAAAAGAAGACCAACGATTAGAAGTTGCTGAAGAAAGGCTGCTGAAAAGTGACTAGAATCTGATCATAAGTACTGTAACTATTTTGGTGCGAGGAAGTTGCTGGAAGATTTTCAATGGCAGGAGGGAATGAAGGAAATGCGATGGTACCAGCTGCAAAAGAGACAAGCAACATCTCTTTGCAGTGTCCTAAACTCACGGCGACCAACTACACAGTGTGGTCGATTATGATGAAGATGATTCTTGCTGCTAATGGCTTAAAAGACACCATTACAGCAAATACAACATAAGAGAAGAAGAAATACACAGCTTTGGCATTGATTTTTCAATCAATACCGGAAGAAATCCTTCTCCAAGTTGCTAAATACACTGAACCAAAGGACATGTGGGAGGCCTTGCGAGTTCGGTACTTGGGGGCTGAACGGGTCCAGAAAGCTCGGCTACAACCTTTGAGAAGTGAACTTGAAGCTTTAAAGATAGACGAGACAGAGACTATAGATAATTTTGCTGCTAAGTTGGGGGGTGTACAATCTAAATACAAGAGTTTAGGAGCATCGCTTGAAGATGAGATTTTAGTAAGAAAGTTTCTGAATTCTATGCCTGATAAGTATCTGCCTATTGTATCCTCTATTGAGCAGTTTGCTAAAATCGAGAAAATGTCATTCGAAGAGATAGTTGGGCGGTTGAAGGCATATGAAGAAAGGAACAAGTTCAAGGGTGTGAGCGGAGATTCATCTCAAGGAAAACTAGTACTCACCCAATCTGATTGCCATAAAAATCAAAGAATTGATAACTACCGAGGTCGAGGTAGAGGAAGGCTTAATGGAAGAGGAAGAGGAAGAGGGAATAGAAATTCTTGGAATAGTGATAGAGAACCTGGTCAAGGCGGACAGAATGAAGACAAAATAAAGAATTTTGATAAACAATATGAAAGATATGAAAGACAAGACAGAAGGAAGAACTTGAGGTGCTACAATTGTGATAAAATTAGGCATTACTCAAGTGAATGTAGAGCTCCAAGAAAAAGGAATGAAGAAGCAAACCTAGTAAGGCATGAAGATCATGATGATGATCAAACCTTACTAATGGCAACTTGTTCGTTAAAGAAGGTAATTATGGAAGAGAACAGAGTCTTTCCTGCTGTGTACAAGAAAGACATGTGTGATGATGGGACATGGTTCTTGGATAATGGAGCAAGTAACCACATGACTGGTCATAAGAGTTATTTCTCTAAACTGGATGAAAAGGTAACTGGTCAAGTAAAATTTGGAGATGGCTCTACTGTTGAAATTAAAGGAAAAGGATGTATAACAGTGAAGTGCAAGAATGGTGAGAAAAGGGTATTTTCTGATGTGTTTTATATACCTGAATTGCATAATAATATTCTAAGTTTAGGGCAATTGGATGAGCAGGGCTGCAAAATAACTTTGGGAGATGGAATCCTGAAGTTATATGATCGAATAGGTAGTTTGCTGATGAAAATTCAAAGAAGTCTGAACAGACTGTACAAGGTAAACCTTCAAGTATGTTTGTATAACTCTAAGAACCTTGAAGATGATGAAGGAAAAGCAATTAAGTTTTGTGAGCAGCAGCAAAGACTAGGATCGGATGTGAAGAGTACTCAAGCTACTGAATTTGCAAGCTTAGTAATGAATGAAAAACAAGATGTGAAGGCCAACAATCAATCATCTGCTGAAAGCTTATTTTAGTTTGGGACAGTTCCAGCAGCCCAGACTAGTAGCAGCCCAGACTAGTAGCAGCCCAGACTAGTAGCAGCCCAGAACGAAGTGTGAAAAGCCCAACAAATTTGGTTGAAAGACCAGTCCAAAAAGGAAAATCCAGCTCATCAATAAAACGCTATGGGTTAAAATTTGAAAGTGTTGACGAGGAAAAACTTTTGGAAGAAAGTATTCAAGGGGAGAAAGTGAAGACAAGCAAAGCAACAAAACAAAACATGGATGGGTTGAAAGCAGAATTTGCTGATCCTATTAAACAAGTTTGTTATGGTCAATTGAAGAGGAGGAATAAAAGCAAAATGATGAAGAGCCCCAATTCAAGATTAGGGGGTGAATGTTGGTCTAATCTTGACTAATTAATATAATAATTACCAAAATAAAGAAACCAAAAAATTAGCAAATTAAAGCATATATTAAGCAGTGCTTGATTTATGCAATCAGTCATAATTATCTTTTCTAAATTAGAAGTTGTTTTTCCTTTTAAATAGATAGGTAGAATAAGTTGCAAATTGTACCAATTTTCTTTATCTTGAATAATAGAAAAGAGTCCGGGAGTTCCCCTACATTTATGATTGTTCTTGTTTTTCTTTGATCCAATTTTCTAACAGTTCGTTTATCGACCTTAAACCCAAAGGGAACTAATTAGTACACAAGACATTTATTCATAAGCAATAAGTATATATGTTTGGACTTTTTCACCCTTACACTACTTTTGACTTTTTTTAAGACCATTTATCATGTACGGCAAAATAGTCTAAACACATAAATCTTTGTGTACAACAATGATATACATACCCGATAACATGCCACTCGTAGCAGAGCTATTGTTAGGGTTCGGGGAGTGTGGGATGAAGACAAACCTTTCCTCTATCCTAGGAGAATAGATAGTCTATTCCCGTTAAGATTCCTGACTCCAAAAACCTTTTTTTAACGTGTGCAACACATAATCTTTGTGTGTAAATAAAAGAATTTTGCATACAAAATTATAAATTACCTACCTAACTTAAAAGAAAAAAGTGGCAAAACGTGATGGAAAAAACAGAACAAAAATTAGAAAAGGGTAAAATGTATGTGGAGCCAACCAAGTATTTATATTTTGTCATCAAAGCCGGTAAGTCACCCTTTTATAAAAACAACTTTAGTGGCCTCTCAAGTATCTGGCCATTTTCATTTATACCTATTCAGCTATTCTGGCCAAATTTCTGCCATAAAGTTGTTAAAATGACAAAAGATGCCCGTAACTTTAAACACTTGAACTAATGCAATAACATTTTAAACGTGAAAAACCAATTACACCTTTATAAATTACTTTTAGTAAGAGAGATGCACTTAGATGAAGGAAAAGTATTGTATAATTGATATATCACATTTAGATTATTATCTGTGTTATTTTAATACTTGGTTGGCCCTCACTTACACACTATCCGATAAAATAAAAGAAGGGTACAAATGTAAATATATCTCCAAGGCTTCTCTTATGACAGTCTATTTCTTTTCACAGGGATCATGTGTCAAGAAACTTTCTAACAGACCAAAGCTTGAAGATAGTAGAGCTACAAAGCAAGTTGTTGCACTTTTGAGTGCACCGTTAGAAAAATATAGTGATATTGTCACTTCTTTGACATTATCTAATTATCCTCGAGTCATGGATCACCTTGATAGTGGAACTAATAAAATCATGGCTATGGTTATTATCCAAAGTATAATGACAAATCAAGCCTATGTATCTTCTGCTGACAAGGTATGAAACATCTTATTTTGTCTTGTCTTTTGTCTTGTCTTTTTGTCTAGGGATGGTAAGATGAATTAATCAAGCAGCGGGTTAAAATAGATTGGGTCGGTTTGGGTTGGTTGACTCACTAACACTTCCTTGTACTCTTCTTCTTTAGATTTCTTATAAACAATTAATGTAATAGTTTTGATCACATAAACAACAATATCTCAATAATAGTCTAGATCTTTAAAATAAAAACAGTGTAGGAGGTTGTATGCATTAAATTTGACTTTGGGCAACTTTTAACCCGTTTGACCTTCTCCCCTTGTATTTTTTATGTGACCCATTTAAACCTTTTGAGACAAAATCACAGCTGAGATAACAGGTTGGTTTGGGTTGAACGGGTTGGGTGATGTGCAAATACATTTTTAGATTGTTTATAAATGATTGATGCCTTAATCAAGAACTTAAAAGTAATTATGGTTGTGAATTGTTTCTATCTATTATTGATAAACAATGATCCTATATATAGGAAAGAATACAACCAGGAAATAAGGAAAAGATATACACAAATTATCTCTAAATAACAAACTACAATCTATTCCTAATATACATAATAATCGGCTGGCTAAGACACCCACTCAGTTTGAGCAGGTGGAGGACAAACGCTCAAGTTGGACCGAAAAGATTGGAATAGTTCACGAGATAATCCTTTTGTAAATATATCTGCATATTGCATAGAGGATGGAACATGAAGAACTTTGATGTGCCCAAGGCGAACCTTCTCTCGGACAAAGTGTATGTCAATCTCTATGTGTTTTGTCCTTTGATGTTGAACCGGATTATTGGACAAATACACTGCTGAAACGTTGTCACAAAAAAAACCAATGCCCGTGTCAAGGGAGTGTGAAGTTCAAGCAGCAAATTCCGAATCCAAGTTGCCTCTGCAACTGCATTTGCAACTCCCCTGTACTCGGCTTCTGCACTAGAACGAGAAATAGTAGGCTGACGTTTAGCAGACCAAGAGATAAGATTATCACCAAGGAAAACACGATAACCCGAGGTGGAGCGTTGCGAATCTGGACAACCGCCCCAATCGGCATCAGAATATGCAACCAAGTCATGGGAATCCGTTTTCAATATCCGTATACCGTAGTCAATTGTTCCTTGCAAGTAACAGATGATACGCTTCATAAACGCAAAGTGAGGATCCCAGGGCTCGTGCATGAAGAGACATACCTGTTGAACTGCATAAGACAGATCTGGCCGAGTGAAAGTTTAGTATTGTTGTGCACTGCCAGACTTCTATATAATGTGGGATCCGCAAATAAAGCTCCATCAGTAGCACTTAGTTTAGATGAAAGATCAACCGGTGTTGAACAAGGTTTGCACGATGACATGGACGCAGGGCAATTATGTCCTTAGCATATTGAGCCTGTGATAAGAAAATTCCATTCTTTTGCTGAGTAACCTTGATCCCCAAGAAATGATGTAATCGGCCCAAATCAGTCATGGCAAACTCCGTTGAGAGCGTGCCAATAATGTGGTTTAAGAGACGATCATTAGAAGCTGTGAGCACTATATCATCAACATATAATAATAAATATGCAATGTTAGACGGATCCTGTTGATAAACAAATAAAGACTGATCACATGTGCTGCTACGAAACCCCTTGGAGATGATAAAATTAGCAAAACGGGTATACCACGCCCTTGGTGCCTGTTTAAGACCATAAAGAGATTTCCTCAATCGACAAACATGATTAGGAAAACGTTTATCATAAAAAACCGGTGGTTGATGCATAAAGACCGTCTCATGTAGTTCACCGTGTAAAAAAACATTCTTGACATCAAGTTGATGAAAAGGCCAAGCCCGTGACACAGTAAGAGACAAAACTGTGCGAATGGTGGCAGGTTTGACCATTGGACTGAATGTCTCATCACAATCAACACCAACTGTTTGGGAATTACCATTAACCACCAACCGTGCCTTATAACGTTCCAATGATCCGTCCGATTTAAATTTATGTCTAAATAACCACATGCAATGAATCATGTGGGCGAGGAACAAGCTCCTATGTTTCATTATCCTGTAATGCCGTAAACTCGGTTTGCATGGCATGCAACCAATTTGGATCAGTTAAGGCTTTGGTATAGGAAGTAGGGATAGGAGATAAGGAAACAGTGTTGTGGATGGCCGAAGGGTTGGATCGAGATTTAGACCGAGTTGTCATGGGATGTTGGTTAGTATTCGGACCGGGTGGTGGGACAGGATGTGGTTGGGCTTGAGCCGAAGTTGGTGATGGGCCGATAGGTGTGGGTTCAGGAGGGATAGATGGGCCGGTAGGTGGGTTGACCGAAGATGGGGCTGGACGAGGACGACGTGAGTAGGTGATCCGATAGGGAGCAATAATCGGATGAGGTGTAGGCGGGTTAGGTTTGGAGTGGGTTGGTTAATAGGCCAGTGGAATGTGAAGCCGGGTGGTGGAGGATCGTCCAAAAAAGTATAGGAAGTGGGATGATGAGGTGTTGTAAAGGGGAACACATGCTCATCAAAGGTCACATGTCGGGAGATGTGTACCTTACCGGTGGTAGGGTCCAAACAACGGTAACCACGAAAATCGGGTGGATACCCTAGAAAAATGCATCAAATGGACCGGTGATGAAGTTTATGAGGCTGAGTGGCAGACGTGTTAGGGTAACACGCGCAGCCGAACACACGTAGATGTTCGTAGTCTGGGTGACGAAGGTAAAGGGCAAAAGTAGGGGTGTAAAAATTTAGGCGTTTGGTTGGTAAAATATTGTGAAGGTAAGTGGCAATGTGAAGGGCTTTACCCAAAATGAGGGAGGTAGATTCGCATGAATTAAGAGAGCCCGTATAATGTCATTCAAACGGCGAATCATGCGTTTTGCCCTGCCATTTTGAGAAGATGTTTGAGGGCAAGAGAAGCGGAAAAGCAAACCGTTTTGTTGGGCAAAAGTTTTAAATGCTGAATTGTCAAATTCACCCCCTAAGTCGCATTGAAAGGTTTTGATTTTACGATTAAATTGGGTCAAAGTTAACTGATGGAATCTGGCAAAGGTTGAAAATGTTTCAGATTTGTATTTTAGGGGGTATACCCACACGAAGTGTGAGAAATTGTCAATTAGCACCATATAATATTTATAGCCTGTTTTACTCGTGATTGGCGAAGTCCATAAATCGCAATGAGTTATATCAAAAGGAGCAAAAGTAAATGTATTATACGAATAAAAAGGCAATCTTTTACTATTTGAAAGTTGACAAGAATGGCAAAGATTGTGACTTTTGTCCTTATTACATTGAAAATTAAAATTGCGATTTAAAATATCTAGAACTTGCGCCCCGGGATGCCCTAAACGATCATGCCATGGTAGGTGGTGGGAAGCAGTAAAGGTCGCTTGAGGCGGCAGTTAAGGTGGCGTGAACGTGTAAAGATTCCCGGTGCTATTGTGGCGAGACAGTGTCTTCTTAGTTTTGAGGTCCTTCAAAGAAAAACAAAACAGGTCAAATTCGACACTAGATTATCACGAGTAAAACGTCTAACGGAAATAAGATTTTTAATTATTTGAGGGCTATAAAGGACGTTTGGGAGAATATAGGTTCGGTTTGGTAAAGGGTGAAGCCTGTACCTGATCGTTGAATTGGCAAATACATACCATTACCAACCAAAATATTACGACATACAGGAATAGAATCAGGGATAATGATTTTACCTGGGTCTTTAGTGAGGTGAGACTCGGCACCGGTATCCATAACATCTGAGTTCCAAGCCATAGTAGGAGAATTAACCTGCATGTTAGCCATCGCAGCACTCAAATCGGAAGGGCACAGGGGGTTATACATAGGCTGATTGAAACCGGGTGGTGCAAACTGAGCTGGAGAGTAACCAGCGACCGAAGGGTAGCCGGTAAATTGAACCTGGGGAGCCGAGGGTGGGTCTGGTTGCTTGCTTCCTGCCCACTGTTGCTGCGTTGGGTAGGGGCATGGTGGAGGTGTCCACCATGCCCAATTTGGAAACGATGACTGCTGCCCCTGATAGGCGCCCCATGGGGGCTGTGGTTGTGATCTGCCCCTGCCCCTACCGCGACGATTTGAAGACCCGCCTCTGCCTCTGCTGCCACGACGGTTGTTAGAAGAGTATGAGGCTTCCGATTGCTGATTGGTGTTGGAAGAAGAACCTGCAGAAGGCGGCACTACTATAGCAGCCAAAATAGTGTTCTGTGACCCTTTCTGAGCTTCAATCCGGATGACTTCATCATTAAGCATGGTGATAGCCTGGTCCCAATTAACACCCTACTGATTGATGAGAGATGCAGTGGTGTTATATTCAGTTGGGAGCCCACGAACAAGCTGTAGAACAAGCCGGGATTCAGAGACGGGCTGGTCAACATCAACCAATTGATTGGCTAAATCGGACAGCCGTTGACAGTATTCGTCAACCGAAGTGCATGCTGTCAAAGTGAGATTACAAAACTTCGTCTCGAGCGCCGCAGCGCGAGCCTTTTTGTTGCTTAAGAAGATCTTCTCAAGCTTTGTCCAAGCCGCTCTAGCACTAGTAGTATCCATGAGACGTTTCAGAAGGTCGTCCGAAACCGTGCTGTAAATCCATTGAAGGACTAACGCATCGAGTTCTTTCCATTGGGCATATTCTGGAGAAGTGGCGGCTGGAGGGGCTGAGTCATCAATATGATTGGAGACCTTATACACAACTGCGTGAAGGGAAACAACTTTACCCATGCCGAATAAGTAACCTTCGTTCCGTCCAAAGTCCGGATCTTAGATTGAATGTTCGACACGGAGTAAGCAGGATGTAGAGAGTCTGGTTTGTTTGATTTTTCAGCGACAATATCTGTTTTGTTCGTCATGGTGACGAGGCCGGACGTATCCGGTTGGGAAGGAGGAATCGAAAAAAGAAGGAAAAGGAGAGAAGGTTATCAGAAGCCTGTTATGGCACTGAAACCATAAAAGTAATTATGGTTGTGAATTGTTTCTATCTATTATTGATAAACAATGACCCTATATATAGGGAAGAATACAACCAGGAAATAAGGAAAAGATATACACAAATTATCTCTAAATAACAAACTACAATCTATTTCTAATATACATAATAATCGGGTGGCTAAGAGAACTGAGAAACAATATTATTATGATAAGAACGTAAGTTCTTGAATAGAACGATATAGGAGGTTGTATGCATTAAAATAGACTTGAGTTACTTTTAACCCGTTTGAACCTTTTGGCCCTCTCTCCTTTAAGCCAGTTTTTTTTCTTCCTAATTTGACTCCCTTGAACCTCTAATTTTGTAATTGACCAATTTTGTTGTTTTGTTATAATGAGGTTGGTTTAATTGTTGCAGGTTGAAGTTCTTTTTGAACTAATTAAAGGGCTTATTAAGGATTTGGAGGGAGATTCAGATGACGAGGTGCATATTATAAGTTTCATCATACAAATTGTAGCCTGCAAAATTACCAATGACATAATGATTTCTTTATTTCTTAAACTTGTCTGCATTCTGAGTTCGATATTTCTTCAGTTTTTTTAGAATTTTTTCTCAACATTTGTTTCTTTTGTTTGTATTATACTATTATGTTCGATAAATGTTGTTAGCTTGATGAGGAGGATTTTAACGAAGAACAAAATGCTGTTGCTCGTGTTATACATGTGCTATATAATGATGACCCAGAGGAGATGTTGAAGGTAACCAATTTTCCATGGCTTTGTTTTTAATAATTTTTTATTTTCTAGGGGAAATTTTGACCCACTTGCTTCTGTATGGGTTGATTTGGGTAACTTCTTTTTTTTATTGTTAATGGGTCATATGGGTAACTTAAAATGGTATTTAGAAATGAAACTAATCAAATCGGTTGAACCAGCTGTAAGTCGCTCAAGGAGTATATTTAATGCAAACAAGTTACTAAATCGCTTATTAAAAAAATTGCACTACTACCATAAAAATATACATTTTGTAATCATATTTAACACAAATATTATTAGAGAGAGTAAAAAGTTGAACAAAAAGTGGTACGGGTCAAACCCAACCCGCACTTACCTAAAGGTTGCCTGTTTTGACTTATCACCCAACCTCGGGCATTACCACCTCTCTAATTTCCTTGTATTTATAGCTGGATGCTTTCTGCTTATATGATTTTACTATGAATAACAACTTTTCTATTTAATCTCTTTATTCTGCCTAGATTATCTATACTGTGCGGAAGCATATCATGACAGGAGGCCCAAAACGTCTTCCTTTCACAGTTCCTCCTCTTGTTTTTTCTGCTTTGAAGGTATATTATTCTTTGCAGCTCTGTTTCATTTCAGTATAGAACAAAAAAGTTCAGATCTCAAGTAGATGTGAAGGATCATATTACTAGCAGGTGGCAATTTCGAACCATTTACTTATGAATGAGTCTGTTTGGGGTATGCTTTATATCTAATGGGTCAAAATAAACGGGTGTCAATGTGAACAGGTTGAAAGACGCTCAATATGTACTTTTAACCCCCTAATTCATTTTATATAAAGAGATTTTTGTTGAAATATTATAATGTTTGTAATCATCTTTGACATGCTAGTTATCTAAAACAAATTTAATACTCTGGACAAGAACACAACCTGACCCATTTCAATTGGTGCCAAAAGTTATCTTTTGACCTATTACTAAACCTAGCCCAAATTCCCATTTTTCACACATTTTACTAATGTGCTTTGAGAAAGAAAAAAGAACCATGTATGGCATAAAAGGAAATGTGTCAGATGGGTTGAAATCGCCGTATTTTTATGCATAAAACCTCCTATATCATATTATTGAAAAAAATTAGATTATTAATGAAATATTGTAATCATTATAATCATATTTGACACACAGATGATGTATAAACGAAGTTGAATATATGGAGAATAGTGTTTCTAGGTCAACCCAACTAGGCTAGTTTTGGGTTGTAAAAGAAACTTACTTGTTTTGACACATTAAGTAACCCAACTGACCTGTTCATCTCTACCACCTATACATTTTACAACTGTGCTTTAGAAAAGGAAAAAGAACCGTGGGTGTAATGAGTTAAGTGTGAAACTAAATGGTATTGATCTTCATCATATTAACACTTCATTATCTGCAGCTTATTCGTCGATTGCAAAATCAGGATGGAGATGTAGCAGGAGAAGAGGATCCCGCAACTCCTAAGAAAATTTTCCAGCTCTTAAATCAGGTAGTTGTTTAGAATAAATAAAACAGTTTGGAGCCTTATATGCAACGCCTAAGATAATTTGTAGTGGTGGCAACATCGGTGAATAAGTTTTGTTTCGGAATGGGTAATCATTGTTATGGCTCAAAATGGTGCTCTTTGACCTGCAACCTTCTTTTGTCCATCTTTTCAATAAGTCATTGTGTATATATGATTATAAAAATGATGTGGGCCCAAGTGTGGGTGAGCAAGCTATAGTTTTTTTGAAGGCCCAAGATCGTTTGTCAAAAGGGGCTTCACTGAAATGGCTATAACTTGGGCTAGAAGTCTTTGTTTTGAGCCTGCGACCAGTCGAAACGACCGTTGGACTGAGGAGCACGTTTTCACAAACTGCCGGGTCATCATTTCGGCCCAAAAACGGCTTATTTTATGAGTTATTTTAATTTTTGTCCTATTTTTAGATTTTGTTCCACTTATGTTTTGTGGCCCATTCTATTTTTGTGTTGTTTCTTTATATGCATGTAGAGATGGGTTGAATAATCATTGAAGTTTATAAAAAACCTTTGTTTTCTCTCTATCACAGTGTGTGTTAGTGTGAATTCCTGATTATCGACATTCTTTGTGAATCAACGATAGTTAGAAGAATTGTTCCCGATATTCTTGTTGAATCAACATGTCTAATTGTTTATCCTTCTGTTTCCGACTGCATCAAAAGCCACATTATTACAGTAATAATATATATTTTTCAATAAACCAAAATAGGAGCATGTACATATTACAAGGTGCACTTGCACCCAATTTTGACTTGAGATAAACCATCACCTAAATTGACCCATTCATAAGTACAAGGATATGGATTGAAATTGCTACGCATATTTTTTATCTTCCAATTTCTTTCTTGAAATTGGGTGGCAGAAAACACTATACTACATGGCCAGCTACTATTTGTAGGTAATAAATTATGTTCAAACCAAGTCTCAAGTACCATTTCATTTTGTGTTAAGACATAAAGGCATATGCTTCTGCTTAATTGATTACCACTTTTTAAGCTACCATCCAATCGTATTTCTTAATTTATATTCTAGTGACATGATATATTTGTCCAATTATTACTTTAAACAATTTAACCTTCGGTTATATGATAAGTTTTTCTTTTCTACATTTCAGACGATTGAGGCACTTTCATATGTGCCAGCACCTGAATTGGCATTGAGGTTGTACTTACAGTGTGCCGAGGTGAACTCTCCTGCAGAGTTTTGATCTATTGTAAAGTTCTATGTGTGACAATTTTAACTCGTTTACTTAAGCATGGATTGACTGAGGTTGTGTTTTATTTTTAACGGGTTAAACTGTTAAAAAAATTGGTTGCAAGACAAAATTAGTTTTTTCTAATAATTAGTGCATTAAGTATGATTTATAAACTTATAGACTGTTGTCGAAATATGCATTTTATAAATCATACTTAATGCACTAATTATTTAGAAAAAACTAAACAAATTTGGACGCAAAAGTGTTTTGGATCAACCCAACCTGTTTTACTAGTGCAGAAGCTACTGTCTTGACGCTTGACCCATTATCCAACCCGCTTAACCCACATAAACATTACCACCTTTGCTTCTACAAAGCCCTAAGATTTATAGAACTATGCTTATTAGTTGAGATTATATGACAAATTTAGTTGGTTTTTTACTGTCCTCAAGACTTTCTTTATCCTTTTTGTTCAGGCTGCCAATGACTGTGATCTGGAACCAGTTGCTTATGAATTCTTCACTCAAGCATTTGTTTTATATGAGGAAGAAATTGCGGTAATTACTATAGTTTTAATTTATTTTGGCAATTACTTTGATGTGATTACTAAATGGATATTAATAGTTCAAGTTCTTCTGTTTTTGTATGGACTGGGTTGGGTCGACCCATGACTCATTTCTGTTCAGAGTTCTTGGAATAGATAAGTAGTGTGTTCATTGTGATTACAATTATACTATTTTAGTAATAATCCATTATTTTTTATATTTTCTGCAAAAAAATGATCTAGCTGTTTATGCACTAAAAATACAATTTAGGCAACTTCCAACCCTTGCCAATTTCCTTCTTGGCTAAATTTAATTTAATTTTGCATGTTTGATCCTCTTCCTTTTTAGTGTGATTAAAATTTTGACCTGTTAGACGTAAAACACAACCCATATCAATGCATTTATAAGTAATAGTTGAAATTGCTACATATAAATGACATCAAAGTCTACTTGTTGAATACGTTAGATTTAATCAGTTGCATTGTGAGTTGTGACAGGACTCCAAAGCTCAAGTGACTGCAATTCACCTAATAATTGGAACCCTTCAGAGAACAAATGTTTTTGGTGTGGAGAACAGGGATACCTTGACACATAAGGCCACAGGGGTAAAAGCCTAATTTCAGCCCTTCAAATTACAGTTACATTTATTTCAATTTCACAATACTTTAGCCAATAACACATTTATTCAAATATTCAGTATTCAGCTAAACTTCTGAAAAAGCCAGATCAATGTAGAGCGGTTTATGCGTGTTCACATTTGTTTTGGGTGGATGATCAAGATGGAATAAAGGATGGGGAAAGGTACACATAATCAAATAGTTCAGGATATATGAAAATGGTGTTACAATTATATACTAACTATATAATATCCATAATTTGATGGAATTATAAGTGGGGTTTAGTATGCTTGATATCATATCTAGAAGGCAAAGCTGATTTTTATTATCTGTGATTTTTTTATATTTTATATATATATATATATATATAGGGGAGAGATCAAATGAAAACCATGTTTATAAATGAAAACCGTAAAAACCGCCACTTACCAATCACATAATTTATAATTGATTCGACCTTTTTATTGTTTAAAGTATATTTAGGTAAAATTCAATTTTAGTTTTTGAATTCATTATATATTTTTTAGTTTAAACTCCAAGGAACGACAATGATAACGAAACGACTTACGTATACGTAACTTGTATGAGATATATGTACGTAACTTTAGTTTTACACTTGTTAACACGTACGTACATATACATAGCCCCTACATATACGTAACCATTAGTTGTATACTTTGTAACATGTACTTACATATATGTAACCCTTGGTTTTTATGGTTTTCATTTATAACATGGTTTTCAATGGAACCTTCCTCTATATATATATATATATATATATATTTGTAGATATTAACACTATATTTATTCCAGGGTCCTCCTTTGCCTTAAACGTGCACTAAGGATTGCAAATGCTGCACAACAAATGGCAAATGTTGCTCGAGGTAGCAGCGGGCCTGTTACTCTCTTTGTTGAAATACTCAACAAGTATGTCATTTATTTAATTGTTTGGTATTAATATTTGATTTAGGTTAACTTGGGTTGTGTTTTGTTAATTACGGGTTAAGCAAGTTAAATTAAGGGAATTAGCTAATAAGGAAATGAGCCAAACGTCTTAAAAGTCACTCTAATCGTCTTATTTGTTAAACATATTATAATTTTTTACAACCTTTTTAATTGTTTTATTAGTAACAATTATTTTTCTATAATAGTTGTGTACTTATGTAACGATATCTAATATACTAATTGTTTTCTCATCTGAAAAAACTTCTTAGGCATATTAACTAAAATCTCATATCCATGTGGGTAAAATTAATCTTTCTTTAGCTAAATGGAAACGGGTCAAATCCTAATGGCTAAAACCTCATAAATCATCTCATTCCGAAAAAAATATTATTATTTTTATAATAATAATATGTTTGGTTAACCTCATTCTGTAACATAATATTGCATCCAGGTACCTGTATTACTTTGAAAAAGGGAATCCACAGATCACAAGTGCTGCAATCCAAGGGCTGATAGAGCTAATCAAAACAGAGATGCATAGTGACACTGCCACACCAGATCAAATCTCAGATGCTTTCTTTGCTTGTACTTTAAGGTACATACAGTTCCAGAAACAGAAAGGTGGAGCAATGGGTGACAAGTTTAACACTATCAAGGTGTGATTTTTTTTCTTTTAACCTAAAATTTGTCTTCTTTTTTGTTGTTAATATATGAATATGTGCAAAGCAATCTGGTGTTACTTTTAATTGTTTACATTACAATAATATACTTTGTTTTGCCTTCATTTGGTATGTATATTTTAATTATTACTCTAAGAAATATATTTAGTATTGATTTTATATTATAGTTTATTTTAATATCTTTTATAAATAAATAATTAATTAAAAATTGAAGGAAAATTCAATTATATAAGATTTTGGGGACTTGTATTAAAAGAAGTAAATTTAAAAATGTCACCCAAGTTTAAATTAATATATTAAGTGACTGGCAACCGTCCCGATCACCTGTGTAACACATTAATGTGACATCAGTTTTTTTATAAATTTTCCTAGCTTTTTTGGTTTTGTGGTCATAGTTTTTTTGAAATTTGTATTGTCATTTTAATTTTTATACTTAAAAAAGTTAGAAAAATAAAATAAGCTTCATTGATTAAAAGAAAAACACATCTAGAAAAATAAAAAAATATATAATAAAAAATAACATCGAGTAGTCTTTTAATATGATTTTTAAGTCCGCTTGTTCTTCCAGTGTTTTTTGTTGTTGGTGCATCAATCCACCAACACAAACTTGTCCATCTTGCATAGGTTGGAACTAAATGATTGGTTTGGCTCTATGTTCGGCTTCAATTTTTAGTTACTGTGTTGAAATTTTTAATTTCTACATAAGTTCTTCCTGTTACAGTTGATCTTTTGCCTTTCCTCGACGGCTTCTACAGTTTTACATTTTTATCATTGTTGAGATTAGTGTTCTGAAATCGAGATTTCAAAGATATGGTGCAGTGCCTGGATTAATTTGTTTTTGCTCTTTTAGTCGGTTAGGTCTCACTACACATAGTCAAAATGTTGGCTCATATGGGATGAGGATGAACAACCTTTCATGCTTGCATATGTGGAAAATCTTTTTTTTCCGTAAACCTCCTTATAGTCGAGCTGTGTCTTTCGAATCGCATCTTTGTTACCATCATTATTACACTGCAAAGCGTCAACTCGTTTTAGTGAGTGAATTGGTAGACAAGGTGTGTAAAAGAATTGAGCTTGAATTGTATTTATAGTGCGTTTTTTTTAAAATTACAATAATTAGATTTTGAAGGAGTGAAGGGCCGGTGTATCCCGGTGAAAACTTATCTGGGTAGAGACTCGAGAAAACCTTTGGGTCCGGGGGCGTAGTATTCTCACTCAATGTCGGTTTTTCCCACCCGGTCTCGACATTGTGTCCCCTTAGTTGGAAATCTAAGGAAAATATAGGCTTTGCACTTTTGCTTCATATGAATGATTTTGGACATTTTATGTTTTATGTTTAAAAGATAACGAAAAACAAAATATGTCAAACTATAAAAAGAAATTTAAGGCTTTTGAAAAGTTATGTTTAAGTACTTAATATTTATTTGTAATTGTTTATATGTTTTATTAATAGTATTTCTTTATATATAACTAATGGAAATGCTCGTGCGTTGCGACAATACGGCTGTTGCGAGATTTTTTGAGAATTGATTTTACTCGGTATCGTCTCGATGCGTTATGACGTAAATTGAAAAAATCAAAATGTAATTATTGAAATAATTGAATGAAAGAAAACAATTACGTATATTACAAAAGTATTAAAACAGTTATATTATCCCAACATGATTAGTGAAAGCATGAGTGTTATTTGTGTTCGGAAATCACTTATGTTTTTAGGAGAGGTTTTGTTTTATGTATGTATGTTAGAGTTTTATGATCATCGAAGACAGTTTTCGGTGGTGATTTACATAAACCATAGAAAGTTAATAGAGAAATTGTCACAACAAATTATCATATTGAGTGTTATTAAGTTGTGAACAACCAGTTAGGAAAATGGGAAGAGGGATTAATGTTCAATCGCAACG
Organism: Flaveria trinervia; assembly: GCA_025506515.1. Classification (NCBI taxonomy): domain Eukaryota; kingdom Viridiplantae; phylum Streptophyta; class Magnoliopsida; order Asterales; family Asteraceae; genus Flaveria; species Flaveria trinervia. Next base: position 65,659,056 of record CM046456.1, on the reverse strand, counting down.
AATAAATGACATTAAAAATAAATGATGGTTTTGTTTGGTCACGTGTATATCCTTTAACATTTATATTATAAGAATCATATGTTATGTTTTATTGTAAGGGCATAAATGCAATAAATGGTTAATTATTTAAACTTTAAGCATGAATTTTTATATGAGTGTCATAATCCATATATAAAATTATCATTATATTATCCTTTTACTTTTATTATAAACGATATAGCTAATACTAAAATTATTAAACTCAATATGCCCGTAGGAAAATATTAGTATTATATTTATTATAAATATGGAAAAATATATAAATTATATACTTAAATATTAACTAAAATAATAATAATTTAAATAGTATTTATTTAAAAAATATAATTAGTAAATATATATTTAAAAGTCAAATTATAGCGTCCTAGATAAAATAAAATAAAATAAAATAAAATTTAATGAAGTTAATATCATATTATTAAATAATGTATTAATAATGTTTATTAAATACATGAAAGAGACAAACAAAAATGTCAAAGTTGTAGAGATTAATGAAGAGGCTGATGCAACCTAAACATCTTAAGTCTATCCTGCATGATGCACAAGTGCATTAAAGAAGAAGCTTAGGAAGTTTCATACATGAAACATAAAATACTCTAAGTGTGAAATCTTCCGAAGGCAAGACCAATATCTTCCGAAGCCAAACATGAAGTCTTCCGAAGCCTCAGAGACAAAGTCTTCCGAAGCTTCAAGTTCATGAAGACAGATTTCTTCCGAAGACTTTTAGTAACATGCTTTATCTAATGTACTGTTCCATAAAGCTGGACACCCTTTCCGCTGCATCTCTGCAAGTCACCAACTTACATAAGTTGGTGAAAAGGTCCATGCTTTTGGTAACTGTACATTGAGGTCTTGAGTCTGTAACTTTCTACTTTATATACTTTATCCTTTTTGTAATAGATAAGGATGTGAGCTATGACATGTCATAGTCACAAGTCAAAAGGCAATCTGTCTTTTGACTTTACAATTGATTTTGTTTGTGTCTAGTCAATTGTATCCAGCTGGCTTTCAAAGTATAGCCGGCTATAGGATGTAGTATAAGTATCTCATGTTCTTGTATCTTTCAATTATGCTTTTGTAACACTTGTAATAGAACATAGAGAAAGCAATATACTGCATTCTTGAAAACCATACACTTGTGTTCTTTGTGTTCTGTCTCTTGCATTACTTGTGTTCTTAGTATCTCAACTTGGTTAATTCAGTTTACTATTTGATCAAAGTTTAGTTAATCTCCTTTTTGTGTTGTTGTGTTGTAACTTACACCCTTCAACGATCCTGCATTTGGTATCAGAGCTTTAACAGGCTCTTGATATAAGATCTCACCATCTTAAGATCCCTCACATACACAAATACTAAACTTTTCAAGTGGTAGCCATTTCCAAAACTGATATGGAAACTGGAACCATGAACAAGTCCCCACTGATCATTCTTGATGAGTTTGACACTTGGTGTTTAAGAATGGAAGGTTTCATCAGGTTTCTTGATTCAAGAATGTGGGAGTCTATTGAGAATGAACCTTTCATACCCAGCACCCCTTCTGCTACTGGTGCTGGTATGATCCCCAAAGATGTGGCTAACTACTCTAATGAAGATAGGAAGAGAGTATAGATAGGCAAAAAAGCCATGACAGCCCTTCAAACAACCCTTCTAAACTCTGTGTACAGAGGTTTCAAGAAGTGCAAAACAACCAAGCAACTGTGGGATGCACTGAAACTGATGTATGAGGGTTCCTCTGAAGCCAAGGAGTACAAGAAGGATCTCCTGAAGCAGCAGTTTGAAAACTTCACCTTCAAAACAGGTGAAACCATGGCTCAGCAGTATTTCAGGTATGTTAAGATTGTGGATACCCTAGTGGATGGAGGAGTTTCTCTTGAAAACAGAGACATTGTAAGGAAGTTCATGTCCTCACTTCCTAGGCAATGGACACACTACTATGTGGTGATCAAGAGAACTGAAAATCTCAAAACTCTTACTCTGACAGAGTTATATGGGATTCTCAGTGGCTACCAGATGGAGATGAACATGCAAGGTTCATCTGGCAACTCCAACAATCAAATGGGTTCAACCCTACATGTGATTGAAAGGGATAGCATAGAACCCAAACATCATCTCTTATGCTACCCTGACAATTCACCAAAGGGTCTTTTCATCACCTTCCCAGAGACACCAAGGGAGAATACACTCAAGGAAGCCCATTCCAAAAGACAAGCTCTTCTTAAACTTTTGTGTCTTCTGATGAAAGCTGTGGCAACTCTCTTTTCACTCTTAAATACCTGGACTGTATCCATCCATATGATCTGAAATACATGGAAATAGTCCAGCAGATGGTTCTTCTCACTCACAGAGCCAAGAAGTTCTACAAGAGGACTGGAAAAAAGTTTCCAAGCAATGCAACCAGTGAAATGTTTGGACTGGACAAAGGCAAAGTCAAGTGTTACAACTGTAACTTGATGGGCACTTTGCCAGAGAGTGTAAGGCACCTAGAACAAATAGTGGCCAAACACAATCTAGACCAAACTACACTAACAAAGCTCTCCAGAATGAGAAGTCAAAGCAGCAAGCTGTTGTTGCTCTTGAAGAAGGAGGCTTTGACTGGAGCTTTTAGATGGAAGATGCTTCTCCAAACCAAGCATGATGGCAGATCATGATGAAGCCAATGTATTGGAACATCTTGGTACTCCTTAATGCATTGCTAAAGTTAATAGATACAGGTCCTATAACTTGGAGATGAGATCTGACCTTGAGTCCTTAAACAATTTAAAATCTGATTTTAGAAAGTCTAAAAATGATTATAAACTAAAGATAGAGGACCTAGAGAAAACCATTTCAGTTCAAAAACATGAACACACAGATTTTAGGACTCAAATCAAAGATCTCATAACCAAGCTGACTGAGTGTCAGGCTGAGCTTGTGATCAGCAAAGCCAGGGCAGAAAAGAGTGTTCTTGAAGAAGAGACTTTCAAGAACATGATATCCTTATCCCTGCATAACAAAGTGTGCTATCAAAATAGGCAGGGACTGGGATCCAATGAGATAGCTCCTCCACACACAATCTTGTCAGTAAGATCTCCTAGGTGTGGAACTTGTGAAGATGAGCTTCCTCTCATACATCCTATGAGTGAAGAGGATGAAGAAGAGATAGTGAAGAATCCCTCTGAGAAGAGTGAAGAGGAGGATTCCAAGAAGGGCCACTATCCTTCTAAGGAGAAAAAGAAGACTGTGATGACCAAGTCCATTAGAAAGAACTTGATCAGAAAGAGCAAAAGAAAGGCAAGGAAGGCTCAAGAGATCAAGACTACTTTTGACTCTAAGCAGAAACAAGTTTTTATCTTGCAGGGTTTAAAGTTCTAGGGACTGAAGACATCAACCAAAACTCTTCTGCTAAGACTTCTGGTTCTTGTTCAACTCATCTCAGTAGCAAGAAGAAGACTGATCTGCTGTGTACCACTGCTGCATAGTCTGGACCATCAAACTCCAAGCACAGTCCTCAGCCCAAGAGGATTGTCTCAGCATCTGCAAAGATGAAGGTGGAGAAGGTATGTGACCAAAGACAGTCCTATTCCAAGGAAAAGGCTCTTGTGAAGAAGAAGATGAATTGTGTCATGTGTGAAAGTACCACTCACATTGCTAAGGATTGTCCCTTCAATCCTAAAGGTATTGTCCATATGACCAAAAGAAAGACTTCAAAGGGTCTCAAGAAGATTCAAGCTTCAGAAGGAAAATTTGTTTCCTGCGGAAGCTCCAAATCTAAAAAGAAAGGAAGTGGAAAATTGACTTCGGAAGAAAAGTTGGTCTCGGAAGAAAAGAGTTCTTTCGAAGCACTGAAGTCTGCTGCAGTGTCTGCAGAATCTTCCGAAGGTTCAGTCATCATAACTTCTGAAGTTCCAAAAGCTTCTGAAGTTTTGAAGGTCAAGTCCAAGACTCCAAAGGTGGTGTGGATGTCTAAGAAAGACCAAGTGACTGAGAATTCTTCATCAACAACAGCTCAAGATCCTCTTAGAACAACCATAGGATCTATTACTGTTGAATTACCTTCTGCAAATAAGCCTAAGACAAGCAAGGCTTGGGTTTCCAAATGTAACTAATCTTTCTCTTTGTGCAGGGACAGCTGAAGACAGACAGAAATGTCTGGATCATAGACAGTGGTTGTTCCAGGCACATGACAGGCAAGAGGTCACCACTCTAGAACTTTGAAAGAATTGATGGAGGACCAGTTGCTTTTGGAGGAGATGAAGGTGGTTACATTTCTGGAAGGGGCAAGGTCACAAATGGTAAGCTCAGCATAGAAAAGGTAAACTTTGTTAAGGAGCTTGGATATAATCTTCTGAGTGTATCTCAATTTTGTGATCAGAGTCATAACATGCTCTTTACTGAGCATGAGTGCATTGTTCTTAAGCCTGGTGTGGTCATTCCTCATGAGCATATCCTGCTTAGAGCCCCCAGGAAGGAAACATGTACAAGATGGATTTGCAAGAAACCTCTCCCTCTAGAGAAGTTTCATGCTTTCTATCTAAAGCCAATAATGATGAGTCTTTCCTATGGCATAAAAGAATGTGCCATGTAAACTTTAAGAACATAAATAAATTAATTAAACATGATTTGGTAACTGGAATGCCAAAGAAAGAGTTTACAAGTGATGACCATTGTGTTGCATGCCTGAAAGGGAAGCAACATAAGGTATCTCACAAGCCTAAGGAAAGGAACTCCATCACTACACCCCTACACTTGTTACATATGGATCTCTTTGGCCCCACCAGTGTAATGAGTTTAAGAAGGACCTTATACTGTCTAGTGATCACAGATGGCTTTATAAGATTCACTTGGGTTTTCTTCCTTAGAACTAAGGATGAGACTCCTGAGATTCTGAAGAATTTCATCTTAAAGATTGAGAATCAATCTGATCACAAGGTCAAAATCATAAGATGTGATCAAGGAACTGAATTTAAGAACCAAATCCTTGATACATTTTGTGATGAAAAGGGTATTTCAAGACAATTCAGTGCTCACAGGACTGCTCAGCAAAATGGTGTTGCTGAGAGGAGAAACATGACACTGATTGAAGCTGCAAGAACCATGCTGTCTGACTCTAAGCTGCCTATCACCTTCTGGGCAGAGGCAATCAACACTGCAGAACAGAGTTTTAGTAGTTAAGACTCATGGCAAGACTCCTTATGAACTTTGGCACAAGAGGAAACCTTTCGTTGGTTTTCTTAGGGCATTTGGATGTCCTTGCACCATTTTGAATACCAAAGATCAAATTGCCAAGTTTGCTGAGAAATTAGATGATGGACACTTTATTGGATACTCTTCCCAAGCTAGGGCTTATAGAGTGTACAATCTCAAAACTAGAATTGTTGAGGAGTCAGCCAATGTGACTTTCAATGAACTCACACCCTGTGTTGTTGGTTCTGGTCCAGATTGGTTACTTGATCTTGATTTAGTTACCAACTGTTTTAACAAATATTATGAGAATGTTTCAGGATCTACAGAAATTTTAAATACAGGTGATCCTGATCCAAAACTTGAGCTAGGAAGATCTTCAAGTCATACATCTTCAGCTCCAGTTGGAACTACTTCTGCAAATGAGGTTTCTATCACCACAAGAATGACAAACTCAGCTGATACATCTGGTATACCTTCAAATTCCAGCTCAGATGCTCCACAACCAGATAAGAACACCTTAATTGTGGAAGACAACAATGGTGGTGGTGACAGTGTAACATCCGTCATTTTTCCAAGTTAAAAACTGGATTTTTAAGTTCTATTATAAAATTATTATAATAATTGTAATGTGTCAAATGTATTAAATTTGTAATTTTATAATGTGAATTATTCATTTGTTAATTATCTAAATAACTTGTGATAATTTTTGTTTTTTTAGTAATTCTTCCCATAAAGTTATAAAATGAATAAAGATTTATGAGTAAATATAAATTTATTATTACAATAAATAATCAAGTTATAAAGTTTACAAGTTTTATAAATGTTATAAAATTTAACAAATTATTAATTTGGTTTATTATTCAAATGAGTGTTATAAAGATTAGGGTTGAATGTGTAATTTTCTAAAACTAAATTTAAAGGTTTTAGCATGAAATAATAAACTTTCAAACCACAGGGACCAAAACTGTAAATACCATTTAAAACCCAACCCCCTCCCCTTCTTTCCCGGCGAACGGCGGTGGTACCTCCGGCCAAGTCCGGCGACTCTCCAAACCCCTGTAACCCCTGAATTCGATGTCATAATTGATGCAAATCACTGCTGGGAACAATTTCGAGTATTAGTAGCAATTCAATTGGAGTTAAAGGGGACGGTTGAACTTGTAACCGATTGCCATAAATCCACAAGCCGTTCGACCACAAAAACATGATTATTACACAATCAATCGAACCTTAAGAAATCCTTTAACCATTACTAAGCTACAACTAGACTCAATTCCACCCAACACACGCTTAATCACCACCAACGAATCGCACATTCTACCCGAACCTGCAACTTAGCCGTTGTCCATCTTCTGGGTTTCAGTAATCAAAATTGACAGAGTGCAAATGACCATCATCATCATATGAATCTTTTCAAGCGATTAATTGAATCAAAACATCATAATCACCCCGCAATCATTCTTGAACAGACGCGACCTCACCTCGCATAAGTTCTTCCCCATTCTAACTCAGAACAGGTAATTAAACACACCCTTCTACTCGATTTCAAGGGGGAAACAAAAGCCCTATGATCGATTTTACCAACAATAACGAATTGGAGTTCAATTTGAAGCAATCGCAATCTAGGGTTCTTGAAGGAATTTGGGGATTTCATTGAAATCTATTTTAACATTTAAAACCAAGTTTTGACAGCTGCAGGGCCTATAGCCCACCGGTAACATACTTGCACCACACATATGGGGTCCCGGGTTCGAACCCGGGCACCCGCAGGTTGTTTTTATTTTTTTTAATTTTTTTATCATTTTAAATTCCATAAAATTTTAATATATTATTAATCAAAATAAATATTATTGTTGTTAATCAATTTATTCTGGAAATTATCAATTTAATTTTTGCAAAAGTTTTTAAACAAACTAATATTCTATTTTTTTAATTATAAAAACTATGACAAAAAAAACTGTCTTTTAATACTTTATAATGTTTTCTTTAAATCAAATGAGATATGATATAACATATTTAAATAATTAATTATCTAGTTATTTTGATCAAAACACTAATTTATTTATTAAATTAATTTTAAAGGTTTTAAAACTTATGATTTTGATTACAATTACTTTAAAGAATAATAAAGTTTATAAAAATCTTATTAATTCTTTAAGGTAATAAAAATATTATGGTTCAAATTTGGATTATTTCAAAATATTATAAACTTACATGTTAAACAAGTAGTTGTTTAATTAGTTATTTAAATAAATATTTAAATACTTAATTATTCATCTCTTCATTAATCATGTTATATATAATTAGTTAATAAATGAATTCTTTAACTTTTATTTAAACTCTTGAAACTAAGAAAACAATATAATTCGCTTCTTTATTCCTATTTTAAGGTTTTGGATATTATAAAAATCATTCAAAGGTTTAAAAACTTCATAAAATTATTCTAGGTTATCTTACAAGTTATTAAAATAAGTATTCAAGAACTTTTACCAAATTTTAAATAACTAAATATACTTATTTCTTTCGCGCATCATATTAAATCAATAAATTAAACTATTGTATCTTTTGCCATAATTGTTATGGTTCATACCATCTTTGTTTAATCAAAATATAATTGATTGCGTTACTATATTTTATTTAACTTAAATAATAAAACCCTCAAATTCCAATTGAAACCCTAGTTCATGTCTAATTGATAATCTTATTATCGAATCTAATCTTGGAATCTATACGTTTAGGCAACTTGTAAAACAAATCGTTGGAGTCTCGTCTACATTCTTATCATCATGTTATTTTCATCTTGTGAGTTCTCCATGCCCCCTTTTTACTTTATTTCACACCTTTTGGGGTGAAACATGTTAATCTTATAAACTTACACTTGTAAACATCTTGATACTTGTAAATGCACATGCAGTTCATCTTTACTTTTTGTCATGGTTATTTGTGTTAATGTAAGTCTTATATGAGATACATATTTTGTTTACAATCATTAACTATTGCTAGCCTGGCGACGTCTTAGATCTTTGGGCCTGACAAGCCTACTTGGTGCTAAAGTCGATGTATTGCCGACTCCTGATGACGTATGCTTGTTCATCATGGGAACCAAGTACACTTAGCCAATCTTATATACTTGTAATCAAGTCGAGGTTTGGTTGTAATTGTATGTGTTCTATGAGCTTGCTAACTTGTAACCATGGACATGAATTGCTACTTGTAACCCTTTTACATATATATACTTATGCGTGTGTTTAAACCATGGGAACTCACCAACTTTATAGTTGACCTCTTTATTTTTTAACATGTTTCAGGTTTGATGCTTGAAGATCTTCTTGTGCTCATATAGGACTTGGACCTAGACTAATTGAAAGACTTATGTTTTTGGTTGTATTTTGATTGTTATGTTATTATTTTATTTGTCTTGTAATGTTTATTGAACAATGACATTTAATAATAATTCAACGTAATTAGTTCCATGTGCTATGAGCAATCGTCACCCATTCGTCCGCCCCGATATTTCCGCCGTCGGTCGGGGTGTGACAGACAGTGACCAAGAATTTCTTGATGCCACTAACCATACCATAGATGAGAACATCAATGATGTCACACACTGCTTGGATCAAGTTTCACTTGAAAAGTGTACTGATGTGGTGGGAGAAACATCTATGCCAGATCTAAATTTCTCTAATTTAGATCTTTCTCAACAACTTGCTGTGATCTCTCAGCTTAGGATCCACAAGTCTCACCCTACCACAAACATCATTGGAGATGTTGTCTCAGAGATAAAGACAAGAGGACAAACCCATGAAGCAAATGTTTGTCTTGACTCTTGTTTTCTTTCCCAGATAGAGCCAAAGAAAGTTGATGAAGCTCTAAAGGATGGAAGTTGGGTTGAAGCTATGCAACAAGAGCTGCTTCAATTCAAAAGGCAGAAAGTTTGGAACCTCTGTTCTCTTCCTTCTGGGAAGACTACCATGGAACCAAATGGGTGTTTAGGAACAAGAAAGATGATAGAGGCATCATCATTAAGAACAAAGCTAGACTGGTTGTTCAAGGATACAACAAGAAGAAGAGATTGACTACACTGATGTCTTTGCTCCAGTGGCAAGATTAGAAGCTATTAGGATATTCCTGGCATTTGCTGCATCCAAGAACTTCAAGGTCTTTCAACTTGATGTGAAGTGTGCTTTTTTATATGGAGTGATAGATGAAGAGGTTTATGTCAAACAACCACCTGGCTTTGTAGACCCTGATCATCCTAATTATGTCTGCATGCTTGACAAAGCTCTCTATGGGCTGCATCAAGCACCCAAGAAATGGTATGAGACACTATCTGAGTATCTTTGTAAACATGGATACAGGAGATGTACTATAGATGGAACTCTCTTCATCAAAGGACAGTGAAAAGACATATTGCTAGTTTAAGTGTATGTGGATGCCATCATCTTTGGTTCAACTAATCCAAAGCTCTTCAAAGACTTTGAGAAGCTGATGAAAGACAAATTTGAAATGAGTGCCATGGGGGAACTCAATTTCTTTCTGGGAATTCAAGTGAAGCAAGTTGAAGATGGCATCTTCATAAGTCAGTCAAAGTATGTTCAAGACATACTTAAGAGGTTCAACATGACTGACTGTAAGATTGCTAAGACACCCATAGCTAGGAATCACTCCCTTGGACCTGATCTTGAGGGGGAGTGTGTAGATGAGCACTTATATAGGGCTATGATTGGGTCTCTTATGTATCTTACTGCTAGCAGGCCTGATATCATGTTTGCAACTTGCATCTGTGCAAGATATCAAGATAACTCTAAGATGTCTCACCTTATCACTGTCAAGAGGATTCTAAGATACCTCAAAGGTGCATCAACACTTGGTTTATGGTATCCTAAGAATCCTGACTTCAATTTGTATGCCTATACAGATAGTGATTATGGTGGTTGCAATATGACTACAAAGTCTACATCTGGGGGATGTCAATTTCTTGGTGGAAGGGTTGTCTTATGGCAATGCAAGAAACAATCCTGTGTCTCTGCATCAACTACTGAAGCTGAATACATTGCTGCTGCAAGCTGTTGTGCTCAAGTACTTTGGATTCAAAATCAGATGTTGGACTATAGGTTAAACTTCAAGGAGACTCCCATTCACATAGACAACAACAGTGCTATCTCAATCACAGAAAAACCTGTGCAGCACTCAAGGACAAAGCACATCAATATCAGGTATCATTTAATAAGAGATAACTATGAAAAGGATTAATTAAACTAGTCAAAGTTCACACAGATGAACAATATGTGATCTGTTTACAAAGGCTTTTGATGAACATAGATTTAAATATCTAATATCAGCTATTGGGATGATAAACTTTGAGTAAGCTTTTCTTAAAACTAATTCTTATATTTCTTAAAAAAATTATGTGTGTCCTAAGTTGTCTAGTTTGTCACTTTCATAAGCTCATGTTTTCTTTGGATAAAATTTCTTTTTGAAGACTTTCCTTAGATTTTTGAAAATTTCTGATACTTCGAAAGTTATGCTTTTAACTTCGGAAGAAAATCATGTTTTCAAAATAAATAATTGTCTAAGAAATTTACCTTCGGAAGAGCTTTCAGATTTATCTTCCGAAGCTTAAATACTTGTCTCAGACACTTACTTATTTTCAAGGACCATTTATTTCTGAAGCAAAATTAACTCTCGGAAGCTTTGTTGTTTTATATACAAAGTACTCAAGTTTTAATTTCTCTTCCGAAACAAAATTCTCAAAACTCTCAGGAATTCTTCCGAAGTCATTTTAGCTTCGGAAGCTTTTTAATTAAAGAAAACTTCCGAAAGATAATTAACCTTCGGAAGCTTTTTGACTTCCAAGAAAACTACTTTTTGAGCACAAGTAAACTACTTTTTCAGAGGTGGGACCGACATCCAGATTTCAAAGTTTATCCTCTTTTATTAAACTTTATCTGAAATCCTTCTCATGTAAAAACCCAACGGTTTCCCCTTCTTTCTATCATTTGTTCTTCCTCCAAACCTAAAACCTCAAATTTCTCTTTGAAATTTCTTTCTCTCTTCTTTCTTCATCCTTAAGCTACTTCAAAATGGCCAACCTTGCTCACAGAAATAATCCCAACTTTACCATGCAGCTACATAGACAACATAATCAGGTTGCTCTGTTAAGCTCTGAGAAAGATCCTCATTTCTCAGAGGTTTGCCGTTTCCTAACTCTGTCAAACTACTTCACCTCCCTAACCATTGATCCTCCACTCTATGAGGATCAGCTGCTTGAATTCTGGAAGACCTTCCAAGAGGTCATTATGGACGGGGAGAAGGCACTGTCTGCCACAGTGCAGGGGAGAACAATCTTCATCACTCCAGCCATCATCAATAGGCATCTTCAGCTGGATGATGAAGAAGGCGAGGTGTCTTTCCCAAAGGAAGCTGCCAATCATTCCTTTAAGCAGATGGGATATGAGGGAGATTTCTCTGTAAAGACCTTTAGAAAAGGAAAGGTCTCATTCCAATGGAGATTCCTGCTCCATGTGGTCATCCACAGCTTATCAAACAAGCATTGTGGATGGGACCAGATTCCTGAGGATCTCTCCTTCATAATCCATGGAATGGTTCAAGGGGTCAAATTCAGGTATTCTCAATTTGTTTATACAAATTACTTGCTAATTTAGACTCCTTAGAGTATTACATGTTTCCTAGATATGTCCAGTACATTCTTAACTGTGAACTGGGCTCACAGTGAGGGAAACATGTAACATTCTTAAATTGGGACAGATGAAGCCCGACATCTTTAAAATTCTGAGAAAGCCCACTGTTGGATTCGCTGGGGTAGAAACAGCCCTAGTCCCAAAAATATTAGAGCTCATTGCTCAAGGTGACAACCTAGCAGCACAAGCTAGTGTTGAGCCTACACCTACTATCTCCCAACCACTCTCACAACCTTAAATCACCATCACTTACCAAAGAAAATCCAAGCGAACCCCTGCTTAGGCTATTCAGTCTGTGGAGGCCCCCATATACTCACCCATATAGGAAGAAGTGGACACTGGAACTCCCACTTCTCCTAAGGAGCAGACCACTCCCATCTCTTCAAGAATCAGTGCTGAGGTTCCACATGCTTAGCCTTATGAGCTCATTAGCCCAATTGCCTTAAGCCATCACTCTGGGTCTCAACACTCAAGTGATCAACCTTCAGGGGACAGTTACCATCCCCAGCCTTTAGATCTCAACTAACCAATTCCCAACCTTGACTTCTATACTGATGAAAATCTAGGTTTCAGTGAGTATAATGAGTCTCTCTTCTTTTCCTCTACTCAAAGAGAGATGAATACTCCTGAGTCTCCTACATCTATCCCACATCAGTCACCTACAACTGAGGTGGACACTCCTGAGCCTGTTCAGGATGTCCATATGGAAGAGGCTCTCACTTCTGAAAGTGATTACATCATTAAGACCTCAACCATGGCAACTCAGCCCACTGACATCTCAACTGAGATTGCCAGTGAGCAGAGGAAAACCTGTAGCCAAGAACCTCAAGGTGGTAGTGAGAGAGAGGACTTTGGTCCAATTATCTCATCTCCCAATGAGTCTTCTAATGAAGATGAGGGGAATCTGAGACTACTGGTGCAAAAACTGTCTAAAACATGCACTTACTTAGTCTCAAAGGTCAGAGACCTTGAATCTCAGGTGACTACCTTACACAACAGGATCAATGATCAGCAGCTTGAGATTTCATATCTTAAGGAAAAACTAGCTGGGAGACCCTTAAGAAGAGCTCAACCAGGAACACAAGAACCTGTGGATGTGATTGACCTATCTTAGCCCACCTATGCAAGTGGGTGATGCTACCAAAAAGGGGGAGAAAGTCATTACAGCCACAAAACCTGGGAATTCTTCAGAGAGAATGGACATTGAGGACTCACCATCCTTACTTGCAATTGTTTATTCTCAGCAACCTCCTCAAGTTCACATTGATATGGACTACATAGACTCCTTCATACATATTTTGTTTGAGGATGGGATACCAAGGGCTATGTCACCTTCACCATCTTCCAATCACATCATTGGGTGGAGGTATGACAACATCAGGAAAGCCCTAATCATCATAAGAGTTCAAGGACAACAAGAAGTCTTCAATTTTCAGACCTTGGACTACTATGAAGGTCTGGATCTAGTCAACATGCCACTTGTCAACCCAAGCAAATCAAGACAAGCTGACAGACTGGCTAAAAGAATCCAAGACAGGATCACTGCAGAGTTTGGCTTAAGAAGGAGACTTAGGCAATCAGGCAATGCCATCAGTCAACTGGATGTTGAGGAGGACCCTAAGATTAGCTTCATAGGGGAATCCTTGACTGAAGGCGCAGTGGTAGAACCTGAGAGCCCTGTCTCATCATTATCAACTGCTGCAGAGATCCACATTCCTTCTGAGACACCTGCTGGTGAAGGTGCTTCTCAACCTCTCTCTGGCCTGAGCTCAGATGTTGCAACAAGCAATGAAGGCCAAAGCTCTCTCCACCCTGAGTCACAAAGGTTTGTGAGTGATAAAGGGAAAGAAAAATGACAACTGAGGAGATTGAGGATGAGGAGATTGAGGAGGAGGAGAGAGGAAAAGGAGGCTAAGGGGAGAAAGTTCCTCTGTTGAGTCTTCAAGACTCATGGAGTCTGCTATCAGGGCTGCCCCCAGACCAGATACTCAGAATGATGAGTTAAGGGCAGTCAGGATAAACTATTTGCAGACCAGGAACTATGACATAGACAATGTCATTTCTCTCCCCTTAGATGAGTTGAATGAACTGGTTGACCTGGAAAGGTCAAGGGAGAAGAAGGAGGCAGAACTCCTAGAACAAGTCAAAGAAGAGAGAAGAAGAAAAAGACTATACAAAGATATGCCTACCCTCTCCCTAGTTCAGGAAAGTCCTGCACAAGAAGATGTGGTTCAACAAGAACCTCAGGTAGACAAAGAAGAAGAGAGGATCAAGATGATCAACTACCTGAGTGCCACATGCTCTATCAGGCAGATGCACTCCTTCCCTTGTCCTATGACTATGTTGAGTTTGAGTATTTAAAGCAGCTTGAACTTGAGATAATCAAGGAAAGAAAGACAACTAAGAAGAAACTAAAGGAAGAAGCTATAAAATCAAGAGCCATCATCCAAAAGAGCATGAAGAAGTCTACTAATAGGCAGAGGATGATGAGCTTCTTGAAGATATATGGATTCTCCGAAAGGAGACTTGGCCCTATGTCTCTATCCACTATGGATGAGCATATTAGGGTGATCAAGCAGAAGATCAAAAGTGGAGAGCTCATTGACTTACACTCCACTCCAAGTCAAGCCCCACCTGAAGTGGAGGTTAAGGTTGAACAACCAGAGACAACACAACCTGGACCTCCTGCTGAAACTCAGCAAGCTTCATCTTCTGATCCACAGCAGGGTCAACCTCCCTCTCCTTCTGAGCCTGAGAGAGAAGAAGTCCCAACTGAGAAAGACAGTGAAGATCAATCTGGTGCTCCAGGCCAGTCTTCTCAGTTAAAATCTGGTAAGAGAAAGAAGAGGATGACTTCTAAACCAAAGCCAAAGATAAAGAAGACTGCACCCTCTTTTAAATCCCAGGATGAGCCAGAACATCTTGAGATTGTGCAGCCAGAGGATGCTACATCAACTCCAATTCAAACAGCTCCTTTAGCATCAGGAAGACTCATCTTGTCTTGGACATACACCACAAATCCAAAAACATGGCATGTCATTAGAGATCAAGGCATTAAAGACACTTATACATGGAAAGATATGTTTCAGTTGTCTCTGCATGACCTCTTTGATATGAGAAGACACTTTGACAGTCTGAAGGATCCTGATCACCTTATGAAGAAAGGATTGGTGATCATTCTAATGAGGACTGTTGATATCTGAAGACTTGTAAGTGTTTTTGGTAGCATCAGCCTAGGGGGAATTTGTAGAGATTAATGAAGAGGTTGATGCAACCTAAACATCTTAAGTCTATCCTGCATGATGCACAAGTGCATTAAAGAAGAAGCTTAGGAAGTTTCACACATGAAACAGAAAATACTCTAAGTGTGAAATCGTTCGAAGCCAAGACCAATATCTTCCAAAGCCAAACATGAAGTCTTCCGAAGCCTCAGAGACAAAGTCTTCCGAAGCTTCAAGTTCATGAAGACAGATTTCTTCAGAAGGCTTTTAGTAACATGCTTTATCTGATGTACTGTTCCATAAAGCTGGACACCCTTTCCGCTGCATCTCTGCAAGTCACCAACTTACATGAGTTGGTGAAAAGGTCCGTGCTTTTGGTAACTGTATATTGAGGTCTTGAGTCTGTAACTTTCTACTTTATGTACTTTATCCTTTTTGTAATAGATAAGGATGTGAGCTATGGCATGTCATAGTCACAAGTCAAAAGACAATCTGCCTTTTGACTCTACAATTGATTTTGTTTGTGTCTAGTCAATTGTATCCAGCTGGCTTTCAAAGTATAGCCGGTTGTAGGATGTAATATAAGTATCTCATGTTCTTGTATCTTTCAATTATGCTTTTGTAACACTTGTAATAGAACATAGAGAAAGCAATATACTGCATTCTTGAAAACCATACATTTGTGTTCTGTCTCTTGCATTACTTGTGTTCTTAGTATCTCAACTTGGTTAATTCAGTTTACTATTTGATCAAAGTTTAGTTAATCTCCTCTTTGTGTTGTTGTGTTGTAACTTACACCCTTCAACGATCCTGCAAAAGTATATTAATTTTAATGGATAAATTTACCGTATTGCACCTAAAGTATATTAAAACCTTAATCAATTTTCTGTTCCACCCTACTTAAATGTCTTGCACTTATTTGATTCAAAACTTGTATGCTTGTTATATAATAGTATAGATACAATTATTTAAATAACTTAATACTTAATTAAATAGTATTTAGTTAGATTTTAAACAGTATATTCATTGGACTACCTTTAAACAACACCGGTCCGTAACAAACAAAAAGTTTCCTAATCTAAAATGACAAACTTTGAAAGCTGAAATCCTCTTTTAAAGTATCATCGGTTAAAAAATTATTACTTTTACTTTTATGCTGAAGAATGATGTAGTTAGTTTGACTTAAAATTTTAATTGTATAGGATGTAATTTAGGAATGTATGATTTTATAATAATATGAGTGTTTAATTTTGAAATTTAGTTATTTTTTATATAAAAAGGGTATTAGCTAGTGGTTTCGAAAATTATATAAAACTGATACTAGCTTTAGTAAACCCGTGTAATACACGGGTTAAAATATATATAAATGTATAATATTTCATATGATTAAGTTATATATTACTATAAAAATAAAAAAATAAAATATTAGATTTATCAGCAATAAATATTTAAATAATTTTTGAATAATATAACATACAACTGACTCATTTAAAATTAAAAAATATTTGTCTTATAATCACATTAACCTAAAATATATTATTATATCAATAAATATTTTTTTCTTCTTAGTTTTTTTAATTGAATCTTATTTGTCTATAGAATATGTATAGTTCAAAATAGTATGATTACACAACTAAGTTTATAGTATAAAAAAAATTAATTTTGCAACAAAATAAATTATTATTATTAATTTAGTTTCTTAAAATAAAAAAAACTTAACTAAAATAATATAAAGTTTAGGCGGCAAATTTTTTTGAGAAGTAATATAAGAGTGACATGTGACATCTTAGTTACTCTTTTATTATATATTATGGACTATAAATTAAATTTGCAACAAAAATATTATTACTATTAATTTAGTTTCTTAAAATAAAAAAAACTTAACTAAAGTTATATATAAGTTTAGGCGGTAAATATTTTTAAGGAGTAATATAAGAGTGACATATGACATCTTAGTTACTCTTTTATTATATATAAAGATAAAGATAGGTTAGAGCCCATGTATTATATGAGTAGATTAAATAAAACATATTTAAATCATTAATTTTGTGGATATTTTATTTTTTAAATGTTATTATCTATTGATGAAATAAATATAATAAATATTTAAAAGTTATGACACATAATGAATTAAAATTATTACTCTATATTTAATATGTATTAATAAATTATTAAAATAACTATATTTATATTTTATCGTTAATAGTTTAGTTTACCTATTTACAATAATTATAATTTAATATGAGAGAGAAAAGAAATACAAATATAAATATATTTTTTAAACATATTTTATTCATATTAGTATATAATTATAAAACCACCACTCCATCAGAGGAATCACCAAACCATTACCACCACCTTATCATAAAACCATCAAACACCATACCAGACCGTCGCCACCACCACACACTAGATCTCTACCATCACCACACCCTAGATCTCCACCATCACCACACACTAGATCTCCACCATCACTACACACACTAGATCATCACCACCATGTGGACCCTACAAACCAACTGTTAATCTTGAACTTGTAACAAACCCCTTCGAAAATGCATATGGAACTCTTGAAAACGAGTATTGTAGAGGTTAGTAGGGTTTGATATGCATTTTCAAAATGGTATGTTACAAGCTTAATATTGACTGTCGATTTCTAGGGTTTACATGATAGCGACGATTCGGTGTGTGTGATGGTGGTGGGCGCTCTGGTGTGGTGTTGGTGGCTTTGTGATGGGTTGGTGGCGGTGGTTTGATGGTTCTTGTGATGGGTGGTGGTGTGGTGCTTCTTTTTGGATTGAATATGCAAACACGCCCAAACCACAAGGACTAAAATAACAATGTATTTAAAGGGGATATATTAAATTGATCAATATCATGGTTGCAAAACTCGCTAGACGCTGTCAGGTCGGTCGACTGGGGAGTTGCGAGTACTCGGACTAGGCGGGGTGTACTCGGTGAGTACTCGGACATGATAAGTTATAAGAAATTAGTTTTTCAGAAATTATAAATATGTTAAATATCATAAACTTACTAAGATTTATAAAAAAATACGTGAATATTATATAAATAAAAAGAATACATGTTCACATACAAAATATTTCTAAACTTTATATCAATTATTTAATATTATAGACGTAGTAATTATTTAATTATCATCTTCCAATGTATTTTAATGAAGAACAATATAAATCTAACAAAAATCGATGAAAAAAAACAAGAATCGGTGAAAAATAGTGAAAATCCGAGTTGGACCGAGTTGGGCCGAGTTGGCCGAGTAGAGCCGATTTGGACCGAGTAGGGCTGAGTAGGGCGAGTTTGACCGAGTTTGACCGATTCCGAGTAATGTTGACCGAGTTGTTGAAAAGCGCCTCGGCACCTTGTCGAGTTCCGAGTACTCGCCGAGTACTCGGCCGCCTAGGCCGAGTTTTACAACACTGATCAATATATCCCTCATTTTACGAAGAATATTGGATGGAGTTAACGGACTTGATGAATATGACAAGATTTGTAAACCACAGAGTCTCAGATGCGAAAGAACAAACTATTGGATGAAAGTGATAATTTTTCAGCAAATCACGGAGACAAAAACGAAAATTTACTCCTTTTTAATTTCTTGATTTTTTTTGAAAAAAAACAAATAGCTAACAGATAACAACGTTGAGAAAACCAATCATGCAATCAACTATCAATTTTTACTTGCAAATAATATTAATTAATAAAAAACAGAATTAATCGGAGGAAAAAACTAAAAAAATAACTTAAAAAAAAGTAATAAAAGGTATATATTTGAATACTTAAAATAAATATAAAAAGTATATATATATATATATATATATATATATATATATATATATATATATATATATATATATATATATATATATTTCCTATGGTGTCGACACTTTGTTTATAAAAGGAAGCAAGAGGACGAAAGCACCATCTCTATCAGGTCCGGAAAAAGGTTAACACAGAAAGTTAGGGTTTCGTGAACAGACAGAATAATAATATCATTAATAATAATAATAATATAATAATAATATTCACCACCACTTTCAACTTTCATACTTCAATCCAATTATTATTATTATTATTATCTACACAGAAGTATAAGAACAAGAAGAAGCTTCTAGACACAGAGAATCATCGCCCTGAAGCTTTTCACCCTTTTCGATTCCTCTGTAAAGCTTTTTGCATCTAATGGTCTCAATTACACAACAGGTAATCAGTTCAACTATATGTGATCATTTGTTGTATAGCGTTTAGTATCGGTTTTTTGAATGTTGGATTTCGTTGATGATTTTGTGAAATTTTCTTGTGAGGTGTGGAATTTTGGTTGATTACTGTTGTTTACATTGAATCTACTTGAATCTATGTATCTGTTAGCGCTTTGTTCATCGATTTGTTTAGGGTTTTGCATTCTGTTAACGAAATCGCATTGAAGGGATGTAGTTTTTTGGGTTTCTAGTTTAGGAAGTGATTGATCTAAGATTTGGTGGATTTCGTTACATTCCAATTTCAATTCGTATGGTGGATTTTTGTTTTGTTGTTGAATTAGGTATATTTTAGGATCAATCTCGCTTGTGGTTTGTTCCCTATGTAAGGGTCATACGTGATGTAATTCTTTTATAGTGTAGATAATGTGTCTTTTGTTTCTAATATTAGTATATATGGTCTTTATAGACCGGTTTGTATTATTATTGGTTGGCTTTATGAGAAGCTTTTGCTATTCGTGTGCTTCCTCCGCATTCGAAAAAAGAAAAGAAAAAATAAAATATGAAGTTACTTACCGAATAGGCTTAGGATTTCTAATGCAATTTGCGTGATGAAGTTTAAGCATATAAGTGGAAGATCTGGTATGATTTTATAGGGTCATGTTTACTTGTTTTGTATTATTATGGTGGAAAGGTTTTTCAAACGATAGAAAAAAATAAGGAAAAGCAAAGAATTCCATCACTTCCATGTTAAAGATTATGTGTTCAGGGGACAATTTCCTGCTTATATAAAATATTACTTTTTACTGCTGATGTGTGTTTATGTTTATATATTTTGGTTGATAGCTGCTGCAACTGTTATTCTCAATATCTTAGTTTTTTTCTTTTAGTACTAATAAGCAAATATCAGGATTAGTTTTATATAAGGTGTTGTGATAGCTTATTGTAGCTGCTTATCTGTTTATTGCCTTTTAAACACGCAGTTTGTAATAAGCAACTTTAACTGCTTACTCAAAACAGCTTAGTTTGCTCACAAATAACCAGATAAGCAGTTTTTGATAAGCAATCCTAAACACCCTCAGAACAGGTTATCTCTGTATTGAAACACCATACGCAAATAAACAGTTCTAACTTGCAGTTATCAAAAATCACTTATAAATTTATGATGTTTTGATGAAAACTTGGCAACCTTTATCTGAGATCGATGTGTTTTTAGTTATGCATTTGTTTTTGTTAAGTTGTATCAAGGGAAATTTTAGCGTGTGTTCTAAACTATATGAGATATTACCTAAATGATAGATTTCTAATACACAATACTAGTAATTAGTGTTTTTACCTTGGCCTTTATACCTTGAAATTAAGAGGTAAAGATCCTTATTCATAAAAGTTCCATTAATAATGTCTACTCGAGTTGTTGATAAATCTTTTGCAATGGTGTTATAATTATTAGTTCGTTGGATTTTTAATTCCAAATTCTGAGGCAGGCTTTTTCGAAGTTTTAAAGCATATAATTATAGACTTGAAGTTTACACAAATGCTTCCAGAAGATTATATCTTTTGTTAATGTTACAAGAAGATTGCAATGCAAATGAATGTTACATTTTAAAAGTTTCATTAAATTTATCTTTGTAACAATTTATTTTATTCTAATGTGAATTTATTCAACTTACAACTGCATTAAACAGTCATATAGTTCTTTTGGACTTTGTGCAAACTATGTCCAGGTTGAAATAAATTTGTAAAAGCTTCATGTAAATCCTCATATTACATATAATATGGTAAACATTATTTTTTATAGGATTAAAAGATTTGACTTAATTGTTTTTACATATTGTTTCTATCAGAAAAGTGCTAGCTGTAAGCTGTTATTCCAATTATGTTTCCTTTCCTGTTTTACAATTTTTGGTTTTTGTCATCATTCTCAATTCTATATTTGTTCTATGATGTTTGCAGGATACGGAAAATTCTTTTAGCATGCTGTTTACTTTTGGTTAAATTTTGGGAATCCTAGCTGGCAGGTAAAGCAAAATGACACTTGAGGACTTCTTTACCTTGAATGAATTAGAAAATGGCCTCACAACTCCCGATAGAGTCACTGAGCTCATCACCATGATGCAGAGTGAGAAAGACTTAGTAGTCAACAGTTTTGGTCAAACAACCCAGCAGTGGTCAAGAGTTGCTACCATCGTTGCAGCCACTAAAAACAATGACTGCCTTAATTTCTTTATCCAATTAAATGGGCTTTTATTTTTTGATAAATGGCTTAAAGATGCTCAGAAGCTTAAAAATGATGATGAAAATGGGTTTTTGGAAGATTTAATTACTTCTTTATTGAGAGCGCTTGAGAAGCTGCAAACAGATGACAAGAGATTGTTTTCTTCTGGAATAAAGAAAACCGTGCAGGATCTTGTTGCTATTGATAATCATACAATTAGTGGAAAAGCAAAAGAACTGTGTGATAATTGGAGGCTAGTTCAAGATGATAATAAAATTACGCAAGATGCCAAAAATAGTGGGAGTGTGGAGTCACAAACCAAGAATCAGGAGCCGCTGGATCATGTTGATCCATCTTGTAATTCAACAGACAATGATGACAATGGAGACTTGAGTTCTAAATCAGAAGGTGTTGGGAAATCTGATGTCAAAAACAAAAACGAGATTAATTTCACGGATAAAACAGATTTAAAGGAAAGGAGAAATTTATCTTGTCCTTCAGAACAAATGGCTTCGAATGCTAATGTGGATAACACTTTGGAGTCTTGTATAAAGACTGATGTTTTAAGTGACAAAGTCGATGACGTGGCAGATGATGGTGAGAGCCTGAAAACATCTTCAAATTCAGATATAGACAACGAAGCTGACAATACAATTGTTGTTGTTCAGAGCAATGGAAATTCAGAAAATGGGTCAAGTTTTAAAAAGTTATCTACAGATAATAAAAAATCCGATATGGAACTTGACTATGGTATGATAGACCCATTGGATATTGCTAGGCAAGTTGCTGTTGAAGTGGAAAGAGAAGTTGATTCCCCGGAACGAAGTTGTACCTCTGAGAAAACACCAGGTGCAGTCAAGAGGCCGAACACCCCGGAGTCTGAAAATGGTCTAGAAATTCAAGGTCAAAGTCAAAGTCAAAATCAACCTGTTGGTGGGTCTGATAAGGAGGTTTCACCAGAACCTGTAAAAGATGCAGAAACCCTTGTTTCTCAAATTTCTGAGGTGGCTCAGGGATCAGAACTTGATACTGGAAGACTGTTTTCAGGGTTGACCTTAACCAAGAAGTCTGTTCCGAAGAAGTTGACAATCTGGACAACCCGGTTTCCTCCTCAACCTCGGTTGTTTCTGCTTCCCACGCACCGTCAGCTGGGCGGATTCCTGCTGCCGCATGGGGTCTTGAAGTTACCTTAGGACAGAAAGGATCTGCTTCCACCAATGTGTCTCAAGCAGTTCCTGAAGATCCTGGGACCCAGAACAACTCGAACCAGCAGTTGGATTCTCATGATTTTGATCTGAATGTGGCTGAAGGCGGTGAGGATGATAAATTGGTAATATACCCGGTCATCCTTCTGGGGAGGTATCTTCTGTAGCAAACCCTAGAAAACCCGAAAGGCTGCTGTGGGATCTTAACAATACTGCAGATGACCAAAGCAGGTGGCAAAGTCCATATCACGCATCTTCTTCATCATCAGCATCGTCCTCGTCATCATCAAAACAACCTATATTAAGAAATATCGATCTAAATTTAAGCGATCAGCCACCGAACAGTGAAGATTCAGTTATTTCTATTTTTGGTGCCAGAGTTGAGGTGAAGCAAAATGATCTGAAACCTCAACCAGAACTAAAAGTTGACTTTAATCATGGGAGACATGTAGATTCTTCTATGCATCATGGTCATCATAATGGCATGTTATTCACCATGCCTGTTTATGGATCATCATCACATGGTATGCCCATGCCCATGCACACTCAAATCCCATACATGGTAGATTCAAGAGGAACCCCTTTTGCACCTCAAATTATTGGGTCACAATTGCCATCACCTTTCTTCATGAACATGGCTGCAGCTGGTGCACCACCACCACCGCCACCACCACCGCCACCACCGCTGCCACATCATAACTTTGATCTGAACACAGGCTTAATGACCAATGGCAGTTTGAGACCGTTCTTGCCTCAACATGTTAACAAACACGCTGCTTCAAGTTCTGTTCTTGGGAAACGCCATGAACCTGATTCAAGCTGGCAGTTTTTTCCGGTTAGCAAACGCCAACAACCGTCGTGGAGGTAGTTGGGTTTGTTTCGGTTTGTGGGTCAAGAAGGGACAAGATTGTCATTTTCATTTTTATGAGATTATTACTGTCAACAAGAGAAGGAAATAGGTTTTTGTCATTGTTAAAGAGACTTAAATCCTGTTATTTAACTTTTGGGTACTTGATAGAAGGGTGTTTCATCTAGCTGTAGATTCTTCTCCATTGTTTCTGATATATACCAAGTTTAAATTAGAGGTGGCAAACTGGTTAGATCCAGGGTTTTGATCACTTTGGTATTTTTGTTCTTCGTAATTTTAAACATATCTTGTGATCATATATAGTTTGGTAAATGTGATTTTATAAATTATGTTATTTCATACTAGTTTAACCTTTAAATAAAAAGATGTAGAGTTAGATTTGAGATGTTTTAGATATTCTAATTATATATTAGATAAACTTTTAATAGACATTCTCTTATAGTTTAGTGATATTAGTAGTACTTATTATATAGAAAAAATATGAGTTAAAAATTCTTATGGATACAAGCAGATCATTTAGAGTTTTATACATAAAGTCATGAAGTGTTCAAGTCGAGAATTATCAAACCCCGAAAGACATCGTAGATTTAAAGGGGTGATTTATACACACCTTTTGTTTCACTAATTAACCTCCTTTATTAATAATGTTAATTAATATGTGATAGGGATGGTATATTGCAGTGAAAATGATACATCAACTAGAAGGGCTCGACCGTGCGTTGCACGGTTTCTACCGAGTAGATACAAATACAACGGGTCTGTCAAATACAAAAAGAGTACAAAGGTTGTTAGGGTTGTAGATACAAAAACAATAACAAGTTTGTTACTGTTAAAAACAAAAAGCATGAGTTTTCAGGCATACGGATATTTAAGCGTTACAAAATAAATGAGTACATCTAGTTTTCTTTATCCAAAAGTTGTAGATACAAAAGTAGTAGCGATGGAGTGAATGTCACAATAGATCATAGGCCTACACATTGACGGATAGCAACTACAGTCCTTCGATGTTGTTGTCTTCAGTTTCTTCGAGAAACTATGAGGTTAAAGTAACATTTTGTAAACTTTTTAAAAATTAAAAAGGGTTAAAAATATAAAGCTTATCGGTACAAGGGCCGTAGAAACATAATTTAAAGGACCAATAGGATTTTAGTATTTAGTGCATATATTCCCGGGTTGCCACAGGTAAACTTAGTAAGACTGAAGATAATGTTGCGCGTAATTGAATGATAAAAAATTAACAAATCCAAAATGACATTGTCACGTTTTTAAAATCAATAGTATATATTAAAAGAAAAAATAACCATAAATATTTATTTAATCTTTTTATAAAAAAGATGAGTGTTATTCCGTAGAATTAATGTGGGTTCGCTAGGTAAAGAAATTAAATATTAATAAAAGAAATATATCATAAGTTATACATTTAATTCTATAAATATCCCTAAAAGGATAAACTAATAGTAATTGATTTACTTTTCAAGAAAAATATTTAGGTGTAGTTTGATTACACTGATTCAGTAAATCTGATTGAGTTAGAACCGATCAAATTAAAAGTTTTAACTGGGTATATATCTGATTGAAATTTGACTGTTTGATTGAGTATCTAACTAGAACCAAATTGATTCAGTATTAAAGTAACAAACCCACCGGAGTCACACCATCGGTCGGAACCACTTGATATAGTTGATGGTGAAATCTGAACACATACGATTGTCGATGGTGTTTATGTTGGTAAAAGAGATTTATTGCAAGTAAAACACGAAACAAGAAAAGGAGAACAGTAACTTTATCGAATGAATAGAAACTGTGATAATAGATTGCAGTACATTACATGGTGAACAAATGACTATAAATACTTGAACTTTAGAAGAAAAAGTGGAACTAACCCATAGACTAGGAACAGCTAACAAACTAGCTGTTGCACTTATTCAAAAGACTAAAAATACTTTATTCAAAAATAATAGAAATAGTCAAACACCACGTGCATGTATGCAACCACTAATTAGTTTGAATCATTTTTCTTCACCCTCCCTTGATTCAAACTCTGTAACTCCTATCAGCAACTGGAACATCTCGTGTTTCTCCCTAGCAGCTTGGTCAACACATCAGCAAGTTGAGCATGAGTACTACAATACTCCAACACCACTTTTCTTGTAGCACCATCTCTCTAAGAAAGTGATACTTTAGTTCAATATGCTTGGATCGACTGTGCAAGACAGGATTCTTTGATAAATTAATAGTAGATTTGTTGTCACACATAATCACAGTAGGATTATTATAAACAAATCCAAGGTCTTCAAGTATTCGCCTTAACCAAATAGCCTCACATGTTGCTCCTGCAGCTGAAATGTACTCTGCCTCGGTACTAGACATAGCAACGTTTTGTTGTTTCTTAGATTGCCAAGCAATTGCACCGCTGCCCAGTGTAAACAAATAAGCAGATATACTCTTATGATCATCAATACTCCTGGCCCAATCACTATCACTATATCCCACCCATTCAACAGCTCGACCACGTTTATACCATATTCCAAATTTTGTAGTACAAGCAACATACCTCAAAATTCTCTTAGCTGCTCCAAGGTGATTCTTTGAAGGTGTTGCATGAAGCGAGACACCAAACTAACATCATAGGCCAGGTCCGGCCTTGAATGAGTTAGATATATAAGACCTCCCACCAGACTTCTGAATATCTCCTCATCAACATATCAGCCTCATCATTTAAATGAAGTTTTTCATTGATATTCATTGGAGTGAGTTCTTTCTTGCAGTCCTTCATTCCAAAACGATCAAGAAGAGTTTTAGCATACTTTTCTTGAAATAGAAAGATACCATCTTTAGACTGCTTCACCTCCAAGCCCAAAAAATATTTAAGCTGCCCCATATCTATCATCTCAAATACTTTCATCATACCATCCTTAATTCATTCACCATATTAATACATGAAGAGGTGTAGATGATATCATCTACATACAGACAAACATAAATAACATCACCGTGCATTGCCTTTTCACATACAATGGGGCTCGTTATGACTTCGGGTATATCCATGCTCACCAAAATAACCATCTATCTTAACATACCAGGCTCTAGGCGACTGCTTGAGCCCGTATAAAGCTTTGTTCAGTTTATAAACATATGAGATCATCATGACAACAATCCTTCAGGCTGTTCTACATAGATATCCTCAGTTAGATCGCCATTTAAGAAAGCAGATTTTACATCCAGCTGGAGATAATCCATCCTAGTTGGGCTGCAACGCAAGAATAACACGGATTGTTTCAAAACGAGCACAGGTGCAAATGTCTCTTGATAATCGATGCCTGGCTGCTGAGAGTAGCCCTTAGCTACTAATCTTGCTTTATGCTTAAGTATGGTTCCATCAGGACCCACTTTTGTTTTATACAACCATTTCAGCCCAACTATGTTCTTCTCAGGAGGAGGAGTGACTAACTCCCATGTGATCGATGTCGTGTGGTCGGTCAAAAATATATATTAAAGAGTACCTAATCACCCTTAATAGTAAAGGGTAAGCAGGGTGTCGAATCCACAGGGAATCACAGGAAAGTGCTAGTAACGATTAAACTAAAAGAATTAAACATTGAAAAAGGAAATTGCTTGATTAATTGAATTGAGAATTAATTAATTTAACGAAATAAAGTTTAAGTTTTAACAATCTTGATTGAAAAGCAATCCACTTCAGATTCAGGTTTGGCAAAGTTACAATCTTTCTTAAATGAAACCTAATGAGAAACCATTAATGGTGACCTATACATGATGATTTACGTGATAATTATGGATTAAAGTTTAAAGGACCTTGTTCACACAATTACCATTTGAATCATGAAACCCTAAGTCTAATAATTACTCACACAATGATTAAAGACAACCAAAGTTAAAGAATATCAAAATTAGGTTAAATCTTAATTAAACCGTTTAACGAATCAAATCATAAATTGAATCCAAAAGAACTTAAAAGGTTCAAGATTCAATCCCAATCTAGGTTACAAACTAAGAAAAAAGAACTTGCACAAACCCGTCCCCCGAAGTGAATCACAATGGATTTAGCCTTGCATCTTCATCGATTCTTCAACAAAAACGTAATTGATCATGTAATTCGGATGAAATCGACGTTCTTGATGTTAGAAGAGCTTGAGAATGATCCCAGATTGCCAAATTTCGTCCAAGATTGCGGTGTGTCCAAGTTTTTTCGAATTAGGTTTTTTTTCCTTTTAAATCCCTTCAACATAGGCTCAATCTCAACAAAAACCCGGACCCCGGCGTCGGTGGCGCCTATGGGGGCGTCAGTGGCGCCACCTTCCTGTGCAATCTTGATTTTCATGTGTAGTTTTTCGAGACCTTTCCGTTGATAAGTTATGGGTCCTCGTAACTCAATTCCTAGCTCAAGTTATGCTCGTTTTAAAATACCGTTGCCGTACAACTTCGGTTTATCATATCTGGACTTCTCGAGTTCCAATTATTGTCCTTTTTCTTCCATTTCTTCTTCGTATTCTTCACGTTTAACCTACAAACACAAAATACTCCCAAAGTAACTCTATTTCTCATACATTTATACATAAAGCCCGGAAATAAAGTCGTTAAACGTTAAACTTTCACCACCCGATCACAATCCCCACACTTACCTTTTGCTTGTCCTCAAGCAAAGCTCAATTGTAATTTACAAAACCATCATTGATAATTTATCTCACTAGTCACCTATTAAAGATTAACTAAGGTCAAAGGTCATGCCCCGTTCACACGACTTACATCGTCTAATGGATTTATATTCTAGCAAGTCAATCATGAGTAAAATAAGACATCACCCAACTAAAATTATCATGATTTTGATTTTTAATCTCATGTACACACCCCTCACAATAATTCACTCCTCTCGGTTAATTTCTGGACTAGTAAAAGATGTACTAGTGTAATCACTCACTAACCCAATATACCACGTTGTCCACATAAGCTTGTTAGCGATAACACCTCCACCATTTGCATAGATCTTGCACACGTCTAAAGGACTTATGGGTTTTGGGTTTAGGCACGGGTAGGAAGTTTTGACTTTTAAAAATGGCTAACATACATCTAACTATAACCCAAATCATTAAACCATCCTTATCAACATGACTCAAAGAGCTAAATCACTTTAATCCTTTTTTCTTCCCTTTTTTTCAATTTTTTTTATTCCTTTTTTCTTTCTCATTTTTTTATTCCCCTTTTTTTTTCATAATATAAGCTTGACTTTGGATGCTCTTTCACTTTGAATGGCTTAACGATTGGTTATCAACTAATAACTTAGGCTTCATGTCTTGGGTTTAACAAAAGAATGGTTTAAGGCTCAACGTGACTACTAAGGGAAATGATGGATGAAACTGACAAACGTTTAACAAGTAGATGGGTTCCTAGATTGCCTTTATCATTCATGTGCAAACACCTTGCTTATGGTATTGGTATGCATCAACAACACAAGTTCTGTAACAAAATTAATATATGGCCTACCCTCAACAATTGAATATGTGTATGATGTGTATGAAGTCATAGGCTCAAAATCTCACCAAGTAGGAATTTAGGCTGCCGATGTGCACATGAGTTTATTATATATCAAATACTTGTTAACATTAACCGGGTATCCATCATATTTCCACGAATGACCCGCTAGAACACTTTTTCTGAACTTGAGGAACATGGCCATGACCTAAGATCTATATCAATCTCTAATAAACAACAAGTGAGGGTTCTAGTTTCATAAACACACTGAGCTTTACTTGAAAACTTTTGCAAAAATTCACATTTGGCAAAATGGTTTCTTTCTCCCTTTTTTTTTCAAAATAAAATTTTTTCTAATTTTTACCATTTTTACCCTAATTTGCATGACCCCCCTCATCCCCACACTTAAGGGGTGCATTGTCCCCAATGCACCATTCAGTTTGTTGGAGAAATTGTGGATTTAAGGGGAGTTTTCATCATCATATCCAAGCTCTCCCAATCATCAAAACAAGTCATCACTCGGGTTGTACCACAACACACCTACCATAGATTCACTCATTCCCACATACATAGTTATTGTTTTACACTCCCAACCACAGGTTAAACACACCAAAAGAGTGTTGACAAGAATAATAGCAAATAACATGTTTGAACATAAAACAGATAGAGTGGAGAAACACATGGACCTGATCAAGTGATCAGAGAGTGTTCTGATCTCATCCAAACGAGGTCTGGGCAGTGGTGGTCCAAAGAAGGATTCCATCAGACTTTGGTGCATGGCGTGCATATCGAAGCTGCCGGCTTCCCCCGTCATGTGTGAGCTTCCATCCGGGGTTGTCTCCGTTGGTATCCAATGTGAGGGTTGAGCTTGTGGGTACCTCTCATATTGTTGTCCGGCCTGTGTTCAGGTAGAGCACTCCAATCCACCGGCTGTGGCCGAGCTTGATATGACAGCCCTGCATGATAGTCATTGTACTGGCGAACCTGTTCCTGATACAGAAAATAATCGTTAATAGCCTGTTCGCGTGCATACGCGGAGTCACGCGCATACATCCTCATGTCATCACGTAGCTCTTTGTCACGCTGTTCTTGAGCTGCCCATGCGTCCCTTGACTGTTGCTCATACTCTTCTGTCCTCCTATCATAGCTCTCTCTCCACCTTCTTTGTTGCTCTCTTTCACGTGACTGTTCATCATACATGTGCCTCTGATCTAAGGTCCATCCTGAAAAGCCAAAAGGTCTGGCTCTGATAACTGCTTCCTGGATTTCTTCTTCCTCGGTTGGCTCCCTTGTAGCAACATCCATATCCTCAATTGCTCTCACACCACCTTGACCCCTAGCAACATCATCCGTATCCGCATATTGGGGAACATCATCTCACGGTACCATCAACACTCGCCCACTATCCTTATCTCGTAGTTGATAATGAGTGGCCGTCTTCTTGTATTCCATGATTGTCCTCCCAATCGATTAACTTTGAATTTTAAAACCGTGATTGGGATGGCCAAAGCCTCGTTGGATACAACCTTTTGTTTGCGCAACAACATGGTAATCAAGCGACAATGTGGAATCATCAACCGGGCCCTGCTTTCTCGGCTTTCCCAAATGTTCATCATCACCATTTTTGGTAAGACAACATGTGTCTACCGGTGAGGAGGGCATGAGCACTCTCAGCTCATAATGTCGCACTCTCCCCCTGTCAGAGATTCTAGGGATCACGTTCTTGCTCAAGATCACCGTCAGTAGCTTTGGTAGGATCTTCATGTTACTTCTGTTCAGATTGTCAGAAGTTAAGGCAGTGATAGGAACAACAAAGATATCATTCAAGACCTCCCGCAGGTAGTCCCCAGTTGGGATTTCCAGAATTGAGCTTTCGTGTAGAAATTCATAGGGCTCGGGTGCAGTATCAAACTTTGCCACTTGAGAGATTGTCTGAAAAGACATAACCATGGTTTTCCCACTGACCTTGCCAGTTAGTGTAGTGGTGTGTGGTGGGTTTGATCCATCCTTTCTTACCAAGTAGACATCCATTCCATGATTTGATTTACATACACATGTGGCTTATCCATCTTGACAAATGTCAACACCTCTCTCCATCCCAACCTTTCAAAACACTCAACCACTCCAAACAGTCGAAACTTCGGGAGTTCCATTGGTCTTTCACAAACCATGAGTGTTGTGAGGTCGTTCTTGTCTTTGAATTTGTCCATGTATAGTTGTGGTTGCATCTCTCGTGGGAACTTGGACAATGGCTTCTTGTACTCCGTCCAAATAGGATTCCCTCGGAATCATAGTCGATGTCATCGCCACTGGAATTGGTCCCCATTGAGTCATCCCTTTCGCTTTCGGAGCTTGTTTCAGTTATATTGCTTCGCCTTGTACGTTTTCCTGAAGGCTCCGATGATGAGGCAGAAGCTTTGCCTTTTCCTCGAGAAGTTGATTCCTTGGTTCGTGGCATGATTCCTGCGATGAACAGATATTAATTTAGCTCCCTCATGAGTAAACAAACAATCATATGAATTATGAGTTCTATCACACCTAATTAATAAGGATTTTCAAGACTATATTACTCATATAATCCCCAAATCAATTCTATGTCGTAACAGAATATCACTAACCCATAATCTCAACATTAAGTAACATTTTCACGAGTGTCTCTCAACGTGGATATCCACCATAAAGTTCATAATTGCACACTTGAAATGCACATAACATAAGTAAAGTTGTTGGCCTTCCACTAAATTCTATACAAATGATAAGGGCTTTTAAGTTTTTGATATCATAAACATCAAATCATTATATGAAACAATTCATTGTCATCATTTTACCAACACTTTACTCTATTATCATCATATCTCAACCTATTTCCCAACTCATGTAGAATTTAGCAACGTATCACAAATCACACAACTTAACATGCTCGTCATTTGTATACTACTTCATTAAGCAATTGATATAAAATTCAAGATTTTACTCAAGGAAATAAACATACCATGGTCATCTAGGAGCACACATGTAATGAAGCAATAAAAGACATACCTTGGCACAATGTGATGTGTTTAGAGGAACAAAAAGACGAATGGAGTGATTTTGTGTAAAAACCCCCAAAATACGAATTTTAAACTCCCGTTTTCTCGCAAACGAGTGAGAATCTTGCAAAACTAATCGTGAAACGTGATCCCCTCGAAAAACTAAGCAAGATGCACCTATGATTTGCTTGATTTGGTGAAGGATTGGAAAAATTAGAAACTAGGGCTTGGTGTGTTCTTGAGAAGTTAAGGAAAAAAGTGGAGAGAAGATGATGAAAAATGAAGTTATGATCCATGGACCTTCAAATCTCAGCAAAATTGTGTTTGTGGTTGTTGTTTACCGGGTAACCCACCCAAAAATGGGCCGACCCGTGCCTTTCTGGGCCGCGGCGTCGGTGGCGGTATGGATGGCGTCAGTGGCGGTGGGCCGGCGCCAAGCCACGTCGGTCACACCGCCTGGCAGTAGGTTTGTGGCCGACCGACGGTGCCGGCGTGGGCGGCGGTGGGCCCGGCGTCAGTGGCGGTGATTTTAGCGAATTTTTTTTTTGTACATACCTGGTTATCCATGAGGTTCCCCACACTTGGGTGTTGTCAAGTTCGTGCATGAAAAAAAACAAAATAATATGATAACGAATAAACGAAAAAAAATAACAACTAAACTCACCTTCGTAGGAATCACGGTTGCATTTAGCGGATGCAACAAGCCTTTTAAACCACTCGATATGCCCGAGTGGACGAGTGAAGTCTCGGGAGGGTTTCTAGTGAACACACCCACAAGGTTCACCGAGTTTTCTCTCGGAAAGCGCTAAGTTTTAGGTCTTCAGCCAGACCGTTACCTGATCCTTACGGATTTGTTGTGTAGGTTGGTGCACTTACCAAGAAGCTCACCAATTCTTCATTGGTTTCGCTCATATCCTTGATTTCCAGATAATGTTTCAATCGATGTCCATTCACCAATTTTCGTACACCGTCTTTAGGGTCTTCAATCTCGACCTCGCCAAACTTACCAACTCGAATTACAACATACGGTCCCATCCATTTGCTTTTCAACTTACCGGGAAACAATTTCAATTGCGAGTTATACAACCACACCTTCTGGCCGACTTCAAAAGTCTTCTTCCGTAACTTAGCGTTGTGCACTTCTTTCATCCTTGCCTTGTATGCGGTTGTCGTCTCGTATGCCTCGTTCCTTAATTCTTCCAGTTCGTTCAAACTCAACTTCCGTGCAGTGCCTGCAACATTGTAATCAAGATTAACATTTTTAATTGCCCATAAAGCACGATAAGCGAGTTCGACAGGTAAGTGACATCCTTTCCCGTAGACCAACCGATATGGGGTTGTACCAATAGGTGTTTTGAAAGCGGTACGATAGGCCCATAAAGCGTCGTTTAACTTGGTGGACCAATCTTTACGGTCCGATCGTATCGTTTTCTGTAAGATTTCCTTAATTTGCCTATTGGAGACCTCCACTTGACCACTCGTTTGAGGGTGATAAGGTGTTGCTATTCGGTGATCTACGCCATAACGTTTCAACAACTTTCCAAAGTGAAAATTCTTAAAATGTGATCCTCCGTCACTTATGATCACACGGGGAAGACCAAATCGTGAGAAAATATTACTTTGAACAAATTTACACACAACGTGATGGTCATTTGTTTTAGTGGCAATGGCCTCCACCCATTTTGACACGTAATCCACAGCCACTAAAATATATAGATTGCCATACGAATTTGGGAATGGGCCCATGAAATCAATTCCCCAAACATCAAAGATATCAACCACGAGAATTGGTTGCATGGGCATTTCATTACGTTTTGATATACTTCCCAGTTGTTGACATTTCAAACAATTTTTAGCAAAATTATACGAATCACGAAAGATTGTTGGCCAAAAGAGTCCACAAGATAGGATCTTGTGACCCGTTTTCTGTCCGCTAAAATGACCCCCACATGCAGATGAGTGTGCATGTTCTAACACGTCTTGAATTTCGGATTCAGGAATGCATTTTCGGATGATTTGATCCGCTCCGACCTTGAATAGATCTGGTTCGTCCCAAATGTAATATTTGACCTGCGACATGAACTGTTGTCTCTTCCGCTTGTTCCAATGGTCGGGAGTGGTACCAGCAGCCAAATAGTTTGCAAAGTTAGCATACCATGGTTCGGAAGATATGGATAATAATTGCTCATCTGGAAATGTCTCATTAATCTCATGATGTGAATCAGTGGTTTGATGCACCACTTTGACAAATGATCTGCGACTACATTTTCGCTTCCCTTCTTATCACGTATCTCCAAGTCAAATTCTTGTAGTAACGAGATCCAATGTATAAGTCGAGGTTTAGCATCCTTTTTCTCCATTAGATATCTGACTGCACTGTGATCAGAATAAACAATTACTTTACTTCCCCATATATGAACGAAATTTATCTAAGGCATATACTACTGCAAGAATTCTTTTTCAGTTGTTGTATAATTTAACTGAGCATCGGCTAATGTTTTAATTGCATAGTATATTGCAACGGGTTTCTTATCCACCCGTTGACCCAAAACAGCCCCAATTGCAAAGTCGCTTGCATCACACATAATTTCAAACGGAAGTGACCAATTAGGTGATTGCAAGATTGGGGCCTCCACTAATTTCTCTTTTAACGTGTTAAAAGCATGCAAACATTCTTTATCGAACACAAAGGGTACGTCTTTCAAAAGTAAGTTACATAAGGGTTTAGTTATGACACTGAAGCTCTTAATGAACCGTCTGTAAAACCCTGCGTGTCCTAAGAATGATCGCACACCTTTAACATTAACCGGAGGAGGTAGAGTGGAAATTACCGTGATTTTGGCCCGATCTACCTCAATTCCCCGATTAGATATGACATGCCCTAGAACTGTTCCCTCTTGAACCATAAAGTGACTTTTCTCCCAACTTAAGACTAAGTTTGTTTCAACACATCGTTTCAACACTTTGGTCAATTCATGTAGACATTTATCAAAAGTAGAACCAAAAATTGAAAAATCATCCATGAAAATTTCTAGAGACTCCCCGACCATATCTGAAAAGATACTCATCATACACCTTTGAAAGGTGGCCGGGGCATTACACAGCCAAATGGCATTCGCCTAAAAGCGAATGTGCCATAAGGGCAAGTGAATGTCGTCTTTTGTTGGTCCTCAGGATGAATAGCAATTTGATTATATCCCGAATAGCCATCTAGAAAACAATAAAACTTCTGACCTGCCAATTTCTCAATGATCTGATCAATGAATGGAAGTGGAAAATGATCCTTAGATGTGGCAGCATTTAGTTTCCTACAACCAATACAAACACGCCACCCGGTTACCGGCCGAGTGGCGATTTGCTCACCTGTATCGCTTTTGACCACTTGAATACCTGCTTTCTTCGGTACCGTTTGAGTTGGACTTACCCATGTGCTGTCAGAGATTGGGTAAATTATGCCGGCATCCAACCACTTAAGTACCTCTTTCTTGACCACTTCCCGCATGTTTGGATTCAACCTTCTTTGAGTATCACGTGACGGTTTAACTTCGGCATCAGTTATGATCTTATGCATCACGATCGACGGGCTTATTCCTTTCAAATCAGCAAGTGTCCATCCTATCGCAGCTTTGTATGTTTGAAGAACCTGTAACAATGAGGCTTCTTGATCTTCTTCTAAGTCGGCTGCGATGATTACGGGCAAGGTGTTGTCTTCTCCCAAAAATGCATATTTGAGGTGCTTAGGAAGATCTTTCAATTCCAACTCCGGTGGGCTTTCCAATGAAGGCTTTATCTTTTTGTCTATATGCTCAGGCAAGTTCTCAACTTGATGTGTCCATGGGGGCCTACCAGCATCAACAACCATGACATCTAACTTTTGTGCCTTAATTGCTAGATCTGTCATATGATTCCAACCTACATCATCACAAACAAAACAAGTCTCTTTGGTGGCATCCTCACTTTCGTGAGGATTACACTCCTCAATGATGTCCGCCATAAAGCATTCATCATTGAGTAGAGAGTTTGGTGTATTAGCAAACACGTTTAAACGCAATTTCCTATTACCAAATGTCATATCCACCGGCCCGGTTCTACAGTTTATCAAGGCATTCGCGGTGGCCAAGAATGGTCTACCAAGTATGACGTTAGGTTGCTTTGTTTTATCATTTGACACATAGTCTAAAACTAAGAAATCAACCGGTAGTAGAATCTTCAACCATGACAATCACATCAGACACGATTCCTCTAGGAACTTAGGTGTCAAATCGGCTAATACTACGGTAGTATCGCCTTACGAAGTGGACCAAAATCGTACTGATCATATAAGCTTCCCGGAAGAATACTTACACTCGCTCCAAGATCCAGTAACGCCCCTGCCATTTTAAAGTCACCAACTTGAATTGGTATCAAAGGCGTTCCGGGATCCCGAAGTTTCAGAGGCAACAAACCCATTAACACAGCACTCACTTTTTCTGTTAAATCAAGCATTTTTGGAAATTTATTGTTTCGTTTTTGAGTACAGATATCCTTAAGATATTTAGCATACGTCGGTACCTGTTTAATTGCATCGAGTAAAGGAATATTTACTTTAACTTGCTTGAAAATTTCCCAAATTTCTTCTTGTTGAGGACCCCGTTTGTTTACATTTTTTGACGTTTCAGGATTTTCTAAAGCCTTTGGATAAGGTATGGTATTAACCTCCATACCCTTACCATTGACCTTAGGTGACTCATTTTTAAGCTCAGATTTTGGTGTATCTTGAAAAGTTACTTTTTTCTTTTGTTTAACACTATGGGTGTCCGGTTCACACTCATCATCACTTCTCCCATCCTCACCAAGGTCCTCCACCACTCCGTCTTCGAATGGTGGTGTGGAAACCACTTTATTATCATAAACTTTACCAGAGCGAAGAATACTTACCTGATTGATGTTTGCACTCTTTGTATTTCTTGCACCCGGTGTTTGATGCTGAGAATTGACAGTGGTGTCACTAGGCAACGTTCCTGGATTTCTTCTCAATTGTGCCATTTCTTCCGCTAGTTGTCCAACTTGTTTTGCTAATGCCTCCACGGTTTTATCTCGTACCTCATTTTCTTTCTTAATCTCTCGGAGAAAGTCCATGACCTCGGATGAGTTGCTTGAGCTTCCTTGATCGCCATTAGGTTGATAATTTCGTTGGTAACCCTTGTTGTATCCTCCTTGGTTGTAATTCTGGTTGTTATACATCGTTTGTCGGTTCTGATACGATTGACCTCCTTGATTTGGTACCTGAAAATGAGGATTATATTGATTAGATGTGTTACCATACTTAAAATTGGGGTGATTACGCAAACCTGGATGATATGTATTAGAATTCATATCATATTGCTTTCGATCACCATATACTTGATTTACTTCTTCCTCAGGTCTACCCACTTTCATTGGACAATCCATGATAGCATGGGCAAGATCACCACATCCTTCACACACGGGAAAGATTGGTGCGCCTTGAGGTGTCATATTTCCCCCATTGAGGTTCAAACTCACCAACTGACGTTCCAACATTTGATTTTCTCTCTCCAATTGTTCTAATCTTTCATTGGCATTAGTAGTGGTTGCAGATCTAACAATGGCGTGTTTCTTCTTCCTATTAGATTGAGCTTGCCTTTTTGAGTTCACCGCCATTTTCTCTAAGAATTCCCAATCCACCTCCACATGATTGGACAGGAATGTTCCACCCGTAGTAGAGTTCACATCCCGGATGTTATCAGTGGATAATCCATCATAAAATGCATTGATCAACTCCCATTGCGGAATACCATGATGAGGGCAATTCCTTAGCAATTGTTTAAACCGCTTCCAAGCTTCATAGAAAAGTTCACCTGGTTGTTGTTGAAAGTTCCGAATGTTAGCCCTTGCATCACTTGTTCGTTGAGGTGTGTAATACTCTTCTAGGAATTGTTGTTGCATATCCTCCCATGTAAAAATGCTTGCAGATGGCAATGATAGAAACCATTGTTTCGCAGCGTCCTTCAAGGTGAATTGAAATAACACGAGCTTAACTTGATCCGGTGTAAACCCTTGTCCTCCAATTGTGCCACACACCGCTTCAAATTCAAAATGTGGAGGTACGGTTCCTCGGTTCCTTTACCATAGAAAGATGGCAACATATTCAATCCTTGTGGCCTCACTTCGAAAGATCGACCATCTACAATAGGGCTTACTATTGGAGATGAGTTGACTGCAATTTGAGGTCTAAAATGGCTCTCAACGCCACGAATCGAAGCACGATGATGGACTTGCGGGAGACCATCATGATGTTGAGGAAAACCCGGTTGAGGATGTTGATTCATTGGTTGCCTCATGGCTCTTGGTGGACCTTGATTAGCCATTTGGAAGACTGGATTAAAATGATGATTGTAGCCTCCTAGATGCTGATAACCATAGTTGAAACCAAATCCATCCTCATCTCCCACTCCATATCCAGAATTTGAATTCCCACGCTCCATTCCATCATCCCAATTTGATACCCGATCCCTTATATCTTCATCACCATTAACACCATCATTCCGGCTCGAGTTGGATTGATTAAACTGAACTGAGGGATTTCGTGGAGCCTCATAGTTAACATTTCTAACCGGTTCTTGTTGAATAGGTGGATTAGGTTGTGGGTATACACGAGTAGTGTCACCCGTTTGGAATTGTGGTGGTGGAGGTATAGGGTTTCCTTGAACTGGGTTAAATGGTGGAATTTGTTGCTGAGGTGGTGGAGCATTATGTGGTGGGAACAATGGAGGTGGAATATCACCTAGAGGTTGCTCCCTTTGTGGAGGAGGTTGAGTAGACGGACCACTTTGATTTCCCGAGTTATTCATGCTGTTGAATGGATTACTTTCTGTGTTTTGGAAAGCCTTCGTAAGATTTCACTAGCCTTAGCTGTTGAGGTTCCTTCTTCAGACCACACACTTCGTGGAATAGGAGCTGATGAGGGATTTGCCTTGTGAAAAACTCGGTTGTCTCTTGCTGTTTTCTCAATCTCAGGATCAAAGAGCAATGGGGAAGTCCTTCCGGAATGCCTCGTATGCATAAGAATCTCAACTATCTGCACTCAATAAACAATACCCGTGTAATTCTGAACGACAAAAATAACAAATAACTAAAAACAAGAAAAGAAAAAAAATATATATATTTTTTTAAGAAACAAATAACTATTACTAACACTAAGCGCAACGATTCCCCGGCAACGGCGCCATTTTGATGGATGTCGTGTGGTCGGTCAAAAATATATATTAAAGAGTACCTAATCACCCTTAATAGTAAAGGGTAAGCAGGGTGTCGAATCCACAGGGAATCACAGGAAAGTGCTAGTAACGATTAAACTAAAAGAATTAAACATTGAAAAAGGAAATTGCTTGATTAATTGAATTGAGAATTAATTAATTTAACGAAATAAAGTTTAAGTTTTAAGAATCTTGATTGAAAAGCAATCCATTTCAGGATTCAGGTTTGGCAAAGTTACAATTTTTCTTAAATAAAACCTAATGAGAACCATTAATGGTGACCTATACATGATATGATTTACGTGATAATTATGGATTAAAGTTTAAAGGACCTTATTCACACAATTACCAATTTGAATCATGAAACCCTAAGTCTAATAATTACTCACACAATGATTAAAGACAACCAAAGTTAAAGAATATCAAAATTAGGTTAAATCATAATTAAACGGTTTAACGAATCAAATCATAAATTGAATCCAAAAGAACTTAAAAGGTTCAAGATTCAATCCCAATCTAGGTTACAAACTAAGAAAAACTAGAACTTGCACAAACCCTTCCCCCGAAGTGAATCACAATGGATTTAGCCTTGCATCTTAATTGATTCTTCAACAAAAACGTAATTGATCATGTAATTCGGATGAAATCGACGTTCTTGATGTTAGAAGAGCTTGAGAATGATCCCAGATTGCCAAATTTCATCCAAGATTGCTGTGTGTCCAAGTTTTTTCGAATTAGGTTTTTTTTCCTTTTAAATCCCTTCAACATAGGCTCAATCTCAACAAAAACCGGACCCCGACGTCGGTGGCGCCTATGGGGGCGTCAGTGGCGCCACCTTCCTGTGCAATCTTGATTTTCATGTGTAGTTTTTCGAGACCTTTCCGTTGATAAGTTATGGGTCCCGTAACTCAATTCCTAGCTCAAGTTATGCTCGTTTTAAAATACCGTTGCCGTACAACTTCGGTTTATCATATCTGGACTTCTCGAGTTCCAATTATTGTCCATTTTCTTCCATTTCTTCGTATTCTTCACGTTTAACCTACAAACACAAAATACTCCCAAAGTAACTCTATTTCTCATACATTTATACATAAAGCCCGGAAATAAAGTCGTTAAACGTTAAACTTTCACCACCCGATCACCATGTGTTGTTCTTCTCAAGCATGTAGTTCTGTGAGCATGGCCTCCTGCCATTCTTTATGTTGAGCAGCTTGTTTGTAACAGGTGGGATCAGTAATGGTAAGGGCAAATTGGCATGTAGTAACATCATCTTCTTCAGACAGCCCCTTACCAGAATAGTAGTCTTGAAGCCATGTAGGAGGTTTGGTGAGTCTTTTGAACTCTCGGCTTGTTGGAAGTGTGAATGGTGGGTTTGTGTTTTCAGTAGGTTGAGGGTATTAAATGGAAGGTTTGGATTTGGTGGTGATGAGTTATAGGAGAACTTGCAGATGATGGTTCGTAGGGGTAGGACTAGGTTAGTGTTTGATGGTGACACAAGGGAGGTAGGTAAAGTATAGGTAATTGTGTTTTCAGTAGTAAAGTAGAGGTACTTGTTTCATTATTAGCTGATGGGTTTGTAGATGAGTCACATGGGAAAGGGTCAATATAGGAAGAGGTAGTACTTGTCTGTGTGAGTTGTCTTTTCTCCATTCCCATTTGTTTTCTCAAGAAAGTGAACATCTCTGCTCACACTAAACTTTCTTGTTTCAGGGTTAAAAAGTCAGTACCCTTTGCTTTGAGATAAAAATCCAATAAAGATATTCTTCTCAGACTTGGGGTCTAACTTTTTTCGAAGATGAGAGGGAATTAAGGCATAGGCTACACAGCCAAATATTTTAAAATGATGAACCATAGGTTTTTTACCTGTCCAAGCTTCCATAGGTGTTTGTAAAAGCAATGCCTTGGTGGGTGAACGGTTGATAATGTATACAGCAGTTGCCACGGCTTCAGCCCACGGGTAGCTGGGTAACTCTTTCTCATGTAACATACTTCGCACAAGATTCATGATGGTTCGATTTTTTCTTTCAATCACTCCATTATGTTGGGGTGTGTATGGTGGAGTGAGTTCGCGTTTAATACCTAATTGAGCACAATAAGTATCAAATTCTTTTGAACAAAATTCACCCCCACGGTCAGAGCGCAGAGCTTTAATGGACCTGCCACTTTCTTTTTCAATACAAGCTTTAAACACTTTGAATTTAGAAAAAGCTTCATGTTTGTTAGACAAGAAATATACCCAGCACATACGAGTTAAGTCGTCTATGAATAGAAGGTAGCACTTGCTTTTACCTAGACTGGGTACATGCATGGGTCCGCAAAGATCCACGTGCACTAGTTCCAACTTCGTCATAGCACGATATGAGTTGATTGGAAGAGTTTCTTGCATGTTTTCCTTTGATGCATGCTTCACATATCACTGGACTTTGAAGTTTGGGTAGCCTAATTACCATATTCTTATCATGCAAAAGCTTTAGACCTTCTAAATGAAGATGGCCATATCGACAGTGCCATTGCAGAGCATCTTTCTCATCCGGTCGTGAATCTTGAGAAGTGATAAGACTATGAGCATCGAAGACAAACATGTTGTTTTTAGCAACCGTAACCTCGAGCAGCTGTCTTCTAGTGGCTTTGTTGGTGATCATGCACTTGTCATCATCAAATTTGATTGAGTGACCTTTTCTCATAAGTTGGCCCACGCTCAATAGGTTGTATTCAAGTTTTGGTGCATAGTAACATGCTCCAAAAACTTAAATGAGTTGTTGCCCGTCATAATCTTTACTGTGCCCTTGCCTTTCACCGCGATCTTTTTCTTGTCACCCAATCGAACATCGAGTTTGAATGTTTCATCAAGTGTTACAAAGCTAGCTTTATCACCTGTCATGTGGTTAGAACAACCTGAATCTAAAAACCACAAATGAGAAGTAGAAGTACCACTGTTGTAGGAGTTGGTCATTAGTAGGTAATCATCAACATCATGCTCCTGCACTATAGTGGTAACCATCAAGAGATGTTGGTCATCAGGTTCAGCCTCTTCATTGCCTTCTTCATCTTCTGCCACATTGACTTGATTTTCATCGTTGTACCAGCAGTCTCGTTTGATATGCCTGAATTTCTTGCAGCAGTGGCATTGAGGGACCTTACTACGATCAAATCCCCCTCTGCCACGACCGAATCCTCTCCCCCTTGTTGATGATCTGTCACGACCCCGTCCTCGAATACCTCTTGGTTCTTGAAACACCTGTAACGCTTGTTCATCTTGCTTTTCTGTTGTTTTGATAACTTTTTCTAGGGAGGATCTGCTATTCATTATTTCTTCTTGGGATTGCAACAATCCCATGAGTTTCACAGGTGTAATATCAGACGAGTCATATACCACCTTAATTGATGGAATGACATAGTCGAACTTAGGAGCCAGGCTCCTAAGGACTTTTTCAACCACCTTCTGATCGGACAGCTCTTCACCATATGATCTTTGTTGTCCAACGTTATTCATGACACGTGAGAAATAATCTCCCACGGTTTCATCATCATTCATGTTCAAATTTTCGAATGTTCTGCGTAGTCCTTGAAGTTTAACAGACTGGACTTGAGAGTCCCCTTGAAATTCGACTCATAGGGTATCCCAAGCTCCCTTCGCAGACTCAACATAAGCAATTCGAGAGAAAAGTGAGTCATGAATACCTTGTTGGATGATAGTTAGTGCCTGAGTATTACTCAGACCATCCCCGGTAGCTGTTATGCCAAGAAACACAACATCCCAGAGTTCGCTTGATCTGAGAATGGTCTTCATCCGTAAACTCCAGTGTTCATATCCTTCACCTTTGAACACTGGTATGAGCGTGGTGTTTGAAACAGCGGGTGTAGTAGTATCAGCCATGGAAGAGGATTAGAGCAAGGTTTGAGTTTTAGTCAACCAAGCTCTGATACCAAATTTGTTGGTAAAAGAGATTTAATGCAAGTAAAACACGAAACAAGAAAAGGAGAACAGTAACTTTATCGAATGAATAGAAACTGTGATAATAGATTGCAGTACATTACATGGTGAACAAAGGACTATAAATACTTGAACTTTAGAAGAAAAAATGGAACTAACCCATAGACTAGGACAACTAACAAACTAGTTGTTACACTTATTCAAAAGACTAAAAATACTTTATTAAAAAATAATAGAAATAGTCAAACACCACGTGCATGTATGCAACCACTAATTAGTTTGAATCATTTTTCTTCAGTTTACGTATGAAGAAACATCTTGATTCGTCGACTATCGGCTAGAGACGAAGCATGCCCTCGCCGATTTGAACATGCGAGCCATTGTCATCGTAGGTTTTTGAAGGTGGTTCTCGACTGGTTTTTGGTTGGAAAGAAATGGAGAAATGATAGGATATTTGGTGCAGGTTGATGATAAAATATGGATTTCAAAGATATCTAAGAGTCAGTTTTCATTTTTTTAAACCAAGAAAATAAAAGTTATATAT
The DNA here is from genome assembly GCA_025506515.1 of Flaveria trinervia. Lineage (NCBI taxonomy): Eukaryota > Viridiplantae > Streptophyta > Magnoliopsida > Asterales > Asteraceae > Flaveria > Flaveria trinervia. The sequence continues at coordinate 65,615,180 of CM046456.1, read as the reverse complement.
ACTTATTTCATTTTCCAATAATATAACTTTTTAGATCATTACATGTTACTAAAATATCATATATAATAGTAACAATTGCTATGTTAAAAACTTCTACGTGCAGAGTAAAAACTATAACGCATAACTTTTTTAGTAGAAATGAAGTGGGTTACGAATAAATCGGGTTAAACATAAAATATTTACATGTTTATTTTTATGTACGTTATGAGTTGACGTATGTTTTGATATAAATTTTGTTTGATAAATACGTTAAGTCAGATACAATGTGTTTTTGTTCGATGGTAAAAAAACCGATTGGCTTTAGTTTCAATATAAATTTAGTTTAAAAAATATTCATTACGATTATAATTAATATTTATCACGTCGTATAAGCAGTCATACTTTCTTTGTACGTTTTGAGTTGATATATATCTCGACATAAATTTTATTTGGAAAATAATTGGGTCAATTCGGCGATGTACGTGTGACGGTGCTGTTTCCGGTGGCGTAACCACCGTGTGTGGTAGTGTTGCTATTGTGATACTCTTCGATTTGAGGATTCTGCTTCTTTTGTTAGAGTTTGGGTCACCATCGGATGGGTATCGTGGTGTGCATTGACTTTGAGATTTGTGAATTCTTTGGGTTTTTGCTGGTAGCAGTGTTAGGGGTTTTCTATTAGGTGTTTCAACCTCATGTTTTTATTAAATTTGAAGTGAGGATTTGTTAAAAGGAATTTACATTGTATCCTGCAAGTAGTGTTTCTTGCTGTTATTTATTTGCTTGCAGTTGTTTCAAATTATTTTCAAGTGTTAAGGTATGTTTAATTGTTGTTACAGCCTACTAACCGTGGTAGAGTGTTTGAAGATTTAAATGATTTAAGTTTTGCTTCATCTTATTTGTGGGTGATGACGATGAGAAAAACGTAATTGTCATTGTAATGGTGTGATAAACATGTGGTTTGCAGCCACAATGAATTACTACTTTTGAATCATGTAGTTATATGAAAACTTATGTGTAAATACCTGTTACACCCCCGCTTATAGCGGAAACACGAGGATGTAACGGACGGGATCGTCATAACACATTGTTAAATTAATAGAGATGCATTAAATGATGAAGATCAACGTGTCATGACGTCACTGAACACAAATGGAGACTTGTGTCATGGTTAGTCAGTTCCACGACAAACATAGCCATACAAAACAAATAAGTATAAGTCTCACAACCCGGGAACAAATAATCAAATGTGAATAACAAGTAAATGTCAAATGCAACTGTCGAAGACATCCAAAGTTTAAATGATGTAAGTCTATGGTCATCGCTAAGACAGCATCCCTAGCAATCCTCAATGATTATTACCTGAAAAGATATGCTCAAAATGGTCAACATAATGTTGGTGAGTTCGCAGGTTTAAATGATAACAAAACTTGATGCTGCATAATAGTGTAGTAGGACATGAGTGCATACAGTTATAAGCAAGTAATATCACATGAGCATCACAACTAAACCTACGACGTACACAAAGACTTTGTCGGAACATATTCACCCTAGGGCCCGTTCCTGGCCACTGTCAGTCCTAACTAGTATACTAATAACAAGGGTGAGGGTGTCAACCCAATAGTACTATCAATATCTTTCCGTCGGCTCTAACACCGGAGTTAAATAGTTGTGAATACAGAACCACAAAGACAACTTATGCATGCACTGGATAAATACTTACAAACAGTAAACACAATAGTCCCAAAAGAATTGAATAAGTTCACAACATAAAATTGATTGAGCATACTTTTCCCCCTAGTTTATAAATGTTTAAAATGAAAACGGGGCCACGAAATTCACCTTGAAATGAGATGAAAATAAATGAATAAGAGACTTCAACGAGTGAGAGCAACAAACGATCAAACGCCTATAATAGTTGTAACTAAGTTGTTAGTCATGCTCAACGAGAATATATAAGTCCAGTCGGTTTTGGTTTGGTTCGGGTCGATTCGGGTTCAAGGTACAACTCACATACATAATATATAATTCACACCACACAACATACTAAATTAGCAAAATAATAATAATAATAATGATAATAACAGTAATAGTAATACTAATACTACTACTACTACTACTACTACTAATAATAATAATAATAATAATAATAATAATATAATAATAATAATATAATAATATAATAATAATAATAATAATCATAATAACACACACGATACACACATTACTACATACAATATATGTAGATATATATTAGCACCCACACACTAAATGCAAATATATACCCACGCATACCTTCGGGTCCTTCGACCCGCACATATAAACAAACGTACAAAAGCATACGCCCACAAGTTCATTCATACAATATATATATGTATACATGGCTGCACACACATACATATATAATAGTATTATTAATAATAATATTAACAATATTTACAAAATAAAAATAAAGATAAAATAAATTTTTATATTGTTAGAGTCATTAAATATTACGGTTGGCACGAAAAGGAGATACGACGAGATCCGGTTTGAAAACAAATTAATTACGCAAAATAATAAATGAGCGAAAAAGAATTAACGGATTTCGAGTCAATTGACGGACCTGTTGGTGACGGATGTCACAATACCGCCACAACGCGCGGGGAAGAAAACTAGTTTTACTAAAGTATTAACTGAAAATATATTTAATCCTCAATTCACATTTTATCGGATTGAAATTTTTATTTAATCAATTGAAGTAGTTAAAAATCTAAAAAGATAGGAAGCTGTTGATTATATTATTCATTTTCAAATAAGTAATACAAAGGGACCCTCACCCACCCCCTTCATCTCCATCTTCATTCGCCTTCGTCTGTAACCACCATCACTCACTTCACCAAGCTCCACTCTCTTCGGTCACAATATGTCGATGGTGGTTTCGATGATGGTGGCTGCGAATCGTCACCTATTGTTCACATCCTTTGCCCCCTAATGTTGATGTTGATGTTGATGTTTGCGCCAACGCTGTTTTATCTACAAAGCCTGCAATATGATGGTTGAGAAAGTAAATATATAAAAAAAAGTCGTTTGTAAAGTTGCTTTTGAAGGATTAGGAATACTTTATGCATAAGATATTTTTATTGGTCATGTATTATCTATAATCTATAACATATAATAAAATACTAACTATTGTTCGCATAACGTCTAACTAGATTGTACACCAAGTTGTCATGTAAAATTTTGCACTATGTCTTCATCATTTGACTTTGAAAATCTTAATTTTAACCTTAAAAATCATTTTCATATATTTCATAACTTTTGAAAATTTTGATTTTTTAATTATAAACTACATATTCTTTCAAACCATAACTACATATAAACTACATATTGTTCATTTCCATATATTAATTAATTTTACTAATTTTAAATAAAGACATACAAGTAATAAATAAAAATTCTAATATTGTTTACACAAAAGTATTTGGATCTCTATAAACATTTTCTACTTTTAGTTAGTCTTTGTTTTAATATTGTATCTTTTTTCAGATTTTATATTTTTATTAGATTTATTTATTAATGCAATATGAGCTCTCTTTTTCTTTCAAAATTGTTTTACATTTAATTTTTCATATACTTAAACTATTAAGATGACTTTAACATTTTAATTTATTTGTTCCATATCTCATATCATGCTACAATTAAAATTCGCAAGTGTCATTTTATTCTTTTTTCAACCGTATAACACACATGTAACTTTTATTTTGAACGACCAATGAATAATTTTTAAGTCTGGTCACCCGGGTAAATGCATTGGCGAAAGGAAAAACAACGCTAGTGACCCGACTCGCATATCATTCTAAAGGAAATCCACCGCTCAAAAACTTACTGTGATAAAACTTTTGGACCACTTGAAATATATTGTAAAAATTAAAACTTCAACCTATAATCTACATTTTAAAAAATCATAAAATATTCCCTTCTAAAACAATTAATTTAGAACTATTAGTTCGACACACGAGTAACTAATCTATTCATTCTAATATAACATTAACATATTGAATTCCATACACATTATTGTTTAATCATCTGTAATTTATCTCTTATCTCTTATATTAAAATATAAAAAAAACACAACCTAGACACCATCGATACCATAAGTGAATCAAACGGACGGCCAGATCACACCGATGGCCGATGAGTCAACATCTAAACTTTTCATCTGACGGTCCATACTTATCTATATTTCCACACAAGTCACCATTCAAACCCCTGTGCCCACACCAGATTCCTCCTCATCTCACCACACCTCCGTCGGCAACAATGGCCGAACAACCACCACCACCACCACCGCCACCACCGCCACCACCACCACCACCGTGAATCAAACGGACGGCCAGATCACACCAATAACCAATAAGTCAACATCTACACTTTCCATCTGACGGTCCATACTTATCTAAATCTCCACACCAGTCACCATACAAACCCCTGTGCCCACACCAGATTCCTCCTCATCTCACCACACCTCCGTCGTCACCAATGGCCGCACAACCACCGTCACAACCACCGTCACAACCACCGCCACCACCACCACCGTCGTCACCACCACCGTCTGTATCTAACAACACTGATACTACACAATACTGGTGCCACCAGTGCAACAAGCGTGTGCCTGTAGAAACCCTACCTGATCACACCGACATCATCTGCTTCGAGTGTAAGAACGGATTCGTGGAGTCGATTTCAGTTTCTTCTCACAATCAACGAGTTACAGATGAAGAAGAAGAAGAAGAAGAAGAAACTCCGGCGTTCGGTAACAAGATTGTGCATATTCTCAGGCCAATCGCTCAGGCGGCGCGTGAAGACGATGACGAACCTCCTCCTCCGCCCTCCGATCACCCCACCGGTGACCAGGATTACCTCCGCATCGAGCTCGATGGATGGAGAAACGAGTCAATCGACGAAGATGAACAGGATCCGCATCAACGAGATCCAGTTGGAGCTCGATTTGATGATAATGATGATCAACCCGATGAAGACGATGACGATGATGATGACGATGATGATATTAACGATGATGATATTAACGATGATGATGATTTGGTTAGAAGAGATCGGCGTGATTTACTCCGGGGCTTCGCGAGCCGAGCGGCGCGCCGACGGAGTCGGCTTCTCGATTGTGCGGAGAGTCTAACGCAACTGGAAGAACTATGGAACGAATTCAGGCTACAAGCCACCGGAGACGACGACGTTTTCATCGGAAACCCTGGGGTTGCAGCTGGATTCGAAGACTTGTTACAAACCCTAGAGGAGAGGCGCTCCAGCGGCGGGAGGAGAGGCGCTCCACCGGCGTCAAAATCAGCTGTTGAACGATTGCTTACAGTTGAAGTTGAATCAAGTGATTGTGAGATTTGTGCTGTGTGTAAAGACGGTGTGTTGAGCAATGAGGGGAAGATTGTGAAGCAGTTGGAGTGTGGGCATGTTATCATGGTGATTGTATTGTTCAGTGGTTGAGTTTGAAGAATTCATGTCCTGTTTGTCGGTTCGAGTTGCCTACGGATGATCCTGACTTTGAACAAGACAGGAGGAGGAGATCGATGGCGGTTGCTGCTGCTGCGATGAGTGATCGAGGCTGTTCTTCGAGCTCTGGTGGTGGTGATTGACATGAGGTATGTATGCATTTCTCAATTTGATTGTTGGTTGTTGGTTGTTGGTTGTTGGTTGTTGGTTGTTGGTTGTTGGTTGTTGGTTGTGGTTGTTGGTTGTTGGTTGTTGTTGTTGGTTGTTGCTTGTTGCTTGTTGCTTGTTGCTTGTTGCTTGTTGCTTGTTGCTTGTTGCTTGTTGCTGTTGCTTGTTGCTTGTTGCTTGTTGCTTGTTGCTTGTTGCTTGTGCTTGTTGCTTGTTGCTTGTTGCTTGTTGCTTGTTGCTTGTTGCTTGTTGCTTGTTGCTTGTTGCTTGTTGGTTGTTGGTTGTTGGTTGTTGGTTGTTGGTTGTTGGTTGTTGGTTGATCTTAGGAACTCCATGATGATTTGTTGTGGTCTTTCTGTATTTGGTTATATCAATATATGATCATATAAGTAAAAAGTTATGGGGGCCATCGAAACTTTAGTTTAGCGAATCAAATGTTCTTTCAATATCAATTTTAAGAAACATGCCTTGTGACTTTGAAGATCGCGACCATGAAAATAGTTCATTCAATATAAGGGGAGCATCGAGGATATTTCGATTTGCAATGAAAGCCGACCATTCATCAAAAATAAGATTACCCATAACATGTTTGAGACGAGTTGCTAAGACTTTAGATATTAACTTGGTTTATGATGTCAATCGAACTAATTGGCCTATAGCGGTATGTTACTAAAATGTGAGATAATAATAGAAAGATAAAAAACCTCATGTACATCTTGAAAGCAAGCTTCACGTGAGAACAACTATTGGGAATGTAGTCTAACAACTTTTACGACGCTATTAGGATTGTACTCTAGCAGTATAAACTTGTGTAGAAAAGTGTTTCTTTTAAAGTGGTTGGAGCTTTAAGTCTCACAATTAACAAATGTAGAGGGCGTGTAAATCGACTACAAGGGTGAACACCCCTTTGCGCGCTTAAGGGGTGGTTGGCCTTACACGCTTTATTTGTTATTACAAATTTTTTTTCATTTCGTATTCATAATCCCAAGCCATCCAATTGTTTCTTAATTACAAATTCAATTTCTATTTGAGAGCTCGATTTTTCAGTGGACGACTGTTCTTATTTCGCATCACTCTAAGCCGAATTGACAAAATCCGATGGTTGCGTGTTTCTACTCGACAAATTGAACTTGATATTTACAGTCGTTTGTTCAATTCCAATAGATTGTGGGTTATCTCACGCGTGATATCTATGGTTTTTTAAACCAAGCTAAATGCTAATGAAAAAAGAGAAAATAAGTTTAGTTCTAATACACAAGGCATTGATCAGTTACTTACAACTGAATATGTTTGCATACGTTAAAGATAGATGCGTTTTAAGAAACACCACCTCATGCTAGTTTTGATTTGGATTGTATCTTTGGTAAAAATCTAAGATAGTGGAGTTAGAGTGATGATTGATCTCAAACAGTTAAAAAAACTATTGGTTTAAACTAGAGGTAGAGGTGGAGATGAAAACCAGTTTGTAACTCACGAACCGGTATTGAAACTAGTTTGGATGAATATGATTTGAAATTAACCTTACATGATAGAAGCCAGATAAGATCGAGTTAGGTTTTAAACCGGGTTGGAAATTATGATTACTTTTCTTTTCACCGGATCAAAATATCATATGTTAAAAATCTTTGGTTCCATCACGTCCAAGTGGTTTTTTTAATAAATACACATCTCTATTGCTTTTGCAGTTAGTCTTGTTTTTCATATTAATAAGACACTACCACTAACAGAAAATGTAAATTTTGAAGTTATTGTGAAAGATTTAACGGTTAGTAAATCATGAGTCATATCAACCAGGACAGAAAATTGTGATTTAATTTTTTTCGAAAGGCCAAAATATCAAATGTTTCAAAATATTTAAGAGTCATACTAAAAAGGTTGTTAATGTTTCAAAATCTTTAAGAGTCATACTAAAAAGTTTGTTTCAGTGTACCTCTCAAGCTTTCTACTTATGGTATTACCCGTATGTCGTTTAGTAATTTTCATTTATCAAAATATTATATAAAGAAAACATTGGGTACCTAGTTGAACTACTTGAACTTGAAGTTGTTGATGTGTAAACATTTAATGTTACTAGCAAAGTACCTGCGCGTTGAAGCAGCTATTTTAGGTTGATGATTTTAAACAACCAAATGACAATAGTTATTGTAAACATGACATTACCTAAAAAGTTGAACAAATAAATTAGTAATAGAATTTCAAATACAAATATATTATGCGTAACATTCCTTAAAGTTCAACAAAGACATTAGTAATAGCATTTATAATACAAGATGCATAAATGAAACATTTTGCATCACAATTTTTAAATTGTATACATCAACTTTATTTAACATCTTATACTCCAATTAATATACAATGTTTCATGGGGCACCACCTCAAATAACAAACCTGGAAAAAAACAAAGAAAAACACAGATATACGTAAGTCGCATCACTAAGTTTATACTTGTTGCTTCTTTGAACTACCAATGTTGGTTGCGGTTAGCTTTCTCTTTTTGTACTAATCACCATATACCTAGAAGAAAAAAATAATGAGTTTTAAAGTTGTACAGGAAAACGACGTCAATTTAATTTTAAGTAATAAAACAGATATTTAGAGATTTCCACAAAAGATGACAATAAGCACCCTAAATATAAAATATACCAAGGGAACATAATAGATCGACCCCTAAATATAAAATATAGAAAGTGACCAAATAATCCATGATAGGTTAACATAGTAGCAAAACATAAAGTATATTGGGTGAACGCCAAATGCTTTGCCAACTCCTCCATATATAAATGCATGTATTTATCATTGCCAACTAAATGACATAAAAAGGATCCTCACTATTCACCCAAGCTGGTGCATAATATTTCCTAAGATTTTGCATGGAGACTATTTTCTTCAAAGTAACCAAATGAAAAGGTCGGACATCTTCTGTTTTTTTACAGGTAACGGCATGATTCTAGTTGGTTTGACATGAACCACTTCTAGTTTAGGATTTTTAATTGGTTTGGTAAATTCTTAAGTAAAGTTATTTAGAAGGGTTTCTATATTAATAACTTCACTTGGGGCTGACAATTAAGTAACCTGTTTCCTTAACTAAATAAATTGAAAACATAGATGTATTTTGAAATCACAATACAAGATGACAAACCAAATCACTAATGGACTTTCGCCTTTCGACTTCTTCTTCAACAACAAAATTCACCCACGAGAATAACCAAATGACAAATGCAGAAGCAATAAGCTTTTTTCTAATGTCGTATGTGTTATATTTAACAATAAAATTTTATTTTCTAAATAGATCACACTTAACATAGTTAACATCAACATGTGCATGTTATCGTGTAGTTTTATTATGTTTAACTATTTAATCTATATCTAATCGTTTTTAGATTTGTTAGAACCCATTATTGAAGCTTTAATGGAACAATATATGGTTTTTCCACCAAGTGGAATCCAAGATTTTCACATTAACCAAATCATAAAACAAAACAATATGAAATAACTTTTATGTGTCCACCATATTAATAGTAAATTATTATGTTTTTAAAAGAGTAAAATAAGTTCATAAATCTATTTTAAATGCTAGAAAGAACTTACCTTGCTTCATAGCCATTTGTGAAACCAACCAAACTATTTAATGAAGCCTTCTACGGAATGAAGGTCCAATCAATTATGCTTAATAGTTCCAAAGCTGACCTGGCGACAAATAATATAACATAAGTAATACTATATAATACAAAACATGTGGGTAACAAATCATGTAAGACGCGCCCCTTCCTCTCCTTGCCTCCTTTCAATGACGCCCACCAACACCATCAGTTGGCGGTATCACTGCTCTTTTGTCTCTCATTCCCCTTTAATGTCCGTTAAATGACGCCTATGGTTTTAGTTTCTTAAATGGCTCCGGCGCCATTCAATTCCCTTCACGGTTTCAACCCCGTTTCATCTCCCCTTTGCAGTTACTATAGATTCAATCATCAATCCCCCCTATAAGTTAGTGATGAAGTGGTTTCACTCCATTCACCCTTCACCCTTCACCCTTCTTGTTGCAGTGGTGTTGTTCTATCATTGCAGTTGCCCCGGCTGTAGGTAAGCCCGGGTCCATCCTCTTAAAATCCTTTAAAAGTTGAGTGCATAAACAAAAGATTATGAAAATTAATTTAAATAAACAAAGGAACTATAGTATAATAACAAAAAAAGAACAAAAGCATCAAATTTCACCTCTAGCTAATAATTGATATCAAGAACCACTTTAGTAACTCCTATAGCCTTCAGAGTCTAAATCTGATGCAAATCATACACATAAAATATTAATTATAATAGTTTCTTTGAAGGATGTGTAAGTTCAGGAACAAGAATACCATCTGCAGACTGTACAACACATTGTCAGTATAAAATGTGTATTATTTCAACTCATTTACTTACCAAGGGGTTGCACTTCATGTTATGTTGTATCTCTAACGTGTCAAAAAGGGTTGAATAAAAATATAATAAAAGAGAAACATATTGAAAGTCGATCAAACTGTGTTTTTATGGGTGCATAAATTAAATTATTATTGAAATCATATTGTGTTGGGTTAGTTTTGTTTTCTGAATTTAAAAGACAAAATTAAGTTTACATAAAGAGTGTTATTTAAATTAATAAACTATAGAGAAGTTTAGTGTAAACTCATTTGTTCACCAAAAACGTTTAAAACAGGCACGAGGTTGGCATGTATTAAGCAAAAGTTTCCACAATACTTACCAACACAGATTTAACGACAAATAAACGTGTGAATTGTCTAAAAAAATCTGACGCGAAGCATAATACTTACCAACACAGTATGAAAATTGACCAAGAGCCTAAAAATTGGCATTGATTCAATATCCCCTTCATGAAGAGGTGATTTGTTAAACCAAAAAACCAAAACATATGTGGATACTAAATAGCCAATAATTACCTATAATACCACCCAATTCAATAACACACACATCATGTGGACCTTCTTTGCTATCTACTGGTATAGCAGCCACTCACTCGTTCCAATCTTGAACCATAAGCATAATATGATATGAACCATAGGCATAATATGATATTCATTTCTTGAGGCATTTGAAACAATGAATGTGGTATGCAAGATAGTAAAAAACATATAGTATTATGTTTTTAACTTAACTGATTAATAAAAAATAAAGGTTGTAATGCATTTAAATACATTTCAGATAAGTTTCAATCGTGAGACTAAACTAAATCTGATCAAGCATATACCAAATCAACCCATTTATAGGCAAATATGTTACAAGTCTTAATTCATAATACCTGAATTGTTTTTCCAAGATAATCTCCCCTCCTTTCCTTGTCAGTGACAGACTACATCCAACAATTAGAAGCAATCAACCGACAATAACAACCACTATTGTCTTACTCGTTATAACTATAGTTCAATATGTATGAAAAATGTTAAAGATTCAACAAAGTTACCTGGTAAACCTTTCTGGTGGTGATATTATTATCATGTGTCAGCTTCACATCGAGAAACCTGCTCATAGTTTTCAAGGTCCAAATCCACCTACAAGCAAAATATAAAGCCATTCATTCAAGCAACTACTTATAATTCACACTATGAAGCCAAAAATGAGATGACACTCACTTCTCCCCCATCCTCCAATGCAAAAACGTCATGCTTGAAAGGAGACATTGTTCCTTCATCTTTGTTTAAATATGGATCTGCAAGGGGAACATGTCAAACAAATAACACATTGAGCTCATCAATTGGTAACAAATACCACATACAACTGAGTAACGAATTGACGCAATCAGAAATTCTAATCTCACCCATTCCAATAAAGGAGATATCATATGAACTACATAAATACAAAAACCACACAATGCAAAACAAAAACCACACGTTACAAAACCATAAAACCATATTCATTGAGATGATGAAATTGCAATTAGAAAAGCCTTAACGGTTGTTAAAAATTGTAAAGTGCAGTCCTGAAATATAACTATTAGTGACCTAATTAGATACTAAGGATACAAAATCAACAAAACAGAACCTAATAAATACAGAGTAGCAAAGCCATACAATATCAAAACCATAAACCCTGGTCCATTGATATGATGAAACTGCAATTGGAGAAGCCTAAATGGATGTAAAATTATGAAGTGGAGACCTGAATTTGAACTATTAGTGGCCTAATCAGGTACTAATGCTACGAAATCAACTAACATGATGTACAATTGTGAAGTGGAGACTTGAATTTCAACTATTAGCGGCCTATACAGCTACTAAGGCTACAAAACCAACTTAACAAAGCCTAACAAATGCAAAGCACCACAGACGAGCCTATTTGAAATCGAGTACTTGTAAATCAGAGATCAGAACTAACGTGAATGATATTGTTGTGGTTCCCTGGTTCAAAAAACAAATATCAGACATATAAGGGGAAAACACAACATCAAAGATTAATACACAAACGAAATTAAAGGCTTACTCGACTTTGGACGGCCAGCTGTAATCGCATCGAAGGGGCATATGATTTGGGGAAGGTGGGAATAGGAAAACGAAGGGGAATTCGAACCGGGAAAGCCGGTGATATGCAAACGCAGCCCTGGAATGTAAACAGGTATGGGCTTTAAATGAGGTTGCGGAAAGGCCATGAAAACGGCTCGCGAGAAAGCAGTCATCGCTCTGGCTGATTTCTAAAAATCCTTCATTTTCATGGAGAAATAAGTTATTTCTTCTAACGTTATTAGCTGTCCAATATAACCAAACCCAAAATAAAACTAAACAAAAAGTGCTTCAAATAATTATCCAGCAGAATGATATGAGGTTATATCAAAACACCACTCCGCAAACAACCATGACAGCTTCACAACTAACAAATCTATATAACTAAGAACATAAACTGCTGCAGCCTGTACAAAACACCCTACAAAATCAACATATAACACAAAACACTATAGAAACAGAGAAATTTGTCCCACCTTGTTCTATTTTTTGTTGTTGATTTTCAACAATAAACAGTTAAACACAGACAAACAAACAAACGAATATAATTCAAAAAACAATGAGTGAACTCACAGAAACCTTACTTGGCTAGAAAGCATTCATCAATTTTATTTGATCACTTAATATAATGATTTCAAATCAAAGACGTTATCACTTATATAATGAATAAGCAAGAAAACACTTCATAGCTTATATAAAAAAAATTAATAAGCACTGCACTCAAAATTAATATTAGTATTATCCCTGTAAAATAAGATAAAATTAAAGTTAAAGAATAGTAGAATACGTGTGATAGAGCTGCAAAGGTACCAAGGAATTCCACCATGAAACTTGATTACACCTTAAGCAATTAAATTTGAACATCATAACTTACATAATCAATAAACTTAATTTAACAAATCAACTAATCACTCAGATCAACAAAAAAATTAATTCAAACACACATATAATCTGCAAATCAAATAATCATAATTTCAACATAAGTAATACATAGAAGTCATCAATAATAAAAATCCTAATACGTCAATACCCACTGTCCCAATTCAGTTTCCCATCAAATCAACAAACTCTGCAAGGTTAATATAATTTCAAGAGCATATAGGTATCAATAATACTGGCCTATAAAGATCTCACTTTTTAGAAGATGATTTTTTTGTCATAGGTGAAATCTGAAAGAATAGATGAGTGAGGTTACCATACGCATCAGATTACGCTTTTCATTGTTCAAGAAATTCACAAGTTGAAAAACAAATTTATACATGTTTCTGTAAATTGTTATACAGTAGTAGTTTGTGCAAGTTCATTTTTATTCCCAGCAATGAGAATTTTTCTTATAAAAAATTTCCAGCTTGCAAGAAGTTTCTACACATCAACATTAAAACAGAATCATGAAAATTTCTTATAAATTTGTAGTACAAATGCATTTCGGAAGTTAAATTACAAGTTCATACTTTTCATTTAACGTGCTTTAAAATAGAAGTTTCTGACTTTTTGCAAGTTCATTTTTATACCTAAGTATACAGTTAAAACACATTTCTACATATCAACATCAAAAAAGAATCATCAGCCACATGAACGACACCAAAACACTTAACACGTGCTTAAAATTTCATTTCTTATACAACCCTTGTCTAGTTTTCATTAGCAGCTTTTACATTAACAATGATGTAAGTTGTAGTTTGTATCTCTAAATATGATGTAATCAAATGTAATTAGAGAAACTTCTGTTGAGTAGACCACACCATCTTAGTTTGTTGTAATTTGGGTTCTGGATGTTCTTTTATTAGCGTTAACCATGAACTATCTCATGAACTCAAAGAATACAAATTATCAATTAATTTCATTTACCAGCTTACGTATCCTTTCACCCAATTTTATCCTTTATTAATTATAAAGAGAACTCTTATGGGTTTTTTCCTTCTTATTAAGATGAGGTGCTTAGAATTCTGTATAGAGCTGCTAATTTCTTATTTCCTTTCAAAATATCAAACTTTTAATTACTGCTTATTTAGAAAAGTTCAAAATACACATAAATAATTAAATAAGCACCTTTGATAAGCAACTATAGACACCCTCAGAACAGCTTACAGCAAGCTAAGCAAGCACCCCTTAATCCTATAGCAACAATGCATTAAATTTATTAAAGTTTCAGGTTAAAGTCATACCTAAACTATTATGTTATAATAAAGAAAGAAGAAACAAAAAATCGAACTGATTTCAACTCAACATACCATGGGTTCGTCGTAATATGGAATATCCTACATCCGCTTCTAGGCGCTGATGCAGGATGAAGCGTCCACCCATGCTTGACCCTTGTGTTTTAGAGTTTTGAATGCTAGTACCTCCAAAACTTTCTAATTTGCAAGAACACAGGTTGTATCTATTTCTTCAACTCTAATTCAAAACTATATAAATTACATATTTATGTATCACACAACTGAAATCCCACACACAAAGGATTCAAAGGAACAAAAATTAGAGCAAAATGCAATTTACAAATTTCAAAATGTACAAATAGAAAGAGGATTACAGTCAAGTTTGATTTTCTCTTTGAAATTGTTGATGTATTTGTGTTATTCGGAGGAGTGTGCCACCGACAGTCATCTCTGCCATTTGCGTGTTGCGACCGTGCAAGAATTAGAACAACTGAGATGAGATTTTCACCAATTTCTTTCAAAAATAAAAGCCTTTGCTGTAAATGCAATGAAATAAATTGAACTGCATAAATATGTAATGTATATTGTTTGCTCAATTCATTCATTGTAAATTTTGTACCACATTTCAGCCTTTCATTTCAACAAACGATTCAAAGGACTGATCGATTTGACCTAATTTCAGAAAACAACAAACTAAATGAAACAGACAAAACATACAAAATTTAACAAATTTCGTGTGCCCCTGAGTGAAACCTTGGAATCGGCTGTAAGAGTCGGTCGCTTATTAATTTGGATTGCACTGATTCGCAATGATTGGTGTACTATAGATTTGGTTACCAGGAAAGCTTCATTGTTGCTTGAATCGAAGGCCCAATAGTGAATGCAATTGAATCAAGAGAAGGGAAGTGGCGGAGGTCTCTCTACCGATGCCTCAATCAAAAGTAACGGCCGGTGGGATCGAGTTGAAGAGGCGCGTCTTACAAACTACAGTGAAATTACCTTTTTATCCAAAGTCGTGTATTATATAGTAGTATTAGATATTAGATATTAGATATTAGATTAGATATTAGATATCATATCCTACTATTATAATAAAGAAAAGGTAATTGCAGTTGTCACATGTCATTTTTTAGACTCATCTGATCATCTTGACATTTAACAATAAATATTTTTCCCGCCAAAGAATTCAATCTACCATATTTGTATTGATTTTTTTATATACATATTATGTTTCCAAATATAATTTCATCCAAAATTAACGGAATATAAATTAAAACCTTTTCATTTTAAATTAAAAACATATATCTCTTAATTTTACTTTTAGCAAACTCTATTGGTTAATTTTTAAAATTATTTATCAAATCTTTATTTTTTGTAAAAGACAAAATAAATCATAATTTTAAGATAAATGTTTGTTTTAAGATTGTATAATACCACTTAAAGATACACCAATTATAAGGTTTTATATGTTTTTTTCTATAGAAACTCCTCTTATAGTAAAAACAAAGAATTGCTTATAAAGATTAAAATTAAATGCTATTAAAAAAAGCATTTAAATTAGACATTGATACTTTCAATTTTTTTTATTTTATTATCGTCTCTTTTTCTTATTTTATTTGTTACTATCAACAAAATCATTTATTTTCATAATTTAAGATGTTTTTAACTAATTTTGAAACGTATTTTTATTTCATTAGAAATATTTTATTTTATTTTATAAGTGTTTTTTTAATTTATGAGATAACTTTTTTTTCTGTTTTATTTTTATTCAGTTGTATTATATTATTTTTTGGTTATGTAAAACTTTTTAATCAAGTTTATTAAGACATGGAGTAATTATTTTTACTGTGGAATTTAGAAGGTTTTTTAATTGATTTTTGTATTGTTAATGTTTAGTTGTATTATCACATGAGCATAAGTTTAATAGTAAACTCAACTAAATATTTGTATGATTATAGGTTATAATTAGTAGAGTAAATTACTATATTCGTCCCTGAGGAGTGACGAAAATCACAGATTCGGTCCAATAATTTATTTATTACACTGACGATCCAATAATTTTAAATTTTGTTTCAATCCAACCCACATCACTAAAACCGTTAAAAATTTCTGTTAAATTAAGCTGAAATGAGAAGTTTGCCCTTGTAATTAAAAGTATAAAATAATAAATAAAACCCCACCCTTCCCCACCCTCAATCTGCTATTCTCTTCTCCCCTCTCTCCATAAAAAAACCCACCACCACCACCATCGTCGCCGCCGCACCACCATCGTCGCCGCCGCACCACCACCGCGACCACCACCACCAACAAAGAAAAACTTCTACCGCGCCGCCATATTCTATAACCACTTCCATCGCACCGCCACCTTCACCACCACTAACACCGTCATCTTCTGCCTCGCAACCATGCCCTAACCCTTTTTTGAACTACAAATACCAACACCTAACAACTACTCCCGTCCACCTCATCAACTTCATTGTCGATAATAACCACCACCACTACCTAAAACCATCAGCCACCACCATTTAGATCTCTCGTTCTTTGATATCTCTCTCGTTTACCAATGATCAATGAAGACAGAAAACCCTAAATCAAAAGGGGCTGAAAGTAGAACATAGTGGATATGGTTATGCGAACAAGAAATGGACAATGATGAAGGTGTGCAGTGGCGGTGTGATGGTGCGATGAGTGGACGTATGGGTTGTGGCCGTGCGACAGTAGAGTGGTGGTGGTGGTGTCGACCCGACAAGTGAGGAGGCGGTGGTTTAGGGAAGAAAGCAACCGGTGGTTTAGGGTTTTAGTTTTGAGTTCAATAGAGAGAAAGAAATCTTGGGGTGGTGTCCGGCGGGTTTCAGGTGGTGGTGGTGGTGAGCGGTGGTTGTGGTGGTGGTAGTGTCCGGCGAGTTTCAGTGTGTGTTTGTGACAGAGAAAGGGAAAGAGAAAAGAGAGATATATGAGTGGAGGGATGAGTATGAAGGATTTAATACAGGGGCATATATGTCTTTCTACGTTGTTTAACGAAACAAACACTAACGGTGTTAGCGGTGCAGGTCAGTTTGAAACAAACATTAAAACCATTAGACCGTCAGTGTAATAAATGAACTACTGGACTGAACCCGTGATTTTCGTCATACCTCATTGACGAAAATAGTAATTTACTCTAGTTAGTATCAAAAGACATCACAGACCCTTCTTTCTATGATACTATTTATGTAGTAAATTTCCATGTGATTTTTACTTACACTATCATATTTTATGTTTTTTTTTATCATTTACAATTGCTCGAGACGAGATTAGTCGATATTGTATTTTTTATAATTGACGGGTTAGGTTATTTAATTAAAATTTTAAACTCATGTACATATCAATGGTTTTTTCATACAAAACTTTGATAAAAAAAAATAATATTATTATTTATTACTTATAATTTTTACTTATACTTAATTTTAATCGTATATTTTAAAATATCGTTTTATAATTAATTAAAATTTTATTTTATTTTTTATTTATTTAACCCATTTAATACACAGGTTTATTAAAACTAGTTATAAAATATAAACATTAACATATTTGGAAGAAGTCTGTGAAATAGTTGTTTTGTATTACTTGCAAAATTTGAGATTTTTCATGACCTAAATTCAAATCTTATGGTATTTTCTTAATTAAAATTTCAACATTGATAACATTTAAACACCGGTTCAAACGGCTGCACAAGTAAAACGAGAGGCATACTAGTAAGATATTTTTAATTTTCTTTTCATATGTGCCACCATTAATTTACATAATCTGTTGGTCATTAAATATAACCAATTAAGGATCATAGAATTCTCTAGATAAAATAACTTACGACAATTTTATGGTTGTGGTTTTAAAAACCTCTAAGAATTAAGTTATATTTTTAAAACATTCTTAACCCTAACAGAAAATAAAATAAGTCGATCACTCAATGAAAGATAATTATAAAAAAATTGTAGTGTTTGTTTTTGCCACAAAACGCTATGATGCATTTTTCAAATTAAATTCCACGTAGTCGGTGTGTCCTAGTTCGAATCTAAACAAATAGAATCCATATGGTGACACATTTTCTTATAATTTGTATATTTTTTAAAAATGTCAAGCTAAC
The DNA here is from genome assembly GCA_025506515.1 of Flaveria trinervia. NCBI lineage: Eukaryota > Viridiplantae > Streptophyta > Magnoliopsida > Asterales > Asteraceae > Flaveria > Flaveria trinervia. The sequence goes on along the minus strand of CM046456.1, from coordinate 65,596,770 downwards.
ATATATATAAAAAACAATTTTTGAAAGCAATAACTTTTTGAACATCAAGTCCATTGTACACTACCAACTAATAATATGTGAATCAAGTCAATTGTACACTACCAACTAATAATATGTGAAACAGAATGAGTGTGAAAAAGACATCCCACAAATTAGTTTATATATTGATTGTAATTTTTCAAGCATGATTACGTTGTTTGAGATGTTATTAAAGGACATCGCCAATAATTTTGTGTTCTAATCTATAAATTTTTATTACAAAATCTAAAATTTGAAATAAATTTTCATTGGTACATGGATATTCAAACAATTCAAATTCAATTGCATGTTTCATTTTCTGACTTGTATTTGAATCTAGTCGGTAAGGGGTGAAGATACGATTCTAGTAAAGTGTGTGGTGCCGACCAAACATTAGTATTTAAGTTTTTAAATAATCTTTTGTTAGTTTTAAGTAGTTTAAATAATCAAGTCTAGGGGAGTACGAATTACAATAATTGTAATGTAGTCAAAGAGTTTGTTGAATCAATCTTGTCAACCGAGGACTTTTGAAATGTTCGAACCATAAGCCTCTTAAATTACGAACTTTACTATTAGTTTTTGAACCATCTTTAGGTCAAAATTCATATACCCTCATCACTTCCAAATGTTATTTGACCTTCGGCTAGAGTGCTTTTCAGCGACTTTCAAAAATTTGTTGTATGATTTCTCAAAGTATTGTTTGATTCCGGTTTGAAAAACATACCACAATCCTCGCATCGAGCTCGGAGTTCACCGTTTGACATTTTATATAAATCAAAATATGACCCAAGCTCCTTGTTCCTCGTTGTGGGTAAAATCCTTAAAATGTTAGCTTGGTTTGAGGATACACCGGTTTGAACAAATGATTTAAAAGCCATAACGTTTTGAGACCTGAGAACATGCTTGAGTTTAAGAGTATTTTATTAATGCATTTTTGAGTGCGGTTCACATTTTTAGTGTTGTGATCAAATCATTACATTCAATACCAATTTATATTAGCATATGGGGCAAAACGGTCCAAAAAATCAAGTTAAATGGTTCCTCAAAACAATCATATGACCAATAATCAATATTTAATATCTTAAAAACTATTGAATTGGGTTTGAATCGGGTTGGATTGCGTTAGGATGGAAACTAGGTCATGTAGAACCCGGGTCAGAAGCAGGTTTCACGTATGAATCCCAATAGGGTTGCAACCTGCTGGGTTTTCAGGGCTCAAACCAGGTCGTATGGCCATTACGTTCACCTACGAATCAGGTTCAATTCAAATCATTGGGTTAAGTTGGGGACCTGGGTTTGATGTGCATCTCTAGCCTTTCATATCAGATATTTAGATGGCAAGGTAGTCTAGCGACGAAATCATAATTTTTTTCCTATATAGTTGGTATAATTAGGTTCTTGGATTCTAACGGTTGAGATATCATAATTTTTAGGTCAATTAAGGTCGGTTCGGGTTGGGTTACAAAATAAAAAACATTGTCATTAGAAAAAATACAAAAAAGTACGATGTTATTCAAATACAAATAATTACTCTTGTAGTTGTTTTCTAGGAGTATTCATTTTTTAAAACTGGTTGAATCTTATATGGTAACTTTTGCAAAAAAAAACTATTTTTCAATATAACAAACGCTAGGATTGTTCATATATATATATATTCATCACTCATTTGATAATGCAAATCCATCTTCACATGCTTCATTCAAAGAACACATCTCACAATACTAACATATACACTTAGAAAACTAATGTTAACTTCACTAAACGATAAACCAAACACTATCATGTGTGTTCTTTTTTCCATCATGTTTTCCAAAATTAGATATACCATTCACGTTAACAAACGATTGTATTAACGTGGTAAAAAGTAAGTTTGCAAACTTAGTAACCAACGTTGAAATTTGTTGTGTTTTATATTGCTGACAATAACATGGTTATGCCTCGCAAATTTTGACGTAAAAATAAACTAACATTAAAACGACAAATTCATATTTTGTAGCAAAGAAAATAAATATTAATAAAAAAGAAAAAAAGTAAATTACTAAAGAATATAAAAAAGCAAAAGAAAATAAAATTAAGGGAAAAAATAATAAAAGCAAAATAATCATGAAATACGCAGTAAGAGGATGAATCCAAGAGTCAAACCTAGCATTGGTCTGAGAACCGAACAGACCAGTCGACTGGAAACCAAAATTCAATTCACACATTTACAAAATTATAGGTTATTATTGATCGTGGTAAATCTCTTACATATAAGTGTGGGGTAAAACTGCGTAAATCATATTATTGTCTGGACCCTACGTAAAATAAAATATAATCATATATCATATACGCTATTTTATTATAGTTATTGTCGTTGTGGTTGTCGTTCTGAATGTTGACCACGGAATCTATACTACTATATAATACATAAACATGAGACACAAATGTAATTTCATAAAAATTTAAGACACCTAAAACAACTTATTAAGCATTAGGTACAAGTGTTGTAAGAAATTATTCTTATTTTGCCCTTCATTTATTAAACTTCTTCTAATCAATGCATTAGTTAATTAATTCATATTATTAATACATTATTTAATAATATGGAATTAGTTAATTACTACATTCTATATTTATTATTTATAATAGTTTAAATTAATATTTAAAATTATTAATAAGGGTTATCTTATTTGAATACTTAACTATATATATAAGTACTAATACTTTTATAATAATGTAAGGCCCCGTTTTCGGGACGCTTCCAGCTGGTAATCATTGCTCATAAAATATAAAGCTTTACATTTAACCTTCATAAAACATCATAGCGGAATATTAAAATAACTTTTCATTTCATTATAAATGTTTTTGCAAGTTAATACAATCGTTCATTTCAAAACATCATTCGTTCGCATTACAATGCAAAAACATTAAACAAAAGAATGACATCCAAAAGAGCTGAGTAGCCGCCCCCTGCCATCCTCAGCAACATTACCTGCCAACTGGAAACACATAAAAGTTAGTGTTGCTGAGTGAATTTTAGTTTTATAATAAAACATACTTTATCTTTTGTTTGAAAACCGTCATTTACTTTCTTTCAATTCATAATATCTTAGAACGTGATCACACATCGTATGTACACATAGATAATAGTTATTATCTTCATCATCGTTCATTTCGTACTTTTATTATCTTTTCGTTTTCATCTAGGTCCTGTCATGTGCTTAACCCCGATCTAGAGCACCAAGCAATTCATCTAGGGTTAAGCGACAAGGACCCCATGCATCTGGTCAATCGCAAAGATTGAACCCCTATGTGTATCCTCATGGGGTATTTAACCCGCACACAGTTGAGCTGACAACCCCTCAAATGGTGTGAACCTCCATACATTTGCTTAATCACACGGACTAAGCCCCAGTGTGCATCCTCATGGGGTAGCTAACTGCACACGGTTGAGCTAACTCCTCATTGAGTGTGAACCTCCATACATTTGATTGCAAGACTTTCTTACGTTTGTTCGTTCATTAATGCATGCATTCTTCATTTCGTTCCCCTTTTCATTATCTTCCACTTTACGTTACATAATACTTTTCATTTCATTCATTAACATTCCACGTAAAGCCAATGGAAAATAATCATACATAATAATAAGGAACATCAATATTCATAGTCAACATTATCATATAGGGCATCATCATACATACATAACATACATCACGCATAATCATACAACATCATACATCATCATCCTGCATGCCCAACATAACCTCTATGACCTCAAAGTTATCTTACATGAACCCCCGGGAACCTCCCATGTCAAAACTTACATCTGCACTTTTCTCCAAGAGTCAGTAAATAAACTATGCTCCCTCGGGTACACAAGCCGTACTTGGGCGTATGGGCACCCTCCAGTCGCATGGCCTCCCAGGTAACTGAACACCATGCGGATGAACTCCAGGCGAATGGGCCCTATGCGAATGGACCCAATGCGGATGGATACCTGTGCGGATGGACCTAGGTGAATGGACCCCAGTCGCATGAACCCTATGCGAATGGCCCTCAGTCGCACGACTCACAAGCATATGGACTCCAGTCGCACGAATCACATGCGAATGAACCTCAGTCGCACTCCTTTCGGCCGTATGGCCTCCAGTCGGATGCCATTCGGTCGCCTAGCCCTAGCTGATGTAGAATGTAGTTCATCCCGAACCAAATCTGCACTTTTCAGCCTCCAAACCCTCTTAAACCTGTTCTAAGCCCAAATCAACCATCCTAAACCTTAGAAACACATACCACAACACCATACAAGCACACACAAGCCCGAAAATAAACTCCACCTACATCATACACAAGCACATATATATGAGTTCAACACACACACTTCAAAAACGAGTTTTACTATGTGTTCCAGCCCGAAATCAGTTAACAACGTGTAGAAGAGGGGTCCTAGAACTCACCCAAACAACACCGTCGAGTAGAGCTTCGATCTAACCCGCTTCACGTCAACTTTCACGCTCGAATCCACAAAAACCGAAGCTTGAGACCATTTTTCTCCTCCTTTCTCTCTTTGGCTGAATTTTGTGAGTGCGGGGGAGGGTGTGGGCTACCTTACCCCTTTTATACCCCCACTCATTCAAGTTTTTCCCGTTTGGCAAGTTTGGTCCCTCAACTTTGTACTTTATTTCTTTTCTTTCTCTTTTTCTTCTTTATTTGGCTTCAGGGGAAATAACCGGGTGTTACAAGTCCACCCCCTTAAATAGGTTTCGTCCCTGAAACCTGTTATTCCTCGAACAGACGTGGGTAATGCTGTCTCATCTCTTATTCAGTCTCCCATATAGACTCGGATCCCTTCCTGTGCTTCCATTGTACACGCACAAGTGGAACCACTTTATTCCTCATCCTCTTCTCTTTTCGATCAATGATCGCCACTGGTTTCTCCACGTAATTGAGCCGTTCATCTACTTCGATATCCTCCAGTGGTACAATCATATCCTCATCCGCTAAGCACTTTCTCAGATAAGATATATGGAATGTCGGGTGAATTCTGCTTAACTCATTTGGTAACTCTTGTCTATAGGCCACCTTTCCTACTCTAGTAATGATTTGGAAAGGCCCTATGTATCTCGGGCTCAACTTACCCCACTTTCTGAACCGAATAATACCCTTCCAAGGAGGGACTTTCAACAGGACCCTGTCTCCCACCTGGAATTCAATCGGTCTACGTCGTTTATCAGCATATGACTTCTGTCTATCTTTGGCTGCTTTCATGAAGGCTTTGATCCTTTCAAGCTTCTCAATCATAGCCTCGATTACCTCGACGCTTCCTAATTCTTTCTGACCAATATCACCCCAACAGACGGGTGTCTGCATCTCCTACCATATAGCATCTTATAAGGTGGCATACCAATGCTGGCATGATAACTGTTGTTATACGAGAACTCAGCTAACGATAAATGGTCATCCTAACTTCCTCCAAAATCGATAACACAAGCACGAAGCATATCCTCCAACGTCTGAATGGTCCTCTCTGACTGACCATCTGTCTGAGGATGATAAGCCGTGCTAATATGTAATCTCGTCCCCATTGCGTCGTGGAATTTCTTCCAAAATTTAGATGTAAACCGGGTGTCACGATCAGACACAATAGACACCGACATACAATGACGAGTTATAATTTCCTTGATGAATAGATCCACCAACCTCTCGGATGAATATGTCTCGCGGATCGGTAAGAAGTGAGCACTCTTCGTCAAATGGCCAACTATCACCCGTATGGCATCATACCCTTTCGGGGTACGCGATAGCTTTGTAATAAAATCCATGGTGATGTGCTCCCACTTCCATTCCAGGATATTCAAAGGTTGGATCTTCCCATACGGCTTCTGATGTTCGGCCTTCACCTGTAAACAATTAAGGCATTTACTCACATACTCCACCATATCACGTTTCATACCGGCTACCAATAATCTTTCTTCATGTCTTGATACATCTTTGTGGCATCGGGATGAATGGAGTATCGAGTCTTGTGAGCTTCATCCAAAATCTTCACCCGTAGATCCCCAAAACGAGGAATCCACATCCTCCCGAATCGAGTTCTAACACCAAGCGTGTTTTCACCTAATTCTCCGACCAGACCTCTCATTCATTTAGAGTTAAGATGATCTTCTTTCAATGCCTCATCTTGGAACTCCTTGACTTGCTTCATCACATCCGAGGTCATGATCAACTGATATGCTTTCACCCGAATCGGCTCAGGCCTCTCTTTTCTGCTAAGGGCGTCCACCACCACGTTGGCTTTGCCCGGATAGTAATTGATCTCGCAATCATAATCTTTTATAAGCTCCAACCATCGTCTGTGCCTCATGTTCAGGTCCTTCTGCTCAAAGAAGTACTTCAAGCTCTTGTGGTCAGTAAATATGATACACTTTGTCCTGTAAAGATATTGCCTCCAAATCTTTAACGCAAAGACCACGGCTGCTAGCTCCAAGTCATGAGTATGATAATTGACCTCATGAACCTTTAACTTTCGGGATGCATGGGCTATAACCTTCCCTCTCTACATTAACACACATCCCAACCCCGAGTAGGAAGCATCAGAATAAACCACCAGATCTTCACTTCCATCGGGTAGTGACAGAACAAGAGCTTGAGTCAACCTCGCCTTTAACTCCTCAAATGCCTTCTCTTGAGCTTGACCCCATACAAACTTTACACCTTTCCAGGTCAATTTGGTTAGTGGAGAAGCGATCTTAGAGAAGTCTTAAATGAATCTCCTATAGTAGCCCGCCAAACCCAAGAAGCTACGAATCTCGGATGGCGTCTTTGGAGACTTCCATTGCATCACCGCCTCCACCTTTGTCGGGTCCACCATAATCCCGTCAGGATTCACTACATGACCCAAGAATTGAACCTCGCGCAACCAGAATATGCATTTGGAGAACTTGGCATACAACTTCTCCTTTGTCAACGTCTTTAAAACCTCCCAAATGTGACCGACATGCTCTATCTTGCTCTTCGAATAAATTTGGATATCATCAATAAACACAATCACTAATTTATCCAACATCAGCCGACACACTCGATTCATCAGATCCATAAAATCAGTTGGCGCATTGGTCAAGGCAAAAGACATGACAAGGAACTCATAATGACCATAACGCGTGCAAAAAGCTGTTTTAGGGATATCCTGCTCCTTCACTTTCAACTGATGGTAACCAGATCGAAGGTCTATCCTTGAAAACCAACTGGCACTTTGAAGCTGATCAAACAAGTCATCAATTCTTGGTAAGAGGTAGCGGTTCTTTATCGTCAACTTATTCAGCTCATGGTAGTCAATACACATCCTCATACTACCGTCTTTCTTCTTCACGATTAAGACCGGAGCACCCCAAGGAGAGATACTTGGTCTAATAAACCCCTTATCAAGCAGCTCTTGCAACTGCTCCATCAACTCTTTCATCTCAGTCGGAGCCAAACGATACGGTGCCTTGGCAACAGGTTGGGCACTCGGTATCAAGTCAATCTAGAACTCGATCTCACGGTCAGGTGGCACTCCTGGTAAGTCTTCTGGGAACACGTCTGGAAAGTCAAACACAACCGGTACATCAGACAATTGTGGTTTTGGTGTTTCCACATCCTTCATGTAAGCCAAGTAAGCACTACATCCAAGCCTCATGCACTTTCCCGCCCCCGCTATCGAGATTACTTTTGGGATCGTCATGACCCGATCCCCATAAACCGTCACCTTACTCCCGTGAGGTGCTGTCAGACGAATCATTTTCTTGCGACACACAATGTTCGCCTCGTAATCCGCTAACCAATCCATCCCAAGAACCATATCGAAATCACCTAAGGTCATCACAAACGGTCTAATAGGAAATTTATGACCTTCTAGTTCCACATCACAGTCTTCTATCATCTCAGAAATCCTGGTAGACTTTCCTATGGTAGTTTCTACATCAAAGGGCGCATCAACACTCATACTACTAACAGGCAGTTAGAACAGAAAGCAACAGAAATAAAAGTTTTACCAGCACCCGAATCAAATAACACAGAGGCTAAAGTTTGGTTTACTAGAAATGTACCTGACACGACATCAGGTCCGTTCTAGCTTCCTCCTGCATCATCGTAAATGCTCTAGCGCTTACCCTCGGTCCTTCACTCCAGTCTTCTTCACCCCAGAATCCTTAGCTCTCAACTTCTTACAATCGCTACTCATATGACCACTTTCCCCATAGTTGAATCACCTCAGACCCCCATAGTCTCTAGCCATATGACCAGGCTTTCCACACTTAAAACAGATGTTTGATCCCCACTTGCATTCCCCCGAATGCTCTTTCCCACATTTGCCACACCTCTTTGATCCTGCCCCCCATGTGACCACACGACGGTCATCCACCCATGCCTTCTTGTTACCCGTCGAGGCACCACCCCGAACAAACCCCTCCCCGTTCTAACTCTGATCACCACCACCCTTCTTGCTTGCCTCAACTACCACCACCTCTCGCTCATCATACAATCTTCCTGCTAAATCAACTGCCGACCTAAACGTGCTCGGTCGGGCAGCGATCATGTGCCTACGGATATCCACCAGCAAGCCATGAACATACCGCTTGATTTTTTCTGCCATGGGCGTCACTTGGTCCGGTACCAGACGTGCCATCTCGTTGAATTTGGTGGTGTACTGCTGATGTGTTATCGTCCCCGCCTCCAACCGTAGGAACTCCATCTCAACCTTGTCTATTTCCCTATGAGGACAGAACTCTTCAATCACCAACTTCTTTAACTCTGCCCAGTTCATCATTCCAATAGCCCTGCTACCCTCAACTTGGACAATATTGTCCCACCGCACAAAGCTGAGTCCACGAAAGAGTGGGCGGCAAACTTCACCTTCTGGTCTTCTCGACACTCGCTGATATTTAGAACAACTTCCATTTCTCTCACCCACCGGTGAACAGCAGCAGCAGTGCCGTTACCATCAAAAGTAGGGGGCTTGCATCGTTGAAATGCCCCATAGTTACAGCCTCGTGCCGCCTCCAGCGCAGGCTCTTCTTCCTCCTCTTCTTCTTCGTCATCAGACAAAACCGTCTTAGTCTCGGGCTGTCTCCTTTCGCCCGTAGGTCTACTTCTTTCTTTCTTCTCCCCCTCTTGCACAACTTTAATCACTTTAGTCACTACAGATAGTAAGATCGTCTGCATGACTTGATGCACCTCTTCAACCACAGCCTCTTTCACCGAGGCCCTTACTTTGCACTCTTATCACCACCCTCCGGATGAGGGGTCTCTGGTTCTTCATGAATCAGCTTTACAACTTTGGGTCTTCCTCTCTTGGATCGCGGTTCAGCACCACGAACACCACCACGTGAAGCTTTCGAAAATCTACCACCGGCCATCCACACACACATTGAAAGATTCAAACACCAACACGGTCATTCAAGGGAACATCTCAGTTTATGTCAAGTATAGTAAGTCCCTAAATATAATTTCCAGTTGTGATTAGCCACTTACTTTACTCTTCATACCCCAAGCATTACCTATCCTGACTACATCAGTATTTGAATCTACAAACAACACATAACCATATAACATGCGCACATAATACCGGTTAACATTAAGAAAATACCTGATGGCACGTAGCTACTCAGACTGGCATCCCTTCCCTTTTCGTCCCATTTTCAATTTAAGTTTAGGTTTATTTTGAAACTTTACCCGTTTCACTTAAACTTTGGCTTTGATACCAACTTGTAAGGCCCCATTCCCGGGACGCTTACAGCTGGTAATCATTGCTCATAAAACATAAAGCTTTACATTTAACCTTCATAAAACATCATAACGGAATATTAAAATAACTTTTCATTTCATTATAAATTCTTTTTCAAGTTAATACAATCGTTAATTTCAAAACATCATTCATTCGCATTACAATGCAAAAACTTTAAACAAAAGAATGCCATCCAAAAGGGCTGAGTAGCCGGCCTGTGCCATCCTCAGCAACATTACCTGCCAACTGGAAACACATAAAAGTCAGCGTTGCTGAGTGAGTTCTAGTTTTATAATAAAACATACTTTATCTTTCGTTTGAAAACCATCAATTTACTTTCTTTCAATTCATAGTAGTCTTAGAACATGATCACACATCGTACGTACACATAGATAATAGTTATTATCTTCATCATTGTTCATTTCGTACTTTTATTATCTTTTTGTTTTCATCTAGGTCATGTTATGTGCTTAACCCCGATCTAGAGCACCAAGCAATTCATCTAGGGTTAAGCGACAAGGACCCCATACATCTAGTCAATCATAAAGATTGAACCCCTGTGTGCATCCTCATGGGGTATTTAACCCGCACACAGTTGAGCTAACAACCCCTCATGGGTGTGAACCTTCATACATTTGCTTAATCCCATGGATTAAGCCCTAGTGTGCATCCTCATGGGGTAGCAAACCCGCACACGGTTAATCTAACACTCCTCATTGAGTGTGAACCTCCATACATTTGCTTGCAAGACTTTCTTACGCTCGTTCGTTCATCAATGCATGCATTCTTCATTTCGTTCATTTTTTATTATCTTCCACTTTACGTTACATAATACTCTTCATTTCATTCATTAACATTTCACGTAAAGCCAAGGGAAAATAATCATACATAATAATAAGGAACATCAACATACATAGTCAACATCATCATACAGGGCATCATCATACATACATAACATACATCACACATAATCATACAACATCATATATCATCATCTTGCATGCCCAACATAACCTCTATGACCTCAAAAGTCATCTTACATGAAACCCCGGGAACCTCCCACGTCAAAACTTACATCTGCACTTTTCTCCGAAAGTCCGTAAATAAACTATGCTCCCTCGAGTACACAAGCCCTACTTGGGCGTATGGGCACCCTTCAGTCGCATGGCCTCCCAGGCGACTGAACACCATGCGGTTGAACTCCAGGCAAATGGGCCCTATGCGAATGGACCCAATGCGGATGGATACCAGTGCGAATGGACCTAATGCGGATGGACCTAGGCGAATGGACCCCAGTCGCACGACCCCCATGCGAATGGCCCACAGTTGCACGACTCACAAGCGTATGGACTCTAGTCACACGACTCACATGCGAATGAACCTCAGTCGCACTCCTTTCGGCCGTATAGCCTCCAATCGCATCCCATTTGGTATTAGCTGATGCATAATGCAGTTCATCCCGAACCAAATCTGCACTTTTCGGCCTTCAAACCCTCTCAAACCTGTTCTAAGCCCAAATCAACCATCCTAAACCTTAGAACACATACCACAACACCATACTAGCACACACAAGCCCGAAAACAAACTCCACCCGCATCATACACAAACACATACATACAGGTTCAACACACACTTCAAAAACAGGTTTTACTATGTGTTCCAGCCCCAAATCAGTTAAGAACGTGTAAAAGAGGGGTCCTAGAACTCACCCAAACAACACCGTCAAGTAAAGCTTCGATCTAACCCGCTTCACCTCAACTTTCACGCTTGAATCCACGAAAACCGAAGCTTGAGATCACTTTTCTCCTTATTTCTCTCTTTGGCTGAATTTTGTGAGTGTGGGGGAGGGTGTGGGCTACCTCCCCCTCTCATACCCCCACTCATTCAAGTTTTTCCCATTTGGCAAGTTTGGTCCCTGGACTTTGTACTTTATTTCTTTTCTTTCTCTTTTTCTTCTTTATTTGGCTTCAGGGGAAATAACGAGGTGTTACAAATAATAATAATAATAATAATAATAATAATAAAATCTATAAATAAGTAGTGTTTAGTTTGAATACGTAACTATTTAGTTATCAAATATTTTTATACTAATGATTATAATAAGAATCTATATTTATTTTATCTATGTTATAATATAAAACATATGAGGATGACATACTTGTAAGATAATAGTTCCTAATCTTCTCATATTTAATAAACTTTTCCTATTTAATATTTAAAATTATTAATAAGGGTTATTTTATTTGAATACTTAACTATATATATAAGAACTAATACTTGTATATAATAATAATAATAATAATAATAATAAAATCTATAATAAATCTTATTTAATTTTAATAGGTACTATTTAATTATCAAACATTGTATACTAATGATTATAATAACAATATATATCTATTTTATCTATGCTATAATATAAAACATATGAGGGTGACATACTTGTAATATAATAGTTCCTAATTTTTTCATAATGAATAAACTTTTTCTAATTAATACATTCTTTAATATATATTTATTTTAATAATATCTTACTTATAATGCTTTAAATTAATATAAAGTATATACCTTTATTATTTATACTGTTATAACTTAATGCTATTTGATTTAAGTATTTTAATTTAAACACTTAAGTATATAACTACGAAATATTATATAGTTATAGTTATAATAATAATAATAATAATAATAATACTAATACTAATAATAATAATACTAATAATAATAATAATAATAATAATAATAATAATAATAATAATAATAATATTAATACCCAAATATCTTTGTGTTTAATGCATATCAGAAAAAGACTCGATAACACCTAACATATAAATATATATAACAAATAGAATAGATTATAAGTAGTGAAGGTAAAGTTTTTCTCACTATCCCTACAATAATTTTTTTTCTCAAAACTAATAAATTTTTTTTTATTTTTTTATAATTTAATTTTAAACCTTCAAGGATTTTTTGAAATTAAACACAACACTTTCTTTCTCTCTCTCTCTTTTAATTGATACTACTTATTTTGTTTCATTAAAATTTTTATACTTAAGCTTTTAAGTTATATCAATTTACATTTAATAACCAGGAATTTTTTAAAATTTTAGACATAAGCCTTCGAGTTAGGTTAAATTTAAATTTATTAACCTAATTTTTTTAGATTTTATCCTTAAGAATTCGAGTTATGTTAAATATATATTTAATCACTTGAACTTGTTTTTAGTTTTATATATGAGTATTCGAGTTTTGTCAAAATTTATTTTAACCAATTTATAATAAAGGTTTTTAATTATAATAAAGTCACAATTTATGTATTCATTATATTCTTATCTGTTTTGAATTATTTATTTTTTATAGTTTTTTTCTATTACACCTTTTTTATCAATGTTTTGTACGCAATCTTTTTTCGGGTGGTTAGTACTAACGTATAAATGATCATATTACATTTTTTAACTTTTATAACCCCAAAACTATTATTATGAACTTCTTGTATACATTAAAACCGTACCGCGGTTCTAATCCGCTAGTTCCATAAAATTCATAAATGCACGTACACATAAAGGTTTTGAATTCTTCAAAGGGTGTTGTGTTTCATACACCAACTGATGTGACAATTGCATGTAAACTTTCATTTGTATCCATGTAAATGGTCGTTTATGACCACTGCAAACGGTTGTTTATGATCACCCCAAACGGTCCTTTATTCTTCTCTAAATTGTTGCTTACATTAAAGCAAACGGTCATTTACTTTAAAGTAAATGGCCGTTTACTTCTTTTTGATTTGACTACTCGAATTTTGTTTTGTAGCCACTCAGCCGAACCCACTTCTTCATTTATAACCAGCTGTTTTTTCACCTCCATACCTCCATCCATTCACCTTTAATTTATACTACTCATTCACTATTATCATCTAACTTATTCACCTCCATTCACCTCATCTTCCTTATCTTCTTCATCTTCTATCGATGAAATTTACCTTTATTAACATATTCACCATCTCATTATTTTTCTTTTTAAATAAAGGTTAGTTTATTATTATATAATAAAATTTAGTTTAATATATATTTTATTTTGTTACTAATTGTAATTATTTTAGGTAATGACTTCAAGTTCACGTCAAGATATAGCTTCGATTCGTGCTTCGAATCATCTTTGGCTTCAGTTTTGTCGAGGATCAGATGAATATAAAAGGCTTCAAAAACTTTTAGATAAAGAATTTGAGGCTTCACGTATGATATCTTGGAGCTTGTTATAGGACGTGGGTGAATTTACTCTAGCTCGTAACATGATGAACGAGCCGTGGAGGAGATTTTTTGCAATTAGTGGTCCACATTATAAGGAGCTTTGTTTGGAGTTTTTCTCTATATTTAATTTCTACTCGAACAACCATAACTATAGGTATAGCAATTTAGTTGGATTATATATAATTTCGAGTCTACATTTAATTGAATTTATATTTTTTTAATAGTAATAACGATGCTATCAGTTTCGTGCTCAGGGGGGGGGGTGCCACGTAATTATTTTGTGGTCGAGTTTGGTGTTTTGATGAGTTTATATATAGGTCAAGACACCTATCAATCTGATTTTTTAAACGGTCTTACGCAATTTCCAGAAGATTTAATGATGAAATATTTTTGCAAGAAATTGGTGATGACCAATATATACCTAACAATAAAATGAAAACTACAAGAATGAACAATCCGTTGTATAAATATCTTCATCGCGTTATTAGTCATACTATAGTTGGACGTAGGATGATTAGTGGTGGGGTGACTAAGAAGGATTTGTTCTTTTTATTTTGTTTGATTAAAAGAAGGCCTTGTGTTAGGTCTAGGATTAGTAGATCTAGTCTATTTTGTATAGGCTTAGTACTTGAATCAACATCTGTAATGAATGCTTGTATCTTATTATTATGTAAACATTAAATGTATAGGTTAACCCATATATACATGTGTGTTGATTTAGGTATGGTTGCAGGGAAAACATTAGATTTGGTAAATTTCTGAAAGATTGACCAAGTGTGAGAACATCTACGGATGAACATTTTGTTCTTCCGTAGATATTTCTCACAAGTAAATTACATCCGAAGATCTTCTGCGGATGAACAACTAGAGCTGAGGAACAAGTGCTTCAAAAGAACATTTCCTTCGAAAGAACTAGTTTCCTGCGGAAGAACAATTGCTTCGGAAGAACCAGTTTGCTTCGGAAGAACAAGTTTCCTGCGGAAGAACAATCAACTACGAAAGACAATACTCCTGCGAAGTCCAAACACTTGTACTCAAACAAAACAAGTGTTACAAGTCAACAAGGAAGTTATGCGAATCCCAAGAAATCCGATGATTCCTTAATAAAAACAATTCAAATCTTAAGAGATCCGGTGTTTCCTTAACAGAAACATCATTGTCTATATATATGGATCCTAGGTTTCGAATCAAGGGGTGGCGACACGGTTCCATGACAGAACATCATCACATCAAATCATACAACCAAACCCTAGCAGTCGTCACATCATTCAACACAAAATTCAATAGCATTTGTTCATTAGTTATTTGTAATCATTAACATGTTTTAATGAAATACATTTGATTTAAACAGATCATTAGTTGTGTTTCATCAATCGTGTTCTTGAATATTTATTGATACTGAAAAATTTTAATACGAACAATTAAACCAAGCCAATGTTGATTCCGCAAACGTTGACTTGACATCAACCAACACTGATAGTTGTGCTTAGATCAATTAGTTTAGATCAATTGATCTATCAGTATTAGTTGTGTTTAATTGTTCCTGAATCTTTAGATTTATCAGTTTTTACTGATTGAATCTATCTTTTCTGAGCAAAAGTTTGTGTGATATTTATTCTGTCGTTTAACTTGGATCCATATTCAAAACAATTGAATACCAGATCCTAGTTATTGATCAAATCAACAACTTTTTCATATCTCTTGAACAAATTCGTTAGTTAACATCTTAGATCTTAACTAATCATGAGCAACTTTGGTGGATCATCTTACTGACCGCCAAAGTTGGAAACAAAAGTAGATTTCAAATCCTGGAAATTAAGTTCAAGAATCATGTAAATTATACAATTTTGACTTATGGTTTCCATAACAGAAGGTCCTTATATTCCACCCACCCTCGGGCCGGATTATAATGATAATAATCAACCCATAAGCACGAAAGATTATCACCTGATGATATTAAGAAGGTCAAAGTTGATATTAAAGCATACAACTTGCTTAATATGGCTTTACCAGAAGAAATATTGATCAGATGTAAGAATTATAAAACAACAAATTCCTTGTGAAAGATTTTGCATACACTCTGTGAAGGTAGTGATGACATCCGAAGCATTATGAAGGACACCCTGTATTCACAATATGAAACATTTCATCATATTGAGGGTGAATCAATTCCTCAGCAGCTCCACAGGTTTATGGAACTTGTTACAGAAATGAACTTTCTGGAGTTGAAATACACAATGAGAAATTGAACAAGAAAATGCTTCATACTTTACCAGAAAGTTGGAAGCAAACTGTATCCATGTTTAAGAACATCGTAGATCTCAAAGCAGTCGGACTAGATACTCTAGTGGCTAAAGTTGAGGCTCTTGAAATGGATGAGAAATCAAGAAACAAGAGTGTGAGAACTCATGTATCACTGTATCGGTTTAAAGAAACAAGAAGTGTTGGAAGTGCCTTCATGTCCAATAATGATGGTGATAACTCTTGTACTTTGAGTGAAGATGAAGAGGAAGTAAGCTTCTATGCTTCGAAACCTCCCAAGAAATCTTCTCAAAGTAAGTCAAGAAAAGAGAAAGATAGAACAGATGATCAAAGAGATAAATCATCCGAAAAACCATAAACCAACAATCAATCAGAGTCTATCACTATTATTTTAGACTCTGAAGAACAAAAAGCAACTTTTGCAGCTTTCAGTTCAAGCTTTCAAGCCTACCTAGGAAGTTCATTACCCACTGCCAACATGTGTCAACAAGATTTGGAAGAATTACCTCTGGATGTAGTGGAGGAAATGGATCTACAATGGCAAATGGCAATGATTGCTTATAGAGCCAAACAACATCTAAGAAGAAATAAAAATTTTGCTGTTGCAAGTAAATCATCACGAATTGGAGTTGATAAGTCAAAGGTTAGATGCTTCAAGTGCAATCTCTATGGACACTTTTCTAGAGAATGCAATCAACAGAATGCTGAATCAACTTAACATCAGCAACATCAGGCTAAACAACCTTCATCAACTCAAAGATTATTCAGACAGCCACAACTAACCAACTCATCCCCACTAGCCACCAATACACCAGCAAGAACTAACAACTCAAAAGAATCCAGGCTGATCATTCTTCAAGATGGAACCTGTGACTGGAGTTTGTATGATAAAAAAGTTTTAGAAGAAAATCAAGCTCTAATGGCTCATATGGAAAACAAAGTTCCATCCATGGCAAGTGAGGTAAGAGACAAGTTATGTTCATCAATATGTGTTGAGAAAGTAGAAAGATATAGAGTCCATGCTCAACAATTAGCTGATAAAGTTAAAGAAACAATGATTTTAAATGAATCTCATGTAAGAGAACATAAATTATATCAAATT
The DNA here is from genome assembly GCA_025506515.1 of Flaveria trinervia. Lineage (NCBI taxonomy): Eukaryota > Viridiplantae > Streptophyta > Magnoliopsida > Asterales > Asteraceae > Flaveria > Flaveria trinervia. The sequence continues at coordinate 65,579,405 of CM046456.1, read as the reverse complement.
AAGTTTAACTCTTTACAAAAGGATTTAGACAAAATTGTTTCTAAAATTAAAGTTTGAAAGCACAAATTGAGCATCTGACCACTTCCTTAACTAAATCCATGGCTGGTCATGCATCAACTGAAGTGAAACTTTAGAAGTTTCAACTCTTATCTCAACAATATGAGATATTATTAAACTCTCATATTGAATCAAAGAACAGGTTTGCATTGGGTTATAATGTTGTGGCACCACCTATTAACAATAACTATGTTCCTTTGCCTGAATCAATGACAAATAATCTGTCAAAACATTTTATGCCAAGCACCAATATAGGAACTTACTCTAATCAACCAAACATTGATAATAAATCTGAGGTGAATGAAAGTGAGTCTTTTGAATCAGACAAGCTTAATCAATTGAATTCAGAATTTGACTTTGATGAGTGGGATGACTTGGATGATTCTAATAAACATGATGATGTTCTAAACAAGGGTAATAATATTGCTTTTGAAACAAAAATTCTAAAAGTGCTTGAAAAAACAAAGCTGCCAAACCCTCCTAAACAAAGAAACATACTGAAGACCATCTGCAAGAGAATAGCTCAATTAAATGAAGGTCTTCAAGAGCTATCTCAGCAACAAAATTCTTCTAATGAAGGAAATGAGAAGTGTGCCTGTACTGAGGAAAGACACAAGTCATCAGTGGAAAAATAAAAGAAAAAGGCATCAGCTGATCATAAACGAATGAAGAACCTCACTTCAGTATCAGATCTGCAAAAGAAGAAAACATCTTCAGTAGAACTTAATGCTGATTCAGTAGATGATCTACGGAAGAGGAATTCAGCAACAAATAAACAAAAGCTGCATAAAGTGGAAAAGAAAGAATCTACTCCAAAGCTGAAGAAGGATGAAAAGCCTCAAAAGTTGGCAAACCATAAGAAATTAAATGATTCTGAGAAAGAATCGGTTGAGATGTATTGCAAATGGTATGACATGAAAAACCATAATACTGAAGATTGTTACTTCAGTAGTTATTGTTCTATTTGCAATATGAATAATCACATGACTTCTGACTGCTACTTCAACAAACATTGTGCTATCTACAACAAAAATAACCATTCCACTCAAGAATGTTATTTCAACAAAAAGAACAAAACAAAAGGCACAAAGAAGAAAGAATCAGATAAGTCTGAATCAGACACTCAATCTACTGATTATGAAAAGGGTTCAAAACTAAAGAAGTCTAAACAAAAATAAAAGTCAAAATCAAAGGATAAGATATCCTCAAGTGCTCATCCTTCAAAGAAAAGACCAACTTTCCAACAATCAAAAACACCTCACAAAAGTGTAAATTTGACTGATAAGGGAACAAAGGATGATGATGTATTCTTTGATAATTTTGAAAAGGGAATTCATATACCTCATTCAAAAACAAAAGATTGTGAGACATTTAATCATAAAGTTTCATTATCAAAACCAAAGCCTCAAATGAACAAACATAAGCTGAATCAAGAAGAAATTGGGAAACAAGAACCTTGTTCATCAACATCCCCTTCAACAGAATCATCCTCATCTGAAACAACTCAGAATGAATTAAGAAAAACTAAAACTAAAAATTTAAGACTTATTCATGAAGGAGTAACTATTTTAGACACTGCTGGCAAACCCAAGATCATTAAGGCTTGGGTTGTCAATTCTAACAGATTTATTTCTGAATGCAGGAACAATATTGGAGAGCTGACAACAAGTGGTATGTTGACAGTGATTGTTCCAGGCATATGATAGGAAATTGTTCACTTCTCCATGATTTCAAACATAAAAAGGCTTCTTATGTGGCATTTGGTGGGGATAAAAAGGGAGGTAAAATTGTTGGTGAAGGAATGGTAACAAATGGTGTGCTCAAGTTTGAGAAAGTAAATTATTATGAAAATTTATAGTATAATTTACTGAGTGTGTCTCAAATTTGTGATCAAAATTATACCATATTGTTTGATAATGTTAACTGTTACATTCTTAGGCTAGGTTTTTCTGTTCCAGAAGATTGGGTCCTTCTCAAAGCATCAAGAAAAGGAAACACTTATGTTTTGGACATGAACAACACCTCACTCACAAAACATGAAACATGCCTTCTATCTAAGTCATCAAAAGATGAATCTCAATTGTGGCACAAAAGGCTTGTCTATTCTAACATGAAGAACATGAACAAATTGATGAAAAATGACTTGGTCATTGGACTGCCAAAGAAAGAGTTTCATTGCTCAGCTCATTGTTCTTCTTGTTACAAAGGAAAACAACATAGAGTGACTCATAAATCCAAAATTATCAATACTAATACTACACCACTCAAATTGCTTCACATGGATTTGTTTGGTCCTACCAATGTGATGAGCATTGGAAAAAGACAATATTGTTTGGTGATAGTTGATGATTTCACCAGATTTACATGGGTCTTTTTCTTAAAACAAAATAGCAAAACATCAGAATCATAATAGACTTTGTGATCAAGATTGAGAATCAACTTCATGCAAAAGTTAAAATTTTTAGGAGTGACAATGGTACTGAATTTGTCAATTTTGAATTGGATTCCTTTTGCAGGAGCAAAGGTATTGCGAGGCAATTCAGTGCACCAAGAACTCCACAAAAAATGGAGTTGCTAAAAGAAGAAACAGAACTCTCATTGAAGCAGCCAGAACAATGCTAGCCGATTCATAATTGCCCATTACCTTTTGGGCTGATGCAGTAAATACTGCATGCAATGTTCAAAATAGAACATTAATTGTCAAAGAACACAACAAAACTACTTATGAGCTCTTATTTAAAATAGAACCATACACAAGATATCTTAGAGTTTTTGGGTGTCATGTATCTATTTTAAACATAAAAGAGTCATTGGGAAAATTTTCAGAAAAAGCGTATGATGGTTTCTTTGTTGGATATTCTTCAACATCTAAATCTTATAGGATCTATATTCCATAACATAACATTGTGGAAGAAACTCTTAATGTATCCTTTGATGAATCTCTATTCACTAAATCAGTTAAAGGTTATCATGGTTGTTTGACATGGATGCTCTAACTGAATCATTTAACTATGATTATTTGAACACTGCAGGATCTAGTGAAGTATGTTATCCATTTGTTCCACCTCTTATGAATGAAGTAACATTTTCTACTGATCATCTAAGGATACACACATCCTCAGGTGGAAACACTTCAGGAGCAGCTGCTGACACTGCATGTGGAGATGAACATTGTGCATCCGAGATGTGAATGATGTCCCTGCAACAGATCCATGCTCTCAAGTGAATACAACAAACATTGGAAGTGTTTTAAGTCCTTACTTATCATCCGAAGAAGTTCCTGTAACTCATACGGAAGAGCTAAATGATTCCGGAGAAGTTCCTATAACTCCTACGGAAGAGCAAACTGATTCTGGAGAAGCCCTTGCAGCTCATGCAGATGACAGACATGATGTTGCTGAAGAACATTCAACACCACACGTTGAACATTTTGAATACTTTCTAAACTCTCAACCTGGTTTGGATCAGACTGCAATAATGGATATGACTAACCTGGAATCATCTATTCTAGTTGAATCAACTCCATCAACAAGAATTAATAAGACTTAACCAGTCAATAACATCATTGGAGATCTTACAAAGAGAACTACAAGAAGCCAAAGTGGTACTGCCAACATTTGTCTTATTAGTTATTTTCTTTCACAAGTGGTTCCTCCAAACATCACTGCTGCTTTAAAGGACAATAGCTGGATTGAAGCTATGCAAGAAGAGCTTCAACAATTTAGAAAGCAAAAAGTTTGGTCTCTAGTTGATTTACCAGAAGGCCAACATCCTATTGGTATAAGGTGGCTTTATAAAAACAAACTTGATGATAGAGGGATCATTGTAAGAAATAAAGCAAGGTTGATTGCACAAGGATACATACAGGAAGAGGGAAAGACTATGATGAAGTTTTTGCACCTGTTCCAAGAATTGATGCCATAAGAGTGTTCCTGGCTTATGCATCATATAAGAAGTTCACTGTCTATCAGATGGATGTCAAGTGTGCATTCCTATATGGAAAAATTGATGAGGAGGTCTATGTGTCACAACCCCCTGGTTTTGAAGATCCTCATTATCCTCATAGGGTATACAAGCTTGATAAAGCCTTGTATGGTCTTCACCAAGCACCAAGAAAGTGGTATGAAACACTATCATCTTTTTTGCTCAAGCACAACTACAAAAGGGGAACCATTGATCGGACACTCTTTCTCAAACAAGAACATCAAGATATCTTAGTTGTTCAAATATATGTTGATGACATTATATTTGGATCAACTAATAAGAGATTGTGTGTAAATTTTGAAGAGCTGATGAAATCTAAATTTCAGATGAGCACAATGGGTGAATTGACTTTCTTTATTGGTCTTCAAGTTCATCAAAAGACACATGGGATATTTATCAATCAAGAAAAATACATACATCAATTTTGAAGAAATACAATCTTGCTGATGTATCCTCGTGCAAAACACCAGCATCAACAATTGATAAGATTGTACCTGATCCTTCAGAAAAATCTATTGATCAAAAACTATATAGATCAATGATAGGATCTCTTATGTATCTAACTGCCAGTAGACTTGACATTATGTTTGTTGTGTGTGTGTGCTAGGTACCAATCTGATCCAAGTCTCATCTGAATGCTGTGAAAAGGATTTTTAGATATCTCAAAGGAAAACCAGGACTTGGTCTTTGGTATCCAAGGATGGTGACTTTACACTCTACTCATACTCAGACAATGACTATGATGGATGTAACAGTAATAGAATATCCACAACTGGTGGATGTCAATTCATCAGACCAAGACTAGTATCATGGTAGTGCAAGAAACAAACCAATGTATCTGTATCCATAGCTGAGGCTGAGTACATAGCTTCTTCTGTCACACCCCAACCTTGACGACGGAAACGTCGAGGAGTGAGAGTTAAGATCGTCCACAGCCACATAACGCTATTATTAAATCCAAATATATTAATCATAAGTTTCAATTGTAACAATACAAACATAAGTCTCAAATAAAGAAGTTAACAAGCATAATAAGAAATATAACAAGCTCATTCATTTATTTAACTAGGTCCATTCCTAGGTGTGAACAAGCTTCGTAAGTGGCGATCAAACTTGAGTATCTCCTAAAACATGTTAAAAATAAAAGGTTAACAATAATGTTCGTGAGATTTCCATAGTTTTCAATACATACGTATATAAAAGATGGCAATTCATGTTGTAAGTGTCACACCTGGCCCCTCACATCAACAAAATTGTCCGCTTTGCCCACGATGAGCTCACGGATTTGCTTTTGGTTGCCCGGGTGAAAACTTCCCAGGGAGGTCACCCATCCCTGGATTGCTCCCACCTGAGCACGCTTAACTGTGGAGTTCTCCTCTCATCCACAGCCAATACGCTCAAAACGCGTTGTTGATGTTAGAGGCCAGACATTCCTTATGAACCAGGAATCTCTCGTGTCCACAGCCGATGTGGGATATGTGTAGGGTATCACAAGCACCCCCTGTTTGGACTTATCGTCCTCGATGAGCCCGAGAAGTCACCATTATTAGTGAGGTATGTCCCACACCCCGAACGGCACAAGAGTGGCTCTGATACCATTCTGTCACACCCTCAAATTCCACGTGCGGGGTTTTACCACGAGGCGTGTGACAAACCAGAATCTCGGACACGGTCATATCAAACGACACTATATGAACTTAAATAAACGTTTGAACTTTAAATCAGAGTAGTCATAAATGAAATAAACATTAGTGCGGAAGCGTAAAGACGAATGTAAACCAATACTAAAAGTTCGCAAAGTACTATGCCAAAATAAAATGTTCAAATAAAAATAAATGAGTTTGATGATGCATGTCCTGAGTGCGTTCATTAATTGTGCAACATGAGCTTAAGTGTTCCTGTGACCTGAGAAAACATGCTAAAGTGTGTCAACATAAAGTTGGTGAGTTCACAGGTTTAATAACAGATAAAAATGTTTGTAACTGTTCAAATGGTAAAGTAATTAAAGCATATCGATAGGTAGCTAGCCTATGACGAGTTACTTAGCGTTTCAAACCGAAGCTGACTGTTTGTATGTTTGTTCCCTTCCCGTCACGTCTAACCCAGACAGTGACAAATGTTAGGTCAATAACGCACCCGTTTGACCTCCAATCAAGCTAGCGCGACTAGCCCGGGTGGGGTTTGTCAAACCCAGTAGTACTACTCAGAATTACCTCACTACACATTACTAACGGTTTGAGAATGTAAGGACTTTTAAGTATGTTTGCACTAACGTAACAGGCGATAAACAATAATACTAGAAACCATTGATAAATAAAGTTTGCATGTTTTCTCCCCCAAAAGGAAAGTAATGTAAAAACAGGGGCTGTGAATACTCACCTCGAATTTGTTGCAACAAATAAGTGTAAGCACAAAGAATCGGGTTCCAATTAACCTGAGTTTCATTTAATATTTAATTGAGATTAAATATTAGTAATGGAATTTATTTACTCGGAATAAAATGATATGGTCCACGATCACGGTTCGGTTACGATGCGGGCTATCGGTATTTCTCATTCTCAAACAAGTACTACCATACACAAGCTCACACAAACATAAAACTCAGTTATTCACGCACACCGGATCATACATGAAGGTATTGTTTATATATCTTTAATTATAAGAGTTTTTATAATAAAACTCATATGTCATTTGTGACACCTTGTGTTTCATGGTTATCACTATCAACTCAATTATCGTCAATTAATTTCTTTATGTCTCCTAATTATCCTTTATGTCGTTTCGTTTATTTAATTTGCGAGTAATAGACGAAGTTAGTAATAAATCTATTGTAAAAAAAGAGATTAAAACATTAATGTTTAATTAGCAATAAACTTAATGTTTTGTTTGACGTAAACTTAAGAAAAATAAATAAATAAATAAATAAATAAATAAGTAAATTATAAAAAAACTCCTATTATATATAATTAAACAATTGTATAATCAATTGATATTATCTCAATCTAACAACCTCCTCCTCCATAACCGGCTGCCCACCCTTCCACCTCTCCATAACCCCAGTAACCCTTTTCCCAATTCCATTCGCAACTTCCCCAAACTCTAGTCTCGACTTTTGGTTCTCCATTCTTTGGCAGAAACCTCTCTTCGACAGCCCTCTTCGATTTCAACCGCAGGCGTTCGGATTGTTTATACCGATAGTTGCTAACGATAGTCGCTAACGGTGTTCACAACAGCCTTCTATCTCGTTCGGTACGGTTTCTTTCGTTATTCACATTCGTTACGATTACGTTTCACGTTTCGGGTGCGGGAGTTATATGTACGTATGAATGCGCGGTGTGTAAATGTATCTTCATGTATATATATTCAGTTGGGTGGTGATCGGTGTTATTGTGCGGGCCGGATATGGGTGTCATGCGGTTCGCATGACCTTGTGTGGTGACCTGCGTTTATGTAAGTATATTTATAAACATATGTGCATTCTGCGATTTATGTGTGTGTATGTTCTGCGTATTCTTGTATCCTTGTGTGCATGGTTGCATGGGGGGTTGCTCCACCTGCGATGTGCATGAGCATGTTCTGAAGTGTTGATGTTGTTATACATAGATGTTGGGTGTTATTTTGTGGGTCCTTGAATATGCATGTGTGTGTGTGTGTTATTGTATGTGATTTTTGTTCCAGCCACATGTGTATGTGTGTTTTGAGTGAGAAAACAGTGGGTTTCTCTTAGGCATGCGTATGTATGTGGGAATGTGTTGCATGAATGGTATGTGTATGTATTGTGTGTTCTTGCAGATTCTGTTAGCAAACTTGTGCACGTTATAACTTGATGATAACAACCTTAATCATTGCATTTCTTGGGTCCAAATTATGTATTTTTGAGTCTAGTTTCCAGAAAGTCCAACCACAATTAAATGGGACCTGTAAAACTAAAGTTATTGTCTTTTTAGTGAAGGTATGTCAAAACTGTTTTTTTTACAACAAACAAAGGGTCAAGTGTTTTGATACATGATTTATATTTTGATAAAGTTATGGTTAACGTTAATGATTTGGGAAGTAACCCCATGAGTCTTGGAGCAACTCCAAGTGGTTTCGTCTTAAAATAATGTATAGATTAGTGTTTAGAGAAGTTATAATAAATGTATGACATACAATGCTTCAAATAGTGCAGCTTTGATCGACGTGTGATAGTTGTTATTGTAAGAAAACTCAACTAACGGTATGTTGGACCTTTTGAGATTGTCAAAAGGTTTGGCCCAGTAGCCTACCAATTGAACCTACCAGAAGAGCTTAGCGGAATACATAATGTGTTCCATGTTTTGAACCTGAGGAAATGCCTTACAGATGAGACTCTTGTCGTTTTGTTAGATAAGATACATGTGGATGAACAACTGTATTTCATTGAGAAGCCGGTGGAAGTTATGGACCGAGAGGTCAAAACTCTTAAGCATAGTCGTATTCCTATCGTCAAAGTCCGTTGGAACTCAAAGCGTGGACCAGAGTATACTTGGGAACGCGATGATCAAATGAAAAAGAAATATCCACAACTGTTCAAAGATCAAGCATCTACTTCCTAAAGTATCATTTTTTATATATCTTTTTCTTAAATTTCGAGACGAAATTCCCTTAAACAAGGGGATGATGTCACAACCCTCGCGAAATCTTATTTTCTTTCATTCTTTTATTTCTTTGTTTGAGTGAATTCTAGAAGTTTCTGAAACCAAACCCTACATCTTCTATTTGTCAGTGTTAAAAGTCTAGTGTCCTTCGTTAATCTGATGTTCAAATTTCGGGACGAAAATTCTTTTAACAAGGGAATGATGTGACACACCCGGTCCCTCGCATCAACAATATTGTCTGCTTTGCCCACGATGAGCTCACGGATTTGCTTTTGGTTGCCCGAGTGAAAACTTTCCAGGAGGTTCACCCATCCCTGGATTGCTCCCACCTGAGCACGCTTAACTGTGGAGTTCTCCTCTCATCCACAGCCAATACGCCCAAAATGCGTTGTTGATGTTAGAGGCCAGACATTCTTTATGAACTAGGAATCTCTCCTGTCTACGGCCGATGTGGGATATGTGTAGGGTGTTATAGTAAGTTAGAGAACAAAGTAAACTAGGGATGTAAGACAGAATGCACAATCAAACCTTGATAGATTTTTACAAGTCTCAAACGTTTACAAGTATATACGATTAGGTAAGTATACTTGGATCAACCAAGCAGGCTTGTCAGGCCCATAGATCTATGACGTCGCCAGGCTAACAATAGTTAATGATTGTACATATATTCAATATTACATGGTAGCTATAAAGTTCAACTAACCACAACACATAAGTAAATTGCCATACGTTTACAAGAATCAAACGTTTACGAGTGCAATGGTTATAATGGAACATGTTTCACCCCGAAGTGTAAAAATATAAAAAATGAGTATAGAAATACTCACTTGATATATATATATATATAAGATGATAATAAGAAATTAATGATGTTCCAGTGAGTTCCCTTACAAGGTACCTAAACATATATATTACAAAATTTTAAGTTTAATAATAAGATAAATGTTTTAACACGAACTAGGGTTTCGATAAGAATTTAGGGACTTTTATAAATAAATAAAACTCATTAGTGAATTTATGCATATATTATAGTCTAGTAACATAAAAACGTAACATTTATATAATTTTAAAAAGAGTTAAAGCTTTTATAAAATTTGTGAAATTAAAATTATAAAATGTAGGTAAATTCTATAATTATCATGATTAATCCACCACTAGAATTATTAATATAATGATGTAATGTTTTGAATTATTATTTAAAATCTAATTTATAAAAATAACTAAGTACCACTTTTGTTGGTAAATATTAGTTAAAATATTAAAATAAATAAATTAATTGACAAAAAAACAAATAAGTAACTTAAAAATAAACAAAGGTTACGAAACCATTTATTATAATTTTTAGAAATCTTTATTTATTTTTTTAAGGCTAAAGAGAAAAAACCAAAAATATATTGAGGGTGCCCGGGTTCGAACTCGGGACCTCAATGATAGAATGTAAGAGTGTAACTAGTAAAACAGGACCGAGACCTTGGTTTATGTCGGTGTCATTTTCTTATAAACCCAAGTCAAAGAGTTTCCCCCAAACTCAAGAACCCTAGATTCATCCTCGATCAAATTGATGTCTCAAACAATGTTATTAACAAGAATGATCATTGGGCTTTTGATCTCCAACTAAAATCGAGTGTATAGCAAGGTTTAATTACCCGGTTCGATGCTAAATGAGGACGAATAGAACGAATAACAACCGCAACTTGATCGAAGACGGTTCATGATGCAAACGCGTTTAATAAATCAATTCGTTTTACAGGAAGCTCCCAAAGACATCGTCAAGCAAAAGCCCTCTGTTAATTTCGTTTGAAAAGACCCAGATAATGGTGTTCGATTAACGGTGGTTTCGCAACAGAATTGGTATACGAATGAGAGATTTGTGTGTTTCTTAGATGAAATTGCGAGTATTAGTGCATTAGGAATAGTTAATCGATGGTTTATGTTCAATTAATTGGGTTATTATCACGGATTGCTCGATGAACGGTTAGAAATTAATTGAGGTTTCGGTTTCGAGTGATTCACTAGCAACATGAACGTTTCAGGTGGTATAATAGACAATTACAAGTTCGATTCATGTTCCAGACTTGATTTGGAACGGTTTGATTCACGATTCGAAGGATTTTAATCGCGTTTGGGGCTCGCCGGAGCCGCAGCCGGCGGTGGCCGGAGGGCTAGCCGGAGAATCAGGTGTTAAGGGGGTTTTAATTTGGGTTTTTTACTAAATTACACAAATGTCCTTATAGTTTATACTTTTGGTATTTTATGCTGAAAGTTTCATTTAAGGTTTAATAATTTGCAAAACTAACCCCCGAACTTAATTAAAGTTTAGATTTTAACTAATTTATTAATTTCTAAGCTTTTATAATAATAATTATTATTATTAACGTTATAGTTATTATTATTATTCTTTATTATTATTATTATATATTATATAATAATACTCATTATAATCTTTAAAGGATTAAAAAACAAATTAAAGCAATATGCATAAGCAACCCATAGGTTTCATGTATAGCAATAAAGGCCCTTACAAGAATTAACAAAACTAACTTTAAATTAACTCAAAATTACAAGATGTTACAGTCTCCCCAACTTAAAATAATTTCGTCCCGAAATTAAGAATGAACTAGGCGAACAAATGCGGGTATCTCTCCTTCATATGATCCTCTCGCTCCCAAGTGAACTCAGCTCCACACTTATTCTCCCAACGAACCTTGACAATTGGAGTAGTTGTGGTTCTAGTTTTCTTCATGATGCGATCCATAATTTCAACAGGTTTCTCAACAAAGTGCAATGACTCGTCGATCTGAATGCCTTCCAGTGGAACATGCAGACCCTCGTCAGCCAAACACTTTCTCAAATTTGAGACATGGAACACAGGTTGAACTCCACTAAGGTCGGAAGGTAGTTCCGGTTTATAAGCCACTTTCCCAACCTTTTTCGGGATTTTGAAAGGTCCTACAAATCTTGGAGCTAATTTACCCTTCTTTCCAAAGCGAACGACACCTTTCCATGGTGAAACCTTAAGAAGAACCATATCACCAACTTGGAACCCCATCGGCTTACGATGCTTATCAGCATAACTCTTTTGTCGACTTCTTGCCACTTCAAAGTTATTTTGAATTTTGGAAACTTTGTCGGTCGTTTCTTGTATAAGTTCAGGACCAGTGATGAGATTTTCCCCAATGTCAGTCCAACAGATCGGAGAACGACATTTACAACCATACAAAGCCTCGAATGATGCCATCTTGATACTTGAGTTATAACTATTGTTATACAAAAATTCTGCGAGCGGTAAATGCGTATCCCAATCACCACCAAAGTCAAGGACACATAGTCGTAGCAAATCCTTGAGGGTTTGAATTGTTCGTTCGGTTTGACCATCAGTTTGAGGATGATAAGCCGTACTTAAATCCAATTGTGTACCAAAGAGTTCTTGCATAGATGACCAAAAGTGCGAAGTGAAACGAGCGTCTTGGTCGGATATGATGTGCAACGGGACGCCATGACGACTCACAATTTTGTCAATGTAGATGCGAGCCAGTCTTGAAACTTTGTATGTGTCTCGTATTGGTATGAAATGTGCCGTTTTGGTCAAACGGACAACAATCACCTATATACTATCATGACCACGAGGTGTATGAGGTAACTTGGTTATGAAATCCATGGATATATGTTCCCATTTCCACATAGGGATTTCGGATTGTTCAAGTAAACCACTTGGTCGTTGATGCTCGGTTTTGACTCTTGCACATGTGAGACACTTGGAAACATAAGACGCGATATCTTTCTTCATTCCAGGCCACCAATATTGACCACGTAGGTCCATGTACATCTTATCGGAGCCAGGATGAATGGAATATCGGGTTTGATGAGCTTCGTTCATAATGAAGTGCCAGAGGTTATTACGATTCGGAATCCAAAGTCGATTCAAAAAGTACCACATGCCGTTTGGTTTTGTCTCCAGTTGGGATCGAACGTTAGACATCAAATCTTCATCCTTCCCTTCCTTGGTTAATGCCGCTTATTGAGCCTCGCGAATGCATAACTCGAGGTCACTATCGATCCTTATGTTTTGAAGCATGATAGTCGCCTCGTTGACATCCACATGAATCTCGGTATTAAATTCTCCTAGCGTATCAAACTATTTCCTTTGATCTCGAATTTCTTGGAGCGAGACAGTCTTGTTGTGGACCTTGCAACTCAGCGCGTCGGCTACAACATTCGCCTTTCCAGGGTGATAACGAATGTCATAGTCGTAGTCGTAGTCGCTAATCAACTCGATCCAACGTCTTTGTCTCATGTTTAGATCCTTTTGGTTGAACACGTGTTGGAGACTCTTATGATCGGTGTAGATTATGCATTGTGTCCATTAAAGATAATGTCGCCGGATCTTTAGAGCGAAAACCACAACACCAAGTTCATGATCATGAGTTGTATAGTTCACTTCATGAACCTTCAATTGCCTCGACGCGTATGCTATGACTTTGCCTCGTTGCATGAGAACACAAACAAGACCTTGATTAGAAGCATCGCAATACACAGTAAAGTCATCATTCCCATTGGGAATTGTGAGAATAGGAGCGTTACACAACTCAACGTTTCGAAAGCCTCTTCTTGCTTGGGTCCCCATTCAAAGAGTTGATTATTTTGGGTTAGCGTCGTTAATAGTTTAGCAATCTTCGAGAAATTCTCTATGAACCTACGGTAATATCCCTCTAAGCCCAGAAAAGAACGAACCTCGGTTGGGGTTGTGGGAACACACCAATTCTTCACGGCTTCAATTTTAGTAGGATCAACGTGAATTCCTTGGCTATTCACCACATGCCCTAAGAATTGAACCTCTTCTAACCAAAATTCACACTTGGAAAATATGGCGTATAATTGCTCCTTCTTCAAAAGTCCAAGAACTTGTCACAAGTGCGTCTCGTGATCCGTTTTCGTCTTGGAATAAATAAGAATGTCATCAATGAACACGATCACAAACTTATCCAAATACGGTTTACATACTTGATTCATAAGATCCATGAACACGGCAGGTGCATTAGTCAAGCCAAAAGGTATAACCATGAACTCGTAGTGTCCATATCGAGTACGAAAAGAGGTCTTTGGAATGTCATCATCGTGAACACGTAGTTGATGATACCTAGAACGTAGATCGATCTTTGAGAATTGAGTTGATCCTTGAAGTTGATCGAAGAGATCATCGATTCGAGCGAGAGGGTATCGGTTTTTTATGGTAAGCTTGTTGAGTTCCCGGTAGTTGATGCACATACGGAATGAGCCATCCTTCTTCTTCACAAATAGCACAGGTGCACTCCACGGTGATGAACTAGGACGAATGAACCCCTTATCGGTCAACTCTTGCAGTTGACTAGCTAGTTCTTGCATTTCAAACAGTGCAAGATGATAAGGTGATTTAGCCACAGGGTTTGCACCAGGGATTAAGTCAATCTTGAACTCAACTTCTCACACGGGAGGTAGTCCCTTAAGATCCTCGGGAAATTCTCGCACAACAGGAATGTCTTTCAGTTCCTTTCCCTTGACTTTCGTATTAACTACCTACGCCATGAAAGCTTGGTAGTTTTTACTTAAGCACTTTCGGGCCTTGACGCAGGTCATAAGTTTGAGTCCTTGGGATGATTTCTCCCCAAAGATCTTCTAAGTATCACCCGTTGGTAAAGGAATTCGGATGCATTTCTCGAAGCATAGAATTTCTGCATGATGCTTGGCTAACCAATCCATGCCAATGATAACATCAAAGCTTCCCAATTGCATAGGAATAAGGTCAACGGAGAACTTGTGTTCATTAAGGCTCAAGGTGCAATCGCGTATTACGACATCAACGACGATTGATTTTCCATTAGCAACTTCAACCGTGAAGGGTCTTTCCAAATTAACACGCGGTTTAGAAAGTATAGGCTCGAATTCCAAGGACACGAAACTCCTATCCGCACCCGAATCGAACAATACGGAAGCATAATGACTATTTACAAGATACATACCTATTTGGTAATAACCTATTATTGGTATGATGAACATAGATAGGAATTTTTACAAGACAAGAAACGATTAAAAGAAGCTCAACGGCATACCATTCACCACGTCGTTGTTGGCTTGGGCTTGATTGGTGTTGATGTTGAAAGCCCTTCCACGAGCCGGTGGCACAGTTCCCGCATTGCGAGGACATTGCGGATGAATATGACCAGGCTCGCCATAGTTATAGCAGGTTCGGTTGGTAAGCATGCAGTGTTGTCTGGCGCACGAAGACAAGTAGCCACCAAATGACCATACTTCCTACACAACGAGCAGACTCGGCATGGAATGTTGCTCGCATGGTGATACTTGCATGTGTTACACATAGGATATGGACCAGCATAAGCTTTAGCCATGGTAGCTTGATTTGTAACCACCATTTGTTTTTAGGAAGCATTTGGAGCGGTCACAGCGTAGTTGTGTGTCGGGGTGAACTTACGCTTCTTGTTTTGGGAAGATGACTCGGCCTTTACCTCCTTTGTTGTCTCTGGTGTCACCTTCGCAATAGACTTGGAACTCTTGCCGACATAGTGCCAGCTCTTAAATGATTCTCGGTGAGCTGCGCGGTGATAGTAATTGCCTCCTCCAAAGTTGTGGGCCTACTACCCACCATAACATCTTGAATTTGAGGTGGCACCCCCTTGATAAATTTCTCAATGTTACAAGGCATGGTGTCCACCATGTGTGGTAGGAGCATACTCAACTCATGATGTCGGGTGGAATAAGCCAAGTGATTCCCACCATCTTGTTTGAGGTTCCATGTAACACCCGGAAATTTTCTTTGAAGCCGACGAATTAAGAAAATAAATAAAGTCCAAAGTCGAGAGACCAAACTCGCCAATGAGAGAAACTTTGATGAATGGGAGTATAAGAGGGGGAAGACACCCCATACTTGCCATTTTCAACCAAAGAGAAGAGAGAAACGGAGAAAAAGAGGAGAAAAGCTTGGTTCGGGTTGATCCGAGCATGAAAATCGACGTGTAGCGGGTCAAATCGAAGCTCTACTCGACGGGATAGTTAAGATGAGTTCTAGGACCCCTATTTTACACGTTTTTGAATGATTTTGGGGCTGGAACACATCTAAAAACTAATTTTCAGGTTTTTGGGTGAATACCCGTTTATGTATGTATATGTATGTGTACAATTCGTATGGGGCTTGATTTCGGGATTGGGTATGCTTAAATGATGTCGTGGTATGTTTCCCTAAGGTTTAGAAGGGTTGATTTGAGCTCAAACGTGGTTTGGAAGAGTTTGGAGGCCAAAAGGTGCGGATGCAGTTCGGGATGAACTGCATTCTACACCAGCTAGGGCTATGCGACCGACTGGAGGTCCAGGCGACCGATTGGAGGGCGATTGGGTTCATAAGCACGAAAGGAAGGCGACGGAGGTTCATTCACACGAAAGTGGTGCGAATAAGGGCCATTCGCATGAGGGTCATGCGACCGAGGTCCATACGCCCGGATGTCATGCGATTGAGGTCCATACGCATGAAAGTATGCGATTGGAGGTGATGCGCCTAAACAGTCCTCATACGCCTAAAGTCATGCGACTGGAGAGTTCATACGCATGGAGATCATGCAACTGGAGTGTTCATACGCATGGAGGTCATGCAACTGGAGCTTTATATGCCTAAGTGTTGGTGCGCCCGAATAAGGTTTATGCGCCCCGGAGTTTTGAGGGACTTTGAGAGGTGATGGTCGAGATGGATTTCCTTGATAATGTGATGTGCATGGACGGTATAAGATGACGTATGATGATGAGCTAATGATGATGATGTGACGCATGATGATGTGCGATGACGTATGGTTATGGGATGTGATGCGTGTGATTCGTGTGATGTTTGATGTCGTGTGCTTGTGCACGTTGTATGCTATGCATGATGTATGTTTTGGGTGTGCGATGTTGCCCTGTGTGATTGATGTTGTATGTTTTATGTTCCTTATTATTATTATGTATGTTTATCTTTCCATGGCTTTGCGTTGAACGTTAATGAATGTAATGAAAGTATTATGTAACCTAAAGTGGAAATAATGAAAAGAGGAACGTAATGAATGAATGCATGCATTAATGAATGAATGAACGAATGAAAGGCTTGCAAGCATATGTATGAGGTGAGCGACTTTGTGTCGCAACAGACTCGAAAGAGGTCCTTGTCGCGTACTCCGGTACCGTGTCAGTCTTCGGACATGAGTCGGGGGTTTGGTTACAGGCCCCGGCAGAGTATCAGTCTTCGGTCATGAGTCGGGGGTGTTGCATGAGACAGGATCCGGATGAATGAGAAGAGGATCGCGTACTCCGGTACTGTGTTAGTCTTCGGACATAAGTCGGTGGTTTGTGTACTGGCCCCGGCGCAATATTAGTCTTCGGACATGAGTCGGGAGTAGTGCATGAGACTCAGATGAGATGAAAGAGAAACGAATCGCGTACTCCGGTTCGGTGTCAATCTTCGAACATGAGTCGAGGGTTTGTGTACAGACCCCGGCACAGTACCAGTCTTCGGACATGAGTCGGGAGTATGGCGTGAGTTGATGAATGAGAAAGGTAATGATGGAAAGAACAAACGTATGAAATGAACGTTAACGAAATATCTTAATAATGTACTAAACCGGATCTTTGTCATTCGACCTCAGTAATCGTGGCTGAGTGTCACGAAGAGGGTAAAGTCTGACCAGATCTAGAACGGTATGAACGAATGATGAAGATAATAATGATGCTATTCGTATGTACGTATGATGTATGATCATGAACGAATGTAAAATACTGTATAATTTTGAAAGAAAGTAAAGAATGGTTTTACGAAAGAAAAGTATGTTTTATTATAAAACTATAACTCACTCAGCAACGCTAACTTTGATGTGTTTTTAGTTGGCAGGTATGTTGCTGAGGATGGCACGGGGCGACTACTCAGTTCTTTTGGAATGACATTCATTATTATAAGGCTTTTGTAATGAAATGTAAAAGGAATTTGTGAAATGAACAGATGTATTATTTTGCAAAAGCATTTTGATGACATGAAAATGTAGTTTTTAATGTTTCCGCTGCAACGTTTTTATGTAAGATGGCGAAAATTTCGTTTTGAATGCGATGAATGACGAGCTGTAAGCGTCTCGGGAACGGGGCCTTACATTCCATAACTCCTCCTCTAGCTTTTGCAACTCGCTCCTCGGGCAAAACTTTTGGATCATGATATCCTTAAATTCCTCCCAGGGCAACGGAAATGCAACCTCAGTCCCACGGTTTCTCTTTTCACTATTCCACCATGTTAATGCCCGTTGTTGAAGGACACTTATGGCATAGCGAACCTTGAACTCGTCGGGGCACTCGCTAACGATGACCGTGTTTTCTATACTTTCAAACCACTCGAGAAGTCTAGTGCCTCCTTCTTTTCCACTAAAACTAGTGGGTTTGCAGGAGTTGAAGTGCTTGAAAGTGCAGGTGCGAGTGTTCCCTTGTTGATTGTTGCTATTCTCTCCATGAGAACCGCTAATGTTCCCATTGGTCTTGTTGTTGCTATTAGCCATTAGGGTGGTATTAAGTTTAGCAACCATGGTTGGGATAACGGCAGCCATTTGCCGGGCAATCATGGCGGGTAGCTTACGGTCGAAACTTCCACGCTTTCCATGGTGACGAGACATGCTGGATATACAAAATGAGTTAGTTATGGGAATGAGGATAACAAAGGATAGTAGTTTAGACAAAGACAAGCTAAGAGTTGTAAGGTACATGGAATGATCCCATTTGGTAACACATTACCATTTGGAAACGTTGACACGTCAAGGTGACTTGGCCCAATCGCCTTAGAAACTTATGTATATTGACCATAGTTTATCACTCATCCCAGAAATCCCCAGGTAAGCATGACTAGTCCCATATGATTTATGCGAAATTCTTGCCTTAGCGCGAAGGCCTTTTGCCAGGAAATCCAAAATACAGATGTCTATGTGTCACACTTGATTTGCCAGGTTTCGGTTTCGAGTGACTCACTAGCAAAATGAACGTTTCAGGTGGTATAATCGACAATTACAAGTTCGATTCATGTTCCAGACTTGATTTGGAACGGTTTGATTCACGATTTGAAGGATTTTAATCGCGTTTGGGGTTCGCCGGAGCCGCAGCCGGCGTTGGCCGGAGGGCTAGCCGGAGAATCGGGTGTTAAGGGGGTTTTAGTTTGGGTTTTTTACTAAATTACACAAATGGTCCTTGTAGTTTATACTTTTGTTATTTTATGCTGAAAGTTTCATTTAAGGTTTAATAATTTGCAAAACTAACCCCTGAACTTAATTAAAGTTTAGAGTGTGCATACTGAACCCATTTCTGTCACTCAGTCTGTAAACTCAATCCACTCTGGTGAGACTGAGTTGATTTCTCAAGCAAGTACCATTCCTTTGTCACTCTCCAACAATGAAGCCCCAGTTGCTTCTAATCAAACAGAGTCGTTAGTGCACAACATGAATCTGGAAGCACAACCTCATCATGATAAGCATGATCAATCAAAAGATGAATGCTCAAGCTCAGCAAGTGTGGCTGTCCATACTGAAGAACATAAAGTTGAGATTTCTGGAAAACAAGAAGAAAAGAGAGAAGAAGAAAAGAGAGAAGAAGAAAAATATGAGGAAGTTATTGCTTACAATGAACATGATCTGAGTGATAATGACATCCCATTGAGCAAAAGCTACCAGTGGCTAAGTATAACAAGCTTGTAGTGAAGTCGAACTTTAGAAAGCAAAAGATTAAAGAGCTGAAATAGATAATAACAGAAAAGGATAATCTTCTGATGCAGTTGGAAACAAGGATCAAATGCTTAAGAGAAGATGCTAAGTGCAATAATGAAGTGATTGATGCCTTACTTCAATAAGATTCTGAGCTCAAAGAATCAGTAGAGAAAGAGAAGAGTGAAAATAAGAAGCTAAGGCTGAAGGTTGATCAAATGAATGACTCTCTCTATGATCAATCAGCTATGTTGAGAAGAAAAGAAGAAGAGATTGATGAGCTGAAGATGAAAATATATGCACTTGAATCAAATCAACAAAAGGAACCTACTGAATCTTCCAAGCCTTTGATTCTATACTCAAGGAAGAGGAGTACTTGGGTTCCAAAAAGAAACAAGTTATCAATATTGAAGATACTCCTAAAAGGTCAAGGCATACATCATCAGAGCACACTCCTTCTATGAATGTCTCAACATCAAATCAAGCAACTCTTGATGAAGCTGAAAGTGATGCTGAATGGCAAGAACTGACTGAGAGGTGCATAACAAAGATCAAGAAGACTTAAAGGATAATGATCTCCTGACAACAAAAGACATCAAGGAAGAAAGGCCTGAGTCAACTACGTTTATGACCCTAATCAATCATGGATTTCCATATGACATGGTTGAAAGGATGAATATGGCTGAGATGAAAAACATACTGAAAGAGTTTGAGCTTGCAAGATTTATGATTCCAAATTGTGACTATGAAGCATTCAATACTTTCCAAACTATTCAGAAAATCAAGAAAGATCTTGGCCACTGTGATACTACAAAACTGAACAAGTATAATATGATATGTTGGCTACAGGGTCACAATTACAAGGCACATGAGCTTAAAGGAAGAAATGTTGGTGAGTTGAGAAGAATGATAGAACATGTTATGTTAGTTAGCTTCACACAAGAGTAAGGTTCAGAACTAAAGTTCCAAATCCATCCTATGAGCACCAAAGCAAACTTTCTGCTGATCGTGTAACTATTGAATCCAAAGATCAGCACAAAGGCAAAGACAAGCTAATAAGAGAGCCAAGGGCAGTGATTCCTGGTAAAATGTGGCCACTAGGCACAACTGTTAGAGAAATCACTGAACAAAAATAAACTTTGATAAAGCTATAAGATCACATCATAACTCCCAGTTCTATGGAAGAAACATGATTATGGCCTGGAAATATGATCCAGACTGGGATTGTGCAATTATCAAAAGAACCTCTGGAAGAATCCAGTACTTCCATGATACAGAAGCATTACTGAGCCTGCATGAGAGAGATATTAAGGATCTACAAAGTCTAATAATGTCTAACTATCCAATTCACTCAAGGGGAAGAGATTTCTCTGTTTTGGTGGGAAAGTTAAAGACAAAATTTAGAGATGATGTGATTAAAGAAGAAAAAGGGAGGATGATGAACACAAAAGAAGATTAGAAAGGAAGAAAAGATCAAGAACCAACTACTCCACATTGGTTGATGATGAATTCTTAAGGAGAGTTGGTTATACTGATAGAAAAACAGCAGCCATTAAAGTCATTGGAGGAAATCAATACACTATTCCTATCACTGAGTGGGGATATGTTGAGAAAACAAAGAAATGATGCTACTGAGAAATGCTGATGGAAAGAAAGGTGAGAAGATAAGAATCTTCGACCTAGTAGAAATCAAAATGCTCCACCCAAGCTACACATCATTCTTACATGATAAATTCTTCCCAAAGTTGCTTGATGAAAAGCCCAGAATGATTTATGTTTATACATTCATTTGATTCAAGTGGTGGATAAGCTGCATGCTAAAGCATACAAGAGAAGAAGGTATAATGTTGGGATGTTGAAGGGAGCCAACATTGAAGATATATCAGAACTGAGAATCTCAGAAGAAGATGAGCTTGAAATTGTTAACAATCAATGTGTTGTGGAAACCCTCACCACAGAAGAAGATGTATTGGGGCTGAATTTTGAGACACTCGAAAGGATATACAGAATGGAGATCAAGTACAAATACGATGATCAAAAGGATGCAGTATTATAGTTCAACAAGAAAATGGTTTCAAGATTAAAGGAGCTTTCCGTTTTGAAGAAATGATTACAAGTATCTAAGCCTAAGGGAGAGTATTGTTAGGTCTAGGATCAGTAGATCTAGTCCATTTTGTATAGGCTTAGTACTTGAATCAATATCTGTAATGAATGATTGTATTTCATTATTATGTAAGAATTAAATGTATAGGTTAACCCATATATATATATATATATATATATATATATATATATATATATATATATATATTGTGTGTGTGTGTGTGTGTGTGTGGTGTGTGTGTGGTGTGTGTGTGTGTGTGTTGATTTATGTATGGTTGCAGGTAAAACATTAGATTTGGTAAATTTCTGAAAGATTGACCAAGTGTGAGAAACATTTACGGATGCACATTTTGTTCTTCCGTAGATATATTTCTCACAAGTAAAATTACATCCGAAGATCTTCTGCAGATGAACAACCAGAGTTGAGGAACAAGTGCTTTAGAATACATTTCCTTCGGAAGAACAAGTTTCCTGCGGAAGAACAATTGCTTCGGAAGAACTAGTTTGCTTCGGAAGAACAAGTTTCCTATGGAAAAACAATCAACTAGGGAGAAAATACTCTAGGGGAGTCCAAACACTTGTATTCAAACAATACAAGTGTTACAAGTCAACAAGTCAACAAAGAAGTTATGCGAATCCTAAGAAATCTGATGATTCCTTAACATAAACAATTTAAATCCTAAGAGATCCGTGTTTCCTAACAGAAACATCATTGTCTGTATATATGGATCCTAGGTTTCGAATCAAGGTGCGGCGACACGGTTCCACTACAAAACAACATCACATCAAATCACATAACCAAACCCTAGCAACCGTCACATCATTCAACACAAAATTCAATATCATTCGTTCATTAGTTATTTGTAATCATTAACGTGTTTTAATGAAATACATTTGATTTAAACAGATCATTAGTTGTGTTTCATCAATCGTGTTCTTGAATATTTATTGATATTGAAAAATTTTAATACGAACAATTAAACCAAGCCAACGTTGATTCCGCAAACGTTGACTTGACATCAACCAATACTGATAATTCCTAATTGCGATCCTTGGATTCTCACCTTGTAATCTGGGCATATATGATTGCTGATTATTTTATTATTTGTACGGGTGTAAAGAAAAGCGGGCATAAAGAAAAGCGGGCATATTTGTGGTGGTACATATGTTACTTGACGCGCCAAGTCTTTACACATTCTCACCCCTGAGAACATGACAAGGTTACACAGGCTGGTTCTTATGTCTGGATTTGTTGATCGTGAACATGTTATACGGATGGACATGATTGCACATTATCTACAAGTTAGGTGGAGGTTTAAACATAATAATCAAACGTGGATGCCTTCATATCAAGATCCTCATGATGATCCATATCAATAGAAATGTAATTTATAATGTAATTTTATTTTTATTTGTATAGTAATGTAATTTTTTTAGTTATGTAAAATTGTGATTTAGTTTTTATTTGTATAATAATTTTAATTATGTTTGGGTTATTGTAATAAGTAAAACAATGAAAATATGAAAATAAAAGAAATAATTGTTTGCCAGATAGAAAGATAAAATTAATAATTATTGGGAAATGTGCGATATCGTTATGGTAACTGTGCCAGGATATAGAATCTTCAATTTGCAATAAATGTTGAAAGATGCCTATAAATTCAGAATTCATAATTATTTAAATTTATTTATTCACACACCATCATAATTCAAGTCAATAATTTCTCAATTTTATAATAATTGGGTGTACCAAGTCAACATCAGATTCAACCACACATTCGAGCACAAAGAAAACAGGTTGTTCATTTCAACTTATAGCAAAATATCATGAAGAAACTGGAGGTCAGAAAATACATGTTGGGTGTGATGAACATAACCATGAACCTTCTAAATTTTTGGAGGCTCATGCTTATGCAAAAATATTGTCTAAAGAAGAGTATGCATTGGTGGAAGATCTTACAAGAAAAAATATGCAGCCACGTGACATTCTTATGACTTTAAAAGAAAATAATGATAAAAATATATCCACAATTAAAACCGTGTATGATGCACGGACAAGGATACGGAAGTTGGATAAAGTTGGAACCACCTCAATGCAAGCACTTCTTCAATCTTTGCAGATGAGCGGATACATCTATGATTTTACTACTGATGACGAATCAAATCAAATCAATTGAATGATTTGTTTTTTTGTCAACCCCACTTCATAAAAATATTATATGCGTTCATGCATGTGATTATTTTAGATTGCACATACAAGAAGAACAAGTATCGCCTCCATTTTCTTCAAATTGTTGGCTTAACTTCAACAAACAAGACATTTTGTATTGCTTTCGCGTTCAAACGAAATGAGTAAAGGTAGTTTCAAGTGGGCTTTAAATTGTCTGAGAAAAACATTGGATGGCTATATGGTACCATGTGTTATAGTCATCGATAGAGAGTTGACATTAATAGATGCATGCCAAGTAATTTTTCCAGAAGCAACCGATTGATTTGTGGATATCATATAAAGAAGAATATTAGAAAGCATTGCAGACCATCTTTCAAGTCTCAGACTGAGTGCGATAAATTTATGTATTACCGGAGATTTCTGCTTCAATCTCCAACAATTGAGGCCCACTATGAAAATCGAACGCGATTGCAGACAAAGTTGATGAACAAGCATCGAAGTATTTTCCTAGTCTATTCAATTTATTGTTTTTATTTTAATGAAATTGAAACTAACATATTGATTTAACTTTGCAGGTGTGTTTAATTATTTGGATGTTAACTGTTTGCAAATTATATAGAGATGTTCGTGTCTGCGTGGATTGATCAACATCTAAATTTTGGAGAACGAACAACAAACAGAATAGAAACCCAACATGCTTTGTTAAAAAAACATTTGAATTCTGATAAGTCAAATTTAGATAAATTTATAGGAATTTTAAATAACATAGTACGTTTACAGGAAACACAAATAAAGACAAGTTTCGAGGAAAGTTGGATTAAAATAAAACATCATATTAACATAATTTATTTGTTTCTTTGTTATCAAATGTTTCTCATAAAGCTCTGGATATATTAGTTGGAGAGCTGACACGAGTTAATAAAATTCAAAACCAATCACAAAGCTATGGCTGTCATATTCGTATTAGTTGCGGTTTACCACGTGCTTGTGAAATCGCATAGTATTTAAAAGCAGGCAAACCTATTCCACTACATTCGATAGATATATTTTGGAGGAGGCTTGACTTTTCAACGGTATTGTTAAACAAAGATGAAGAAGATATTCAATGTAATGATAAACTTGAGAGGTTCAAAGAAGCTTACTAAAAACAAAAAAATCTCATGGTGGAAAGGAATTGGTTAGAAAGGATAAAAACATAAGGGATCATATCAGCATAAATCTTAACGAGCCTACAGTGCAAAAAAATAATCGTGGAAGGCCAACACTCAAATCTCAAAAACAAAACAAACCAGACCCTTCACCTGTTGAATCTACCCAAGGTCATACCTACACGACAAATGATTTTGTTAGTTATGATTTTATGAGGTTGAGCCCCCCGAAATATAGTTCAAACGTAGATAACACAACTCAATCTTCTCTATATCACCATCCTTTACTAACACAGATTCCAAAATTTTCCATCCATATATAACACATATAGAGAACGTAACTATGGGTTTCGTGCAGTTTCCTTTTCCTTAGAATTCGGTGAAGAATATTGATAGAACATGAGGTATGAGCTTTTAAATGAGTTACATAACAATTCTAATTTATACATAAATCTTTTCTCCAGCTCATATGATAAGACAAAACACACTTTATCATGACTACAACTAGGTCCAGCTCCTGATCAACACTGCATGATAATGCCTTACACATGATTATTGATCGCCAACATATTTAATGTGATTCTTTAATGCTTATCTCCCACTGAAAGTACAACTTATTTTCCGCTATGGATAGATCCAGATGAACTCATGTACCACCAATTCATTACTATTGCGCATGTGTATGATTGCCACTACATCTCTGTGCGTTTAGAGGGTGGATATCCATTGCATTTCATAATGTCGTTATGGAATTTTCACAAAAGTAATAATGCGATTGCGTGGGAAAGAATGTATGAGGAGAGACTTTAAAGATATATTCAATATATACTTCAAAATAAAACTGTTACTCGTTTTAATATAGATTAGAATAATATCATTTGTAACTATTCATTTTATAAAGTTTAAAAATTGTAAAACTATATAAGTTTTATTGTTATTTCTAAACTTCAAAAATTATGAACATTATAAAAATTATATGAACTATATAAAGTTCAAATATTTTAAACTTAAATATAATTTTTATCTTAAATTTATATAAAACTATATAATGTAATAGAAAAAGTTAATTAATATACATAAAAACTTAATAATATATAAATTATATAATTTAGTATAATTAATAAAAAATGGAAACAACCAATTTAGTATAATATAACTATGAATAGAAAAACGACCAATGTAATTATAAATGACTAGTTTACTATGTAGAAAAAGGGAAACAACCGACTTATTAACTTGACAATTGTTGTTTAACTATACATAGAAAAGATTAATATAATTAGAAATAAAATGTTAATACATATAAATATTTTAAACTATTCATTTGTAACTATTCATTTTAGATTAGTATCAATATAAATTAGATTAGTATCATTTGTAACTATTCGTTTTATAAAGTTCAAAAATTGTGAATTATATAAGTTTTATTGTTATTTCTAAACTTCAAAATTTATGAAAATTATAAAAATTATATGAACTATATAAAGTTCAAATATTTTAAACTTATATATAATTTTTATCTTAAATTATATAAAACTATATAATGTATAGAAAAAGTTAATTAATGTACATAAAAACTTAATAATATATAAATTATATAATTTAGTATAATTTATAGAAAAAGGGAACCGGCCAACTTAGTATAATATAATTATGAATAGAAAAACGACCAATGTAATTATGAAACAACTAGTTTACTATGTAGAAAAAGGGAAACGAACGACTTATTAACTTGTAAATTGTCATCTAACTATACATAGAAAAGATTAATATAATTAGAAATAAAATGTTAATACATGTACATAAGTTTTTTTGTACATGTATTAACTTTTTTCTATTTATATTTGTATTCAATTTATAACTAGTATAATATAAATATAAATAGAAAAACTAGTATAATACTTATATTTAATTTATAATTAGTATAATATAAAAATAACTAGAATAAAAACTTAACAATATATAAGTTTAATATAATATAACTATAAATAGAAAAAAATAATTAAAATATTAAAAATAATAAACGACTGTTTACTAATTTATAAACTGTCATTTACTTATCTGCAAATGACCGTTTACTACTCTGTCAACTGGAGTTTACAGTCATACAAACTGTAATTTACATCCATCCAAATCATCATTTTCTGTTTAACAAACGACCATTTTTTATATATGCTATAAAATACGAATTGGTGGTATGTAAAACAATGTCTCATTCTTCAAAACATGAAAACCGAAGGCGTGGGGCCGAAAATCAAACCAAGTCTCCAAATAAAATCATTGTCCTTCTAGAAGGACCGGAACGACATTGAAAAGAAAACATGACATTAAAATCAATACAATACTCTTTTAAATTTTATACACATAAGTTAACATAGGTAGTTTAGAATAAGATAAATAAAAAATAAAACAACTTAACATAGTCAAGTAATGTATTTTTAATGCTATTATAAATCAGTAGATTAAAGATAATTCTTTCCACTATTTTAATACCCTATGCGTCAAGATATGATAAAAAAATTAGATTAATATTATTTAAGTAACAAGCTTAATCTATATATAACTTATACTAATAAATAAAAAATTTTATAAGTCATATGTCATATTTTAAGATATTTATATAAGCTAAACGTAGAATTTGAAAACATATTATCATTATAATAAAAGTTACAAATTAATATATGAATATAATTTCCTGATTAAATTTGCTTAGTAAGAGCCAACTTACTGTGTATTATGTCAACTAAAGTAACCTTTTTTCCAAAAATAATAAAATGTTTTATTAAAAATATATCAATTAGAGTTTATTTTCTAAACTTAAAATTAGTTTCTAGCTAATCATTATTAATATTAAAAACACTTTACATATCATATTTTTTAACAAACATTTTTAAAATATCAATATCCACAAAGTCAAACACAATTATAATAAACGATTACTCACTATAAAACAAAATCTTTGTTTCAATGTACATCACGAATCCATCTTCTCAAATCTAAGTATGTTTTAGTGCCTCGTATTCTCATATTCACAATTTCATGTTTTCGAATACGATGTTTATTATTTCAAGCGTGTAACACACGGATATCTAACCTAGAAAATATTAAAAATAACTTCTTGTTCATATGCTTCTAATTAGGTTGTACCTAGATAATCTTTCTAACTTAGACATTGACACAACCTCCTTCAATTTGATTTTTTAATTATACCTAGATAATCTTTCTAACCATAACCTTAGACCCAAATATAAAAATTTTTTAATTAATTTTATAAATTATTGAATGTCAAATTTTTAATAATCTTTTAAATTGCATATGAATTATATTTTCTTTGATAACAAACAATTTTAAAGTTAAAAAATTTTAGATGTCTTCAAACTTTCTTATTATTTTAACTAAATTAATCAACATGTTTTAAAACTTATGTGAACTAAAGTTTTTCATTGACATTACATCTTCTATCACATCTAAATTATTGTTTATTTTATTTATTATAATGTAATACTTACTTTTAGTTTATACAAACTAACTGTTTTTAAACTATTACTTTATGTGATCATTATTTATGAATACAAATAAGCTTTAGATTATTCTACTCTATTAATAATGAAACGAAATGAATAGTAATATTTGAAATCTGGTCCATCCATTTATGATCAATGGTTATCCATTTACCACTTAAGCTATTGGTGATACGTGTAACCCTTCTCCCCATCAATGCTACATGTAAATGTTTTATGTCATCCACCAACAAATAGAGAGAGAAAAAAATCAGGAGCTTATCAGGAGAAAAAGAAAAAGAGAGACACAACTAAGGGGCCTTTGATGGTGGTGGCCGGCGGTTTTAGATGATGGTGGCGAGCGATGGTTGTGGTTGTGGCCACCCAAGGTGACGGTGGTCTAGGGGTGCCAGATTTAGGGGTGGTTAATGGGTTATAGGTGGTGACGGTGCACGATGGTGCTGGATGTAGTCACCAGAGGTGGTGGTGGTCTAGGGGTGCACATTTGTGTGTGTGAGAAAAAGAAGAGAGAAGATAGAGAAAAAGAGAGAGGAGAAAAATGGGTTAGGTGGGGATGGGGATGGGGATGGAGATGGGTGTTTATTAAATTTAAGGGCAAAAATGTTTTTTACATCATTTAATAGAATAAATACTAACGGTGTTAGTGACTTGGGTGAAATTGAAATAAAAATTGAAACTGTTAGACCGTTAGTGTAATAAATAAATTATTGAACTCAACAAGTAATTTACTCTTTTTTGTATCTTACTAATATTCATTATCTGTTTATTGGAATATGATGTTCGGTGATTGTAATAACAGAGAATGGTTCAAATACTCTCTTGACTTTTATACAATAATTTAACATAGGAATAATAAAATATGAAACAACTTAACATAGTAAGTAATGTAATTTTAATGCTATTATAAATTAGTAGATTAAAGATAATGCTTTCAGCTATTATTAATACCGTATGTTTCAAAATCTAAAAAATATTTTTAATGAATATCATTTAAGTAACAAGTTTAATTTATAATTTATAACTTATAATAAAAGAATAACTTTTTGTACATATGTCTTTAACTAGGTTGTTGATGTATAGGGGTTTCTATGTGCGTTAACATATTTTGATTATGCGTTTTTATGTATTTATTAATGTAAAAACATAATTACTTTGAGAGTTAATTGATTTTCAGGTGTATGGAGCTAAAGAAATGAATTCAGGTGTTTTTCGGGAGTTATAACAGAAGCCTGAAGCTTACAATAGACACAAAACTTGGAAAACAGAAGAAACAAGCCTAAAGTGACGAGGGACGTAGATTATGTCCCTACGAATGTAATTTACGTCCTATAAAGAAGTCAGCCTAATTTACATTCTATCTGGAAGTTAGCAACGTCGTAAATTAGAACATAAAAATATGGGCAAAAAGTGATTTTTCTTAGGGGGACATAGATTACATCCCGAGGACAAAAATTACGTCTCTATGGACGTAAATTACATCCTTAAGGACACAACATACATCCATGTGTTGTGAGATACATAAATTTAGGGTTTCGGGAATATTTGAAGGGGGAAAAAGGGGGCTATGAATGTTTTATGAATTATATATAGTTTGTTAAAGTGATTTTGTAAATTATGTTATTTCATAGTAATTTAATCTTTAATTAAAATGATTTAGAGGAAGATTTAAGATGTTTTACATATTCAAAATATACTTTAGATAAACTTTTAATAGACATGATCTTGTAGTTAAGTGATACCGGTGCTTATTTATATAGAAAAAATATGAGTTAAATTCTTATGCATACAAGCATATAAGAGTGCTTGAGATACAAAAATATATTGCTAGAAAAGATACTTTTAATAAATATATTTATATATTAAAAATCATGATTTTTTAGCCTAATCATTGAGAGTTTTACACATCAAGTCATGAAGTGTTTAAAGTCAAGAATGAACAAAATCCGAAAGACATCGTAGATTTAAAGGGGTGATTATATACACACCTTTTGTTTTTTATTTAACCTCCTCTATTAATGTTAATTGATATAATATGAGACAGGGATGATATATTGCAGCGAAAATGATATATCAGTTTATAGTGTGCAAACCACCAACTAGATTGATAGCCTCGTGATTTACTTTACTGAGGGTTGCGAGTTCGAATCCTATCAGCATTAAAATGCTGTTGGTGGGTCTAGTTTTATCGCAGTGAGATTTCGGGTGGCGGGTTTTTCCCGTAATTGATGGTTGGTTAGCTTGGCCTACCCAACACTGATGGGCAGGTGGTGTATAAAGTGCCTTTTCGCTATAAAAGCACCCTGGGTAGTCAGGATTTAGTTAGTTGGCTGTTAAGAAGCGAAATTATAGTGTGCAAAATGTAATGATATATCGATTAATATAACGGTGGAGAAAGTAAATATATAAAAAAAGACGTTTGTAAAGTTGCTTTTGAACGATCAGAAATACTTTATGCAGTCTTTTTGAATTGACCATGTATCATCATTCTAAGACTATCCACAACACATCGCTCTTACCCCGCCCTTAGCCTCTATCCTGCCATCCTTCGAAAGGTTTGCGTTGTGCAGACCCATCTGTTCTTCACCCGTCCTTTTCCAATGGCCTTCCATGGATGCATTTTGTAAGGGCCACACACAAAAATATATGTTGTTTTATTTTTTAATGGTTGTTTATGGAAAGAATTATGTTAGAAGTAAATGTTGATTGTGAGAATAATAAATGAAAATTAGTAAAAAATTGATATGACATGTTGATTGAGACTATTTGTGAAAAGAACGTCAGTTAGCGTTCTAGAAAGTCTAATATATAACATTAACATATGAATTCCATATACATTATTGTTTAATCATTCTGTAATTTATCTCTTATCTCTTATATATTAAAATATATTAAAAAAAAAACCTAGACACCATCGATACCAAAAGAGAATCAAACGGACGGCCAGATCACACCAATAACCAATAAGTCAACATCTACACTTTCCATCTGACGGTCCATACTTATCTAAATCTCCACACCAGTCACCATACAAACCCCTGTGCCCACACCAGATTCCTCCTCATCTCACCACACCTCCGTCGTCACCAATGGCCGCACAACCACCGTCACAACCACCGCCACCACCACCACCGTCGTCACCACCACCGTCTGTATCTAACAACACTGATACTACACAATACTGGTGTCACCAGTGCAACAAGCGTGTGCCTGTAGAAACCTACCTGATCACACCGACATCATCTGCTTCGAGTGTAAGAACGGATTCGTGGAGTCGATTTCAGTTTCTTCTCACAATCAACGAGTTACAGATGAAGAAGAACAAACTCAGGCGTTCGGAAACGAGATTGTGCATATTCTCAGCCTAATCGCTCAGGCGGCGCGTGACGACGACGACGAACCTCCTCCTCCACCCTCCGATCACCCCGCGGTGACCACGATTACCTCCGCATCGAAATCGATGGATGGAGAAACGAGTCGATCGGCGAAGACGAACAGGATCCGCATCAACGAGATCCAGTTAGAGCTCGATTTGATGATAATGATGATCGAAACGAAGAAAACGATGATCATAGTGATAATATTAACGATGATGATAGTGATAATATTAACGATGATGATGATGATGAATTGGTGAGAAGATACCGGCGCGACGCAATCCGGCGCCAGCTCCGCAGCTTCGCGAGCCGAGCGGCGCGCCGACGGAGTCGGCTTCTCGAATGGGCAGAGATTCTAACGCAACTGGAAGAACAATCGATCGAATTCAGGCTACAAGCCACCGGAGACGACGACGTTTTCATCGGAAACCCTGGGGATTACGTCGATGCAGCTGGATACGAAGCCTTGTTACAAACCCTAGCTGAGAGCGACACCGGCGGGAGGAGAGGCGCTCCACCGGCGTCGAAATCAGCGGTCGAACGATTGCGTACAGTTGAAGTCGAATTAACTGATTGTGAGATTTGTGCTGTGTGTAAAGATGGGGTGTTGAACAATGAGGGGAAGATTGTGAAGCAATTGGAGTGTGGGCATGTTTATCATGGTGATTGTATTGTTCAGTGGTTGAGTTTGAAGAATTCGTGTCCTGTTTGTCGGTTCGAGTTGCCTACGGATGATCCTGAGTATGAAGAAGACAGGAGGAGGAGATCGATGGCGGTTGCTGCTGCTGCGATGAGTGATCGAGGCTGTTCTTCGAGCTCTGGTGGTGGTGATTGACATGAGGTATGTATGCATTTCTCAATTTGGGTGTTGGTTGTTGGTTGTTGGTTGTTGGTTGTTGATTGTTGATTGTTAATTGTTGATTGTTGATTGTTGGTTGATCTTATGAACTCTATGATCATTTGTTGTGGTCTTTCTGTTGTATATACATTTTCACTTAATTTGATCA
The DNA here is from genome assembly GCA_025506515.1 of Flaveria trinervia. NCBI lineage: Eukaryota > Viridiplantae > Streptophyta > Magnoliopsida > Asterales > Asteraceae > Flaveria > Flaveria trinervia. The sequence goes on along the minus strand of CM046456.1, from coordinate 65,546,689 downwards.
TTGGTTTCAGATATTTGTGTATATATTTATTTGGTTATATCAATAATTTAATATATGATCATATGACTAAAACGTTATGGGTAAAAAGTTATGGGTTATGTTTATGGAATGGCCTGAAACGTTTCGCGAGGCGTTTATGTTCTTCTGAACACGAGGCGCGAGGCTTTACGTATTTTTTTTTGAATGGCAAAAATGTATGTAATATTAGAATCGGGGCTAGCAAGACACAAAAAACCCTAGTAATACAGAGGGAAAGATAGGTGAACCAATGAAGGAAAACACACCAAAATAGGAACAAACCAAGCAAACTAGTTCTGAAACGGCCAATTCACCTTCACCCACAACGACCCGAAGAGTTTGACCTCTTCGCTAATCGTAGATGGCTGACTTGACTTTTGTTGGAAAACACATTCATTCCGGCCATTCAAATGCACCAACGTGTGATCAAAATAATGGCGTGGACAACATTCTTTTGATATCATTGCTACTAATGGTTTTATGCAGCTCCAGGAGGTCTTCATGTTCAAAAGCAAAAATATGGAGAAGCTCAGACCACTGAGCCATCATGATCAAACACCAAATTTGTAGAGTTACCAATTGGGATGTTCCTTCTCACCAGTGTGGTATGGATACCAGCACGCCAATTAAAAATGTTAACTTTTTTGGTTACCCAATTGTTTCAGGAGTAGACATTCTTTCCATTCTGGTAAAGAGGCATTGTAGATCAGACTCTTAATACTCTTTATAGTTGAGTTCCCATTTCGGGTTTAGAAATCATATAACTTCTCAAGTCAATGTTCCGGCAAACTGATCTGAGTTAATTTTACGAACCCCTTTCCAAGGCCCCGATAGAGATAGTTTAGCGGGAATAGAGTACTATGATCGAGAGGATTGATGAAAAAGACCAAATCACCTTCCACCAGAGCCATTCTTTCTAGTCTTGAATCTCCACAAGCGACTGAAAAGCAAACCAATATTAACAGATTTCAGCGAAGCGATCCCAAGACCGCCATGATTTTTAGGACAAGTTACCCTATCCCGTGAAACTCAACTGATTTTTGATTTATCATCCACCGCGGCTCATAAAAAAGTCCTCCGCAATTTATCCAAGGCATCCAACACCTTACCTGGAGCAAAAATGTATTGGTAAAGAGTCTGTAACAGAGGAATAGAGAGTAACCCGTCCCCCAAGAGACATAGATTAGCTTTTCATTGTGACATTTGAGATTAGAGGTCTACATCAAACCCGGTTACCCGACCTAACGATCTGACCCGATTTAACCTGTAGGGTTCAAACCTATCCAACTTCAACCTGGTTCTCTTCCCAACCCAACCTGGTTTAAACTCGTATAAACCTGTTTTGTTATATTTACCATTTGCCCTCTTGAAATCGATTTGGACCCACTCGGAACCTGGTTTGGATATTTTTTTTGACTAAAACCCGATGTGGTTTCAAATTTCAACGGTTTGTGAACCTCTAATACAACCCAATATTGAAAGCTTTTCTAATAGTAGAAGAGAGTGCCTCCATAGCAATAATAAACAAAGGAGAAAGAGGATCACCTTTTGAAGCCCACGCGAACATTGACATTTCGGAGTTGGACTACCATTTATAAGAACCGAATTCCAAGTAGATTGTAAAATACCCACAATCCAATTGCTTTTTAGCGGTGATTTTGTGTTGCCGCTAATGGTCAAAAATTTTGTAGTGTATGTATGGAAATCCAATTGCTCCATAACCGAGGCTAAGAAACTCCAGCTTAGCGAATCAAATGCTTTCTTAATATCAATTTTAAGTTACTTCAAAGATCGCAACCATGAAAATAATTCATTCAATATAAGGGGCCCATCATTTGCAATGAAAGCCGACTATTCATCAGAAACTACCCATATTGTGTTTGAGACGATTTGCTATGACTTTAGATGTTACTTCGTTTATGGCGCCAATCACACTAATCGGCCTATAGCGGTCTAGGCATTGAGGATCTTTAATTTCTGGGACTGCGGCGTTAAGTATTCTTACCATGTTACTAAAAAGTGAGATAATAATAGAAAGATAAAAACCTCTACATCCTTAAAGCAAGCTTCGCATGAGAACAACTATTGGGAATGTAGTCTAACTTTTACAATGCTATTATGATTGTACTCTAGCGGTACAAACTTGTGTAAAACAGTGTTTCTTTTAAAGTGGTTGAAGTTTTAAGTTCACAATAAACAAATGTAGAGTGGGTAGAATTGAATTAAAGTCATCCGATTGTTTCTTGATTACAAATTCAATTTCAATTTGAGAACGCTATTTAAAATCAGTGGACAACTGTTCTTAAATCACATCACTCTAACTTGAATCGAAAAGATCCGATGGTTGTGTGTTTCTAATTGACAAATAGAACTTGATGTGTACAATCGTTTGTTCAATTCCAATAGATTGTGGGTTATTTCACGCGTAATTTTTGGCTTTTTAAACCAAGCTAAATGCTAATGAAAAAAGAGAAAATAGGTTTAGTTCTAATACACAAGGCATTGATCAATTACTTACAACTGAATATGTTTGCTTACATTAAAGATAGTCGTGTTTCAAGAAACACCACCTCATACTAGGTTTTGATTTGGATGGTATCTTTGGTAAAAATCGAAGTCAATGGAGTTAGAGATGCACAAAATAACCGGGTACGGACCCGACCCGGACCCGGGTTTGGGTACAACCGATGGGAGGCATACCCGGTTCGAACCCCCGTAGGGTTGGAACCGGGTTTAGTTTTTGAGTCTTTTAGCGAACCCGACCCGGTCTAAACCCGAACTGAAACTGGTATTGGACCCGATATTGAACCCTGTATTGGACACAAAAAAAGAAAACAAAATTAGGAAAAATAAACTAAACCCAGTATTGGACCCGGTTCCGGACCAACCTCGACCCTACCCGGGTATGACGGGTAGGGTTTTCCCGCAAGTGAACCCGACCCGGGTTCGTACCCGAGTTCACCAATACCCGGGTATAAAAAAACCCGATTGGGCCCAACCCGATTTGAACCCGGTTTCGGGTCCGGCCTAAAACCCGAAATTTGCATCTGTAAATGGAGTTAGAGTGATGATTGATCTGAATCAATTAAAAAAAGCATATTGGTAGCTTGGATGAATATTATTTAAATCTAACCTTACATGATAAAATCAAGATAGGATTGGGTTGGGTTTTAAACCGAGTTGTGTAAAAAAACAAAAAAAAAAGTTTGTACATAAAAACATAAGTTCAGTTAGGCCTGTAAATGAACCGAACGAACACGAACATCAACATGTTCGTGTTCGTTCATTTAACTTTTACTAAACACGAACACATAATCGAAAATGATTTTTTGTTCATGTTCGTTTATTAAGAAAATAAATAATGTTCGTGTTCGTTTATATACGTTCGCTAAAAAGCTAAATGAATATTTCACGAACATAAATGAACACAAATGAACAATAATAAACAAACATAAATAAACAATAACAATAAACATAACTGAACACAAAAAAACAATGTTAAATGGCTATTTTGGAACTTTTAGTTGTATTAGTGGAAATTAAAGTCTTACTAAACTTATAGTTTATAGTATAACATAACACATTTATATTTCAAATATAACACATAATACCCTTTTATTAATATATTAATATATATAAATAATGAATATAAATGAATGAACATAAACGAACGTAAATAAACAAACATAAATGAACAATCATAAACGAATATAAACGAATGTTCTTGAACGTAAAGAACGAACAAAACATATGTTTATGTTTGTTCGTTAACTAACGTACACAAATTTTTGTTTATGTTCGTTCATTTACTAAATAAACGAACTTTCCGCCGCATAGTTCATGAACGTTCGGTTCATTTACAGGTTTAAGTTCATTACAACTATTCAACATTATCTGTTTTTAAAATTTAAGAAACTAGAAAATATAAATCTATTACATAACCATAAACCTAAGAATTACAATGCGAATACAATCAACCTTTTTATGTATTTGGTGTCGTCGTTGTAGTAGTTTTTTAGTGTTTTCTCTTCGACTGAATCGTTGTTAACAATGTGTATGACAAATTGCTGGTAAGTTTTTCTTTAGAGTGGATATGATGTCTATCAAAAATGATATCAGATATAGTTAAGAACAATGAAAGATAAGTTTATATGAACAATATCTGTATGAACATAAAACTGAATAGGTTGGCTCACAATTAAAGACAAATCAACAACAAATCAAACAAACAAAGATCATGAATTATCAAAGTGATAACTCAAGGATTAATGGATAAAAACCCTAAAACTGATAAGAGCAATATAAGACCGAAGAAGAAGAGAGTGTGTATCTATTGACCTCCGGATGAACACACAGACATATAAACCAAGCAAAGCCCACAATAGCATAGCCCACAACAGCTAAGCAAACCCAACAACAATCAGCATTAGCTCACAAACCTCACAAATAACAACAAAGAATATATGAGAGACAATGAAAAATAAAAACAACTTATAAAATTGACCATAATAATTTCAACACCCCCGTTAATTTTATACACCAAATGGATCAAACATATTAAGTTTATCGAGTAAGAAACTATGTTGTTTCACCGCTAGTCCTTTTGTAAAAACATCTGCAAGTTTATCTAGAAGCTATTTTTTCCCTTAAGAAAAATAGATCAACCTCAAAGTGCTTTGTTCGATCATGAAACATAGGGTTAGCGGTGATAGAAATAGCAACATTATTATCACAAAATAAAGGAACAGGAAGGGAGACAAAAACATGCAACTTAGACATCAAATTAACCAACCAAATAGCTTCACACGTAGCATCACACATTGCTCTATACTCAGTCTCGGCTGAAGAGCGAGAAACAGTACTTTGTTTTTTGCTTTTCCATGACATAATGTTACCACCCATAAGGATACAAAACCTAGTTACAGATTTACGGGACATAAGACATTTTCCCAATCTGAATCAACATATACAGACAAATCAAGGCTATCATTCTTACTGATCAATATGCCTTTTCCAGGAGTAGACTTAAGATAGCGAGGAACACGCAATACAATTTGAAAATGACAGATAGAAGGACAATGCATATATTGGCTTAGAAAATGAATAGCATTACATATATCAGGTCTAGTGTAAGACAAGTAAATTAGTTTACCAACCAGTTTCTAATAGGCAGTAACATTTTCATGCTTACTATCATCCTTGGAGCATATATTCATTAGCACATAATAAGGTTCAAGGGGTGTACTAACATGTTTACATCCACTTAACCCATACTCGGCTAATAATTCCATACAATACTTTCGTTGAGACAGACATACACCATTGTTGGTTTTAATGACCTTAATGCCTAAAAAATATTTTAACTACCCAAGATCTTTAATCAAGAATTGAGATTTAAGCATGTTTGTAATGTTATTAATCTAAGTTGAATTGCTGCTAGTGACAATAATGTTAACGACATACACAAGCAGAACAACAAAATGAGATGATTCAGATTTGACAAATAACGAGTAATCATATTTGCTTTGCACAACCGAATTCCTAACAGAACCTCAACAAGCTTTTCATTCCACATTCTGGGAGTTTGTTTTAGTCCATACAAAGCCTTATTTAGCTTACAGACTCTAGTTTCTTTTTAGAGAAATATCTATAAGGTAATTCATGTATACATCTTCATTTAAGGTTCCATATAAAAATGCATTGTTGATATCCATCTAAAACAGAGGCCAGTTATTTTTAATGGATAAAGCAATAACACATCTAACAGTAACCATTTTGATAACTAGGGAAAATGTTTCATCAAAGTCAATCGCCTCTTTTGGTTATACCCCTTGGAAACAAGACGTGCTTTATATCTTTCTATCTCACCAGATGCCTTATATTTAATTTTATATAACCAACGACAGCCTATGGGTTTTCTATTTGCCGATAAATCAACAAGGTCCCATGTGTTATTTCTATTTAAAGTACTCATTCCTCATTCATGGCATTTACCCAATTGAAATCATGTTTGGCCTCATGGTAATGTTTAGGTTCACGAGATTTATTTAAAGCCATGAAAAAAATTTATTATAAGATGACAGGTTAGAGTAGTTAACATTTCTCTCCATACCATATTTAACTTCCCTTCAATTGTAAAAGCATTTAAGTTTTTGGAAATGGTTCTATTTCTAACTGATCTTCAAAGACCAGGATCAGGTCCATTGATTCCCTCAGGAGAAATATTGTTATCATTTTCATAGTTTTCCAGATCAATATCAGCCGTATTGCTTTCACCTGGATGAGGTTGCATATACACAAATTCACTTCCGCTTGATCCTGTGATAGAATTGGAAGGCTGCTGTGTATCTGCCATACCATCTGAATCCTGAGAAGCAGTTTGCTGAGTGTCATTAAGATTTTGTGAGTCTCTCAGATCTCCCTCCTAATCATTAGGAATCTCCCCATTATGAGATTGAGTATTCTGTTGATTTTGTTTATACACTTCAAAAAATTATACTGAGTTTTTGTTGTGGAGACGTCATTATCAATTGTTTTAGTAGAAATATTGGTTTTGAATGAAAATATATATTCATAAAATTTCACATCCCTAGAAAAAACACAAGTTTTTGAATCAAGGCTCCATGTCGTATATCCTTTTTTAAATAGAGAGTATCCTAAGAAAACACACTTTTCGGCATGACTGCTAAATTTATTATGATTATTTAAGACATTGTAGAAACAAAGGTAACCAAACACTCTAAGATGATTAATGGAGGGAGGAAAGCCAAACATGATCTCATATGGGGACTTACCAATTAAGACAGATGAGGGAGTCCTGTTGATTAGGTAGGTAGTAGTTAGGATACAATCAGACCAAAACCTAAGTGGAATTCTGCTTCAAATAGGAGGGTTCTAGCCACCTTCAATAGGTGTTAGTGTTTCCTCTCAACAATCCTATTTTGTTAGGGGGGGATAAATGCATGTTGTTTGATGAATTATACCATTTTGAAGTATGAATTTATGCATTAATTGATTTGTAAATTCAGTGCTATTGTCAGATTTTATTGCCTTTATATATTACCCAAATTGAGTTTTTATCATGTTATAATAACTTTCAAAGTTTTGATATGTTTCATCTTTGTGTTTCAGTAAATAGACCCATACGACCCTTGAAAAATCATCAACAACAGTTAGAAAATATTCACACCCATCTTTACTTTGAGTTTTATATGGTCCCCAAACATCTTAGTGAATTAATTCACCTACATGTTTGGTTTTGTGATCACTGAGAGGAAATGGTTCCTTGTGTTGTTTTGCCTTATGACAGACAAACTTCACAAGGAATCTCATGATTATTATTGTGGCATTTAGGCAAATTGAGAAATTTTAGGACATGGTCAGAGGGGTGACCCAATCTAGAGTGCCAAAGGGTGGAAGCTAGAGAACTATTAAGACACACCTTGTTTGTTTTAGGTGAATTTCCACACAGGTATAGGCCATCAATTTGACTACCAGTCACTAGGGTTTTCTTGGTGAGCAAATCCTGAATATAGCATTTTGACTCATCAAATACAACTCTCAGGTTATTGGTTTTATGGACATACATGAGGTTAATATTGTATTCGGGGACAACAAACACATAAGTGAGAACAACACCATCACATAGTTTTAGATTCCCTATTTTGGTGACTAAAGCATTTATACCATTAGGGTGTTTTACAGTTATATGAAAGTAAGAGACTTCAAGGAATTCATTAGATTGTTTTAAGAGACAACCATGTGTTGGCTGGCCCCAGAGTCAATCACCCATCCATTCCAAAGATTTGAAGAAAAACAATTTAGATTATAAGCACTTGTATTGCTTAGATTCATTTGATTACCTCCAAAGTTAGAATTCTGAGATTTATCATTAAACTTGCCGTTCAACAGCCCTAGGAGCTTGATATCTGCTCAGGAGTTAGAGATAGAGGTGTAGATGACATACAACTAGAGTTGGGTTCAGTTTTATCCATTTTTGAGTTGTGAGATGAGGGTTTTCTTTGACCCCAAAGTAGTTTTTGGTTTGTATCCTTGTGGATAACCCACAATTTCGAAACATCTTTCCACATTATGGACAATTTTGTTGCAATGGCTGCATCTCAGATTAGGGTTTGGGCCTCTGCCATTTCTTTTTTTTTATTATCACTAGGTTGATATAGTTTAGATGCAAATCCAACATTTTGGTTTTTACAGAACTGCTTGAGGTCCTATGAGACTTCCCTAGATATTATTGAGAAAGAAGTTTTAATAGTGGGTAGAGGGCCTCTAGTCAACATGGTTAGTTCTAACAAGTTGATAGATGTCATCCAAACCCATCATAAATTGCATTAGTTTTATCATTTGATTAAAATCATTAAATTCTTTTGAGGCATTACACTAACAAGTAGGTAATTGTACCATTGCATCAAAATTGCTTCCACATTATGTTAAGTTTATGATAGTATTCAGCAACAGAAGCTCCATTTTGAGAAACAGAGTTAATTTTCAGAAAAAGTTTGAATACAACTGACCCGTCAACTTTGTCATATGTTTCTTTTAAGTCAGTCCAAACCTCTGAAGCCAGTTTGGAATAAACTTGACCAACATACAGTTCTTCACATATGGACTTAAGAATCCAAGTTAACACAACACAGTTACACCTGTCCCATTGGGAACTGAGAACATCATCATTTTTAGGTCATTTACATGAGCCATCTATAAATCCTAATTTGTTTTTAGCTTGAAGACCAAGTTTCATAGAATTAGCCTAAATAGTTAGTTCTTGGTTCCTTTAAGTTTTATGCTTATTATGATTAGGCAACTGGATTCACTAGGATGAAGGTATAGAGGATTATTTGAGTCCAACTTATTGACAAGGGTGTCTGAGACAACAACTTTAGTTTTATCAACCATTTATACAGATAACAAAGATGTGTCATAGATCACACACACAAAAAAACACAACAAGGCTAGAGCCAGGGTTTCATACCACTATAGTGGCAGGTCAAGGAACAGCCAAGAGTGTAATGCAACACACGACAAGCACACAAGTGATCCACACAGAAACACAAACAAGAAGATGAAATAACTAGAATACACGAGATGCTGGTACTCCTAACCCAGCCAAGAATACCTATATCAAATAATAATAAAAATAACAAACAATTAAGGGAAGAAATATCCTTATAGTGCGAGTAACCCAATAAAGGGAAATCCAAAGCAAGTCAAGTGACTTACAACCTTCTAGGGTTGTAGAGTCACTGACAAAGTACCAAGAAAATGCACAATCACATGTTGTAATATGCACACACCGATGACTACACAATCACCACTCAACCTTCTAGGGTTGTAAGAGATGAACACGAGACTTTAGTCGTAACAATCTTGCGTCCACAATAGGGTAGCGATGAGTCAGACAAGATGAATCAGCCTTCGATGCTATGAAGAACAGATGCTAGATGCGGAAGCGATACTGATTGTTAGGGTTTCAGAGGTTTGAAACCCTAATCGCAATCGAGAAACAACACACCAATAGAACCAAAATCGATAACACAACCTCAGAACTCTGATAACATGTCAAAAATGGTATCAAACATAATCAAGAACAATGAAAGAGAAGTTTATATGAACAATATCTGTATGAACATAAATCGAATAGGTTGACTCACAATTGAAGATGAATCAACAACAAATCAGACAGACAAAGATCATGAATTATTAAAGTGATAACTCAAGGGTTAACGAATATGCAGGATCGGTTTTGTCACTTAACACTTGATTTTTCTCTCAAACTCACTTAAGTTACACTCAAATAAGATGAAGCAGAGTCTATTCTAAGAGTTGATAGTAATATAATAAGTAACAAAGAACACAAAGATAATTTTTCAAGGTACTTGCATATGTTCCTTCTCAACTCAAAGTGTTACAAGACTCTTACAAGCATGATGTTATGAGTTACAATGAGAAACTATATATAATACTACCTACAACCGGATATACTTTGATACCAGCTGAAATCCTCTAACTAAAGCAAATACTACAAAGCCATAGTTTAAGGTATCTTAGATAAAGTCTTATCTAAGATATGGTAGTCATGACATGTCCATGACTTACCTTTTGTCACCAACTAAAGTTGGTAACTTGTACTAATATAAAAAGGTGAATAGTGGAAAAAAGTATGGTCAACTACATGGCCTTTAGAGAAAATGCCATGCAGTATCAGAGGTCTATAGTGGAGTGTCAGAGACCATACTTATGCCCACAGGTTCATAGCAGTGTCTTTCGAAGGTTAAATGGCTTCGGAAGAACAAGTACTTCAAAAGCCACTTATACTTCGGAAGAGGCTGCTTCTTTTGAGGCTTGATGGACTTCTTTTGTTCTTCATACTTCAAAAGTTCACTTGTGATCTTTTCATCTAAGACTTGATCCTTGGAAGTGAGCACTTTGTATTCAGAAGTAGAGTTTGGCTTCGGAAGCAAAGCCTTTGCATTGTCTTTGGAAGAACTCTATTTCCTTCAGAAGTCCCATACTTAGCTTCGAAAGTACTTTGTAAGTTGCACCAAAATTTGTCTAAGTGATTTGATTTTGGTTGCACCAGCCTTCCTCTTGATCCAACAAACTCCCCTAGGCTAATCCTACCAAAACTTCACTTATTCCTGCTCCTCAAAGCTTTCAGCACCAAGGAAAGTAGATATTTGTCTGTTTCTTTGTTCTTCCCTAAAGTAGTGCTGAGAAGCTTGTACAGATCATTAGTTGACAGGATTTCCCGTCTGTCGGCCTTAATGATGTGCACCCTCTGTTGGGTCCCTCTGAAAAAGTTAGTTGATGATAGCTTTAGTCATACTCTCATCTAACTATAGGTTCCAATTTAGGGCCTTCCACCATCTGTAGAAAAGCAGTGCTTTTAGTGGTTGACCTTTCCTTGTCTTCCTTCTCTCTCAGTTTCAACTCTTCTTCAATCCTTGCCTTTATGGTAAGCTAAATAAGATGAAGGTTTCTAAGATGACTTCTGATATGAGTAGCACTTTTAGAGTTGGAGGGATTGGAGAATGGTTTCTCTACTAACTCAACAATGTCAAATTTGCTGGAGTGTAGCAGAGAGGAGGCATTCAACCTGTTACTTTCTCTATTCTCTCTCTCCATAACAAAGTTATGAGAGGCTTCATCGAACCTCCACTGGATGATTTTCTTTTTAGGAACAAGAGGCTGACTAGGGATCTTGTCTCCTTTCTTGTGTCCAACAGAGTCACCAACCTTCTTCTCAGTTTCTTCTCTTCATTGTTTAAGGAGTCAGAGTTAAGACCAAGAAGTTTAGCAGCATGGTCCAGTGTTCCTCTAGGCAAGTCAAGAAATTGATCTCTTATGAGGGAACATGAAGATCCATCAACGTAAGTCAGTTTGACAGAGTCTTCTTCACAAGAGATGTCACTCAGGGTTGTGTAGTTTGAGAGCTTTGTCTTGATTGCCTTGAATTCCTCTAGGGAGAGACGTTTAGAAGGCTAAGGGGATGGTTTGGAAGGTTGTTAGGTAGGTTGTGGTGTAGTGGTTCTAGAAAGTGTTTTGGATTGAAGGATGGGTAGTTTGGATGGTTGAGGTGAGGAAGTGGATATGGATGGTGGTGTAAGTTCAGGTGTGTAGGGTTTAGTTTTGATGGTGAATGGTGAGGGAATTGGCTCAGGCTGGGGTTGAGTGGTTGTCTTGAAGATCATCTCCTATACCCTTCTATACATCTCTTTCCTTTTTCCCAAACGAATGTCAGCTTTGATTTCATTAACAATTCGCTGGAGTGTATTTTCAGACATGGGTCCCACCTGCCTGCTAGAGAAGCCGTGAGCCCGGAGATAGTCTTTCACCCAGGCTTTCTCACCTATCTTCTTGGTCGCAGTGACCCTAGCTTCTTCTTCTTTCTTCTTCTTCTCCTTCAACTTCTCTCTTGCAGTTTTCTTTCTCTCATTCTCCGAAAGATCTTGCTCTTTGTTGAAGAGCCATAGGATCGTTTCATCATTGTGTGGAGATAGTTCTTGAAGAGAGAAACCTCGGGAGGTTAGGAAAGCTATCCTTTCCCTCCGGAGCTACATGTCAGCTTCTCTCTTTTCTCTTTCTTTTTCTTCCTCTAAGGCCAACTGTGCTGCTTCCTTCTGTTGTTCATTCCGTAGCCTGGTTTCCTTTTCTAGCTCTACTAACTCCTCTAATGGTAGCAAGAGTATGTCTTCATTGGCAGCTCCAAGCTTGACGAGCTGATCAATGATCTCTACCCTCTTCTTATTATTGATTGCCTCCTGGTTGGCTGCAGCTGCTTTGGAACTAGCAGCTAACAGCTTCCCAGTTGGAAGTCTGCCTTTTCTTTTAAGCTTTTCAATCCTCTCCTCTTCCCGAAGCTCTTCCACAATCATTTTCTTCTTTCCTTTTTCATCTTTTGAAGTGCTGGACTTTGGTGGTTCTTGGAGAGAGGATTCAGATTGTGAGAGAGGTAGTGACGGTGTATTAGTTAGAGGTTGATTGAGAAAGTCCTCACTATTCACCTCATATTCCAGTTCTAGAATTGCATCTGTGATGATTAGATCCTTGGACAGTGAGAACAATCCTTCCGCAGCTTCCATTTCAGCTTCGGAAGACTCAGCTTGTTCTTCCGAGGCTTTGACTTCAGCTTCGGAAGTTTGAGGGAGTACAGTTTTTGTCCCAACTATTTCAGTTGTTAGGCCATCAGTCCTTATTTCCCCTACAAATTGAATCTCAGGTTCTATTTGGACCTTAGGTTGACCAACTTCTTCCACAGTGGTAGAAGGTGCACATAACCTCTGAAGCTCTTTAGCTCCAAAGTACATCATAGCCACATCAGGGCTATGCTGATCTAGAGAGGATCTCAACAGAAACTTGGAGAAGAGTCTATAGAGATCTCTAAGCATCATTGGGTCAATTTGCAGTACGAATTGGGATGGCTTAGAAAAGGTAGTTGCAATAGGAGCCGAAAATTTGGAAGTTGAAGTTTGGCTCAGTGGTTCCTCAGGTGTTTGTCTCTGAACATTCTCCTCCTTTTTGGTAGCATCATCTTGAGAGCTAGATGAGCTAGAGGAAGAGGTCAAGGAGACCTGAATGGGTACATGCCTAACAGATCTCTTAATCTGTTTCTCAGCTAGTTGAGCCTTGAGATTGTCAATCTCAAGTTGCTGAGTGGTAGACCTATCCTATAGAGTCCTAACCTTGGATTCAAGGTTTGAGAATTTAGAAAGCAGATCTTGTATAGTGAGTTGCAGTCTTGCCTCATCTTCTTTTGAAGAATCACGGGGAGACGAGGTAACACACCTAGTATGTTCAGCCTCACCAACATATGTGGTTTCTTGGCACCCTGGTTTTCCTTGCTTAATGATGTCTCTTTCAGAGTCATCAAAAGGCATGGTTGCCATAGATTCAGTCGCAGAAATGTTACCACTATCCAGAAGGTCCATTAAGGCATCTTAGTAAAGGTTTGTTAATAGGGGCTAGAGATAAGAGGTCTGTCTAGGCTCTGTTGATCTTTGAGAGAGTGTTGCAGATCAACTTCATTGCCATGAAGAGACGTAATATCTTCATGAATTTTGAAAAGAAGGTCAGTGAAGGATAGAGAAGGTAAACCTACTGACCCAGGACCTTGATCAATGTCTACAGGCATTGAGCCTCTGGTGGGGTTGTCCCTTTGTGGTTGCTCAGAGGAGTATAAATACTCACCCTGAGGGATATCAAAATGGGTAATGAGCTCATGGGTTTGAGATTAAGGAGACTCAAGACCCATATTGAGGTCAATGGTGAAGGATGGTGAAACCTCAGACTGAGTGGGAGCCTAATGTTCCACTTTAGTCCTTTTGGATTGAACATGAGGAGCTTGTTCAATCAGAGTAGATTGAACAAGGATTCATTTGGGGCGTCTTTGGTAAGTGATGGTCATGGGGTGAGAAGGTGGAGTTGACAGTGTGGGGGCAGTTGCTGGTGTGGGTTCATCACCTGTGGGGTGAACATGGATGTCACAAGGAGCTATTTGCTCAGTCATATCTGGCAGCAGAGAAGTGTACCTTCCAGTGAAGTTAGTGGACACCTTCTTCAAAGTTTTAAAGATGGTTGGCCTTATTTAAGGGACAGTCAGAGCAGCTGCACAGACAAGCTGACTCTGGTCCAGCTCACAGTTGATAATGTGTTAGAGAAATTTGGGATACATAAAGAATGTTTCCCTTTGGAGATTTCCCATGAGATTAGTTAGCACAAATCTTAAGTAGTTGAATCTGAGACCTCTCACCATTCCATGAACTAAGCACCCTAGTTCGTATGGAATTTGATCCCATCCCCTATATTTATTTGACAGACAATGAAGAACAACATGCAGCAGGAACTTCTAGTTGTATGAAAAGTTGAACTTGTAGATAGTTGACCTGCTGATGTCTCCACCATATCCCATTTGAATATAAGTGTTGTCCAAATCTGCTTTGGGGAACTCTATGGGTGCACCTTCCTCATAAGGCTCCAAATGCTCCCTGATGAGTTGTTCAATAATGACCAACTCCCTGCCACAAATGCTCGATCAAACTAAATGAATCCCATTTAGGGTTTCAATCTGACCGTTATCCCAAAATTCAGTCATGTGATTGGAGTACACAAGAAAGGAGAAGTCGGCATCTCTTGAGGAATCAAGAAGTGCGACTTAATTGTGTTGAGGGTTAAGTGCCATTTGTGAAAGGTGAAGGTGTATGAGTTAGAGCTTGGGTAAATTAGGAAGGGAAGAAAGCTTTTTAGGGCAGTAAAAATAAGGTAAGAAGATGAAAATAAATAGTCAGGATTATTTAAAACAGGGTGAAGTGGCGGTAAAAAGGGTTAGGATAAGGTGATGTGATGTTTTAGTGGATTGTGATAGGGGCGGTAAGGTTTAGTTCAGTTAAATAATCCGATATCATTAACAAGATCTTTACTTTTTACAGTGTGGGGCCCAAAAGATTTCCGTTACACAGTAAAGTTTTTCTTCCGAATATAAATCATTTATGAAGGTAATTTGTCTTCCGAAGACAATTTTTATTCTGAAGGCAAAGTGATGCTTCTGAGAGTAAAGAATGCTTTCCGAATGGAGAGTTTTATAAGCTTCGGAAGTAGATCTGATATGTAATCAATTGCTTCTTCCGAGACTAAAACTCTTCCGAGAAGAAAATTATCCTTGGAGGAAATTTGCTTCAGAAGATATGAAAAATATCTTCCGAGGGTTAATTTCTCTTTCGGATGAATTTATACTTAGTAAAAAAAATTCAAAGAGAGAGAAACCTTTTGTAACAAGGCTTAGATTGAATTGACATAACACATTACATATTAAAAGGTTTTCAAAAGAGGTGAGCTAATCAATGTTTATCATCCCAATAGCTGTAATGAGATACTTAAATCTCTGTTCATCAAAAACTTTGGTGAACAAGTTAGCATATTGTTCATTTGAATCAACTTTGATTAGTTTAATCAAATTCTTCTCATGAATATCTCTAATGAAATGATACCTTATATCAATATGCTTTGTCTTGGAGTGCTTTACTGTATTTTTGGTGATAGAGATAGCACTGTTGTTGTTAATGTGGATAGGAGTGCTCATAAAGTTGAATCCATAGTCTAACATCTGATTCTGAATCCATAGTAGTTGAGCACAACAACTTGCAACAGTAATGTATTTAGCTTTAGCAGTTGATGTAGAGACACAAGATTGTTTCTTGCATTGCCATGAGATTATCCTTCCACCAAAAAATTAACATCCTCCTGATGTTGATTTCTTGTCAATGTTGCAGCCACCATAGTCACTGTCAGAGAATCCATAAAGATTAAAATCATTGTTCGTAGAATACCAGAGACCTAGTTTAGGTGCTCCTTTGAGGTATCTGAGGATTCTCTTGGCAGCAGCTAGGTGAGACACCTTTGGAGCAGCCTGATATCTTGCATAAATACAAGTTGCAAACATGATATCAGGTCTACTAGCTGCGAGATACATTAAATAACCAATAATAGCCCAATACTGATGTTAATCAGTATCCTCCCCCTCAAGTTCAAGACAAAGATTATGGTTTCTGGGTATGGGTGTCTTGGCTGGCTTACAATCTTTCATTTCAAATGTTTCTAAGATGTCATTGACATACTTGGATTGATTAATGAAAAACCCTTCCTTTAATTGCTTCACCTAAATTCCAAGGAAAAAGTCCATTTTTCCCATGGAACTCATCTCAAACTTCTTCTTCATAATGCTTTCAAAGTCTTTGCACATTTGGTCGTTTGAAGAACCAAAGATGATGCCGTCAACATGGACTTGAACAAGCAAAATATCCTTTCCAGACTTCCTTATGAAGAGATTCTTGGCAATGGTTCCTCTAGTGTAACCATTCTTCAGAAGAAACTGAGACAAAGTCTCATACCACAGCCTAGGTGCTTGGTGCAGCCCATACAGAGCTTTATCCAATTTGCACACATAGTTGGGATGCTGTGGGTCTTCAAATCCTAGAGGCTGGCACACGTAGACTTCCCTATCTATATACCCATATAGAAAGGCACACTTGACATCAAGTTGGTAGACAGTGAAATTCTTGGATGCAGCATAAGCAAGGAAGATCGTAACTGCCTCAAGTCTTGCAACAGGTGCAAAGACATCAGTATAATTGTGTGTTCCTGATATGAATAGGAATAATGAGCATGGATCTTAGGATTCATATTGATAACAACAAAACTTAATGATTTGATGCTAAAATATAATAATGATGAACACAAAAAGTGTTTAATGTATGATGTTTATTTCTTTGATGTTGAAATCATCATACATGTAGGATGATGATATAATGATATTGTTGATGGAATTAATTCCCACCCTTGGTGGAGAATTATTCACCTAAGATGATGATATAATGAAATTATCGATGGAATTAATTCCCACCCTTGGTGGAGAATTATTCACCTTTACATGGATGATATATGTTGCTATTTATATTAATCTAGCAATTACAATAAATACAAAATAAACCCTAGACTAATATATTTGTTGATTTTGTTCTTCAAGTCTTCAACTTCAATAATATTAAAAATCTTCAATTTCTTCTTAGGTAGAATACCCAACAATACTCCTCCTAAATTGTAGATTTCCGATGTGACTTGAAGCTTGATGTTGATTTTGTTGAATAGTTGTTCAAAGATAAAAATGTTGTTGTTGATGCGAAAGCGAGATCTTCAAAACTTTAGAACAACCAATTTTTTTTGTTTTTGATTTGTGGTTATAGCTTGCTTTCATAGCTTTAAGCTAAAACCATAATCCATATTTTTTCTTGATGTTAGCGGCCCAAACAAGTAAATCCAGGTCCACCTTTTCTTTTTGATGTTGACGACCCAAACAATTAAATCCAAGTCCACCTTTTCTTTTTGATATTGGTGGCCCAAACAAATAAATCCGAGTCCATCTTTTCTTTTTGATGTTGGCGGCCCAAACAAATAAATCTGAGTCCACATTTTCTTTTTGTTTTAATGATGGAGCCCAAGTAACAAACCCAATGGTGTTCACGAGCCTATTTGCAACCCTAGGTTGCAAACCCTAATTCGGCATCCCCAATGTGGCCGCAAAGGCCACTTTGGTTCGGCAGCTTCTTTGGTTCGACAACACTAATTAGGGCATCCCTAATTCGGCAGCCTCTTTTGTTCGGTAGAACATATTGCAGTCTACAAACTTTGATTTCTTGCATTGTGTGCATTGGATCTTGTATTGTTGAATGGATTGTTGAAGAAATTGCTTTCTTCAGATCTCTCAATAAGTTTAGCAATCTAACCATGAAATCTCATCAAAATCAATATGAATCTATCAACTCCGGCTCCGATACCAATTGTGTGTTCCGATATGAATGGGAACAATGAGCATAGATCTTAGGATTCATATTGATAATAACAAAACTTGATGATTTGATGCTAAAATAATAAAAATGATGAACACAAAAAGTGTTTAATGTATGATGTTTATTTCTTTGATGTTGAAATCATTATACATGTAGGATGATGATATAATGATATTATTGATGGAATTAATTTCCACCCTTGGTGGAGAATTATTCACCTAAGATGATGATATAATGATATTGTCGATGAAATTAATTCCCACCCTTGGTGGAGAATTATTCACCTAAGATGATGATATAATGATATTGTCGATGAAATTAATTCCCACCCTTGGTGGAGAATTATTCACCTTTACATGGATGATATATGTTGCTATTTATATTAATCTAGCAATTAAAATAAATACAAAATAAACCCTAGACTAATATATTTGTTGATTTTGTTCTTCAAGTCTTCAACTTCAATAATATTAAAAATCTTCAATTTCTTCTTAGGTAGAATACCCAACAATACTCCCCCTAAATTGTAGACTTCCGATGTGAATTGAAGCTTGATGTTGATTTTGTTGAATAGTTGTTCAAAGATAAAAATGTTGTTGTTGATGCGAAAGCGAGATCTTCAAAACTTTAGAACAACCAATTTTTTTTTGTTTTTGATTTGTGGTTATAGCTTGCTTTCATAGCTTTAAGCTAAAACCATAATCCATATTTTTTCTTGATGTTAGCGGCCCAAACAAGTAAATCCAGGTCCACCTTTTCTTTTTGATGTTGAAGGCCCAAACAATTAAATCCAAGTCCACCTTTTCTTTTTGATGTTGGTGGCCCAAACAAATAAATCCGAGTCCATCTTTTCTTTTTGATGTTGGCGGCCCAAACAAATAAATCTGAGTCCACATTTTCTTTTTGTTTTAATGATGGAGCCCAAGTAACAAACCCAATGGTGTTCACGAGCCCATTTGCAACCCTCGGTTGCAAACCCTAATTCGGCATCCTCAATGTGGCCGCAAAGGCCACTTTGGTTCGGCAGCTTCTTTGGTTCGACAACACTAATTAGGGCATCCCTAATTCGGCAGCCTCTTTTGTTCGGTAGAACATATTGCAGTCTACAAACTTTGATTTCTTGCATTGTGTGCATTGGATCTTTTATTGTTGAATGGATTGTTGATGAAATTGCTTTCTTCAGATCTCTCAATAAGTTTAGCAATCTAACCATGAAATCTCATCAAAATCAATATGAATCTATCAACTCCGGCTCCGATACCAATTGTGTGTTCCGATATGAATGGGAACAATGAGCATAGATCTTAGGATTCATATTGATAATAACAAAACTTGATGATTTGATGCTAAAATAATAAAAATGATGAACACAAAAAGTGTTTAATGTATGATGTTTATTTCTTTGATGTTGAAATCATCATACATGTAGGATGATGATATAATGATACTGTTGATGGAATTAATTTCCACCCTTGGTGGAGAATTATTCACCTAAGGTGATGATATAATGATATTGTCGACGGAATTAATTCCCACCCTTGGTGGAGAATTATTCACCTAAGATGATGATATAATGATATTGTCGATGGAATTAATTCCCACCCTGGTGGAGAATTATTCACCTTTACATGGATGATATATGTTGCTATTTATATTAATCTAGCAATTACAATAAATACAAAATAAACCCTAGACTAATATATTTGTTGATTTTGTTCTTCAAGTCTTCAACTTCAATAATATTAAAAATCTTCAATTTCTTCTTAGGTAGAATACCCAACAATACTCCCCCTAAATTGTAGATTTCCGATGTGAATTGAAGCTTGATGTTGATTTTGTTGAATAGTTGTTCAAAGATAAAAATGTTGTTGTTGATGCGAAAGCGAGATCTTCAAAACTTTAGAACAACCAATTTTTGTTTTGTTTTTGATTTGTGGTTATAGCTTGCTTTCATAGCTTTAAGCTAAAACCATAATCCATATTTTTTCTTGATGTTAGCGGCCCAAACAAGTAAATCCAGGTCCACCTTTTCTTTTTGATGTTGACGGCCCAAACAATTAAATCCAAGTCCACCTTTTCTTTTTGATGTTGGTGGCCCAAACAAATAAATCCGAGTCCATCTTTTCTTTTTGATGTTGGCGGCCCAAACAAATAATCTGAGTCCACATTTTCTTTTTGTTTTAATGATGGAGCCCAAGTAACAAACCAATGGTGTTCACGAGCCCATTTGCAACCCTAGGTTGCAAACCCTAATTCGGCATCCCCAATGTGGCCGCAAAGGCCACTTTGGTTCGGCAGCTTCTTTGGTTCGACAACACTAATTAGGGCATCCCTAATTCGGCAGCCTTTTTTGTTCGGTAGAACATATTACAGTCTACAAACTTTGATTTCTTGCATTGTGTGCATTGGATCTTGTATTGTTGAATGGATTGTTGATGAAATTGCTTTCTTCAGATCTCTCAATAAGTTTAGCAATCTAACCATGAAATCTCATCAAAATCAATATGAATCTATCAACTTCGGCTCCGATACCAATTGTGTGTTCCGATATGAATGGGAACAATAAGCATAGATCTTAGGATTCATATTGATAATAACAAAACTTGATGATTTGATGCTAAAATAATAATAATGACGAACACAAAAAGTGTTTAATTTATGATGTTTATTTCTTTGATGTTGAAGTCATCATACATGTAGGATGATGATATAATGATATTGTTGATGGAATTAATTCTCACCCATGGTGGAGAATTATTCACCTAAGATGATGATATAATGATATTGTTGATGGAATTAATTCCCACCCTTGGTGGAATTATTCACCTAAGATGATGATATCATGATATTGTTGATGGAATTAATTCCCACCCTTGGTGGAGAATTATTCACCTTTACATGGATGATATATGTTGCTATTTATATTAATCTAGCAATTACAATAATTATAAAATAAACCCTAGACTAATATATTTGTTGATTTTTTTCTTCAAGTCTTCAACTTCAATAATATTGAAAATCTTTAATTTCTTCTTAGGTAGAATACCCAACAATAATCAATTCCCTCCTTTTGAGTGTATCCTTGAACCACCAGTGTTGCCTTGTTCTTGATAATCAAGCCTATATCATCTTTCTTGTTTCTAAAAACCCATTTTTTGCCTATAGGTACTTGACCAGATGGTAGCGGACATAGGTTTCAAACCTTTTGTCTCTTGAATTGAAGCAGCTCCTCTTGCATCAATTCAACCCAGCTACTATCTTTCAAGGCATCTTCTACCTTCTTAGGTTCCATCTGGGACAGGAAGCATGAGTATAAGTAGATATTCCTATGATGAGTCTTTCCTCTTGTTCTCACACCTTCAAAGACATCCCCTATGATGTTCTCAGCTGGATGAGTGTTATGAATCCTTAGATGAGGAATCACTTCCAGTTGCAAAGATAGATCCAGATTGGATATATTTTGCTCAGGAACTGGAACACTTTGTCCAACTGTTGTTTCAAACTCATTCAATGAGGACTGATTGAATGAATGGAAAACATCATCAATTGTTGGCTGTGAAGTAGCATTGACAGCGGCCAGTTCCTTCAAGATGCTACTTCCATCAGCTTGGTGTTGTGCAGGATCACCTGATGAAATTTGAGGATCATCAGGTGATTCACTAGTTGAAGCTTTATTATTTCTTGATATAGTTATACTATCATATCTGCCAATAGTGAAAGCTTGATTTGTGACAGCTCTTGGAGAACTTGGAAGAGGTCTGGGTAGCTCAAACAGTTGATCATCATCAATATTACTTTGAGCACCTGTTCCAACTGAAACATTCTCACAACATGGTTTAGAATAGTTTGGAAACAATTTTAAATAAAAAATATGATCAGGGTCATTCCCCCTAACACAAGGAGTGTGCTTATTAACAAAAATATTAGATGATTCCTCAAATTGTTGATTCTTGATGTTGTAAACTCTATAAGCTTTAGAGATAGAAGAGTATCCAACAAAGATAGCATCATCCGACTTTTCAGCAAAATTTGCCAAATTGTCCTTTATGTTAAGTATGGTACACCTGCTGCCAAAGGGCCTTAGAAAGCCAATGAACAGTGGCCTCTTGTTCCATAACTCATAAGGGGTTTTCCCATGAGCCTTAACTACAAGAACCCTGTTCTACACATAGCATGCAACTAACATAGTTCGAGCAGCCTCAATAAGTGTCATGTTCCTCCTCTCAGCAACACCATTTTGTTAAGGAGTTATGGGAGCACTTTATTGTCTAGAAATCCCTTTTGAGTTACAGAATGAGTGAAGAACGAAGTTCTTAAACTCAATCCTTTGATCACTTCTAATTATCTTAACCTTGTGATCAATTTGATTTTCTATTTTAAGAATAAAAGATTTTAATGTTTTAGCAGTTTCATCTTTAGTTCTTAAAAATAATATCCATGTGAATCTTGTAAAATCATCATCTATCACAAGGCAATATGATTTCCTTCCAATGCTCATTATACTTGTGGGACCAAATAGATCCATGTGCAATAAGTGTAATGGAGTGGTGATGGAGTTAACACTTTTGGATTTGTGAGATGCCCTGTGTTGCTTCCCTTTCAGGCATGCAACACAGTTATCTTTGCAGAAAAATTCCTTTTTAGGCAAACCATGTACCAAGTTATTTTTAGTCAATTTATTCATTGTCTTAAAATTTACATGACACATACGTTTATGCCAAAGTGTTGACTCATTACTATTAGCTTTAGAAAGAAAGCATGATACTTCATCCATTGGGGAAGCATTATTCATATCTAGCTTGTAGATATCCCCTTTCTTGGGAGATTTAAGAAGCACCAACTCCTAAGGAATTGTCATCCCAGGTTTGAGGATAATGCACTCATGTTTTGTGAAAAGCATTTGATGATTTTGATCACAAAACTGAGAAACACTTAACAGATTGTGTTCAAGTTGTTTGACAAAATTGACTTTGTCAACCTTTAACTTTCCATTGGATATACTCCGTCTGCAAGAAATATATCCCCCAGCCTCACCTCCAAATTGGATAGGACCTCCATCATAAAGTTGAAATTGTTCAAGGAGAGATCTGTTCCCTGCCATGTGCATGGAGCATCCACTATCCACAATCCAGACATTGTTGTTCTTGTCATATGGATGTCCCTGCACACAAGATGAGATAATTAGTTTTGATTGGAGACCTAAGCCTTATTGGTCTTGGGTTCTTCCAATGATAGTGACATAATTGAACCAAAGGTTAAGCATGGGGTTCAATGGATGTCTTTGAAGAAGAGGTTTGGGCTGCAGCATCCTTCTTGATCTTCCAATCCATCCTTTGGTGGATCATTAAGGATAGTTACAACACAACTACACAAAGAGGAGATAAACTAAACTTAGATCAAACAGTAAACTGGATTAACCAAGTGATGACACTAAGAACACAAGTAGTATATGAGACAGAACACAAAGAGCACAAGTGTTTGGTTTTCAAGAATGCAGTATATTGCTTTCTCTATGCTCTATTACAAGTGTTACAAAGCATAATTAAAAGATACAAGAACATGAGATACTTATACAATATCCTACAACGGCTATACTTTGAAATCCAGTTAGATACAATTGACTAGACACACATAAAATCAATTGTAGAGTCAAAAGGCAGATTGCCTTTTGACTAGTGACTATGACATGCCATAGCTCACATCCTTATCTATTACAATAAGGATAAAGTACATAAAGTAGAAAGTTACAGACTCAAGACTTCAATGTATAGTTACCAAAAGCATGGACCTTTTCACCAAACCATGTTAGTTGGTGACTTGCAGAGTTGCAGCGGAAAGGTGTCCAGCTTTATGGAACAGTACATCAGATAAAGCATGTTACTAAAAGTCTTCGGAAGAAATCTGTCTTCATGAACTTGAAGCTTCGGAAGACTTTGTCTCTGAGGCTTCAGAATACTTCATCTTTGGCTTTGGAAGATGTTGGTCTTGGCTTCGGAAGATTTCACACTTAGAGTATTTCTGTTGCACATGTGAAACTTCCGAAGCATTCCACTTCAATGCACTTGTGCAGCATGCAGGAAAGACTAAAGATGTTTAGGTTGCATCATCCTCTTCATTAATCTCTACAAACTCCCCCTAGGCTGATGCTACCAAAACACTTAGAAAACTTCAGATATTAACAGTCCTTATTAGGATGATCACCATTCTTTTCTTCATAAGATGATCAGAATCCTTTAGGCTGTCAAAGTGTCTTCTCATGTCAAAGAGGTCATGTAGAGGCAACTAAAACATATCTTGCCATGTATAAATGTCTTCAATGCCTTGATCCCTAATAACATGCCACCTTTCTGGATTTGTGGTGTATGTCCAAGACAAGATGGGTCTTCCTGATGCTAGAGGAGCTACTAAAGTTGGAGTTGATTGAGCATCCTCTGGTTGCACATCCTCAGGCTAATCTGATTCATCCTGAGGTTCAGAAGGGGATTCAGGCTGCTTCTTCTTCTTAGACTTTGGTTTAGAAGCCATCCTTTTCCTTCTCTTTCCAAATTTTAATTGAGAAGACTGGCATGCAGCACCAGATTGATCTTCACTGTCTTTCTCAGTTGGGACTTCCTCTCTCTCAGGTTCAGATGGAGAAGGAGGTTGACCCTGCTATGGATCAAAAGATGAAGGTTGCTGAGCATTAGCAGGAGGTCCAGGTTGTGTTGTGTCAATTTGTTCAACCTTAACCTCCACTTCAGGTGGGGCCTGACTTGGAGTGGAGTGTAAGTCGGTGAGCACTCCACTCTTAATCATCTGCTTGATTACCCTGATATGCTCATCCATAGTGGATAGAGACATGGGTCCAAGTCTCCTTCCGGAGAATCCATATAGCTTCAAGAAGCTCATCATCCTCTGCCTATCAGCAGACTTCTTCATGCTCTTTTGGATTATGGCTCTTGACTATGCAGCTTCTTCCCTCATCTTCTTCTTTGTTGTCTTTATTTCCTTGACTAACTCAAGCTCAAGTTGTTTTAAATACTCAAACTTAATATAGTCATAAGGTAAGGGAAGAAGTGCATCTGCCTGATAGAGACCTGTGGCACTCAGGTAGTTAATCATCCTGATTCTGTCTTGTTGGACCAAAAGAACCAATGAGCCAAGATCAAAAAACCTCTAAGTCCCACATGATTTCACAACAACTACTGAAGGCTTCATCAACAGTTCGACAAGTGCTGAAAACTCCAACAGCTGAAGATCAAGTGCTGAAGACTTCAACAGCTGAAGACTAAAGTGCTGAAGTACAAACAACTGAAGAACACAAGTGCTGAAGCTGAACAGCTGAAGAACACAAGTGCTGAAGCTGAACAGCTGAAGAACACAAGTGCTGAAGCTGAACAGCTGAAGAACACAAGTGCTGAAGCTGAAGACCAAAGTACTGAAGTACAACAGTTGAAGAGTCTACAAGTACTGAAGATCAACAACTGGTGTACAAAGTCTGAAGACAAAGACTGAAGACATCAGCTGATGATATCTACTGAAGTCATCAGCTGATGAAACGTCTGAAGTTCAAGTCTGAAGACCAAGTACTGAAGTTTCAGTAGTTTGTCACAACAGCTGAAGAGTACTTCTTCAGTAGTTGTGATATCAGTAGTTTTATGTTTTTACTTTCAGTAGTTTTGTAAAACGACTGAAGAGCTTGTTCTTCAGTCGTTGTAGTATCAGTAGTTTTATGTTTTTCAGTAGTTATAGTAACTGATACACTTAGTATTTTTGTAAGAAGATGTCAGCTGTTTTGACATCTTCAGTAATTGTGTTTCAGTTGGAATAATTCTGTTAGATGTCACTATCAAGTGACATCAGCAGACGTCACATCTCTTATATAAGAGGTGTCGACCTAATTGTAAGTGTGACATTCCGTTACCACGAAAGCGAATATTGAATGAAATATATTTGCAGAATTCTCTCTATCTATAACCGTTTTTGTTCTTCATTGAATATCTTTTCGTTCTTGTGAATTGGCTAATTCAGTGTTAGAATTCCGCTGCTATACTCTCTAATCAATCAAACGTAGATCACTAATCCTAACAAGTGGTATCAGAGCATACCAAGGGAATCAAAAGGCAGTTTAGCATACCAAGGACTCCAGAACAAAATGGAGTAGTGGAGAAAAAGAACAGGACCCTAATTGAAGCTGCAAGGTCCATGCTGGCTGACTCTGGTTTGCCACTGACCTTTTGGGCTGAAGGTGTTAACACAGCTTGCTATGTGCAGAATAGAGTCTTAGTAAATCAGAGGTTGATGAAGACTCCATATGAAGTTCTCCATCACTTGGCTCCTCTAATTTCATTTTTCAAAGCATTTGGGTGTCCTTGTTTTATTCTCAACACAAAGGATCAAGTCCAAAAATATGATCCTAAGGTGGATGCAGGGTATTTTGTTGGTTATTCATCTACTTGCAAGGCATACAGAGTCTTCAACTGCAAAACAAAGATAGTTGAAGAGATTTTGCATGTGAAGTTTAATGAATCTCCTAAGGACAAGATTCCACAAAACCCTGTGGAGTTGTTTGATTTGGATATACTGCAATATGTTCCTTATCAACCTCCAGCTGTTGCAGATCCTGTGGATAAATCATCTTCTGCAGCATGTCTTCCACCTGGTGGTATTGATGATGATGATGATAATATCAATACTCACCTATTCAAGTTTAGTGACCAACTGCCTGTGTCTGCCAAATTTGATTTTCCTGTAGCTTCAGCAGTTCCATCCACAACAAATGCTGATGAGATTTCTGATTCCTCTACATCTTTTGAGTTACCACCAAATTCTTGGTTTCAAGAGTCTGCATCAACATCTGTTGCTGTTGAAGGTCCTACAAACACTTGCACAGATCTCATTGTTTATCAAGAACTGAAGAATCACCCAATGTCTCAGATTATTGGTGATATCAATGCTAGTGTTTCAACAAGAAGTCAATTGTCTAACTTCTGCTTCTATGCTCTCTTCATCAGTCAGCTAGAGCCAAAGAACTACCATGTTTCTTTGAGAGACAATGGATGGGTTGAAGCCATGCAGCTTGAGCTACTTCAATTCAAGAAACAGTAAGTGTGGGAACTGGTTCCTCTTCCCCCAGGTAAGTGTGCAATAGGCACTAAATGGGTGTTTAGGAATAAAACTGATGAAAATGGGCTTATTGTTAAGAACAAGGCTAGACTGGTTGTACAGGGGTTTTCATAAGAAGAAGGTATTAACTATGATGAAACCTTTGCCCCTGTAGCCAGACTAGAGGCAATCAGATTGTTTTTAGCCTATGCTGCATTCCACAATCTTAAAGTTTTTCAAATGGATGTCAAAAGTGCATTTTTATATGGTAAAATAAAAGAAGAAGTTTATGTGTGTCAACCACTAGGTTTTGAGGATAATAAACATCCTGAATGGGTCTATAAACTTGATAAGGCTCTTTATGGGTTGAAACAAGCTCCTAGAGCCTGGTATGAGACACTTCCACTTTTCTTCTTAAGAATAATTTCACTAGAGGCTCCATTGATAAAACTTTGTTTATTAAGAAGGTGGATCAGCATAAGCTACTTGTTCAGATTTATGTTGATGATATTATTTTTGCATCCTCTGATCCCTAGTTGTGTGATGATTTTACAACATTAATGAAAAAGAGGTTTGAAATGAGTGCAATGGGAGAATTACAGTTCTTTCTAGGCTTGCAAATTAAACAAAAGGCTGATGGAACCTTTATTCATCAGTCAAAATATACAAAAGATCTTTTGAATAAGTTTGATTTACAAAACTGTAAGCCCTGTTCTACTCCCATGTGCAACACCACACAACTGGATGCTGATCATAAAGGTAAAGCTGTTGATGAAACACTTTACAGATGTATGATTGGGTCCTTGATGTATTTAATAGCTTCTAGACCAGATATTATGTTTGCTACATGTGTTTGTGCTAGATTTCAGGCTGCTCCTAAAGAGTCTCATTTGATTGCAGTCAAGAGAATCTTTAGATATTTGCAAGGTACACAATCTCTGGGTTTATGGTATTCCACTGGACACTCTTGCAAATTAGTTGCTTTTTCAGATAGTGACTATGCAGGGTGCAAGTTAACTAGAAAGTCAACTTCTGGTGGTTGTCAATTCCTAGGCAACTGTTTGATTTCTTGGCAGAGTAAGAAACAAACATCTGTTGCTACATCAACTGCTGAGGTCGAGTACATTGTTGCTGCAAGTTGCACTTCTCAGGTACTCTGGCTTCAGAACCAACTTCTGGATTATGGCATTACAGAGACTAAGACTCCATTATTAATGGATAGTGCTTCAGCTTTGTGTATTGTCAAAAATCTAGTCCAGCACTCTAGGACCAAACATATAGAGATCAGACATCACTTTATTCGGGATTGTTTTGAAAAAGGTCTGATTGATCCTAAGTTTGTGCCTAGTGCTGATGAGCTTGCAGATATTTTTACTAAGCCTTTGGATAGTTCTACTTTTAAAAACCTTGTGTTAAGGCTTGGTATGGTGCAGCTAGAATAAGTGACAGTTACTGATGATTTCAGTAAAAAGTACTGGTGATCATTGGTAACCGTCACATATAAGTACTAATGAGTCCTTTCACCTTCAGTAGTTTTTATAACTATTGATGGCTAAATGTCTCACAAGTACTGAAGTACTTTATCTGTTCCAAACTACTGATGTCGTTACAACTACTGATGTAGTTACAACTACTGCAATCAGTACAAACAGATAAGTACTGACGTCCTATGAAACACCTGAAAAGCAGATGCAGTCTGATGAGTAAGTGTTGAGGACAGTATGAAACAGCTGAAAGGCTATGAATTGACGAAAACTACTGAAGAGAACTTTCTCTTCAGTTGTTTCTACAACTGCTGTTTCATTCTATACAACTGAAGCAAAACCATGTCTTCAGTAGTTTTATAACTACTGATGACTTATACCAAGTCTTCAGCTGTTTACAACAACTGATGACAAAACCACTGTCTTCAGTAGTTTTCACAACTACTGATGACAAACACCAAGTCCTCAGTTGTTTCATCATCTGAAGTCAAAACCATGGTCTTCAGTAGTTTTCTAACTGCTGATGCCTAAAACCACGACTTCAGCTGTTTTAACGTCTGAAAGGGTAATACCATGTCAACAGTCGGTTTAAAACTACTGATGACTAACACCACACCCTTCAGTCATTTTCACCCCTACCCTATAAATACCTGTCCTCTTCTCTAATGTTTCATTAGCCGTTATTTTCTGAACTTCTCTCTCTCAAACATGGCGACCATGAGTCTGAAACCACGACACAACTACGTTGCTTACCTTACAAAGTCGGCTTTCTGGAACAAATATGATAATGCCATTGACTTAATGGTGGATTCCCCATATCGCACAGCCTTTCTCTTGAATCCAACCATTTACCCTGAATCCCTCAGTCAATTCTGGTCAAATGCTTCTGTTCATACTGATGAGTCTACTGGTCAGATCTCTGTTCGGTCCTTATCAACCAGAAACCAGTGGTCGTTACAGCCGACATCATTCGTCAGGCTTTACATCTACACGATTCCACCGCTGTGACTGCATACCCAAAGGGCATAACAGATATGTCCTTTATCAATCATGGGTATGAAGGTGATCTTCGAGCTACAACCGTTCTAAAGAAACATTTCCATGACGCTGAGAAACTCATTTTTCACATGGTAAATGTCTGCTTAGCCTCCAAGACATCTTCTTGGGATCAAATGTCATCCCAATGGCAACAGGTATTGTATTCTATTCTAGAACACCAACCGTTAAATTTTTCTGAAATTGTGTTCCTAGAAATAAAGAACTTGGCTCAGAAACCTGTGGCAAACCGATGGCCATTATATCCCAGGTTTCTGATGGCCATTATTTTGGATGAATTAAAATGGCCTTGTTGGCCTTGGAGTCCCTGCACCAGCTGTTTTGGTTGAGGTATACTCCAGGCACAACTCAGACCCTACACTCAAAGAAGCTGCCCGAATGCTAAAGCCCAAGCACAGGGAACCCACAGCTTCCTCCATCAGAACCAAAGTCCCCACTAAACCAAACCCAAAACAACCCAAAACAGCTATTCCGGGAGATGAGTCCCCTGAAGATGCTCCTGCATCACCAACGCAGGATATACTTGCTGGCTTAAACCCCCCAGCAGTATCAGAGACTCTACCAGCCATAGCCGCTCAGGATTCCTCTCAAAAGGAGCCTGCAGCCACCACAAAAGGGGTACCCACACATCTGGGATCTTCCTCACTTGAGGAGATTGCCATTGAAGAGCACCATCTTCCCCAGGTGCACACTGCTTCTACCCCATCTCCCCATGCAACCGCCCCCCAAAGTCCAACCATAATTATTGCAAATGTGCTGACTCAGTTGCATGCCTCTCCTCCTCCCCAAAAACCACCAACAAAGGGGAGAACTACAGACATTGAGGAAGAGGATCAACATGTTTTTGACAACCCACAGCATCGGGGTTTACAAATTCTATCTCCTGGTGTAGATAGGGAGATTAGACTATCTAGTGAGGCTGCCACCTCTTCTGCATCAGCACATGATCAGAATGAGGCTGGTAACATTGCTAAGACCTCACTAGAGGCAACAGCTGATGAAGGACATAGTCCTGAGGCTGGAAGTCCCCAGTTCCAAGAAAAAGGGGCACATGCTAAAACTGGTCTACACCCAGTGCATGTTAATCCTGCTACAAGCAGGAGGTCAGGTGATTCAGCTTCTGCTGATGATGACCTGGGCTTTTTCTATGACGTTCTAGCCCACAACACCATCCTGGAGGCTGAGGTAAGCAGACTACAAGAACTGCTTGCCAAGAAGTCTCAGGATGTAAGTCCATCTGCCCCACCAACCCACAGATGGCACCTTCCTTTGAAGGTTTCCCAAACACTTTACCCTCTCACTCCACTGAGCCTCCAGCTTCTGCTTTTGGCACTATCTCTCCGGGACAGAACCCCCCAGAGCAGATGGTTGCTGTATTCCAACAATCCCTACCTCTCATCACTCCCATCATGAATGAAATTGTTTATAAAGCCATTGATGAGAGGATTTCCTCATCTCTACAACCACTCATTGATGATGCTGTGCACAAGAAACTTTCTGCGGTACAAACCCCTGTCACCAATGCATCCAAAAAGGGGGAGAGTACTGTAGTGAAAGAAAAGAAGAGAAAAAGAACTGAGGATGAGAAGGCACAAGAGAAAAACCAGGAGTTGGAAAAAGAAAAGCAACAACAACTGATCACTTACAAAAGAAAGAAAAGTGCTGGTGATCAAGCTAATGCTGAAGAAAAATCCTTGGAAGAGCTGGTAAAAGATGCAGATGACACACACAGCCGATCCATGGACAAAATCATTGAGCAACTCTTCAAGCAAGGCTTTGATACAGCCACATTAGACAGTGAGATCAGGAAGTTGGAAGTGGAGGAAATTCAAACCAGATGGGCTGGGTATGATGTACTGGAGAAAGAGAGATTGGAGATCATGATTCGATTCATTGCCAAATACTTAGGAAGATCTTTGATGGAGATTCGTTCATGGACCAGAGATAGTATTCTGGCTATAGCCACCAGAATCTGTTTGTCTGAGCAATTTCATAAGGGGATTATCATTGAAGCACTTGATGAGGCTGGGGCTGGAAAAAGGTTTGAAATGGCAAGACTTACAAAGGCCAAACTCACAACCAAAATGCTTGAACAACCTTCCCTATCACCCACTCAAAAACAGCCTACCCCTCAAATCTCCAAACCAATCTCAAAGCCCAAATCCAAACATCCTCAATCTTCAAAACCAATTCTTTACCAACCCAACCATCATCCAGTGATGCACCTAGAAGGAGGAGAAGGGTGCTGAGGATAGAAGAAGATGAAGAAGAAGAGGATGAAGATGATAGTCTGCCACTCTCTGCTGTTCTAAGGCTACCAGAACCCAGGAGTCAACCCATGATCACACCTGACTCTCAAAGGGAAATGGTTAGAGTCAAGATAGAAGATGAAGAACAACAGAAGCAGCACGATGAGCTACTACTGAAGATGGTTGACAAGTAATTTCCTCAATCATCATCTATACAAGCCATGAAAGGGCATGCTCAGAGGCTGTACACTCTTAGACACACATTTCAGTATCAGAAGGAGAGAGTGAGAGTATGGCCAGACCCCAAGGTGAGTTCTAGAATCCATAAAAGATCTATTCCACACAGATACAATGGCCAGGTTAGAAAAACAATAGACTCTACCATCATGTTGGCCATTGTAGTCTCACCATGGGAAATAATTGATGAATTCAAGAAGGCTCATCAATCAAAATGACCCCTCAAGCCTTACTGGAAAACAAGATGATCAAAAAGGGGTTATTATATAAAAGCTTGAAGACATCAAGAAGAATGAGCTCCAGTTACTCCTTGAAGGCACTCATCCTGATGAATTTGTTTATAGGGAGGTAACTACTGTGGAGTTGAAAAATGGCAGGACTGTAAAGTACTTATCTGAGTACTATGGTCCAGAGTTCTTCTTTGAAGGAGGAGTAGAAGAACTCTCCAAGGAGGAACAAGTTGTTCTCCTTGAGGCCTATGTTCGAGAGTCATACAGACTCATAATGGGGAAGTAAATCTCATGAATGGGAGAACAACTCTGTGTCCAGTTTCCCAAAACAGAGTTCCTATTCATACCTTGCCAAACAGATCTCTGAGATTTCTTCCCAGGCTGGAGCTTATATGGGTCATCTTCTCTACTGATCAAGAAGGAAAAAGACCAACCTTTTTGCCAACAATAAGTGGGAAAATAAATCAATTAGAGGTTTTGGCTGCATTGGTTCAGGGGGAGTTTGTTGGACCAAAAGAACCAATGAGCCAAGATCAGAAAACCTCTAAGTCCCACATGATTTCACAACAACTGCTGAAGGCTTCATCAGCAGTTCGACAAGTGCTGAAAACTCCAACAGCTGAAGATCAAGTGCTGAAGACTTCAAGAGCTGAAGACTAAAGTGCTGAAGTACAAATAGCTGAAGAACACAAGTGCTGAAGCTGAACAGCTGAAGAACGCAAGTGCTGAAGCTGAACAGCTGAAGAACACAAGTGCTGAAGCTGAAGACCAAAGTACTGAAGTACAACAGTTGAAGAGTCTACAAGTACTGAAGATCAACAACTGGTGTACAAAGTCTGAAGAAAAAGACTGAAGACATCAGCTGATGATATCTACTGAAGTCATCAGCTGATGAAACGTCTGAAGTTCAAGTCTGAAGACCAAGTACTGAAGTTTCAGTAGTTTGTCACAACAGCTGAAGAGTACTTCTTCAGTAGTTGTGATATCAGTAGTTTTATGTTTTTACTTTCAGTAGTTTTGTAAAACGACTGAAGAGCTTGTTCTTCAGTCGTTGTAGTATCAGTAGTTTTATGTTTTTCAGTAGTTATAGTAACTGATAACACTTAGTATTTTTGTAAGAAGATGTCAGCTGTTTTGACATCTTCAGTAATTGTGTTTCAGTTGGAATAATTCTGTTAGATGTCACTATCAAGTGACATCAGCAGATGTCACATCTCTTATATAAGAGGTGTCGACCTAATTGTAAGTGTGACATTCCGTTACCACGAAAGCGAATATTGAATGAAATATATTTGCAGAATTCTCTCTATCTATAACCGTTTTTGTTCTTCATTGAATATCTTTTCGTTCTTGTGAATTGGCTAATTCAGTGTTAGAATTCCGCTGCTATACTCTCTAATCAATCAAACGTAGATCACTGATCCTAACATGTCTTCTTCCTTATCTACCTGAGGTTCTTGTTGAACCACATCCTTTTGTTCAAGGCTTTCTTGAACTGCTGAGAGGGTAGGTATACAGTTTTTTCTTTTTCTCTCTTCTTTGACCTGTACTAGGAGTTCTGCATCTTCTGCCTCCTTCTGTCTTGACCTTTCCAGATCAACTAGCTCATTCAATTCATCCCAGGGGAGAGAAATGATATTATCTATGTCATAGTTCCTAGTCTGCAGATAGTTGATCCTGACTGTCCTTAACTCATCATTTTAAGTATTTGGTCTGGGGGTAGCCCTGATTGCAGACTCCATGAGTCTTGGAGACTCAATAGAGGAACCTCTCCCCTTAGCCTCCTTTTCCTCTCTCTCTCTCCTCCTCCTCAATCTCCTCAGATGTCATTTTTCTTTTCCCTTTGTCACTCACAGACCTTTGTGACTCAGGGTGGAGAAAGCTTTGGCCTTCATTGCCCATTGCAACATCTGAGCTCAGGCCAGAGAGAGGTTGAGAAACATCTTCACCAGCAGGTGTCTCAAAAGGAATATGGATCTCTGCAACAGTTGGAGATGATGAGACAGGGCTCTCAGGTTCTGTCACTGGGCCTTCAGTCAAGGTTTCCCCTATGAAGCTAATCTTAGGGTCTGCCTCAACATCCAGTTGACCGATGACATTGCCTGATTGCCTTAGTCTCCTTCTTAGACTGAACTCTGCAATGATCCTGTCTTGGATTCTTCTAGCCAGTCTGTCAACTTGTCTTGATTTGCTTGGGTTGACAAGTGGCATGTTAACTAGATCCAGACCTTCATAGTAGTCCAAGTTCTGAAAATTAAAGACATCTTGCTGTCCTTGAACTCTTATGATAATGAGGGCTCTCCTGTTGTGTCATACCTCCACCCAAAAATATGATTGAAGGATGATGAAGGTGACATAGCCCTTGGTATCCCATCCTCAAATAGACTCTGTATGAAGGAGTCTGTGTAGTCCACATCAATGTGAACTAGAGGAGGTTGCTGAGAATGCACAGTTGCAAGGGAGGATGGTGAGTCCTCAATGTCCATTCTCTCGGAGGAACTCCCAGGTTCTGTGGCTGGAATGACTTTCTCCCCCTTTTTGGTAGCATCACCCACTTGCATAGGTGAGCTGGAGGATAGGTCAATCACATCCACAGGTTCTTGTGTTCCTGGTTGAGCTCTCCTTAAGGGTCTCCCAGCTAGTTTTTCCTTAAGATAAGAAATCTCAAGTTGTTGATCATTGATCCTGTTTTGTAAGGTAGTCACCTAAGATTCAAGGTGACTGACCTTTGAGAATAGGTAAGTGCATGTTTTAGACAGTTTGTGCACTTTTAGTCTCAGATCCCCCTCATCTTCATCAGAAGAATCACTGGGGGTGGAGAAGATTGGACCAGAGTCCTTTCTCTCATGACCAGTTCTAAGTTCTTGGCTACTGGATTTCCTCTGCTCACTGGCAGTCTCAGTTGAGATGTCAGTGGGCTGAGTTGCCATGGTTGAGGTCTTAATGATGTAATCACTTTCAGAAGTGAGAGCCTCTTCCATATGGACATCCTGAACAGGTTCAGAAGTGTCCACCTCAATTGTAGGTGACTGATGTGGGATAGATGTAGGAGACTCAGGAGTACTCATCTCTCTTTGAGTAGGGGGAAAGAAGAGAGATTCATTATACTCACTGAAACCTATATCTTCATCAGTATAGAAGTCAAGGTTTGGAATTGGTTGGTTGAGATCTATAGGCTGGGAATGGTAACTGTCCCCTGAAGGTTGATCACTAGAGTGTTGAGACTCAGAGTGATGGCTTAAGGCAGTAGGGCTAATGAGTTCATTAGGCTGAGCATGAGGAACCTCAGCACTGATTCTTGAATAGATGGGAGTGGTCTGCTCCTCAAGAGAAATAGGAGCTTCAGTGTCCACTTCTTCATGTATGGGTGAGTATATGGGGGCCTCCACAGACTGAATAGTCTAAGCAAGGGTTCGTTGGATTTTCTTTGGTAGGTGATGGAGATTTGAGGTTTTGTGGGTGGTTGGGGAGCAGCAGGTGTGGGTTCAACACTAGCTTGTGCTGCTAGGTTGTCACTTTGAGCAATGAGCTCTAACATTTTTGGGACTAGGGCTGTTTCTACCCCAGAGAATCCAACAGTGGACTTTCTCAATATTTTAAAGATGTCGGGCTTCATCTGTCCCAATTTAAGAATGTTACCTGTTCCCCTAAACTGTGAGCCCAGTTCACAGTTAAGAATGTACTGGACATATCTAGGAAACATGTAATATTCTAAGGAGTCTAAATAGCAAGCAAATTTGTATAAACAAACTGAGAATACCTAAATTTGACCCCTTGAACCATTCCATGGACTATGAAGGAGAGATCTTTAGGAATCTGGTCCCATCCACCATGCTTGTTTGATAAGCTGTGGATGACCACATGAAGCAGGAATCTCCATTGGGATGAGACCTTCCCTTTCCTGAAGGTCTTTACAGAGAAATCTCCCTCATATCCATCTGCTCAAAGAAATGATTAACAGCTTCCTTTGGGAAGAACACCTCACCTTCTTCATGATCCAGCTGAAGATGTCTGTTGATGATGGCCGGAGTGATGAAGATTGTTCTCCCCTGCACTGTCGCAGACAGTGCCTTCTCCCATCCATAATGACCTCTTAGCAGTCTTCCAGAATTCAAGAAACTGATCCTCATAGAGTGGAGGATCAATGGTGAGGGAGGTGAAGTAGTTCGACAGAGATAAGAAACGGCAAACCTCTGAGAAATGAGGATCTTTCTCAGAGCGTAACAGAGCAACTTGATTGTGTTGTCTGTGTAGCTGCATAAAGTTGGGATCATTTCTGTGAGCAAGGTTGGCCATTTTGAAGTAGCTTAAGGACGAAGGAAGAAGAAAGAAAGAAATTTCAGAGATAAATTTGGGTTTTTAGGTTTGGAGGAAGAACATATGATAGAAAGAGGGGGGAAACCATTGGGTTTATCTGTGAGAAGGATTTCAGATAAAGTTTAATGAAAGAGGATAAACTTTGAAATCCGAATGTCGGTCCCACCTCTGAAAAAGTAGTTTACTTTTTGCTCAAAAAGTAGTTTTCTTGGAAGTCAAAAAGCTTCCGAAGCTAAAATGACTTCGGAAGAATTTCCTGAGAGATTTGAAAATTTTTGCTTCGGAAGAAAAATTAAAGCTTGAGTGCTTTGTGTGTAAACAGACAAAGCTTCCGAGAGTTAATTTTGCTTCGAAAGTAAATAGTCTTTAAAATTTAGTAAGTGTCTAAGACAAATATTTAAGCTTCGGAAGATAAATTTTGAACTCTTCCGAAGGTAAACTTCTTAGACAGTTATTTAATTTGAAGGCATGATTTACTTCCGAAGTATCATAAATTTTTTAAAAAATCTAAGGTAAGTCTTCAAAAAGAAAATTTTCATCCAAAGAAAACATGAGCTTATGAAAGTGATGAACTAGACAACTTAGGACACACATATTTTAAGAAATAATAAGAATTAGTTTTAAGAAAAGCTTACTCAAGGTTTATCATCCCAATAGCTGATATAAGATATTTAAATCTCTGTTCATCAAAAGTCTTTGTAAACAGATCAGCATATTGTTCATCTGTGTGAACCTTGACTAGTTTAATTAATCCCTTTTCATAGTTATCTCTTATTAAATGATACCTGATATTGATGTGCTTTGTCCTTGAGTGCTGCATAGGGTTCTCTATGATTGAGATAGCACTGTTGTTGTCTATGTGAATGGGAGTCTCCTTGAAGTTTAACCCATAGTCCAGCATCTAATTTTGAATCCAAAGTACTTGAGCACAGCAGCTTGCAGCAGCAATGTATTTAGCTTCAGCAGTTGATGCAGAGACACGGGATTGTTTCTTGCATTGCCATGAGACAACCCTTCCACCAAGAAATTGACATCCCCCATATGTTGACTTTGCAGTCATGTTGCAACCACCATAATCACTATCTGTATAGGCATGCAGATTAAAGTCAGAATTCTTGGGATACCATAGGCCAAGTGATGATGCACCCTTGAGGTATCTTAGAATCCTCTTGACAGTGATAAGGTGAGACATCTTAGGGTTGGCTTGATATCTTGCACAATACATGTGACAACATGATATCAGGCCTGCTAGCAGTAAGATACATAAGAGACCCAATCATAGCCCTGTATAAATGCTCTTACACACTCCCCCTCAAGATCAGGACCAAGAGACTGGTTTCTGGCTATGGGTGTCTTAGCAATCTTACAGCCAGTATATTAAACCTTTGAGTATGTTCTGAACATACTTTGACTGACTTATGAAGATGCCATCTTCAACTTGCTTCACTTGAATTCCCAGAAAGAAATGAGTTCCCCCATGGCACTCATTTCAAATCTGTCTTTCACCAGCTTCTCAAAGTCTTTGCAGAGCTTTGGATTAGTTGAACCAAAG
Source organism: Flaveria trinervia (assembly GCA_025506515.1). Lineage (NCBI taxonomy): Eukaryota > Viridiplantae > Streptophyta > Magnoliopsida > Asterales > Asteraceae > Flaveria > Flaveria trinervia. The sequence goes on along the minus strand of CM046456.1, from coordinate 65,508,607 downwards.
ATGATGTCATCCACATATACCTGAACTAGCAATATGTATTTTCCTTGTCCTTTGATGAAGAGAGTTCCATCTATAGTACCCCTCATGTATCCATGTTTACAGAGATATCAGACAGTGTCTCATACCACTTCCTGGGTGCCTAATGTAGCCCATAGAGAGCTTTGTCAAGCTTGCTGACATAATCAGGATGATCAGGGTCTACAAAACCAGGTGTTGTTTGACATAAACCTCTTCATCTATCACTCCATACAAAAAGGCACACTTCACATCAAGTTGAAAAACCTTGAAGTTCTTGGATGCAAGCAAATGCCAGGAATATCCTAACAGCTTCTAATCTTGCCACTGGAGCAAAGACATCAGTGTAGTCAATCCCTTATTCTTGTGTGTATCCTTGAACAACCAGTCTAGCTTTGTTCTTGATGATGATGCCTCTATCATCTTTCTTGTTCCTAAACACCCATTTGGTTCCAATGGTAGTCTTCACAGAAGGAAGAGGATAAAGGTTCCAAACTTTCTGCCTTTTGAATTGAAGCAGCTCTTGTTGCATAGCTTCAACCCAACTTCCATCCTTTAGAGCTTCATCAACTTTCTTTGGCTCTATCTGGGATAGAAAACAAGAGTGAAGACAAACATTTGCTTCATGGGTTTGTCCTCTTGTTTTTACCCCTGAGACAACATCTCCAATGATGTTTGTGGTAGGATGAGACTTGTGGATCCTAAGCTGAGGGATCACAGCAAGTTGTTGACAAAGATCTAAATTTGAGAAATTTAGATCTGGCATAGATGTTTCTCCCACCATATCAGCACACTTTTCAAGTGAAACTTGATCCAAGCAGTGTGTGACATCATTGATGTTCTCATCCATAGTGTGGTTAGTGGCATCAAGAAATTCTTGGTCACTGTCACCAACACCATTGTTCTCTCTCCACAGTTGAGGTGTTCTTATCTGGTTGTAGAGCCTCTGAGCTGGAATTTAAGGCATACCAGATGTATCAGCTGAATTTGTCATTGTAGGGCTGATAGAAACCTCATTTGCAGAAGTGGTTCTAACTGGAGCTGAAGATATGTGTCTTGAAGATCTTCCTAGCTCAAATCTTGGATCAGGATCATTTGTATTCAATTTCTGCAGATCCTGAAACATTCTCACAAGATTTGTTAAAACAGTTGGTAACCAAATCAAAATCAAACAGCCAATCCGGACCAGAACCAGTAACACAAGGTGTGTGTTCATTGAAAGTCACATTGGCTGACTCCTCAACAATTCTAGTTCTGAGATTGTATACTCTATAAGCCTTAGCTTGGGAAGAGTATCCAATAAAGTGTCCATCATCTGATTTCTCAGCAAACTTGGCAATTTGATCTTTGGTATTCAAGATGGTGCAAGGACATCCAAATGACTTGAGAAAACCAATGAAAGGTCTCCTCTTGTGCCAAAGTTCATAAGGAGTCTTGCCATGTGTCTTAACTACTAAAACTCTATTCTGCACATAGCAGGCAGTGTTGACTGCCTCTGCCCAGAAGGTGATGGGCAGTTTAGAGTCAGACAACATGGTTCTTGCAGCTTCAATCAGTGTCATGTTTCTCCTCTCAGCAACACCCATTTTGCTGAGGAGTCCTGGGAGCACTAAATTGTCTTGTAATACCCTTTTCATCACAGAATGTGTCAAGGATATGGTTCTTAAATTTGGTTCCTTGATCACATCTTATGATCTTGACCTTGTGATCAGATTGATTCTCAATCTTTAAGATGAAATTCTTTAGAATCTCAAGAGTCTCATCCTTAGTTCTAAGGAAAAAACCCAAATGAATCTTGTGAAGTCATCTGTGATCACTAGACAGTATGAGGTTCTTCCTAAACTCATTACACTGGTGGGGCCAAGAGATCCATATGTAACAAGTGTAAGGGAGTAGTGATTGAGTTCTTTTCCTTAGGCTTGTGAGATACCTTATGTTGCTTCCCTTTCAGGCATGCAACAAGTGGTCATCACTTGTAAACTCTTTCTTTGGCATTCCAGTTACCAAGTCATGCTTAATTAATTATTCATGTTCTTAAAGTTTACATGGCACATTCTTTTATGCCATAGGAAAGATCATCACTATTGGCTTTAGACAGAAAGCATGAAACTTCTGCAGAGGGAGAGGTTTCTTGCAAATCCATCTTGTACATGTTTCCTTTCCTGGGGGCTCTAAGCAGGATATGCTCATAAGGAATGACCACACCAGGCCTAAGAATAATGCACTCATGCTCAGTAAAGAGCATGTTATGACTCTGATCACAAAATTGAGATACACTCAAAAGATTGTATCCAAGCTCCTTTACAAAGTTTGCCTTTTCTATGCTGAGCTTACCATTTGTGACCTTGCCCCTACCAGAAATGTAACCACCTTCATCTCCTCCAAAAGCAATAGGTCCTCCATCAATCCTTTCAAAGTTCAGGAGTAGTGACCTATTACCAGTCATGTGCCTAGAGCAGCTATTGTCTATGATCCAGACATTTCTGTCTGTCTTCAGCTGTCCCTGCACAAAAGAGAATGATTAGTTACATCTGGAAACCCAAGCCTTGCTTGTCTTGGGCTAACTTGCAGAAGGTAAATTAACAGTAATAGATCCTATGGTTGTACAAAAAGGATCTTGAGCTGTTTTTGATGGAGAAATCTCAGTCACTTGGTCTTTCTTAGACGACCACACCACCTTTGGAGTCTTGGACTTGACCTTCAAAACTTTAGAAACTTTTGGAGTTTCAGAAGTTTTGATGACTGAACCTTTGGAAGATTCTGCAAACACTGCAGCAAACTTCAGTGCTTCGGAAGAACTCCTTTCTTTCGAGACCAAATGTTCTTCCGAAGAGAATTTTCCACTTCCCTTCTTGTTAGATTTGGAACTTCCGAAGGAAACTAGTTTTCTTTCCGAAGCCTGAATCTTCTTAGAACTCTTTGAAGCCTTTGTTTTGGCCATATGGACAGTACCTTTAGGATTGAAGGGACAATCCTTTGCAATGTGAGTGGTGCTGTCACACATAACACAATTCATCTTCTTCTTCACAAGAGCCTTGTCTTGAGAGTAAGACTGTCTTTGGTCACTTCCCTTCTCCACCTTCATCGTTGCAGATGCTGAGACAGTCCTCTTGGGCTGAGAACTGTGCTTGGAGTTTAATGGACCAGGCTGTGCAGCAGTGGTACACAGCAGATTAGTCTTCTTCTTGCTGCTGAGATAAGTTGAGCAAGAACCAGAACTCTTAGCAGAGTTTTGGTTGATGCATTCAGTCCCTACCACTTTAAACCCTACAGAAATAAAAACTTGTTTTTGCTTAGAGTCAAAAGTAGTCTTGATCTCTTGAGCCTTCCTTGCCTTTCTTTTGCTCTTTCTGGTCAAGTTCTTTCTCATAGACTGGTCATCACAGTCTTCACTTTCTCCTCAGAAGGATAGTGGCCCTTCTTGGAATCCTCCTCTTCACTCTTTGTAGAGGGATTCTTCACTATCTCTTCTTCATCCTCCTCACTCATAGGATCTATGAGCGGATGCTCATCTTCATAAGTTCCACACCTAGGAGATCTTATTGACAAGATTGTATGTGGAGGAGCTATCTCATTGGATCCCTGACCCTGTCTATTTTGATAGCACACTTTGTTGTGCAGGGATGAGGATATAATGTTCTTTAAGGTCTCTTCTTCAAGAACACTCTTTTCTGCCCTGGCTTTGGTGATCACAAGCTCAGCCTGGCACTCAGTTAACTTGGTTATGAGATCTTTAATTTGAGTCCTAAAATATGTGTGTTCATGTTTTAGAACTGAAATGGTTTTCTCTAAGTCCTCTATTTTCAACTTATAATCATTTTCAGACTTTCTAAAATCAGATTTTAAAATATTTAAGGACTCAATATCAGATCTCAGTTCCAAGTTATAGGACCTGTACCTGTTAACTTTAGCAATGCATTCAGGAGTACAGAGATGTTCCAATACCTTGGCTTCATCATGATCTGCCATCAGTGCTTGGTTTAGAGAGGCATCTTTAACCTGAAAGCTCCAGTCAAAGCCTCCTTCTTCAACAGCAACAGCATCTTGCTGCTTTGACTTCTCATTATAGAGAGCTTTGTCAGTGTAGTTTGGTTTGGATTATGTTTAGCCACCATTTGTTCTAGGTGCCTTACACTCTCTGACAAAGTGGCCCATCAGGTTACAGTTGTAACACTTGACTTTGCCTTTGTCCAGTCCAAACTTTTCACTGGTTGCATTGCTTGGAAACTTCCTTCCAGTCCTCTTGTAGAACTTCTTGGCTCTGTGAGTGAGAAGAGCCATCTGCTGGACTATTTCCATGTCTTCCAGATCATTTGGATGGATACAGTCCAGGTCTTCAAGAGTGAAAAGAGAGTTGCCACAATTTTCATCAGAAGACACAAAAGCTTGAGAAGAGCTTGTCTCTTGGAATGGGCTTTTTTGAGTGTAGTTCTCCTTTGGTGTCTCTAGGAAGGTGATGAAAGGACCTTGAGTGAGTTGTCAGGGTAGCATAAGAGATGATGTTTGGATTCTATGTTGTCCCTTTCAACCACATGTAGGGCTGAATCCATTTGATTGTTGGAGTTTCCAGATGAACCTTGCATGTTCATCTCCATTTGGTAGCCACTGAGAATCCCATATAACTCAGTCAGAGTAAGAGTTTTGAGATTTTCAGTTCTCTTGATCACCACATAGTAGTGTGTCCACTACCTAGGAAGTGAGGACATGAACTTCCTTACAATGTCTCTGTTTTCAAGAGAAACTCCTCCATCCACTAGGGTATCCACTATCTCAACATACCTGAAGTATTGTTGAGTCATGGTTTCACCTGTTTTGAAGGTGAATTTTTCAAACTGCTGCTTCAGGAGATCCTTCTTGTTCTCCTTGGCTTTAGAAGAACCCTCATACATCAGTTTTAGTGCATCCCACAGCTGCTTGGTGTTTTGCACTTCTTGAAACCTCTATATACAGAGTTTGGAAGGGTAGTTTGAAGAGCTGCCATGGCTTTTCTGTCTATCTCTACTCTATTCCTATCTTCATCAGAGTAGTTAGCCACATCTTTGGGGATCATACCAGCACCAGTAGCAGAAGGTGTGATGGGTATGAAAGGTCCATTCTCAATAGACTCCCACATTCTTGAATCAAGAGACCTGATGAAACCTTCCATTCTTAAACACCAGGTGTCAAACTCATCAAGAGTGATCAGTGGGGACTTGTTCATGGTTCCAGTTTCCATATCAGTTTTGGAAATGGCTTTCATTTGAAAAGTTTAGTATTTGTGTGTGTGAGGGATCTAAAGATGGTGAGATCTTATATCAAGAGCCTGGAATGCTCTGATACCAAATGCCGGATCGTTGAAGGATATGAGTTACAACACAACAACACAAAGAGGAGATAAACTAAACTTAGATCAAACAGTAAACTGGATTAACCAAGTGATGACACTAAGAACACAAGTAGTATATGAGACAGAACACAAAAAGCACAAGTGTTTGGTTTTCAAGAATGCAGTATATTGTTTTCTTTATGTTCTATTACAAGTGTTACAAAGCATAATTAAAAGATACAAGAACATGAGATACTTATACAACATCCTACAACCGGCTATACTTTGAAAGCCAGCTGGATACAATTGACTAGACACACATAAAATCAATTGTAGAGTCAAAAGGCAGATTGCCTTTTGACTAGTGACTATGACATGCCATAGCTCACATCCTTATCTATTACAAAAAGGATAAAGTACATAAAGTAGAAAGTTACAGACTCAAGACCTCAATGTACAGTTACCAAAAGCATGGACCTTTTCACCAAACCATGTTAGTTGGTGACTTGCAGAGTTGCAGCGGAAAGGTGTCCAGCTTTATGGAACAGTACATCAGATAAAGCATGTTACTAAAAGTCTTCGAAAGAAATCTATCTTCATGAACTTGAAGCTTCGGAAGACTTTGTCTCTGAGGCTTCGGAAGACTTCATCTTTGGCTTCGGAAGATGTTGGTCTTGGCTTAAAAAGATTTCACACTTAGAGTATTTCTGTTGCACATGTGAAACATCCGAATATTTCTGTTGCACATGTGAAACATCCGAAGCATTCCACTTCAATGCACTTGTGCAGCATGCAGGAAAGACTAAAGATGTTTAGGTTGCATCAGCCTCTTCATTAATACCTAGGGTAGAGTTTAGGTGTACCACTGCTATGTGCAATACCCAGCTATTCCTGATACTGGACCTAGGTCTATCATAGACCAGCTATAATGATTCATCGCACCTCTGGGCGCAGTACCTAGGGTATGCAGCAATGGGGCTATATAAACGGTCAATCACAAAGAAAGACCCCGATGTGCATCCTCCCGGGGTAGCGAACTAGCACATCGTTGGGCTAACACCTTTTAATGGCGTGTCCCGACATACTATGCTTGCAAGACTTTCTTTACTTTATCATTTATTAATGCATGCATTCTTACTTTATGTTCCTTTTTTCTTTATCTTTCACTTTACGTTACATACTACTTTCACTTCATTCATTAACATAACACGTAAAGCCACAGGTAAGATAAACATACATCATAATAAGGAACATATCATAGTCATCAGCATCATACAGGGCAACATCATACATACATAACATGCATAATCATGCAACATCATCATCATGCCTAACATGCTCTCTAAGGCCTCAACAGTCATCTTACATGAACTTACGGGAACATTTACGTCAAAGCTTACATCTGCACTTTCCCCGAAATCAGAAGTTAAACCACACTTTTCCTCAGGTGCAACAGCCCTATTCGGGTGTATGGACACCATTCATTCGCATGTCCCCATGCGACTAGACATCATGCGAATGGACCAATGCGGATGAACACCAATGCGGATGAACACCCATGCGAATGGAACTAATGTGAATGGACCTCATGCGAATGAACACCAATGCGGATGAGCACTTATGCGACTGGGTTCTCAGTTGTGTGAATGAACCTTAATCATGCGAATGAACCCTCAATCGCCCCCCAATCGGTCGTATGGCCTCCATTCGGTCGCCTAGCCCTAGCTGGTGCAGAATGCAGTTCATCCCGAACCCAATCTACCATTTTCGACTACCAAGCTCATCCAAACTCATTCTAAGCGAAATCAACCATCCTAAACCTTAGGAATGCATACCATAACACCATTCAAGCACACACAAGCTCAAAAGCAAGACCCAAATGAATCATACACACACTCACACATACATAAACGGGTCAAACACCCACACACTCAAAAACCTGATTTCAGATGTGTTCCAGCCCCAAAATCATTCAAAAACATGTAAAAGAGGGGTCTTAGAACTCACACAAATGACCACAACGAGAAGAGCTTCGATTTGACCCGCTACTCAACGATTTTGCTCTCTTGAACCAACCCGAACCAACTTTTCTCCCTTTTTCTCTTCTTTCTCTCTTCTACTCTTTCTTTTGGCTGAAAATGTGAGTGTGGGGAGAGGGTAATCACTACCCTCTCCCTAAAATATCACCACATTCCCAACTTTCCCTCGTTAGCGAGTTTGGTCCCTCGACTTTGGACTTTATTTCTTCTTCTTCATTCGTCGGCTTCAAAATAATAAATAACCGGGTGTTGCAAGTCCACCACCTTAAATTGGTTTCATCCCTAAAAACTGTTATTCCTCGAACAAATGTGGATAATGCTATCTCATTTCTTCCTCCGTCTCCCACGTTGACACGGATCTCTTCCTGTGCTTCCACTGTACACGCACAAGAGGAACCACTTTATTTCTTGGCCTTTTCTCTTTTCGATCGATGATTGCCACTGGTTGCTCCACATAATTGAGCCGTTCATCTACTTCGATATCCTCTAATGGAACAATCATGTCTTCATCCTCCAAGAACTTCCTTAGATGAGATACGTGGAATGTCGGGTGAATTCCACTTAACTCATCCGGTAACTCTAATCTATAGGCCACCTCTCCTACTCAAGCGATATTTCGGAAAGGGCCTATATACCTTGGGCTCAAGTTGCCCCGCTTTCTGAATTGGATAATGCCCTTCCAAGGTGAGACCTTTAACAAAACCCGGTCACCCACCTGGAACTCAATCGGTCTGTGTCGTTTATTGGCATACGACTTCTGTCTGTCTTTGGCTGCCTTCATGAAGGCCTTGATCTTTTCAAGCTTCTCAGCCGTAGCCTCGATTACCTCTATGCTTCCTAACTCTTTCTGACCAATATCACCCCAACAGACAGGTGTTCTGCATCTCCTATCGTATAGCATCTCATAAGGTGGCATACCAATGCTGGCATGATAATTGTTGCTGTATGAGAATTCAGCTAACGGTAAATGGTCATCCCAACTTCCCCCCAAAATCAATAACACATGCCCGAAGCATGTCCTCCAATGTCTGAATGGTCCTCTCTGACTGACCATCAGTCTGGGGATGATAAGCCATGCTAATATGTAACCTCGTCCCCATGGCGTCGTGAAATTTCTTCCAGAATTTAGATGTAAATCGAGTGTCACGATCAGACACAATAGTCACCGGTACACCATGACGAGTTACAATTTCCTTGATGAACAGATCAGCCAACCTCTCAGATGAATATGTCTCGCGGATCGATAGGACGTGAGCACTCTTCGTCAAGCAGTCAACAATCACCCATATAGCATCATTCCCTTTCGGGGTACGTGGTAGCTTCATAATAAAATCCATGGTGATGTGCTCCCACTTCCATTCCGGTATACCCAAAGGTTGGATCTTTCCATATGGCTTCTGATGCTTGGCCTTCACCTGTAGACAAGTAAGGCATTTACTCACATACTCCATTACATCACGTTTCATACCCACCACCAATAATCCTTCTTCATGTCTTGATACATCCTTGTGGCACCTGGATGAATGGAATATCGTGTCTTGTGAGCTTCATCCAAAATCTTCACGCGTAGATCCCCAAAACGAGGAATCCACACCCGTCCAAATCGGGTTTTAACACCAAGTGTGTTCTCACCCAATTCTACGACCAGACCTCTCATTCTTTTAGAGTTAAAGATGATCTTCTTTCAATGCCTCATCTTGAAACTCTTTGACTTGCTTCATCACGTCAGAGGTCATGATTAGCTGATACGCTTTCACCCGAATCGGCTTGGGCCTCTCTTTTCGGCTAAGGGCATCAGCCACCACGTTGGCTCTGCCCGGATGGTAATGGATCTCACAATCATAGTCTTTTATAAGCTCCAACCATCGTCTCTGCCTCATGTTCAGATCTTTCTGCTCGAAGAAGTACTTCAAGCTCTTATGGTCAGTGAAAAATGGTGCACTTCGTCCCGTAAAGATAGTGCCTCCAAATCTTTAGTGCAAAGACCACGACTGCTAGCTCTAAGTCATGAGTAGGGTAGTTGACCTCATGAACCTTCAACTGCCAAGATGCATAGACTATAACCTTCCTTCTATGCTTTAGCACACACCCCAATCCCGAGTAGGAAGCATCAGAATAAACCACTAGATCTTCACTTCCATCTAGTAATGACAGGACAAGAGCTTGAGTCAACCTCGCCTTCAATTCCTCAAACGCCTTCTCTTGAGCTTGACCCCACACAAACTTTACATCTTTCCGTGTAAACTTGGTTAGTGGAGAAGCGATCTTCGAAAAGCCTTGAATGAATCTTCTATAGTAGCCCGCCAAACCCAAGAAACTACGAATCTCGGATGGCGTCTTTGGAGACTCTATTGCATCACTGCCTCCACCTTTGCCGGGTCCACCATAATCCCATCGGGATTTACCACATGACCCAAGAACTGAACTTTGCGCAACCAGAATGCACACATGGAGAACTTGGCGTACAACTTCTCCTTTCTCAACATCTCCAGAACCTCCCAAATGTGACCGGCGTGCTCCTCTTCATTCTTTGAATAGATCAAGATATCATCAATAAACACAATCACTGATTCATCCAACATCGGCTGACACACTTGATTCATCAAATCCATAAAAGTAGCTGGCGCATTGGTCAAACCAAAAGGCATGACAAGAAACTCGTAGTGACCATATCATGTGCGAAAAGCTGTTTTAGGAACATCCTGCTCTTTCACTTTCAACTGATGGTAACCAGATCGAAGGTCTATCCTTGAAAACCAACTGGCACCTTGAAGCTGATAGAAAACAAATCATCTATTCTCGGTAAGGGGTATCGGTTCTTTATCGTCAACTTGTTCAGCTCACGGTAGTCAATACACATCCTCATACTGCCGTCTTTCTTCTTCACAGACAGGACTGGAGCACCCCAAGGAGAGATACTCGGTTTGATGAACCCCTTATCAAGCAGCTCTTGCAACTGTTCCATGAACTCTTTTATCTCTGTCGGAGCCAACCGATACGGTGCCTTGGCAACGGGTTGGGCACCAGTACCAGATCAATCTGGAACTCGATCTCTCTGTCAGGTGGCTCTCCTGGTAAGTCTTCTGGAAACACGTCTGAAAAGTCACACATAACCGGTACATCAGACAGTTGTGGTGTTGGCGTATCCACATCCTTTACATAAGCCAAGTAGGCGCTACATCCACGCCTCATACACTTTCCCGCCACTGCCATTGAGATGACTTTCGGGATCGTAGTAACCCGATCCCCATAAACGGTTACCAAACTCCCATCAGGCGCTGTCAAACGAATCATCTTCTTGTGACACACAATGTTCACCTCGGAGTCCGCCAACCAATCCATCCCAAGAACCAAATCGAAACCACCTAAGGTCATCATAAACGGTCTAACAGGAAACATACAACCCTCAAGTTCCACATCACAGTACTCTATCATCTCAGAAATCTTGGTAGACTTGCCTATGGCAGTTTCTACATCGAAGGGCGCATCAACACGTCTACTACTAACAGGCAGCTTAGCACAGAAAGCAGCAGAAATAAAACTTTTACTGGCACCCGAATCAAATAACACAGAAGCTAAAGTTTGGTTCACTAGAAACGTACCAGACACAACATCAGGGTCCGTCCTAGCTTCCTCCTGTGTCATAGTGAATGCTCTGGCGCTCGCCCTGGTCATTCAGCTCCCATCTTCTTTGCTCCGGAACCCTCAGCCCTTGGCTTCTTACAATCCCTACTCATGTGACCCTCTTCACCACAGTTAAAGCACCGGACCATACGATAGTCCTTGGCTATATGCCCCGCCTTCCCACATTTGAAGCACCCATTAAATCCCAACCTACATTCTTCCACATGCTCCCTTCCACACTTGCCACACCTTTTTGACCCCGCACTCGATGTGGCCACATGAGGGTCATCCACCCGTGCCTTCTTGTTAACCGTCAAGACATTATCCCAACCAACCCTCTTCCCCTGCCAGTTCCGATCACCACCACTCTTCTTGCCACCTTCAGCCACCACCACCACAGCCCTTTCATCATATAACCTTCCTGCCAAATCCACCGCCAACCTAAACGTGCTCGGTCGGGCAGCAATCATGTGCCTGCGAATATCCGTTGGCAAACCCTAAATATACCTTTTGATCTTTCGAGACAGAGGTGTCACCTGATCCGGCACCAGACGTGCCATCTCGTTGAATTTGGTGGTGTACTATTGGTGCGTCATCGTTCCTGCCTCTAGTTGCAGGAATTCCCTCTCGACCTTGTCCATCTCCCGGTGAGGACAAAACTCCTTAATCACCAACTTTTTCAGTTCAGACCATCTCATTCTCCCAATGGCCCTGCTACCCTCAGCTTGGGCTATATTGTCCCACTGCACAGAGCCGAGTCCACAAAAGAATGGGCAGCAAACTTTACTTTCGGGTCCTCCCGGCACTCACTGCTATTTAAGACGGCTTGCATTCTCTCATCCACCGGTAAGCAGCAGCAGTAGTGCCATTTCCATTGAAAGTAGGGGGCTTGCATCCTTGAAACGCCCCATAGTTACAGCCTCGTGCCGCCTCTGGCGCATGCTGTTCTTCTTCCTCTTCCTCATCATCAGAGGGAACCGTTTCCGGCTCCGGTTGTTCCCGTCCTCCCGAGGACCTGTTTCTCTCCTTTCTTTCCCTTTCTCGTACAGCCTTGATAACTTCAGTCACTATAAACGGTAAGATCGTCTGCATGACGTGATGGACCTCTTCAACCACCGCCTCTTTCACCGAGGCCCTCAGGTTTGCGCTCTCATCACCACCCTCTGGATGAGGGTCTCAGGTTCTTCAGGAACCACCTTCTCACTCTAGGTCTTCCTCTCTTGGGTCGCGGCTCAGCACCAAGCCCATCACGACCACCTCCATGAGAGGCTTTCGAAGATCTACCACCGGCCATTCACACGCACACTGAAAGATTCAAACACCAACACGGTCATTCAAGGGAACAACTCATTTTATGTCAAGTATAGTAAGTCCTAATTACAATGGCCAGTTGTGATTAGCCACTTACTTTAATCTACACACCCCGAGCATTACCTATCTTGCCTACATCAGTATTTAAATCTACAAACAACACATAATACATAACATGCGCACATAATATTGGTTAACTTTCCGAAAATACCTGATGGCACGCAGCTACTCAGATTGGCATCCTTTCCTTTCCGTCCCATTCTCAGTTTAAGTTAAAGTTATTTTGAAATTTTACCCATTTCACTTAAACTTTGGCTCTAATACCAACTTGTAAGGCCCCGCCCCGGGACGCTTACAGCTGGTAAATCATTGCACAAAAACATACATTTTTGTTTCTCTTACCTAAATATTGCAGCGGAAACATTCAAAAAATGACATCTCATTTCATCATAAAAAAAACTTTTGCAAAATAATACATCGTTAATCAGTTACAAAATACATCGTTGCATTACATCACAAAAGTATTATATAAATGGATGCCATCCCAAAAGAGCTGAGTAGCCACCTCGTGCCATCCTCAGCAATCATTTCATACCTGCCAACTGGAAACACATCAAAGTCAGTGTTGCTGAGTGAGTTTTAGTTTTATAATAAACATACTTTATCTTTTGTTAAAACTGTTCATTTCTTTTGTGCGATCATACATCATACGTACACATAGATAATATCATTATTATCTTCTTTAATCTTTCATGCTTTCATTCTTTCATCGTTACTTCTTTCTTTTCCTTCAACCATAAACTTTACCCAGATATTTCCTGGTACTTGACCTAGGTCTATCATAGACCAGCTATAATGGTGCATCGCACCTCTGATCACAATACCTAGGGTAGAGTTTAGGTGTACCACTGCTATGTGCAATACCCAGCTATTCCTGATACTGGACCTAGGTCTATCATAGACCAGCTATAATGATTCATCGCACCTCTGGGCGCAGTACCTAGGGTATGCAGCAATGGGGCTATATAAACGGTCAATCACAAAGAAAGACCCCGATGTGCATCCTCCCGGGGTAGCGAACTAGCACATCGTTGGGCTAACACCTTTTAATGGCGTGTCCCGACATACTATGCTTGCAAGACTTTCTTTACTTTATCATTTATTAATGCATGCATTCTTACTTTATGTTCCTTTTTTCTTTATCTTTCACTTTACGTTACATACTACTTTCACTTCATTCATAACATAACACGTAAAGCCACAGGTAAGATAAACATACATCATAATAAGGAACATATCATAGTCATCAGCATCATACAGGGCAACATCATACATACATAACATGCATAATCATGCAACATCATCATCATGCCTAACATGCTCTCTAAGGCCTCAACACTCATCTTACATGAACTTACGGGAACATTTACGTCAAAGCTTACATCTGCACTTTCCCCGAAATCAGAAGTTAAACCACTTTTCCTCAGGTGCAACAGCCCTATTCGGGTGTATGGACACCATTCATTCGCATGTCCCCCATGCGACTAGACATCATGCGAATGGACCAATGCGGATGAACACCAATGCGGATGAACACCCATGCGAATGGAACTAATGTGAATGGACCTCATGCGAATGAACACCAATGCGGATGAGCACTTATGCGACTGGGTTCTCAGTTGTGTGAATGAACCTTAATCATGCGAATGAACCCTCAATCGCCCCCCAATCGGTCGTATGGCCTCCATTCGGTCGCCTAGCCCTAGCTGGTGCAGAATGCAGTTCATCCCGAACCCAATCTACCATTTTCGACTACCAAGCTCATCCAAACTCATTCTAAGCGAAATCAACCATCCTAAACCTTAGGAATGCATACCATAACACCATTCAAGCACACACAAGCTCAAAAGCAAGACCCAAATGAATCATACACACACTCACACATACATAAACGGGTCAAACACCCACACACTCAAAAACCTGATTTCAGATGTGTTCCAGCCCCAAAATCATTCAAAAACATGTAAAAGAGGGGTCTTAGAACTCACACAAATGACCACAACGAGAAGAGCTTCGATTTGACCCGCTACTCAACGATTTTGCTCTCTTGAACCACCCCGAACCAACTTTTCTCCCTTTTTCTCTTCTTTCTCTCTTCTACTCTTTCTTTTGGCTGAAAATGTGAGTGTGGGGAGAGGGTAATGGCTGCCCTCTCCCTACAAATATCACCACATTCCCAACTTTCCCTCATTGGCAAGTTTGGTCCCTCAACTTTGGACTTTATTTCTTCTTCTTCATTCGTCGGCTTCAAAATAATAAATAACCGGGTGTTACATGATAAGACCAAAGTTACCTGTTTCAACTATGGGGAAAAGGGGCACTTCAAACATGAATGTGTGAAGCACAAGAAGACAGGAAATGGGAATCCATTCTCATCTTTCACTCGTCAGGATAAACCCACAAGCAGTCCTACTTCGTCGAGCAAGGATCCTAAAGCCTTGACTGCTCACAATGACGAAGGACAAGATTGGAGCTTTCGGTTTATGTCTCCGGGAGAATCCAACATTGCTAGTGTTGTGGATCTAGATGACGACTCAGCAAGCGAAGGTGATATTGCAGTAGAACTCGCGATGTCAAATATTGAAGAAACTACAACTGTGGTTGATCACCAACCTAAGGAAAGGACAAGTTCAACAAGTTCAGAATCACAAAAACTAGAAAAGTCAGACTTTGGTTTTATGGCTGATTCAACCGCACCATCTCAGGTAAGTTCCACTACTCAACTTTTCAATAATCATGCTTGTTCTGATTGTAATAAACTTAGGGAAAGTATTGATTTGAAATTTGCTAGGTTATTAGATCATAATGATAGCTTAGTAAAGGACTTGCAATTGTGCACAGAAGCAAATAGAGTTTTAAAACAAAATGAGCACAGTTATAAAGAAATGATAGAACTTTTGAATAAACAACTTAGGTAAACTGAAGTTGTAGCTTTTAACCAAGCTAATGACATTAAGTTCTATCTAAACTCCCTAGAAGACACTAAGAAACAAAAAGCAGTTTTGGAAGTAGAAGCAAATTCATTAAAACAAAAACTGCATAGTTGGACAAGTTCTTCTCACATTGTCCAACACTTAGTGAGAGAACGCAACAATAGGGAGGGTTTGGGATATAAAGTGGTTCCACCACCACATGAGACCTTGATGAATGCCAAAAGTAAACCATTAAATAATAACCCAATCAAGGATCATGTGGTGTCCACTCCTCTTGTAAGTGATCCAGATTCAATATGTACACCAAATGAATCCGACACTAAACAAAAGGATGCCACTTCAAAATCAAAAGGTAAAATGTCTTGTGTTAATCTGGATGAACAATTTGAAAAGGTTAATATAAAGTCTGGTTCAACCAAGTTTAATTCTGAACCTAAACAGACCAAACATTTTAACCAATCACGTGTATCATGTCTAAGTCCAGGTAAACAAAAGAGTAAAGATGTTAATAATGTTTAAACAATTAATTTTGTTAAACAGGTTAAACCATTAAAACAGGAAGTGACTAAGCCCAAACTAAATAAAGTCACACGTGTGTCACACACTTCTCCACAGAAACAGTTACACCAACATATCGATAGTAGATCTTGCTACAACTGTGGAAAGTATGGTCACATCGCGTCTTACTGTCCTTATTCTCAGACACCAAAGAAAAAGGTTGAACTTTATGAGACTAAAGCGAGCTCTTCCAAATAAGCTCCATGACTCCACTAAAAGGAGTCAGTGAACCTAAAGTTCAACCCATCAGCCAGTTGTCTGTTTATCACAAACAGACCTTACATAAAACTGGTTTATGGAAAGAAAAGTCCATCCCTGGATCTGATAATGAGAACAAGAAGATGAAGGATCTTCCCTCACCCTCTAATGGACAATGGGTGGAATTTATGATGTGTGATGCCTCTGGGACACCCAAGCCGGTTAACGCTTGGGTCCCTAACCTTAACTAATGTTTTCAATTGAATATGCAGGGTGTTCGCTATAGTGCTGAAACAAACACTTGGATTGTAGATAGCGGAGCATCCAGGCACATGACTGGGAACCGAGCACTCCTGTCAAATGTCAAAAAAATCTAAGGAGGTCATGTTTCTTTTGCTGGAAACAAAGGAGGGTACATCACAGCTCAAGGGGAAGTGGGGAATCAGAAAGTGAAGTTTGACAAGGTAAACTATGTTCAACAACTTCAAAATAATTTGCTTCTGTTTCCCAAATATGTGACAAGGGATTTAAGGTAGTTTTCGACAATAAGAAGTGCTATGTCCTGAAAAAGGACTACGTGATTCCAGAGTACCAAGTCTTAATGTCAACCTCAAGATATAATGACCTGTACGTCTTGGATCTATCAAAGGCCTCAACAACGGACCACAAAGTTCAATGCTTCTTGTCAAAAGCTACTGAGAAGGATTCTATCTCCTGGCATAGGAGAATGGGGCACATCAATCCACGGAAGATGAACCACTTGATCCAGAATAATCTAGTGCAAGGAGTAAACGTCAAAAACTTCCAACTCCCGGATTTTTGTGTTGCCTGCAAGAAAGGCAAACAGACTAAGAAGTCTCATAAGGCAAAGAAAGTTAATTCCATAGTACTGCCTCTTGAGCTTCTTCACATGGATCTGTTTGGTCCAGTCAGTACAAGAAGCATCACAAGCAACTTGTACTGCTATGTAGTTACAGATGACTACTCAAGATTCTCTTGGGTGATGTTTCTGAAATCAAAATCAGAAACATTTGAGTCAGTCAAAGAGTTAGTAACTACACTGGAATCTCTCTACAAGCTAAAGGTTAGACAGGTCCGCTCAGACAACAGAACAGAGTTCAAGAACCAATGGATGGAGGCATTCTGCAAAGAAAAGGGAATTGTACATCAATTCACATCTGCCTACACTCCACGAATGAACGGGGTTGCTGAAAGGAAAAACAGAAGCTTGATAGAGACTGCTAGGACGATGTTAGTAGACTCGAAACTACCTATCCAATTCTGGAACGAGGCAGTGGCAAATGCATGTTACACCTTGAATCGAGTCTTGGTGGTTAAACGACATGGAAAAACATGTTACGAGCTACTATAACGGCGTAAACCTAATCTGGAGTACCTCGAACCGTTTGGAGCACCATGTACATTGCTGAAGAAAACTCAAGAAGGCAAGTTCAGCAAGAAGGCTGAAGAGGAATTTTTCTAGGATACAACATACCGAATAAGAGAGTTTACAACAACTCAACGGGTTAGTTAGAAGTATGGTGTAACGTGAACATTCAGAGATACACCACCCCTCCTGCTGGAAAAGGACCCGCATTCTTTTTCGACTATGATGGATTCTTTAAGTCCTTCAACATCCCTCTCTCCACTTTTGATGATGAGTTAGCAACCAAAATGATGTATGATGTCTTAACACACCAACACAAGACTCTATAACATCTGGTTCACAAGGTGAGTTACCTAGTCAATCAGGGGGAGCACTCGAGGTAAGTGACTCCTCCTCTGACGATGAAGCCGTGGAGAATGATCAGAACGATCAGGAGGAACAGGTTCCTTCTTCTACAAGTCGATAAGCATTTGACGTTGATGCCTCTGAGTCTTCTGAACCTCACACTCCTACTACCTCAGATACGGAACCAAACGTTCATAATCTTGATTCTGAGGTAGTTGTTCCCACCACTCCTAGATCACGCCTAAATGTCTATCATCCTCTGGACAATGTCATTGGGGATGTCAGATCAGGAGTTCAGACGAGAAATCAACTATACTCGGCTGATTATGCCTCGGTAATGGAAAAGGGATACCTTCACGATGGTGCATATCATTGTTTTGTGTCTCAGTTTGAGCCAAAATACGTAAGTGAAACCCTTAATGATGAGGCATGGGTGAGTGCCATGCAAGAAGAACTTCTTTAGTTCAAAAAGTTAGGCGTATGGACACTGGTAGATAGACCTAAAGGTGCTAAGGTCAGTGGGACCAAGTGGGTCTTGAAATGTAAGAAAGATGACCAAGGAGTCATAATCAGGAACAAGGCTCGACTTGTAGTTCAAGGATTTCGACAAGTCGAGTGAATTGATTACAATGAAGTATTTGCACCTGTGGTGAGAATGGAAGCCATCCGTATCTTCCTAGCCTATGCCTCTTACATGAAAATTAAAGTCTATCAACTGGATGTAAAGAGTGCATTTCTTCATGGTGAAATCGGGGAAACAATGTATGTCGGTCAACCCGAAGGGTTTGAGGATCCATATCATTGGGATAGAGTTTACAAACTAGATAAGGCTCTCTACGGTCTTCATCAAGCCCCGAGAGCTTGATATGAAAAACTCTTAACTCACCTTGTGAAACACGGATTTCACAGAGGTGTAATTGACTGTACATTGTTCATCAAAGAAAAGGATGGTGATCTGCTGCTTGTTCAGATTTATGTTGATGACATAATCTTCGGTTCCAAGAACGAAGACTTATGTAAATAATTTGAAGCAGTAATGAAGGCCGAATTTAAAATGAGTGCCATGGGAGAGATGGAGTTCTTTCTCGGGTTATAGGTGGATCAAACACCAAAGGGAATATTTCTACATCAGACCAAGTATGTAGGGGATATTCTCAGTCAGTTTGACATGGAGAATGCTTCCGCAGCTAGGATTCCACTTGCTACAAACCATGATGTAGCACCCGGCGAGAATGGTGATCCGGTTGATGCCACCATGTACCAAGGAATGATTGAATCCCTCATGTACCTCACTGCCTCAAGACCTGATATCATGTACGCGACACGTCTTTGTTCAAGATATCAGTCGAAACCAAAAGTTAACCATCTTATAGGGGTCAAGAGGATATTTTGTTATCTAAAGGGTACACCAACACTTGGGTTGTGGTATCCTCATGATGATGATTTTGAGCTTACCACGTATAGTGACTCAGATTATGGCTGCTGCAAGATGAATTACAAATCCACCTTAACAGGATGTTAATTCTTTGGGAGACGATTAGTCACGTGGCAGTGTAAGAAGCAGACATCAATTGCATTGTCAACTTGTGAAGTTGAATATGTTGCTGCAGCAAGCTGCTGTTCTCAAATCATCTGGATTCAACAGCAGATGCGGTACTACGGTTTGAAATTTTCTAACACCCCTATATTTGTTGATAATTCTGCTGCAATAGCCGTTACTAAAAATCATGTCCAACATCCTAAGACCAAACACATCGGAATTAAATATCACTTTATACGTGATTGTTTTGAAAAGAATCTAATCAATGTTGTTAAAATATATACGGATTTCCAACGCGCTGACCTCTACACAAAAGCCTTTGATAAACCACGTTTCTATATCTGTTAGAGGTCAACGGCATTAAAAAGAAAAGTGATGTAATTCCAGAAGATGAACATGTTTAGTCTGATGCGTCAAGTCCATTTTTCTTTTATTTTCTACTATTTTCTTTTATTTTATTTTATTTTAGTTTATTTTATTCAATTAATTTTGGTATTTTTTTTATTTCTTTGCCTATGAAAATCCTAAAAAACACAAATCGTTTACGGTTTTAGAATTTTAGGGGGAGAATAGGTTAAGTTAGTATTATAAAAAAATGAGGGAGGAGGACAGGCAAGCTGATAGAAATGAGAT
Organism: Flaveria trinervia; assembly: GCA_025506515.1. Classification (NCBI taxonomy): domain Eukaryota; kingdom Viridiplantae; phylum Streptophyta; class Magnoliopsida; order Asterales; family Asteraceae; genus Flaveria; species Flaveria trinervia. The sequence continues at coordinate 65,488,659 of CM046456.1, read as the reverse complement.
CGGATCTGTGAAACGGATTCAACGACTATGGAAAATGATAGTACACAGGAACAAAGCATTTGGGACTTTAAAAGATTAAATTAAATTATATGCGAAATTCAAAATATAATTCTGAGAAGTCTGAGCAATATAAAAGGAAAAATAATAGTAAAACTAGTTGCTACTAAGGTAACACGGAGAAAGTGGACCTAGAGGTTGCTAGACCATTAGATGATGTGTCGGTAGATTCAACACAATAGATAATTAGACCTCGTTGGTGATCGCAAGATCAAACTAAGTTGTTCAACAAGCTATGGGTTATCATCTTATCCTTGGTTAACACAATCAACAGAGTTCCAATAAGGGGTGACGAGCAAAATAAACGCCATGAATGTGTGCGTAAGACCAAAGCATGAGCAAAAGCACATAAAAAATTCAAATACAATCAAACTGATAACCTATGTTGTTGGTGAGATCTGTGCAAAAAGAATGAAATTGCTCAAACAAGAAGATAGGTTATGTGCCTCTCTGCTGTGCGGTGGCACTGACCTGAGGATAAGCATAACCTATATATTCTAGAATTCATTGTTATTTGCCGCCTCTCTACTGTGCGGTAGCACTGACCTGAGGCTTGGCTTCTCTTTGAAAGCTCTAAGAATAGTCTCTTCTTGTCAAAATACCCGTAGACCGCTCAAAAATCTCCTAAGGAATGTTGATTACCATATAAGCGTGGGATCCACAAATGCTTGTTGAAATAATTTAACCTAATGTATCACCAATCTGTGTCAAAAGTCTGTGTGTGGATTAAGTGTACAAGTATACTGACAATCATCATGGCTGCAATTCTTGAAAGTCCAAATCAATGTGTGCGTCTTATAATACTAGTATGATTTCCTAAATTTGCTAATGACTCTCGATGAAAACAAGAATCTAGCATCAAATGATTTTGGTAACACGTCCTGAATGAGTTAATTACCTATATCATTCCATAATGAATCATTCCACTTATGGTCAAAATAAATTGAAGCTACCTATTCAAGAAATAAATCTGTTAGATTTCTATCTTAGGATTTCCACCTCACACAAAATCACAAAAATATTTTTAGTTTTGTCTTTTAATGTTAGCTCTTTTGTCTTGTTTTAACTTTTAGTCATTTAGTGTATATGTCGGACTATGTCGTGGAATTCAATCTGGGATTTAATTACTTAAAAGGGTCACGTCGGAGGTGACCAAACGTGTTTTCAATGTTAAATGGGTCACGTCTGAGGTGACAAAATGTGTTTTGTTTAAAAGGATCACGACTAAGGTGATCAAAAGTTTTCAAAGTTAAAATGATCATGCTGAGATGATCGAATGCTTAAAATGTTTAATTAAAAGTTAAAAGGGGTTAAATGTCAAATGGTCATAAAGTCAAAATCATGAGTATGATCCACTCGCATGACTGGACCATGAGTATGGACCAGTCGTATGATTGGACCATACTTATGCACTAGACAACCGAATGGAGCATGAGTATGAACCATTCACACGAATGGCTTACAAGATTGAGCCAGTCGCCTGAATGGAGTTGTCCGAATGAGTCAGTCGTCCGATTGAAACCTAGTCGGTCGACTGAATCTGATCGACTGAATCAATCGCACGACTGAGATCCAATCGCCCGAATGAAAAGAGCGAATGGATCCAGTCACCCGATTGAAACCAGATTCAGTATAAATAGGGCTATAGTCGATCGCATATACTCATCACTTCTCATTCGCCCTAAAATCGCCTATAGTGCCTTTACTCTGCCCGATTTTCTTCTCACCTTGCTAGACTTCAAATTGTTGTATTCTGACGATCCATAGTGTTTATACAGGTACAATTCGGTGCAATCTACTCAAATGGAATTCGATTTGTGACCTAATTGACCGATTTCTGGACTAACATAGAACCGAGACTTAGTTGGATTAATAAACTAATAAAACTAAGTAAAATGTTGAAAACAAGGTTATTAGGTGCTAAGTAGGGTGATTGTGAGTCTAATGAGCCAAACCACGATGTCTAATATTAAGATTTGCTCAAAATTTGAATTTCAATCGAACAGACAGCCTGTCATGCGATTGGTCACCCTAATGAACTTCAATCGTACGACTGAGCTGGGCGAATGATCAGTTGGCCGATAAACGAGGCGTATGAGTTCAGTCACCCCACTGAACTCAGTCGCTGGCTCAGTCACCTGACTGAACTTAGTCACTGGATCAGTCGCCCAATTGAACTCAATCGCATGATAAGTCAGCCGACTAAACTCAGTCGTATGGTTCAATCGCACGATTGAACCAGACTGATCTCAAACAGTTTAAAGTGAATTGCTTTCTGTTATGTGTGATCTAATACATATGTGTCTTGTGTTACAGATCTATGGCAAATCGGTGGACCATCAACACCAAGCACAATGTTTGCGCTCATTTGGACGCCACCACTCGGAATGTTGTCAAGTTTCCTGGCATCATTGCTTTCCTAAAGAGATCAAGGATACACAGAGCGATATCTAGACCATGCACTCCCTACAGGTCTATACAGCAGGCCTTCTGGGAGGGTGTATCGGTTGACCGGTTTAGTGAGCCCTACTGCATTCGGAGCATCATCTTTGGACAAGAGATAAATGTGACAGTGGCGGACCTTCGACGTGTACTGGACCTGGGTGTGATGGTGCTCACCCAACTAGGTACATCCGCTTACTGTGAGAGGATGTTTTCTCAGGATGAAGTACTCTGGGGACATCAATGCAGGTGTGCTAAACAAAAGCAACCTATGTCCCCAGTTCAAGTACTTAGCACATATCATCCTCAAGTGCATTGCATCAAGAAGGGGTGGATTTGATGACTTATCTGACTAAATCCAGAATGCCTAAGTGGCACTGGTGCTGAATCACCCCTTCAGCTTCTCCAACATGATATTTGCATACCTGATCGAGAATCTTGAGGCCAAAGGCAAGGAAGGCTTCTGTATGTACCCAAGATTCTTACAGATGATTATAGATGAGAAGCTTCCTTTGCTACCCAAGGAGAGCACGATGCAGTATCTCTCGAGATTATGGATGACACAACTCTCGGGAGAATGAAGGTCTACAGGGGCAAGAAAGTCAAACCCCTGTGAGGAGACTGTTCGGGCACCTGGCCCGGGAGGATTACATGGCGCCGGCAAGGCGTAAGTGGCGCCACAAGGAGAGTGACTCAGATGTTGAGCAGATTGCTCTTCCATCTGATGACTCCGATGATGATGACCATGGCACTGGTGGAGACTCTGGCCCCGCTGCTTCTAGGGCCACCACTGCACATGCTACACCTACACCACCCACTCATGGAGATCCCACCACCGCTAGTTTCCATCAGGATTTTTGCCCTCCTGATGAGGAGGAGGAGAGTGATGAGAAGCCACTGACCAGGACAGTGGGCAGCAGGGTGGTTGCCACCGATCGAGGTATTCGGGAGGTTGGAGGACGCCTTAGCGAGTCTAGGGAGACTGTTACAGATCCTAGTTACACACCTGATCAGCCCAGCAGCATCCTAGGGGGAGCATCCTCCTCAAGGGGCATAAGGAGAAAAAGGATGGCTCAGCCCCATAGGATGAAGTCTAAGAGGAGGAGGATGACATTCATCACTACCACCACCACAGCAACCACTACCACCATTCCACCTACCACCACTACTACCGCTCCACCCATCACCATTACCACTACCACAACTACCATCACCACTACTACCACCTCACCCACCACACTACCACAACCACTCCACCACCTATCTACACCACTTCCACCACCACTACAGCTTACCCATCACCACCCACACATATACCACCACCCATATACACCACTTCCACCACCACTAGTCGCCAAGCCGGTCCCTCATCCCATACCACATTCACCACTGGATCACCTTTATCTCTTAGTGGGGTAGAGGAACAGTTGTCAGCACTTAATCGTATGGTGCAGAAGTTGTTAGCTGCCGACGACGAGAAGACTGCACAGCTACGACATCTGATGGAGCTAACTGCTACACAATCACAGAAGATCTCTCAGCAGGCAGAGGAGATCGCCCAACTCAAAGAGCATAAAGCTGAATCAGCAAAGAAGATTAAAGAGTTGGAGTCCTCTAACAGATCTATCATGCTCAAGCTTAAGGGATCCAAAGAAGAGCCTCTGAAGATTAGAGAAGATGATGACGATGGTGATGACGATGATGAAGAGGATGACGATGAAGAGGTTGAGGATGACATAGAGGATGGAGGAGACGATGACGAAGGAGGAGATCCATCTGCTTCGGGTGCCCAAGAAGCGAGTGAGAGGCGGACCAAAAAGAATCAAGATTAGGGTGCCTCGACATCAGCCCCGATAGCAGAGGAACACATGATTCTGGACAAACGTAATGCATAGATGTTTTAGGTAATTTAAATCATGTGTAATTGAATATGGTATTAAACTTATGTACATGAATGTTTATGTATATATTAATGTTTACTGTCTTGATTATGTACTGAAGAATGATGTGTTACATGTTTTAAATCAAGCAGATCCACAATATTAGCGAGATGAATACGATGTTGCTCCCCTTCAGCAGATCAAGTCTCAACTCATAATGATACTTGATCTGCAAGGTATTATACTCCCGAAGAAGGAGAAATTATTCACAACCTCACTAAGGAGCAACTCGCAGAAATGTTCCGGTTAAACCGGATGAATTGGTTAAGGATGCACCTACCATTGATGTTGCTAGTGATGACAAGCTCAACGATGTTGATGAGATAGAGATTGAAGACATCACATCACAGCACTATCCGGAATATACTGATCGAGAGGGAAATGTGGTTCCTGATTTTGGAGATACACTCGACAGTGATATGCATGTTAAATTAGATATGATGGAGAGGGAAACTGAGAAATCAAAAAGCCAAGCCCAAGCCTCTGACGCCGATGTTAAGAACAAAAAGGCTGAATAGGTGGCTTGTTTTGCAGAGATCTGTGCCCAACGCACAGCGCCAAAGCGAGTGCCTACGCCAAGCTTTACAAAGTAAAGAAGCATCTAAAGGTGTCTGGAAAGATTATAGCGTGTGCTTACTTTGAGGATCTTAATGTATATGATGTGAAAAGGGAGAAGGGAATCGAGTACTTCAGATTTCCACATGATCTGAAGACTCTCCCTGGTTTTGAGCTCAACCAGTTGGCACGCTTGAACCTACTGTATGCTGACCCCAGGAAGATGTCAGGCTGGTTTGAAGCTGTGTTGAAGAAAGAATACCACACACGATGGGTTAATTTCAAGCCTCAACAACCTACGAGGTACATTCGAAGGTCGGAGGTGGACCCAAGGACTGCGAAACCCAAAGTGGTGCTGAAGTGGAGTCCTCCGTGCACTATGTCAAAGATCCCCTTAAGGGAAATGCCATAGGACTTCACTCCCCACTTCAAGTGGTGGTATTATGACTGGCGAACAGGAGAAGCGGTCATAGTATTACAGAAAGAGCGCCAAATGGAGACCATCTGGGTATTTGACCCAATGTGGCTAACCAACCTGTCAGCTAGTGATGTGTATACTTTATACAGGTGGCCATTATTCTATGATCCACAGGATATTGTGCAGGCCCTCCAATTTTAGAACGTGATAAGACTCTGCTTTGCATTCGAGATACATGCTGGAGTCACAGTCAAGGAGAGGCATAAGAAGTGTGATGAGCTAATGAAGGATGCCAGACAATGAAGGAAACTAGGTCCAAGGGGGAGTTTGTTGATCCATATGTACCTATTTTACGATCTTAATGTAATATGTCTGTCATGTCCTAAATGTAATGAAACGAATGAGTTGAATGAAACATAATATGTGGTTGTTGATCTTAATGTTTAATGTTTCAGTGTATGTTTTAATGTTTATCATTTAATAACGCATATTGAACCAACTATATAGGTTTGTGGTTGTTTGAATAGATCTTAGTCAATTAATGATTGAGAAACATATTCAAACTTAGTAGTATGAAGTCTTCATACGAATGGGCCATGCTAATGGACCATACGCATGAATACTTCATGCTAATGGACTAGTCGCACGACTGAACCAGGAGACTGGATCAGCCAAAGGACTGAGACATACGGATGACTCAGTCGCACGACTGAACCCTCAGTCGTGTGATTGACTCTGTCGCATGCTTTAGTCGCACGACTGAACCAAGTTAATGGTCCAGTCGTACGATTGACTAACCCTAACCTATAAATACCACTTAATTCGTGGAAAAATGGAACACTTTCAAGATTTCGACTCCTACTCATACTCTTGCCGTCCAGAACGTCCAAGAAAGCCAGTCCAAGTTCATAGATCGTTCTTGATCGATTCCTATTCGTTCTTAACGTTTAGTTTATTCTTATATTGATCAGGTTAACGTTCTCACTGATTGGATCGCCAATCAAATAGGATTCGGCACTATTTGAGTTGGTATACACGTAAATCAGTTAGTACTCCGTCCATTACGGTCCCTAACATTTTTCAAGGTACTTGCATATATTGCTTCTCAACTCAAAGTGTTACAAGACTCTTACAAGCATGATGTTATAAGTTATAATGAGAAACTATATATAATACTACCTACAGCTGGATACACTTTGATACCAGTGGAATCCTCTAACTAAAACAAATACTACAAAGCTATAGTTTAAGGTATCTTAGATAAAGTCTTATCTAAGATATGGTAGTCATGACATGTCCATGACTTACCTTTTGTCACCAACTAAAGTTGGTGACTTCTACTAACATGAAAAGGTGAACAGTGAAAAAAAGTATGGTCAACTACATGGCCTTTAGGGAAAACGCCATGCAATATTAGAGGTCTGCAGCGGAGTGTCAGATACCATACTTATATCCACCGATTTATAGCAACGTCTTCCGAAGGTTAAATGGCTTCGAAAAAACAAGTACTTCCTAAGCCACTTATACTTCGAAAGAGGTTGCTTCTTTTGAGGCTTGATGGACTTCTTTTGTTTTTCATACTTCAAAAGTTCACTTGTGATCTTTTCATCTGGGACTTGATCTTCGGAAGTGAGCACTTTGTATTCGGAAGTAGTGTTTGGCTTCGGAAGCAAAGCCTTTGCATTGTCTTTGGAAGAACTCAATTTCCTTCGGAAGTCTCATACTTAGCTTCGGAAGTCCTTTGTAAGTTGCACCAAAATTTGTCTAAGTGATTTGGTTTTGGTTGCACCAGCCTTCCTCTTGATCTAATAAAATAAAAACTCTAAAATGAGAGCAATATGAGAGTGAAGAAGAAGAAAGTGTGTATCTATTGACCTTCGGATGAACACACACATGAACACATAAACCAAGCAAAGCCCACAGTAACATAGCCCACAACAACTAAGTAAGCCTATAGTAGCACAACCCACAACAACTAAGCAAACCCAGCAACAATTAGCATTAGCCCATAAACCTCCCAAATAACAAAAAGAATATATGAGAAACAATGAAACATAAAAACAACTTATAAAATTGACCATAATAATTTCAACATCGTCCAAATTATACCTCTTGATCGTATATTTCTTCAATTCTTCAAATGGTGTTACGTATTCGAGAATTGATATATCTTGTATTGTTTCGTCACATCCAGGAGGTATTTTAAACAAATATACACCTCTATAGTCTTTGGAGTTAGTTTTGTTATCCGTAATGATAAGACCTTGCCACTAATTCACGATACATATGCAAAGGTGACGTAAAAGCTTGTCAGTTAGGAAATCACGGGTCATAGCAGGTAGGATTAGAAATCATGATTACTTTTCTTTTCAGCGGATCAAAATATCAAATGTTTAAAATCTTTGGTTCCATCACGTCCAAGTGGTCTTTTAAATAAATACACATCTCTATCATGTACCTTTTCAATTAGTCTGGTTCTTTTTATTAATAAGACACTATCACTAACAGAAAATGTAAATTCCGAAGTTATCGTGAAAGATTTAACAGTTAGTGAGATTAGTAAATCATGAGCTATATAAGCTAGGATTGGAAATTGTAATTTTTTTATCAGAAGGCCAAAATCTCAAATGTTTCAAAAACTTCAAGAGGCATACTAAAATTGTTCGTTCGAGTGTACCTCTTAAGCTTTCTACTTAGGTATTACCCATATGTTGTTTAGTATTTTTATTTATTAATTATATAAACAAAGCATCGGGTTCCTACTTGAGCTACTTGAACTTGAAGTTGTTTATGTGTAAACGTTTAATGTGATATCATATTTTAAAGAGTAAATTGTTGTTTTTCTCCATGTGGTTTGGTTATATTTGTCATTTTCATTCAATTTTTTTTTGCATTTGGCTTCTTAAGGTTTGGAAAACGTTGCTATTTTCATCTAAAAATATTAGCTCCATTCATTTAAAATGTAAAATATTCGTCGTTAAAAGGGTAATTACGTAAATTTTTATATAAAAATAAAGTCCTGATTTATGTTTACGTGTTGCTAATAAATAATTTTACCACTTAATTCATTTTTTGGATGAAAATAGCAACAGTTATTTTTGGATGAAAATTACAAATATTACCAAATCATAAAGAAGAAAACGACAATTCACTATATTTTAAAATATAAAAATTAAACGTATTCGGAAGACATCCCTAAAATAGTTGTTTTGTATTAGTTGCAAATTTGAGAGTTTTCCTTACCTAAATTCAAATAATAAGGTATTTCCTTTATTAAAATTTCAACCTTGGTAACATTTAAACACCGGTTCAATACGGCTGCACATGTAAAACTAGAGGTATACTAGTCAGCTTCTTCATGATTTTGTGCCGGTGAAAAAATAAAATAAAATAAAATAAAAAGATAGTTTTGATTTTCTTTTCATAGGTGCACCATTAATTCATTTTTGTTTTGAAATTTACATAATCTGTTGGTCATTAAATATAACTAATTAAGGATCATAGAATTCGTTATATAATATACCTACGACAATTTTATGGTTGTGGTTTTTAAAAACCTCTAAGAATTGTTATATTTTTAATACATTCTTCAACAGAAAATGAAATAAGTAGACCACTCGATGAAAGATAATTATAAAAATTTTGTAGTGTTCGTTTTTGCCGCAAAGTGCAATGAAACATTTTCCAAGTTGGATTCCACCTAGTCGGTGTGTCCTAGTTCGAATCTAAACAAATAGAATCCATATGGTGACACATTTTCTTATAATATGTATATTTTTTCCTAAGTTTAAAAATGTCAAGCAACATATATTCCAAACAATTTTTAAAAGTAATAACTTTGTGAACATCAAGTCCATTGTACACTACCAAACTAATAATAGGTGCAACACAATGATTATGAAAAACACAGTCCACAAATCGGTTTATATTTTGGCTGTAATTTTTCAACCACGATTATGTTATTTGAGATTTTATTAAAGGACATCACCAATAATTTTGTGTTCTAATCTATAAGTGTTTATTACAAAATCTAAATTTTGAAATGAATTTTCATTGGTATGTGGATATCTAAACAATTCAAACTTAATCATATGTTTCATCTTCTGACTTGTATTTGAATCTAGCTAGTAAGCGGTGACGTAAAAGTACGATTTCGGTAAAGTGCGTGGAAGTTTTCAAATAATCTTTTGTTTGTTTTTTAGTAGTTTAAATAATCATGTCCAGGGGAGTTCGAATTACAATAATTGTAATGCAATCAAAGAGTTTCTTGATTTCAACCTAGGATTTTTGAAGTGTTCTAACCATAAGTCTCCTAAATTACGAACGTTACTATTAGTTTCTGAACTGTGTTTAGGTCAAAGTTTCTATACCCTCGTCACTTCCAAATGCTATTTAACCTTCAGCTAGAGTGCTTTTCAGCGACTTTTTGAAATTTGTTATATGATTTCTCAAAGTGTTGTTTGATTCTGGTATGAAAAACATACCACAACCCTTGCATTGAGTGCGGTTCTCGTTTTGAGTGTTGTGATCAAATCATTACATCCGATACCAATTTATATTAGCATATGGGGGCAAAATGGTCCTAAAGATCAAGTTAAACGGTTCCTCAAAACAATCATATGACCAATAATCAACGTTTAATATTTTAAAAACAATCGAATTGGGTTTAACTCGGGTTGGATTGCGTTTGGATGGAAACCGGGTTGTGTAGAACTCAGGGTCAGATCCAGGTTTCACACATGAATCCCAATAAGGTTTCAACCTGCTAGTATTTTTGGGCCTCGTACAAGGTCATATGGCCATTAAGTTCACCTTCGAATCATGTTCAATTCAAATCACTGGTTAAGTTGTGGACCCGGGTTTGATGTGCACATCTAGCCTTTCGTATCATATGGCAAGGCAGTCTAGTGACGGAACCATGAAAATTTTCCTATATAGTTGGTATATTTCGGTTATTGGATTCTAACAATTGAGATATGATAATTTTTAGGTCAATCAAAGTTCGGTTCGGGTCGGTTTACAAAATAAAAACAAATGTCATTAAAAAGACACAAAAAACATATGATGTTATTCAAATATAAATAATCTCTTTTGTAATTGTTTTCTACGAATTTTCATATTTTGAATCTGACTGAATCTTATATGGTAACATTTGTAAAGAAAATATTTTTTCAATATAACAAATGCTAGGATCATTCATATACGCATCACTTATTTTATAATGCAAATCTATTTTCACATGCTTCATTCAAGGAACTAGGGGTGTGCATGGTCGGTTTGGGCCTAAAACCGAAACCAAAAACCGATATTTCGGTTTCTAGGTTTTTAAAACCGTTCGGTTTCGGTTTTTTCAGTTTTTGGTTTTTGGTTTTAACTTCGGTTTTTGATTTTTTTTCGGTTTTACCATTTGTGCTTCAAGTTTTAGAAAAAAATGTTTAAAGTAATGAATTTAAACAAAAAACTTTAGACTTACATTATTTTGTTGATCTCTAAATATAATCTATATATTTATATAATTTAGTTGACATTAAAATTAAATGCAATACATAAAAAAGTAAGAACAATATACTCAATAAAACATTTTCATCTATCAATTCAAATAAAAAATAATATTATTCTTGAAACCTAAATATTTAATCTCTTTTAGTTAAGACAAGTTAAATAAGTAATTAATAGACTAATATTTATAACTATATGATTACACATCTAAATTTACAAGTTTGATTATATGGTTTCGGTTCGGTTTTTTCGGTTTTTGTTACAAGCAAAACCAAAACCGAACCAAAAAATTCGGTTTTTAAAAAATCATCAAACCAAACCATCGGTTTTCTTGCGGTTTCGGTTTTATCAGTTCGGTTGCGTCGATTATTTTGGTTACGGTTCGGTTATTTCGGTTTTTTGCTCACCCCTACAAGAAACACATCTTACAACATAGCAGACGCACCTAGAAAACCAATGTTAACTTCACCAAACAATAAACCAAAAACTATCAAATATGTTTCTTTTTTCCATCATGTTTTGTAAAATTAGATAATATCATTCACGTTAACAAACAATTATGTAACATGGTAAAAAGTAAGTTTGTAAACTTAGTAACTAACTTTGAAATTCGTTGTGTTTGGTCCCGCTGACAATAACATGGTTATGCCTCACAAATTTTGAGTTAAAAATAAACTAACATTACAACGAGAAACTCATATTAAAAGTTTGTAGTAAAGAAAATAAATATTACGGAAAAATAAAAAATTAACTTAATAAAGAATATAGAAAAGCAAAAGAAAATAAAATTAAAGGAAAAAACACAAGAAAAGCAAAATAATCATGAAATACGCGGTAAGAGGATGAATCCAAAAGTCGAACCTAACATTATTTTAAGAATCGAACCGACCGGTTAGACTGGAACCAGACTTCATCTCACACGTCAAAGAGTTTTTCTTAACCCGAGTGGAAACAAATGCATTTTATTTTTACCATAATCAACACATTTACAAATTATAGGTTAATATTGATTGTGGGAAACCTCCTACATATAAGTATGGGTAAAACTATGTAAATCATATCATTGTCCGGACCCTATGTATAGTGAAATATTACTGTCATTGTCAGTTGTCAATCTTGACCACAGAATACTATAGAGACACCCCTGACACCCCCTTATACGTTATGTGTGGGTCTATTCGCGGCGTATAGGGTCGAATACACCGAAAACGAGAAAACTTCAGGGGGCTATCAGAGAGCAATACGCCCCATATAGCCCTATACGACCCCTATACGACCCCTATACAACACATATAGGGCTATACGACGCGTATAGCGAATTTTGACACTGTGTACGAGGAAAAATTCAGGGGGCTGTCAGATGGTTGTACGACACATATAGTCATACGTGACACATATAGCCCTATGCGACACATATAGCCCTATGTGACACATATAGCCCTATCCGACATATATAGCCCTATGTGACATATATAGCCCTATGTGACACATATATCCCTATGCGACATATATATCCTTATACGACCCTCCAATACGACACGTATGAGGCTATATGACACGTATAGAAATTTGGAGGTGTTGATTTAAAATCATTATGTGTCTATTTAACGGGTTCTTATAAAATTCATATAGGCACTACATCATTAAGGTTTTGAATTCTTCAAAACATGAAGACTGAAGGCGTGGGGCCGAAAATCAAACCAAGTCTCCAAATAAAATCAGTGTCCTTCTAGAGGGACCGGAACGATATTGAAAAGAAAACAAGACTTCAAAATCAATACAATACTCTTTTAAATTTGTACACATAAGTTAACATAGGTAGTTTAGCATAAGATAAATAAAATATAAAACAACTTAACATAGTCAAATAATATATTTTTAAAGCTATTATATAAATCAGTAGATTAAAGATAATTCTTTCCACTATTTTAATACCCTCTGCGTCAAAATCTGATAAAAAAATTAGATTAATATTATTTAAGTAACAAGCTTAATCTATAACCTATACTAATACTAATAAATCAATATTTTTAAAAGTTATCCTCCTACTCTAATAAAAGAGTATCTTGGGATGACACGTGACAACACCATAATTATTCTTATCAAAATTTTCTCACCTCTTTATCCTATTAAATAATTACCTTAATTACTAATAATATTATTTAATACTTTTTTAGATTTAATATATTAAGAAAGAGATCTATTTATTAATGTTATTTCTAAATAAATTAAATTTTTGTAAGATAATAAAATTTTCTAAAGCATAAATTTTTTTTATAAATACAAGAGTTAACTGTGTTTTACGTCCCTGAGGTTTCATAAAAATTGTCATTTGAATCCAAAAGTTTAAAGTGTTACCATTTGCATCCAAAGATTTCATTAAAATTATCATTTGAATCCATTTCGATACTTCTAACTAACAAGGTTAACTTTTTCCGTTAAGTTTCCAACATGAGAGTTATTTTAATTAAAAAATTGAAAATAAAAAACCAACTCATGTGAGGGTTTTTATATGTTTAGGCTCTTTTGATAATTATAGTTGTGATTTGACTCTATAATTGTATTTTATTATTTTGTTTTGTAATGTATTTTGATTTAGTAATCGTATCATTTTTGTCCATTTCATTAATTAAACATAGTTTTATTTAGTTTAAAGCTTAATTATGATTATGATGATTGATGTTTTTATGATTGTTATTCATGGACAGTTAATGTTATTCTATAAATTATTTTTATACTTTTATGATAATTTGTAATTTATGGTTATAATTCAAATAATTTATATTATATGACTTGTTTGTCGATTTATATATATTTTTATTTTGTATGTTTTATAAAGTTAGAAATGATCATTTTTAGTTAGTTATATCTATATTTTAGACATCATATTATATAAAATAAAATACAAGTATAACTAACTAAAAATGATTCATTTCTAACTTTAAAAAACATACAAAACAAATATATATATATAAATAAATAAACAAGCCATATAATATAAATTATTTGATTATAACCATAAAAGACAATTATTATAAAAATATAAAAATAATTTATAGAATAATATTAACAGCCCATAAATAATAATCATTAAACATCAATCATCCTAATCATAGTTAAGCTTTAAAGTAAATAAATCTATGTTTAATTAATGAAATGGGCGAAAGTGAAACGATTATTAAACCAAAATATATTAACAAGACAAAATAATAAATACAATTGTAGAGTCAAATCATAATTACAATTATTAAAAAAGGCTAAACATATAAAAACCCTCACGTGAGTTGGTTTTTTATTTTGTAACTTTTTTTAATTAAAATAACTCTTATGTTGGAAACTTAACGGAAAAAGTTAAATGTGTTAGTTAGGAGTAGCCAAATGGATTCAAATGGCAATTTTAGTAAAACTTCTGGATGCAAATGGCAACACTTTAAATTTTTGGATTCAAATGATAATTTCTGTGAAACCTCAAGGACGTAAAATGCATTAAACTCTAAATACAAAATATATAAAATTGCTATTTTTTAAAATTTGGTATTTTTTAAAAAGTCAATTTTTTAAAACCAAAAATATTTAAATTTGGGAGTTATAGTAAGGAAATTTTTAAAAATGACATTTTACACAATTTGTTTTAGAACAAAACGTTTATTTCTTTTTGAAAAAATTAAAACAAATTTTCAAAGTTGATATCACTATTTTATTACTTATAATCATTTCTCATACATAATTTCAGTCATATCGTATGTCAAAATATCATTTTAAATAAAATTAAAATACTTTAAATATCATATTTTTAAACAAATATTGTTAAAATATCAATATTCATGAAGTCAATCACAATTATAATGAACAATTACTCACTATATGATTTCATTTATTGGTTAATTACTTTAAATGGTTTTATTTCTTTTGAATCTTAATTTAGTCCTCATTAGTTTTTGGTTTCTTTACATCATGAATATTACGAGTCTTAAGTTTTGATCGGCAAATTGAAATTGCTAATACGTGAATACGTCCATTTACAACCCATTCTATTTCTATCACTGAAATCAATCAAACCAATACATTATATCTATGTGATTGTTTTACTAAGTATAACTAGGTTACAACTTATGTTTTACAAACCTGAAATCCGGAGCGGATCATTCTTCTTATTAGGGTTTTCACAATCAATCAAGTTTATAAATTTGCAATCTGTTTTCTAGATCAATTAATTAATTCAAAGTTATTTTCTTTATAAAATTATTTTATTAAACTACAATTACACTTTCTACATATTACTCATGTGGACGACTTTACTTACCGGTACTAGAATAGGCAAGATAAGTCTTAGTTTTAACTTGTTTTTAGTAGACCACGATAATCTACATCAACTGTATGCATAGGTGTCATGTAGACATTAACACGTGTCTTTACCTCATTTAATATGGATTTTTTTAATTATAACCTACATATTTTTTCAAACCATAACTTCGACATATATATAGAAAGTTTTAAATAATTTTACAAATTACTAGGCTAGAAAACCGTATGTTAAACGGGTTGAAATAAAAAATTATATAATAGATTATATATATGTATAATCTAATATATGTTATAGATAACACATCAATAAAATTATTATATATAATAAACATATTTAAGTTAAAAACAATAGTATAAAAAGAAAAAAGATTTTATTATTCATAAATATTCATAAACCTCTTTATATACCTATTTAAAGAATTTTAGTTTTAACAATGATTAGCTACAAATTAAACTATATTTTAACAACTTTAAGTCTAATTAAAGTATTTTTAATAAAATGTTATTTATTTTTTGAAAGAAATTATCTTGCTAAGTATGGTATCATTTGAGAGTTATTAAAGAAACTTTTATGAAGTCAAGAATTTCCTTAAAAATCTAATTTATTGTGTCGGTGACACATGTACAATCATAGGTAGCAATGATGTACATGTTAGAAAATAATATGTGACTAATAGTTATTTTGATTTAAGAGAGTAGATTAAATATCAAATTTTGAATGATTATGGATTATATTTAGAAACCATAACTTCGTATAATCAACTATTTAATTATTGTTTCATTATCTGATTTCTTTAACAACAATTATATTACTTGATAAGAACAATTTTTAAAGTTTAAAAACTTCAGATGTATTCATACATTCTTATTTACTAAACAAAATTTATCACCATGTATTAAAACTATGTTAACTATATACTTATGTCATTATTTTGTGACTTTTTTTCACTGACACATAATTACATCTTCTAATACATCTAAATTGTTGTTTATTTTACTTTTATAAATTTAATTCTTATCTTTAATTTATACAAAATAACTACATTTAAAATATTTCTTTATGTGATCATTATTCACGTACAGTTTTAAAATTTTGTTTTATGTATCTTAATACTATTCATAATCCAAATACACAAATATGGTGTTTTGTGGTCGTAAACTTGTAATATTATAAACGAGCATCTTTATTAAAATAAAGCGCATTAACTCAATAGTAATTCTTCTTTTATAATAAAACCACATTAAAAATATAATATATATTGAAAAACTTACTGAAGTTCCTGTGTATAAATAAATACATAAATACATATAAATATAATAAAGACATGCTAACCATCTGATTTTATAATGAACCAACATCTTTATTATAATAAAGGTATATTAGAAACAGACTGTATTACATATAACAAATTTTACAAAGGGTGTTTTGTGCTTCAAAGTGTTGTATATTTAGCCAAATAATGGACTTTTTGTACTTTAAATCATATATAAATCTTATTTATAGCTACCGTTTTCGGTAGGGGATGCTAAAAATCAATAAGACGTATTCAAAAAGTTATATAAGCTCCTTGTGCCTCGTGTACGAAAAGGTCATATTTGACGTTTAATGCTATTGGAATTTTGGACACAAAATAATTATATTTATATATTTTTATATAAATAGTTATTTATTTATTGGTTTAAGTTCTCGTTTTGTAATGAACTAACCGTATCCAAACTGAAGCTAAGATGAATTAGATATCGATGCTCGAAGTTGAGTGGTCGAAATGAAGAAAGTAAAACTTGGGTGGTTATTGCAGGAAATTTTGTAATTTCTTGCATAATGCTAATAAAACTATGTTTTGATTAACATGGATGTTTTATGTTGACCAAGTCTTTTAATAAATATTATGAATGTCTATTATGAATCATAATTTTTATTAAATTGGTATTAAACTTGTCATGAATAAAATAAGAGTTTTAATTTAGTCTCATAAAACATTTTATAAATCAAATGAGAGTTTTGATTGTGAATCATATAACTCATATTAATATAAACTTATTAGCATGAGTATATAAACAAACTCATGATGATGAGAAGAAAAAAAAAGAAATTTATTCTCTTTAGTATCCAAGTTATATAGAAATTTAGAGATAAGCACTTTTTAAATTGTTCTTCCTATACGATTATTTTTAATCTTGTTCCATATAACTTCATAACACATATACTTTACCCAATAATCTCTTGGACCGAGGCACTTTTCGGTAGTACATACTGCTTTGGCTGTTGTACCCTGAGAAACAGACGCGTTTTCTTGAGTAGAGACGCGAAATCTGTTTTAAGGGACCCGTGTGTAACACGATCCTCAGCCACAACCATTAATCTTTTGTTTGTTATTGTTGTAGTCAAGGGGTATACTTGAAGACTCGAACGTGATGAAGACTCGTGTCAAGAATACTTTATGAAGACTAGTTGGAGTATATACTAAAGACGAATGTTCAAATCAAGTTTGGTACATAAATATTGCTTGTATTTAGTTTTTCTAGTTGTATTTGTAAACGGTATTGTACTATAATATTTCACATGGCTAACGAGAGTATCGTTAAAATTAATAAATTTAATATAAAAGTGAACTTATTTCCTACAATCTTAAAAGAGATTTCGTGATTAAATTTTAAAAACCTATTATTATTTTTTTGGGTTCACGAAACATTGAAGAAAGTATTAGTTGAGATTTTTGTTGAAAATCAAATAATATTTTGGGAAAATAACATAAGTACAATACCATGTTTGGATTTTATTAAAGATTGAAGTACAATTTAAAATCCAAAATAAGAGTTACCAACAAATACTTTGATTCTATCATATGTTAAAATATTTGTGTAAATGTTTAACAATTTAACGTGTGTTAGAAATGATTTAATTACTAATAGCCATTTAAAAACCATGGGTTTATAGTTTTAAAACTATTTATGATTACAATGATTTAAGCAAACCAAATTTTGTTTTAGAAAGAAATTAAAACTAGTGTTTTGCAACAACAAAAGAGAAATAGTCTTTCTTATATGAGACGAGAAGCTTACAAACGATTTTGTAATCGTTTAGTTCTAATGAGCGTGTTAGAACGGGGTTTATTGTATATAAACCGATAAGCTTAAAAACAATATTTTGTGTAGTTGTTTATTTCTAACAAGCGTGTTAGAACAGGATTATATTTTATATATAAAAAAACCGATTTATGTAATCGCTTATTTCTAACGAGTAAGTTAAAACTACATTTATTTTATATATATCGGAAAGTTTTTAAAACGATCTTTGTATTCGTTTATTTCTAACGTACGGTTAGAAGTGGTTATTTCTAACCAATAAGCTTAAAATGATATTTGTGATCATTATTTTTTAACGAGCGTGTTAGAAAACGGTTTATGTAATAAGAACCGTAATATTTAAAATGATTGTTGTAACCATTTGTTAAAAACGATTCTATATAAACCAAAATATGTTTTAGAAACGTATTTATTAACATTTATTCTCTAATGAATGTGTTAGAACGGTTTTTTCTATAAATCCAAAAGTATTAATCAAAATATTAAAATATATTAATTAGTATAATAATACTATTTTGGATTTTATGGTCATAACTTTTATGATCAAGACTATAATAAATACGATATATTTTTAAAATAGTTGCAAAGCTATGAAATGTTTTGAATGAATAAAACATGTGTTTTGCAATCTAAAACGGTTAACTACTCATGGGAGAAGTAGCACGTCTCGAATCACATAATAGTCTCGATGAGATTATTCAAGAAAAAAAAACAAATTGATGTTGTTGTGAATAGAAATAATTATTCAAATACAACTACTTATAAATAAGATAATGTATACATAATGTTGTTTTTTTTGGTTTTGACTATTAAATTAGAGTTTCAAAATATATGAGAAACTTGATCGTATGAGTGCATGAGTATATTGAGGAGTACCTCAAGATATGCCATAAATTGATATCATTGCTAATGATAAAAGTGTTATAGATAATAACACTTTGAGATTTGATGTCTAGATGTAACTTTTATCCGTTTAAATTATTATTAAAAAGTGTTTTACACTTTACGTTTCATTTTCTGTTGTATTATTATTTGTGTTCAATATCTTAAGATAACACATGTAATATTTACAACGAAATAAATTAATTTCTATTATGACTTTCAAAATGATTTTGAGGGAAATAATTTAAACGGATATATATATATATATATATATATATATAACTTTAAACGGATAGTATAATAAGAGATTTGCATAGAAAACAACTTGAGAGTTGTTGAATTGTTTTAAATGTCGAATAGACATCGAATGTCATACAATATCATGAGATCGAAAATATGATAAGTGTATCATGAGATTGAAAATATGATAAGTGTATTGAGATGAAATACACAAGTATGAGATATACTGATAAACTTCATTTGAAACTATCATAAAAATTCACAAGTGTGGATAAATCTACATATGAAAGCAATATATGTTATCTGTAATGAATTTTGCTAAATTCATTTTGAAAGATCTAAATGTTGATGTGTCTACCATCTTAATGTTGTTAAAGTTATGTGAAGGATTTTTCTTTTGTTGGGAAAGTATCCTAGTTATACATAGTTTAAAGGGAACAACAATACATGTGTGCCAATAACTCTAGGCAAAATTTGTGAATTGCATATTATTTAGTGTCAATGTGTTTCACCCTATCTTAATGTAATATTGATTATAGATGAGTTTCATTTATCTTGTTAATGATAAATGTGTTCACAAAGTTAATTGAATAAAGACTTATTACTAAGTCTTTATAAGTCAAAGGGAAGATAGTGCCCTTTGCACTTCGCACACTCGCATTGTTGCTTGAAAGTCGGTTGAGTAGTTTTGAAAGATGCTACTGAGAACTTGGTCTTAACTCAATGTCAACTACTGAAGTGTGTGTACACTAGATTGGTACTGAGCTTGCATTTGAGTTGCTACCACCTATTATAGTGATGTCGAGTTCCGGTAGTTACTATCGACTGGCTGCTGCTGAGTTGGTGCTGAGGCGACTATCGGGTTCAGCATTATGACTGGTAACTTGCTTGTGGATGAGAGGTTTAAAGGAAAACGATTTATGTTCCTGAACCGAATGATGATGAATAAGTCTCATGATTTGTCTATAACAAGATATGGATATGGACAAGGGATACGCGTTATTCCTTAAAGCTGTGAAGGATCAAAATGATGCATCTTCTGTTGACATGCTAAAGTACTGTAGTCTAAAGCATGCTAGCCTAGTACTTATCAATTATGATGCTCTAAAGAGGTCAATTATGTATAGACAAAGTTGAAAGAGGATACTCATTCGGTTCAAGGAGGTTGATATAACCTATGGAAAACTTAACTAACTAGATAATGTTATCTAGTATACAAAGCCTAACAAGGAGGACTCAATCTTCTAGGTTTGTTAGATAAAAACTTCACATTGAAATCAAATTGCAAGAAATGTGTGGGAGAGGTCATTTTAGAAACAACCCTTTAGGGTATGTAGAAATGAATTTGTGAAAAGTTTTCTCAAAGCTATTTAGAAATGGAGAACCTTTTATTACCCTATATGGATGTTATTCAATAACACTTAAATGTGGGGGTCTCTCAAACCTATTTAGAAAGAGAGAACCTTGCATCACCCCATATGGATGTTATCCAATAACACTTAAATGTGGGGGTTGCTTGCATTTGAAAATAAAATGTTAACAATATGGATTTTGACAATCCAAAGATATTGCAAACACATGATCTAGTGTAGTACACAAAGGTCATAAGAAGTCTATGATAGACTTAAATTCTAATTGGTTAGATTTAGAATCTTGATAGATGTCTACTACCAAAGACATAAAAGAGATGTGTTCGTCTTGAAATAAGAATTGTATTTTTCAAATACACTTAAAAGTTTCACAAAAGACATTATTAACTTACGAGTTAAGAACACATCATGAAAACTTATCTCAATTGAAGTTATCTATATTAACTTGACAAAGTAATAGATAATAATTTTGGATCCAAACAACCAGTGGGTTGAAACGAGACGAGATAGAGAGGAATTGGACTAAAGCCCATCAGAAAAAGGGAATATAAGGAAAACCTAACCTAGCTGACTGGAGATCCCAAGATCTAGGTTCAATAGGACAACTTAATCATATGACCAACGGAGTCACTACAAGGGAGTACCCTAAAATGAAAAGGGAGTGACGAACTTCCTAGTCCATTCACTCTGGGGGAGTACCCCGAACCAGTGACCAAAGGAAGGTTAAGCATATTCATGTTAGATGATTATAGGAATCAATATAACGTATATCTTTTAATGATTCATAGAATCACCTATGCTAGAGAGAAGTGGGGTCGCTTCGAATGGATTTGTGGGGTGGCGCAAATCCTAAAGCTCTCGCAGAACCAGGATAGTGATCCATGACCATAACGGACACGACAATGAGGGGATGTGCCCGACTAGGAGAGTCTTGTGTGAATGTATATTGTCGTCTACACCAAACGAGGTATGTTCAAAGACATCACGTCTACACACCACCAGTAGGCTAAATATGCTTCACAAAGGAAGGTTTATGGGAACACCAACATATCCTGCAAGACTCAACTGTCGAGTTTTCATTGGGAGTTTTATGTGTTTTGATCGATCTCCATTCATGTAGGGGATTGTTGGAATGTTGGACACAAAATAATTATATTTATATGTTTTTTTATATAAATAATTATTTATTTATTGGTTAAGTTCTCGTTTTGTAATGAACTAACCGTGTCCAAACTGAATCTAAGATGAATTAGATATCGATACTCGAAGTTGAGTGGTCGAAATAAAGAAAGTAAAACTTGGGTGGTTATTGTAGGAAATTTTGTAATTTCTTGCATAATGCTAATAAAGTCATATTTTGATTAACATGGATGTTTTATGTTGACCAAGTCTTTGAATAAATATTATGAATGTCTATTATGGATCATAATTTTTATTAAATTGGTATTAAACTTGTCATGAATAAAATGAGAATTTTAATTTAGTCTCATAAAATATTTCATAAATCAAATGAGAGTTTTGGTTGTGAATCATAAAACTCACATTAATATGAACTTATTAGCATGAGTATATAAACAAACTCATGATGATAAGAAGAAAAAAAGAAGAAATTTATTCTTTTAGTATCCAAGTTATATAGAAATTTAAAGAGAAACACTCTTTAAATTATTCTTCCTATACCATCATTTTTAATCTTGTTCCATATAACTTCATAACACATATACTTTACCCGGTGATCTCTTGGGCCGAGACACTTTTCGGCAGTACATACTGCTTTGGCTGTTGTACTCTGGGAAACAGACGCGTTGTCTTGAGTAGAGACGCGAAATCTGTTTTAAGGGACCCGTGTCTAACACGATCCTCAGCCACAACCGTTAATATTTTGTTTGTTATTTGTTGTAGTCAAGGGGTATACTTGAAGACTCGAACGTGATGAAGACTCGTGTCAAGAATACTTTATGAAGACTAGTTGGAGTATATACTAAAGACGAATATTCAAATCAAGTTTGGTACATAAATATTGCTTGTATTTAGTTTTTCTAGTCGTATTTGTAAACGGTATTGTACTATAATATTTCACATGGCTAACGAGAGTATCGTTAGAATTAATAAATTTAATATAAAAGTAAACCTATTTCCTACAAATACTTCGGATTTAAACCTTTTTAAAACCAAGGTAGCATGTGAATTCCATTGAGGTAGTTCATACGACAACCAAACATCAACACTGAAGATAATAATGGCATGATCGATGTCTCATCAAACTCTATTGATGAGACTAACCAGATTAAGGGGCAAATGCCACTAATTGTTTAACAAAAAGAGTCCTTTTGGACTGCAGCATTTCCTAGAAGACTTTTTAACTTCATAGTTGAGGGAAAAATAAAATATATAATTGAATAGGTTATTCTTTTTACAAAACTGTCTCTTAGTAGCTTTTGTTTTGTCTCGAGTCTAAATAAATTTATAAAACCATTTTTTTTTTCAAAAAGCTAGTAAAGATACAAACTGCTGGCTGTAATAAATACAAAGATGGAGGCCTTGTTGGTACAAACCCAAAATTAAAAACAATATACTTCTCTTTTGACTATATTAAAACTCACAACAGAAAGCAGATTCACCACTAGAACTTTCTTTTTCAAACTTTAAAATACAAAATTGCATTAAATCAATTAACAAAACTCAAACTTAAATATGGGAAATATACGTATGAAGTGGGATGAGTTAACACCCACCATCTCCTAACAATACTTAACCCAGACCCACTAATATTTACTCAAAGTAATTAAACTTACAACATAATTAAGAACATATAATAAAATAAAAAGTAAAATGTCATTTTCATCCCTTACGTTTTATTAAATTTGTCATTTCAATCTAAAAACTTTTTTTGTCATTTCAGTCACTGTGGTTTACCAAATGTTGCAATTTCCATCCATACATTAACTCCGTTAAGTTCTCCGTTAAATATAAGTGTATTTTAGTTTTTTTAACACCCTAATTGTTCAATTAAAGCAAAGTCAATTAATAAAATATTCAATTAAAACTAAAAAGAATATTTTGAAGCAACTAGTGAGACCAGACGTTTCAATTTAAAAGTTTTGATTAACGATAACTAGTTTAGAAACCCGTCTACTACACATGTTGTATGAAAAAGTTAAATAATAATTATTTAGTAATATTAAAAATTAAAAAATAATTTTTGAGATAAATTATGCTTAAAGTTACATATAACTAACCATTAAGTAATTAAACAATAACACTGTTTTTTTAGAATTTTGTCTTTAAAGAAGTTTTGCTTTTCAAAAATATTGATTTTTTAAATCTCCAAAAAATTATTAAAATTTTGTATTAAAAAACTTTATATTCATGTGATTTGGTTTTTAAAATGTTTTGTTAATAATTTTTTATTAGGTTTGTGTCGTATCATAAAAAGACTAAATTAAGTTTTTTTAATACAAACATTTTAATAATTTTTTTCGACAATATTTTTAAAAAGCAAAATTTTTTTAAAGACGAAAGTTAGAAAAATTATTGTTATTTTATAATAGTACTAAATAATTATTATTTAATTTTTTCACACAACACGTGTAGTAAACGTCACATAGGTTTCTAAACTAGTTAGCGTTAATCAAAACTTTTAAACTGAAGTGTCCGGTCTCACTAATTGCTTTATATTTTTCTTTTAGTTTTAGTTGAATATATTATTGATTAACTTTGTTTTAATTGGACAACTAGAGGGTTAAAAAGACTAAAATACACTCATATTTAACGAAAAACTTAACGGAGTTAGTGGAGTGGATGGAAATGACAAAATTTGATAAACCACAGTAACTGAAATAGCAAAAAAAGTTTTTGGATTGAAATGACAAATTCAACAAAACGTCAGAGATGAAAATGACATTTTACTCTAAAATAAAACATCCTAATGACTTGATTTGACCCATAAAATAAGACCTGTTGACTCGTCAAGATTAACCAACATTTACCCCTTTAATCTTGACCTTGACCCGTGTATTCATCAAATTAGAGTTGGTTCCTCAAATTCAATCAAATTGGCTTCTTTCTCCTTGTCTTTTCATTTTGTACACTCATATGCAAAGTGTCCAAATGCTCCACACTCATAACACCGAAACCTATTTCTATCTCTTCGAACCGAGCCCCTTCCACGTCCTCTTTCCCCTCTATCGGTTCCTCTTCCACAACCTTTTCCCCGACCATATTGCTTGTCATCATGCTCACAATTGGTCATCTTTAGCATTTCCAACTCGCTTCTAAGAGTTTGCAATCATGCCTTTTGAACTTGGTCCGCTCCTAAGTTTGAACTCGGATGGACTCCTAAACGTTTTAATCCTTATGTTTAGCAACCTTCAAAAGAATATCTTCGGGTAAAATTAAGAAAATAATAGTTTTTGTGGTATGATTTTTCTTTTCTTCCACGGTTGCTCCGGTGACTGGGTCTATCGCCTTCCAAAGACCATATGCCTTAAGTATTGTCTTGACTACGATCGACCATGACGTGTAGTTTGTTTTAGTCACTTGGAAATTTTTTGTTTTGGCAAACATTGCCTCATCAAAAATGCACTAAAATTTGATTTTCCCGAAATATCACATGTGAAATTAGAGGGTGAAAAGTGTAAATTTTAAATATGAAAACTGCCTCTGGCAATTTCATCCCTTCCCTGCAAAATGATAATTTTGAATCAAATAATGGTCACTCTTGTTCTTTCCCTGTTTACGAATTCTCACACTCATCAAACTTGTTCTTGAATTGAGTTTTATCCGATTAAAATTTTGGTGTGGATCCAAATAGTTTCAATCTGATAATGTTTCGCGACTCTCAATTTATCACGAAAATTCTCTACAATACTGGGTATAGTTGTAGATCTTTCCCATGATACGAAACATATAGGGTGTAAATGGATATAAGATTAAATATAACTCCACCGGTGAGGTAGAAAGGTATAAGGTTACTAGTTTGAAAAGGGTATGGCCAAAGAGAGGATATTGATTTTGATGGGACTTTTTCCTAGTATTCAAGTTGGTTACTGTCTGTTGCATAATCACAATTGGTCCTTATATCAATTAGATATTTATAACAAATTTCTGTATAGAAATCTATCTGAAGATATTTATATGAGTTTATCTAGGGGTTATTACTCTAAAAATGATACTAGACTATGTAAGTTAGTCAAGCCATTATATGGCTTGATCACGTACCTAGACAATAAATAATAAATTAACTAGTGTACTGCTTGGAAGTAGATTTGCTTAAAGTCTATGTGATTACTCTTTATTTTTAAACAAAATGTTGCTCTGCTAGTTTATATGAATGATACTCTAATTACAAGAAATCAAGACATAACCAAAGTCAAAGAGTTTTTGAAATGAAATTTCTTAATCAAAGATTTAGGTGTTTTAAAATACTCATTAGGAATAGAAGTCTTATGTTTTGGAAAAGTAATTTTTTGAGTCAGAAATTATTGATTAAGGCCATTAAGTGATATTGGTTGTAAACCAGTGTTTACTCTTATTGATCAGTAGTCATTTGTTGTCTCAATTAAATGTAAAAGAGAGAACTTGTTTTATCAAACATATCTGGTTTTCAAAAGTTGATTGGTAAATTAATCTACTTATCTAGTTATCTTTAATAATGCCTAATATTTATTTTGTTGTTGTATTTCTAACTTCTAATTAAGTCAGTATTTGCATGCTCCAACCAAACACATGTGCATATTGAATTTAGACTTATGAGGTACTTACTTAATACAGTCTCCAAGCTAGAAAGGGGATGTTGTTTTGAAAAAGTAAGTCTTTTAATTTTATTTTGTTCTTGTTTATTCGAAAAGCATGTGCTCTCGATCTTCTACAGATGTAGAATATGAAGCCATCTGCTCTATTACTTGTGAAGTCTCATGGATTTAAAATCTGTATAAGGAGTTAAAAATGCTATTATTATTGCATGTAAATATGTTTTGTGATATAACGTTATTTTTATGACAATAATGTTGCTCTGTTTATTGTGGCTAATCTAGTTTTTCAATAGAGAACCAAAACATTTTGAGTTTGATTTATATTATCTTCATGAACAAAGTTCTAGTCGATTCTTTAAACTATGCAATTGCAGGCCTTCTAACTATAAAGGATTGCCTGTGGCATAATATGAAATGTTGTGTAAAAATCTTAGTCTTTTTGATATGTTTAGCTTATATTAAGAGGAAGGCGTTGTTAAAAATTATACTATACTTATTCAATTTAATCCTTACGATAGTTGTAACTTAGTCTGTTTGGGTGTTTAATTAGTTTTAGGTTATTGTTGTTGTTGATATCTTGAGGGGCCATTCATGTACAATCTATATTTAATGATAGGTTTGTCTAGAAGATTCAAGGTGAAGGGAGATGAGTGCAACTTAGAAGCTATATATTCTATGCGACGACTCAATTAGGGTTTACAGGTCGTCTGTTTGCTTATCTATCTCTCGATCGTTATGTTGATTCTTTCATGTTCTTGATTGTCACTAGTCTTGAAAATCTGCACTTCTATTTGGCAGCTTCATTATCTTAGTCTAGTTTTCTTTGATTGGGATTACGATTATATTGAAATGTTAATGAGTCATGATCTATATTAAAAACTTTTATACATGTTTACATTAACTTATGGCAAGTAGCCATATGCAATAGGGCTAAGCCTTAAGGCTATAAGAGCATTAATTAATAGGGAGTTTATGGTTTATTTTTACCATCAAGATCATAAGTATTTTTTTCTCATTCAAAAACACTACAACAAGGTACTTAAAATGTGCAACAATTGCATATAGGGTTAACCTAAGAAATTAAGGTAAAGTTTGCTCAATTGTGAAGGAATTATAGGGCACATATTCAAGAGTTATAAATAAAGAGATAAAAGAGTAAGCTCAACTTAAAACGTCAATAATCAGTTTGGTATCAAGAAACAAATAAAGTATAGACAAGGAAATTGTAAATTTCATAGTTCGTCTAACTTTCATATCCAAATTCCTTTACCTTGAGGCTTGATTCTGATTTAGTTGTTTTCTCCAACTTTAATTTTTTTTAAATATATTTAATGTAAAATATTATAATCATGAACATCAATAATTCACATATCTTTGTAGCCTTATGTAACAAACATAGAGCAATCTTTTAATCATTCTAAATATATTTCAAAGGGTATGCAGTTTTTAATGCAAAGGAATTTTAAAATTAAGACATTGTTTAAATAAGTATTTTTTTTAAAATTTGGAGTGTTTAACAAAAATAATTTTTATAAAGAAAAAGTTTTTAATGATGAAAGTTTGAAAATATATTATTATTGTTTTATTACCTAAATTAACTATCATACATAATTTCAATATAAATTTTATCTCAATGAAATTATTTTAAATTTATAAATATTAATATATAAATCATTATTAATTTAAATTTATATGCAACCCGTTTATTACTGTGTTTCTAAACTATGGTTATATATAATAGAGTAAATTACAAATTGTGTCCTTTATTAATATACGAAATTACATTGTATGTCTTTTAGTTTTAATAATTACATCCAATGTTTTTTTTTAATTTATGCACACCTATTATCATTTACACTAACTTTCATCTAATTGTACAATTAACTCAGTTATGTAGCTCTTACATGAGTTGAATTTTTTTCATTTTCTCACATATAATATATTAAACAGATAAAAAATTAATAATTTTATATTAAAAATAAAATTAAAAGATATCGGATCGTTGGGTAAGTCAATAAACCCATGTTCCTCTTATGTTCAACACCATTAAATTCAGCATCCCTCTCTATTTGATAGCCCAATGCCAGTCATCTTCACCACCACCTACAACATCTCACGCACCATTAAAGCAACTTAAAGTCGAACAAACAATGATGGTAAAATTAAAACCCCTAATTCACTTTTTGTAATTCGTTGGTCTTTGAATTTCTAGCTTATGTTGTTGTGTGATTACAAGCGACTCATATTACGTGTTCTGGTTTTTGCAAAATATATAAGCAATTCAAATAATCACAAGTAATATTCAAGTTTGTGTTCCTTATTAATTTTTCATTATTTTTTGGTGTGAGTAGTTCATAAAGTACTTAAGTGTATTTTTTGTGTTTATTGTTGATTTTCTAGACTTTCTAAATGATTTGTGAGTTAGATCTCTTAATTTAGTAAATGGTATTGGAGGTTGTTGTCATTAAAAGTTTTGACGATTAGTCGAGTGAACACACATTAAGGGTGATTGGTTTCACTGACTTACCTAACGGTACGATACATTTTTATTTTTATTTTCATTTAAAAATTTTATTTTTTATATTTTTTTATAATATATTAAACATGAAAAAAATGCCAAAAATACCCTCATGTAAGGGGACACATAACCGAGTTAACTGTATATTTGTAAAAGACAATAAGTGTATAAATCCTTTAATAAAAAGGCATTGTATGTAATTATTAAAATTATAATTTTATATATTAATAAAAGACACAATTTGTTATTTACTCTATATGATATCTATAAAAGATAACTAAAAACCCGTAAAAATATAGTAATAATTTTTTTTATCTATGATGCTGAATGGAACAAAAGAATGAGTCAAGCTTTCTTGTCTTTAAGCCCCTGATCTTAGACGGCAGACCTCATTTTTAAAGATGGAGACTTTCGGTCAAGTGAGTCTACTTATATGGGAATGTCCTTTGCGTAAAGCTATATTTATAAAAATATAAAATAAGATAAGGATCATTAAATTATTTATTTATTTATTATTTTTTTGGGTAATGACTATGGTTAGTTACACTAAATGTGAGCATTCACAATGGGTTTTTTAACTTTATTCATATAATTACATTAAAAATCATTATATTTTTTCTCTTTTTATCAATTAAATAATATTTTTTATATTTTTATCATTAAAATTTTTATCTCTTCTTCACTCACAACCGCTTTAAAAAAATATTTAAAAAATTATAAGGATTAAACAATGATTTTTCAAATATATCAATTCACAATAACATTTTCTCTCTTTATATAATATACCAAACACAATCATGTATTTTTAAGGACTTCACTGTGAATGTTGTAAATGAGTGATATTGCTTTTGTATATAAAGAACTAATAGTCGGGAGCATCGTTGGTTTAGAATACAAGGCTTCTTGAGAGATATTAGAGCATTCAAAGTTTATTCCCTGTTTCTTTATATATGATTGTTGTAAGTGGTTGTGGGTGATTAAAAATATAATTGATGGGGTTGTACCGTGTTTTTTTATACTTGTGAAAACACGATACAACCCCCATAATTTTTTAGTATTTTTGAAAGTGGTAATGATAAATGTATAAAAAATATTATTTAATTAAAAATGAGGAAGAAAAATAGTGATATTAAGTGTATTTATAAATATTATGACGAGGGATAGATTGTGAATGCTCTTATAGGTGTCTTTATTATTCTTGTATGAGAATTTAGAATAACTAGTATACGACTTGAACTATAATTTTTTTGCGTAACAACGTTAGTAAAAATAAGCATGCCGATTGACCATGCATTACGACTTGCTTCGCGCGTTGCGACGGCAATGTTGAACCATAAAAAAGTGGGACGTCAAAACGTTAATAAAAATAAGCATGTTGACTGACGACACATTACGATTTGCTTCGCGCATAGCGGGGTAGCCATGATTCGAATTTCATGTGTGTTGTCGTGTAAATGTGACTCGGTTTTAATAAAGTTGTAGATTAAAGTAAAAACGACGTATGATGTCATGAATTTACAGTGATAAAATCCAAAACTTTATACAAAAAACGAAACTATTTAGTAAATTAACATTGAAATGTTGGAATATAAAACCATTTAGAAAACCAACACTGAAATGAATTTTTAACGTTGGTAAAATTTATATTAAAAATCGAAAGTGTTAAAAACCTACATCGAAACGACAAATTTGTTTACAAATCGGTAACAAAGACAATGAAATTTTCTTTAAAACAAATATATAAAAAATGAAACGGAAAAAAAAGACACCCGTGAGATTTGAACTCGGGTGAAGTCCTCAAAATGGAAGATGCCAAACCAGTACTAACCCAAAACTTTAATTTCTTGTTAGTATCAATCACTTCATCTATAATTAAAAACCAAAATCGTGTGGTGGCACATGCTTAAACTAAATGTTTATAAAATTATGATATAAATACGTATGTTTAACTAATTAAGTACATATATACAAACTATTAAGTAGCACAATTCTTAATATTTATTTCAACATCTTATGTAAATCTTACATTCATAGGAACTAACTTTATCAAGGATATTGAGTCAGTAAGGAGGTGAGGTTTGAGACATCATACATGCAGTGATTACGTTTAAACAAGTATATAATGGGAGCTAAAAGTCATAGAATTCATAAAAAAATTTCCTATCGTTATAGCCGGGGCCTGACTATATAAGTATAAAATTTTCAGATGAAATGCACATAATTTTTTAATTTTGAGCGATCCCATTAAAAGCACCGCCCATGCGTATGCGTATGTGAATGACAAGCACGACAATAGATGTTGAAGGTTCATAATGATAATTATATATATATATATACACACACACATATATATATACATACATATATATATATATACACATATATATACATATACATATATATATACACACATATATATATATATATACATACATATATATATATATTATCAACTTATTTGTGTTTTATGTTTTGTATCTAAGCTTTAGTAGATTGTATTTTTTTTGTTTTCTTACTTTTTGTCAAATACTTTTATACTTTTTACAACTTAACCATTATAATGTTTCACTTTCAGTTTTGATCCTCTGTACTTTTCATCTTTTACAAATTTTTATTTTTCGTTTCTATTTAAATTTTTTAAGTTAACATGTTGCATCGTGCGCTTGTGGTTAACGTTTTTATGTCTATTTCCCCCCGTTTAATGGCTTTGTCACAACACACAAATATTAGATCAACTTAGCTATTGTTTTTAATGTTTTATGTTTCACATACTGGATTCAACATTTTTACTTCTACTTTGGTTTTATTTTTATGAATTCTTTTTTTAATATAGTTGATGGTGGTGTGAAATTACTACTCATTAGTATGGTTTTATGTCTCCCTTCACAACACGAATAGCTTTAACACTAGTTTTACCAGTCAATCTTAAATATGTGACTTTTTTTATTAAGTCCTTATCATGATAAAAAAAGTCATAAATTCCTATTATGTGCTATAAACTATGAGAAATAGTTTGTAATGAGAAATAACAATTTTTATTATCAAGAGATGAACTTAGTATTAAAAATAGCTGACATATTTGCTCCTATAAGTACCCTGCATCTTCTAAACACAATTTATTGTAACTAACAATGCTTGCCTTTGACGAGATGCATTTTAACCATAACATGTCATCTCAACGAAACTACTATTCCTTTAAAAAACCATCAGATTTCACATTTTGTGACATCCCAAAAAAGAAATATCATCAAAACCATGATGAGAATGAAAACCCTTTATGGTTTTCACCACCCCTTTGGTCCAAAAACATCCAATCTTATGGCACAAATAATTCATCAATATCATCATCTCCCAATAAAACAATGGTTGAAGGAAGGAAAGAGCTAATGGAAATGAGGAACGATTCGCTAGGATCATGCTACGAGTTGTCGCTAAAAGATATAGTCGCAAAAGAACCCAATGATTCAAGGTTGTTGATGGAAGATTTTAATAAAGTTGATATGAAGCCTGAGTTGAAGGGAAAGAAAAAGAGACCGGAAAGATGCTTGATTTCAAGGACTGTGAGTCTTGAGACTGGAGGTTTCCTTATCAAGATGTTTCTCCCGAGTTCTTTCGGCCCAAAGAAACATCAGGTTACTCGAAGTAGTTCATTCGATGGTTTAAAGAGACATCATGTTGATGTGAAACAATGCAACATCGGTCGCGGATCATATAGCGATGGTAAATGTTGTACTAGTGCCAATAAAAAGAGGTTTCATTTGTTGGTTTCTTGTTTCTTTAATGAAAGGAGATCAGGTGATCCGTGTTGTTTTTAGCAAGCCAAAAATGGAGCATCTTTTTTTCCGGTTGAAAATGAATAATCACAAACTGTTATAAATGCAGACAGTTTGAGCCCAGACCAATGCATATGAGTTTAGGGTTTCATAATTCTGTATATATATGATGTATGTATTGTGAAACAAATGAAATGAATCAATTTTCCTTTATTCTTTCTCTTTTGTCTATGATAATTTATCAGCGCGAAATTACTCTCTATTAATCCCATCCCTCCTTTGCTATCGTTCACTTGATCTAATCCCACTGACGGACCCAAGAATGTTTCTCTTAGGGGTCGGTTTCGGTTCTCAAGTGTACCTCAATTTGATGTTGGAGTCTTCGCTTCAAGTCAGTCCGGTAAGATAATTAAGTAAAATTCTTATATTTTTACATTCGAACGAAGAGAGAAGAGATCAAATAAAAACATGCTTATAATTGAAAATTATGAAAACCACTACTATCCAATCATTAAATTTGATGGATTTCAATGAAAAACTCTGTTAGGTAACATTTTAAGCTACTATCGGTAATTAATAATAGATTATTGATATGCTCTAATTTTAATATAAATTTTATAAATATCTTTTATATATTTTAAATAGTTTTTTGTCGGTTAAACTTGAGATTGAACGAGTGATTTAAACCGTTCACCTAAATAAATACTAAATGTGGAATATAAAACATGTAGTATCCAAAAGTGCTAAGTATACAAACGTGAATTGAATTGATTGAAAGCATTTTGGTTTTTTGTTTTTTTAATACATCAATTTATTATTTGCTTCATGCTTGTCGACAAAAATAAATTGAAGTTGAAAATCCCTAATTGTTAATTGTTGGGTTACAATTTGCAGAAAAGACTTAAAATCATAAGTGAAAGCCCACGAGAAGAATTCAACAAAATTAAGAAAATGGATTATTCAATATTACTTATCTATATAATAGAAAAAACTTAGTTATATTATAGTTTAATAATTTTTTACTTTTACTACAAAACTTTAGTTATTTACTTACCCTTTTCTCATTCAAAACTCTTTTATACACAAGTAACTCTTTTATATTATTTTGTTATATGTTTTGGTGATTGAAATAATTAACTTAAAATATTTTTAATGCTTCCATTATTTTTTATTATAATTAGTCTTAGATATATTTTGTGTTATTCTTATAATTTTTAAAATATTAGATTTTTTATCTAAATTTCAATTTTCTCAATGTAGAATGTTTATTGTTTGTTATATATACATATATATATACATATATATATATATATATGTGTGTGTGTGTGTGTATATATATATACATACATATACATATATATACATATATGTATGTATATATATACATACACACACATATATATGTATGTATGTATATACATACATATGTGTGTGTGTGTGTATATATAGGGTAAGGTTCAAAAAGAACCCTGTGTTATTGCCAGAACCCGTCAAAATCAATAGAAATCATAATTTTTTTTAATTACAACAACATTATTGCACATATACAAGATTATTATATTTTATGTATATGTGTGAATTTGTAAGTGTGAATAAGTTTACATCGATGTAAGTTTTACTTACAACTTTAAATGCATGTATTTTTTGGAAAACTTACACCGATGTAAACTCTTTTACACTTACGAATTTGCACATATACATAAAAGATCATAATCTTCTATATGTGTAATAATATTATTTAAACAAAAAAATAATGATATTCATTGATGTAACACCCGGATATTTACTTTGAAGCTGACGAAAGAAGAAAAAAAGAAATAAAGTCTAAAGTCGAGGGACCAAATTCACCAACGAGAGAAAGTTGGGTGAGTGGGAGTATTTAAAGTGAGAGAGGATATTTAAAGTGAGAGGGCAGCCCTTACCCTCTCCCCACACCCACAAATCAGCCAAAGAAGAGAGAAAAATGGAGAAAAGTTGGTTCAAGTTGGTTGAAGAGAGCAAAATAGTCGAGTAGCGGGTCAAATCGAAGCTCTTCTCATTGTGGTCGTTTGTGTGAGTTCTAGGACCCCTCTTTTACACGTTTTTGAATGATTGGGGTTGGAACACATCTGAAAATCAGGCTTTTAGTGTGTGTGGGTGTTTGACCCGTTTGTGTATGTGTGGGTATGTGCATGAGTCGTTTGTGTCTTGCTTTTGAGCTTGTGTGTATTTGAATGGTGTTGTGGTATGCATTCCTAAGGTTTAGGATGGTCGATTTGGGCTTAGAATGGGTTTAGATAAGCTTGGAGGTCGAAAATGGTAGATTGGGTTCGGGATGAACTGCATTCTACACCAGCTAGGGCTATGCGACCGAATGGAGGCCATACGGCTGATTGAGGTGCGACTGAGGGTTCATTACGATTGAGGGTTCATTCGCATGACTGAGAGCCCAGACGCATAAATGCCCATTCACATTAGTTTCATCCGCATTAGGTCCATTCGCATGGGTCTCATCCGCATGGAGTCCATTCGCA
The DNA here is from genome assembly GCA_025506515.1 of Flaveria trinervia. Classification (NCBI taxonomy): domain Eukaryota; kingdom Viridiplantae; phylum Streptophyta; class Magnoliopsida; order Asterales; family Asteraceae; genus Flaveria; species Flaveria trinervia. The sequence goes on along the minus strand of CM046456.1, from coordinate 65,453,307 downwards.
TTAGTTTCATTCGCACGATTGGGTGTTCATCCGCATAGGTGTTCATCCGCATTGGTCCAATCGCATGATGTTCAGTCGCATGAAGGCCATGCGACTGAAGGGTGCCCATACGCCCAAGTAGGGCTGGTGTACCCGAGGGAAGTGTAGTTTATGTACTGACTTTCGGGGGAAAGTGCAGATGTAAGTTTGACGTGAAAGTTCCCGTAAGTTTATGTAAGATAACTATTGAGACCTTAGAAAGTATGTTGGGCATAATGATGATGTTGTATGATTATGCATGTTATGTATGTATGATGTTGCCCTGTATGATGATGACTGTGTATGATATGTTCCTTGATATGATGTATGTTTATCTTTCCCGTGACTTTACGTGTTATGTTAATGAATGAACTGAAAGTAGTATGTAACGTAAAGCGAAAGATAATGAAAGAGGAACATGAAGTAAGAATGCATGCATTAATGAATGGTGAAAATAAAGAAAGTCTTGCAATCCTTGTACGTTGGGACACGCCATTAAAAGGTGTTAGCCTAACGATGTGTGGGTTCGCTATCCCGAGAGGATGCACATTGGGGTTTTTCTTTGTGATTGACCATTTGTATGGAACCATTGTTGCTTGCCTTAGGTACTGTGGCCAGAGGTGCTGGGCACCGTAAATGAAGGTCTATGATAGGCTTAGGTCCAATACCATGAGCATGAAGGGCATAGCACATGACAATGGTATACCTGAACTTTATCTTAGGTACTGTGGCCAGAGATGCTGGGCGCCGTGAATGAAGATCTATGTTAGGCTTAGGCCCAGTACCATAAGCATGAAGGGTAAAGTTCATGGTTTTGATGAAAGAAAAATATGTAATGATGAAAGAACGAATAATGAAGATAATAATGATATTATCTATGTGTACGTATGATATATGATCGCATGAATGTAAAGAACGGTTTTAACGAAAGAAATGTTTTTTTATTATAAAACAAGAACTCACCTGTAAGGCCCCGTTCCCGGGACGCTTACAGCTGGGTTCTCATCGCACATAAAACGTATAATTACATTTGTATTTCATAAAATCGCAGCGGAAAACTAAAACAATCTTTCATTTCCATGTAAATGCTTTTGCAAATTAATACAACATTTATTTCAAAATAACTTGTTCGCATTACAATGCAAAAACATTAATCAAAAGAATGTCATCCCAAAAGAGCTGAGTAGTCGTTCGTGCCATCCTCAGCAATCATTACCTGCCAACTGGAAACACATCAAAGTCAGCGTTGCTGAGTGAGTTCTAGTTTTATAAATAAAACATACTTTACTTTACATTCGTTCGCGATCACACATCATACGTACATACAGATAATATCAGTATTATCTTCATCATTCCGTTCATTAACTTACTCATTCACGTGTTACATTATCGTTCGTTTCTCTATCTAGATCCGGTCAGACTTTACCCTCTTCGTGGTACTCAGCCACGATTACTGAGGTCGACTGACAAGGATCTTATTCTGTACATTATTCCGATCATTCATTTACATTCATTCATACTTCGTTCTTTCATACATAATCTTTCGTCCCTTTATACTTTCGTTCCTTCGAGTCTGTTGCGACGACATGGCCGCTCACCTCATTAACAATCCCAACGACTTCGCGCTATCCGAGTCTGTTGCAACCATATAGTTGCTCACCCCGATTGCCAATCTCAATGATAGCATGCTTTCCGAGTCTCTTGCAACCGTAGGGTTGCTCACCTCATGGCAACTTCACAATAACGCGTTGTCCGTGTCTGTTGCAACAACTAAGTTGCTCACCTCCTTTCTCTGGCCATCTTATTGATGCCTATGATCCGAGTCTTTTGCAACCACACGTTGCTCACCCCATTGGCAATCTCCATGACGGCCTGTGATCCGAGTCTTTTGCAACCACACGTTGCTCACCCCATTGTATGCTTGCAAGCCTTTCCTTCATTCATTCATCATTCAATACTGCATGCATTCTTACTTTATGTTCCTCTTTCATTATCTTTCACTTTACGTTACATAATACTTCATTCATTCATTAACATAACACGTAAAGTCACAAGAAAGATAAACATACATCGTAATAAGGAACACATCATACACATTCATCATCATCATACAGGGCAACACCATACATATATATAACATGCATAAACATGCAACATCATCATCATACCCAACATGCTTTCTAAGGCCCTAATCGTCATCTTACATGCTCTTACAGGAACCCTTACGTCAAAACTTACATCTGCACTTTTCCCCGAAAGTCAGAAGTCAAACTACACTTTCCTCGGGTGTGACAGCCCTACTCGGGCGTATGGACACCCTTCAGTCGCATGGCCTCCATGCGACTGAACATCATGCGATTGAACTGATGCGGATGAACACCTATGCGAATGAACATCCGGTCGTGCGAATGGACATTGCGGATGGACCTCATGCGAATGGGATTAATGCGAATGAGCACTTATGCGACTGGACCTTCAGTCGCATGACCTCCATGCAACTGGCCTTTCAATCGTGCGAATGGACCCTCAATCGTGCAAATGGACGTTCAATCGCACCCTAATCGGCGTATGGCCTCCATTCGGCCTCCAGTCGGTCGCCTAGCCCTAACTGATGCAGAATGCAGTTCATCCCGACTGCAGCCGAGGGTTTTCGGCCTCCAAACTCATCTAAACCCATTTTAAGCCCAAATCGACCATCCTAAACCTTAGGGATGCATACCACGACACCATTCAAGCACACACAAGCTCACAATCAAGTCTCAAACGCATCATACATACACATACACATACACAAACGGGTCAACTTACACACATACGAAAAACTCGATTTCAGATGTTTTCCAGCCCCAAATCGTTTGAAAACAAGTAAAAGAGGGGTCTTAGAACTCACATAATCGAGCACAACGTTAAGGGCTTCGATTCGGCTTGCTTCACGATAATTTTGGCGACCCGAACCAACTCGAACCAACACTTTTCCTCTTTTTCTCTTCTTTCTCTCTTCTTCTCTTTATGTAGCTGAAATGTGGGGTGTGTGGGGAGAGTGGGCTGCCCTCTCCCTACTAATATCACCACATTTCCCAACTTTTCTTCGTTGGCGAGTTTGGTCCCTCGACTTTTGGACTTTATTTTCTTTTCTTTCTTCACCGGCTTCAAAATAATAAATATTCGGGTGTTACCCAGCAACGCTGACTTTGATGTGTTTCCGGTTGGCAGGTAATGATTGCTGAGGATGGCACGAGGTGGCTACTCGGCTCTTTTGGGATGGCATCCATTTATATAATGCTTGTGTGATGTAATGCAACTTGGATTTTGTAATTGGAAACGATGTATTATTTTGCAAAAGCTATTATATTGAAATGAAATGTTTTGTTTAGATGTTTCCGCTGTAACGTTTTTATGTAATATGACGAAAATATATGTTTTATGCGCAATAATTTACCAGTTGTAAGCGTCCTGGGAACGGGACCCTACAATTGATCTTGATGGTTTCGCAAGTTCTCGTAATAAAAGAGGGTTCTCCTTTGAACTTTTTCCTATATATATATATATATATATATATATATATATATATAATATATATATATATATATATATATAGACAAGTTTTTAAATACTTTTGAATATAACGTTACAAAGACTTATTTCTATCTAAAAATTTTAATATACAATGTGATGTTTTCATGAGAAGTTGAGGTCGAATTATCACGTAAGAATGGTTTACACTTGCGTGGTAACTATCAAGCAAGAATGATGAAATTAGTGGTAGAATTATCACGCGATAAGGATAATATCACACAAAAATGATAACAAACACGCAAGAACTTCATATATTTCGCATAAAAAATACATTTTGTATAGTAACATTCCTCTATTTTTATTTATATTTTGAGATAAATTTTATTAAGACCAAATAAGTCAAATATAATATATTTTTTATTCTTCTGTCCACGCTTCCATTTAAATATTGTTAAAAATCAGTTTGTACTCGACGTATAGCGCGGGTGAAACCCACTAGTTTATTTAAAAGTGAGCTCAATTTGACCTCAACCAACAATAAGAAACATATAGATTTGTATTGGGCTACAACAAATAGGAACACGCCACAAAACAGAATTATAATAGATGCAACAGTAGATTAGAAGAGAATTCGCACGATATAGGAAGTTCACAAGGAGACCAAGGGGGTGTTTGTTTTTCTTTATATTCGTGCACGTAGACGCGGCAATAGGTTTTGAGTGCGCATACAGTTTGATATTTGAAAGACGTTTAATTAAAAAACGTCTTCTCTTGACGTCTGCGTGGAGAAGATGTGAACCTACTATTTCTGAGGTCTTTTAACCTCTTCTCAACTTCTCAATACAATCCCACCTCCTCCACCTCCCCCATCCGGCCGCCCCACCTCCCCCACTTGCCGGACCGCCGCCATCCCACCTCCCCCCACCCGTCGAACCACCACCGCCCCCTCCCCCCACCTATGTCCGCCTCCCATTCCCCCCACCTGGCGCCTGTCGGTCGCCTCCCCCTCCCTCCACCTACTCTCGCTGGCCGCCGGCTACCTCCCCCTCCCCCCACCTGCACCCGCTGCCCGACGGCCGCCTCCCCCTCCCCCCACTTGTGCCTGCCGACCCCCTTCCCCCAAAAATCTATTGGTTGTGAAATTGTTTTAGCACTCTGTAGATGTTAAAAACAAACAACATTTTCCTTGCAGACTGCAGACATTTGATCCACCTCTTCTGCTATAGATGTTATTTGCAGACTGCAAACGTTTTCCTGCAGAACAAACAAACAGCACCTAAGAGATCAAGATACAGGGTTGATTTGGAGCGAACCAGACATTTAAATTATATTAAACAACTCTTATCTGTGAGAAGAGTTACTATAGCTAAATGTATAACTTATAAAGCACATGTTACAAACCATCATTACAGATGTGTCTTATATTTTAGAGAAAGGAAGCAACAACATCTCTTCTTTTCTAGCGCGCTCTCGCAACCGGTGCTCTCCTTTTCCAACTTTGACTGGTCTATGGTCCTTTTCCGGCCAACACCACTACAACATTTTTTTGATTGAAACCTTGGTGGATTCTCCGATTTGTATAAATTAGGGACATGCACACCGGCGGAGCTTCATTGGGGCCGGGGGGATCGCCGTCCCTCCTATTTTTTCATCCGTAGTGTTAAATTTTAGCCCGATAGTGTACATTTTTTGTCCGGTAATGTAAATTTTTATATGAATATTGAGTTCGCCCCCCTAAAAAAATAATTTCGCCCCCGCCCCCTTACAAAATAGTTCAAACTCCGCCACTGGACATGCAGACTGGATTCAAGTTACGTTCGACATGACGTGTAACCCCTTGTTCGCCATCGCCAGAATGGGGGCGGACCACCCAACCATGCCCGCCAGAATGGTGATGAAGAGTATCTAATGATACAACCGAGAATATGTTGGTGAAGATGACAATAAGAGAGTGGATATGAAGGATTTATGTGAAGGTCACTTTAGTTATTGAAGTGGTAAAAAAGTTTTGAATAATTGGAATTCAAAAATAACATTCAATTTACGTCATAGTTAGGTCATAATTCAATTAATCATTCACAAAACATATAAATTGCAGAGAACTTCTTATTATTATTCCCTTTTTATTATATATATATATGTGTGTGTCCATTTTATAAAATTAAATGGAATTGAGACTTAATAATAATAATTTAGGTTTTGAACAAATAATTGAATAATGAAACAAAATTATTGTAATCCATTCCAAATTTTGAAAATTTTCACTAGTTTTGCTGCTTGTGATTCAAATTTAAAGGGATCTATCCAAATAGAGATGTACAAACAGGGTTTTGGGCCGGACTCGGAACCGGCCGGGTTCAAACTGGGTTCGGTCCGGTTGGGTTTTTTTGTACCCGGATATTGATGAACCCGGGTCGGGTTGGAGGGGACTAAAACCCTACCCGGCCTACCCGGTTAGGGTCGGGTCCGGGTCGGGTCCAAAAACCAGGTACAACCGGGTTTTTTATTTTTTTTAATTATTATTATTATTACTATCATTTTTATTATTATTATTATTATTATTATTATTATTATTATTATTATTATTATTATTATTGTTATTATTATTACTATTATTATTATTATTATTATTATTATTATTATTATAACATTAAAAAACATCTATAACAACATTAAAAAAACATTTACAACTCATTAATTTATTATTTATTTATTAACCGAGGGTTGAAGCGTCTCTCGAATTAAGTTGGTTAACCGAGGGTTGTCGAAGTGATTGAAAGGCAAAGATTCTTGAATCACGAACTTCGCCATTCGATCTCGAACCTCATTAACGTTGTAATTAAAGATTCCACCGTCTCCACTCAATTGTGTTTGTTACGAATCCAGATTATTTTTCAACGACTTACAAAGCTTCTTGCTAATGTGTTTGCTTAAAGTCGTGTTAGAATCTTTAACAAGCAAAACTTCACAAAACTTGCAACGAGCCTTACAGATCGTCACTCAACTCAACCATATCCCAATTGCATCAAACATCCATGTTACGATTGTGTGCAAGAACACGAACGACGATTGAAGAGTTGGATGAACCTTGACCAACAGAAGATTGAGAGTGAGCCATATTGAGATTTGAGAGTAAAAGTGTAAGATGAGAGAGTGAAAATGTAAAACGAGAGTAAACGATAGTATTTTTTGTGTTTTTTGCATATGTTTTTTTGTGTTTGAGGCTTTGGTACCTAACCATATCAACCCACACCTATTTTATACTCATTTAAAGGGCAAAAAACAACAAAAAAAGGTCCAAAATGAATCCCAACGGCTATATAGCCGTTAAAAACGGCTAGTTTAAAAAAAAGGTCAAAACCGGGTTGCACCCAGGTTCAACCGGGTCGGGTCCGGGTAGGGTCAGGTTGTAGAAATTCCAAAAAAAACCCAAACCGGGTTGAAACCATCGGTTTTTTCCGGGTACACCCTGTACCGGGTCGGATCCGTATCCGGTTTTTTTGTGCCAAACAATTCAATAGGGCCTGCTTTGTTTTGGGCTATTCTTCTAAAGCATATACAATAGTGGGCTGGAGTTCAGTGAGAGGCCTTCCCCCCTTTTGGGCTCTCTAAAAAATCCACCCCTGGTTGGCTGGTTCTTTGTTTGATTAGAATGAGATTGCATGAAAGTGAGTTCTACCTTTTGGCCTCTAGGATATAGTATTGTTGAGACCGCAAGGTGAGACTGTATTTGGTTACCTTAGCCTTTTTAGATTGGTGAAACTAGAAGGAGTTCCAATTGGTTATCTCGATGAGCTTTTCATAACATTTAGGAGTCGTTAGGTGAGTTAGTGAGTCCCAGAGGAGATCTAACAAACCTAAGTGTTTCACTAATATGTTGTATCTTTAGATTTGGTGTCGTATGATTATTTAATTCTGAGAGTAATCGCTTCGTCAATTGGTGGTCGCTTTTTCATCCTTTGTCTTTAGTTAGTTTAGTCTTTATTAGTTAGTTCATATTTGATTCTTAGTTGAAACCATTCTTATTTATATCGAGAGTTGTCCATCGTGTCTATGGAATCGATATCTGGACTTGCCTAAACTTTACTAGTCACAACTGATACACTTGACGATTGTATAAAATTTAGCTGGTAATTCCTTTTTAAAACTAATTTGTGAAAATCATTTTCGTAATTGATATATACATACATACACACGCATTTTCACACATCAATTAGAGACACCATGATATATCAATAGGAAATCGGTCGGTATTACCAACAATATAACAAGTAATTTTTTTTTAGATTTTAAGCATTAAACAATCTCAATACGTTACTTTATATACTTGTTCAAACTTCAAACTAAGTCGATTTATTCCTACTAATCCTTGTATATGGATACTTTACATTATTGTGTATTGATTGGTTTTTGGCTATATAAACAAGCTACATATTATATTTATAGATATTACAAACAATTATATTACATTTTATAGATATTACACATGCCCTGGTCTTTATATATCTTTATTATATGTTTGCCCAACCATTCCTAATACGGGATTGTCTCTATATCATGTTCATGTCAGAATACGTCAACATGACACTGTCTTTAAATTTCAAGATCAACATTTTCAACAAACCCGCTACCAACAATGTGACATATCTACTCTTATTATTCTGTACACGAAGTATAAGGAGATACCATTTTTAGACTTAAATTGAAATACTTAAGGTGTACCTCATGATCTTTGTGACCAATTAAAGGAAACACTATAGAATGTTTTACATATTAAAATATGTCTCATAGGAGGCCATACTAAAACACCATTAAAGAACTTGGGCAAGAATCCAATCCAAAATCTTATCCTCAAAATCAACGATGATGTACTAATAGATTTTCTACAGATAAACGGTTCCCTTCAAAATGACAATGAGAATTTTCTTTGCTAGTAGTGTGTTGTATTTTAATGGCGATTACTAAGTCCATTGATCTGTCGGTAATATTCCATCGGTGATGCCCATTTATTTAATTGTGAACGATGTAGTGTATAGCTCAACAGGTGCCCATGTAACATTCCCCATAGCCTACAAACATGCATAAGTTGATGTTGTAAACATAGACAACAGTACAAAACAAGTCGGCAAAAGACATGGAACATGCTCATGAAGAAATCAAGTAGAGATCAATTTGCATGCATAATCAAATAATAATATAATTTTAATTAAAATTTACAACAACAAGAGTAAAAGTTTGAAAACGTTACACGCGTAGCAATTTCTAGTGGTAACCTATGTCAAATTGAGCCAAACGAAATATGTTCCCTACAAAACCTCAAAATATCAATGATCGATGGCGCATTAACCATCTATCTTCTTAACACTAGTCCATCTCCATGACATTATGAAAGAAATTATCTGCGGACGTTACACACAGAGAAGAAAGATAAAAGAGTTATAAAATTTTCAAACCTAAAATAAAGATTTTTGGTTAGTTTGGATTCAAATTTCTTTATCATGAGTATTGATTTTGACTTTACTATTTCCTCGACCTATACTTATTTTTTATTATTATTTTTATTGTAAATGTTTTATTTATGAATATAAGTAGTTCGCACATTATCTTATATGTTTACTCTGATTTTTTTATTCTTGCCACTTTTAGAGCTTTGTGATTTAACCTTACATGACAAAATTAGAACAATCTTTGTAATCATGCTTACTTCTTTCAAGTTAGGGTATGCATTTACTTTGTGCTTTTGTTTTATGTCATATATGATATAATACCTGAAAACATAATTAAATATCTATATACACACAGTAATATATTTTTTAATCAATTTTGCCAAATGGAAGAAAGTGAGTCACGCCTTCTTGTTTTCAAGCCCCTCTTAGACGGCATACCTCACTTTCAAAGATAAAGACGTTTAAGTCTAGTCTACTTATATTGGAGTGTCCTTTGGGGTATTCTTATTTTTATAAAATATGTTATATTGTTCTTTAAATACTTTTTTAATAACGATTTTAGAATATATCTTACTGAAAGGAGTATTTCGGGTAGTAAAGCATTTATAAGTGCAAATTGGATTTTGATAATATAATTTATGTCACGTTGAGCGACAATAATTCATATGGTCGGTAATACTTCTAACTTATCTTTTTATTGTTAAGAGCAATCTCACTCGTATTATCATTATAAATTTACATTTGATTTACACTTATAGATCAAGATATGTTTTTTTCCGCTTATATTAATCATCATTATAAATGAAATAGCATAGGATGAAAGTCAGACATAAATCTACGTTGAGTATGCAGAGAGATTTTTCTTGTTAAAGAAAGTGAATGTCAGATGTATTGTTGATTAAATTGTTAGTGTTGAATATTATTGGTATGTTAAAAGTTTTGATTCATCAAATCCAATTGCGTTTCGGAAACGATAACTTATTAATTTTCAATATGTCATTATCCTAAACAAAATTCAACAAACAATTTTTGTGGTTAGAAATATAAGTTTTCTTAAGGGATATTTTAGGTAGGATTATTGTTCTTGTCCAAATATTAAGAATAATGGTTATAAAGTTGTCATATAATTAAAAAAAATGCTTTAAGTGTTTAACTACATATAAACTACTCTTTGCCAAATTTTCAAATCTTGTATTTATTTTATCATCTTAGTCGAATCTCATACTGATCAAGATGATGAGGTAAATATTATTGAGGATGATGAGTTCTTGAAGATATAACGTCTATATATGTTGGATTCATAATAATGATCAAACTCAAATACCGTCAACGTTTTAAGCTTTTTAATTATAAATAAGAAAAGAACTCTATAGTTAGTATGCTTGGGAACGTGAAGTAAGACTTTCTATAAACTATCTCCATGGTAAACAAAAACAAATAGATATTTATGATGTATTACAAACAATGAGATAACTTTATCTATTAAAATATGTGGGTTAGAAATTAAAAAAGTTGACATATTTCCTCCTATAATTAAGTACCCATCTCCAAAAACACAATTCATCCTAATTAACAATGCTTGCCTTTGATGAGGTGCATTTTAACCATAACATGTCATCTCAACTAAATTACAATTCCATCAAAAAACCATCAGATTTCACATTTTGTGACATCCCAAAAAGGAAATATCATCGAAACCATGATGAAAATGAAGACCCTTTAGAGTTTTCACCACCCCTTTGGTCCAAAAACATTCATTCTAAAGGCACAGATTCACCATCATATCCCAATAAAACAATGGTTGAAGTAAGGAAAGAGCTGATGGAAATGATGAACGACTTGCCTGAATCATGCTTTGAGTTGTCGCTAAAGGATATAGTCGCAAAAGAGCCCGATGATGATTCAGGGTTGGTGATGGAAGATCATAAGGTTGATATGAAGCCCGAGTTGAAGGGAAAGAAGAAGAGCCCGAAGAGAGGCCCGATTTCAAGGAGTGTAAGTCTTGACACCGGAGTTTTTCTTCTCAAGATGTTTGTCCCGAGTTCTTTCGGCTCAAAGAAACATCAGGTTGCTCGAAGTAGTTCAATCGATGGTTTAAAGAGATGTCATGTTGACGTGAAACAACGTAAGAGTAGGTGTTTTGTCGAAGACAGAAGTAGCATCAGTAGTAGATCATACAGCGATAGTAGACGACGTACTATTGCCAATGAAAACAGGTTTCATTTTATATAGAAAACTGACTTTCACCGACTACTCAGTTGCTACTGAAGGTTAACTTGGGTACATGTTGTTCTTAGACACTTGATTATGGGCTTGTTGTGCAGGTATGCAGAAGTGACTTTGAAGACTGGATGTTGGTTCAGATTATCAAACCAAAAATGGTGCATTTTCTGATTGAAAAGGGATAACAACAAACCACATGAATATTTTCTTGAACTTTAGAAAGGTAAAGTTAAATAGTTAATGTTGGACCTAAACTTTGTAACACAAAGTGGAAGATTAAACTGACTTTTTGTTGGGTTGAGAGTTCTGATATCTCCAGCTGCAAGATTTGAAAATTTTTGGGGCTTTTTGTGTTATATTGTGAGTCTTACTTTGCTAGTTTAATTAATTAGTATTTATCAATAGATTTAATGTTTAGAATTATCGAATCAAGTATGTTTATCTTGTATTAGTTGTGAGGTTATCTAGTAAAGAGATTATCATTGGTTTTGTGGGTTTATTTAGGGGTCACATTTTGTAATCAAGGTGTAGATCATTTGGTTTGAATTTAATAAAAGTGTCGATCATTGTTGATCGAAACAAACTTTGCTTCATCTTTTGTGTTTTGTTTTGTTTTTTTTCCGTTTATGGTTCAATTGTGGTTTATGGGCATCAATTGGTATCAAAGCGTCATGTTTGTCTCGTGGATTGTAGATTGAGTATGCAAGCAATAATAGGTGATCGAGCAGGTTTGTTTTTTTTTTTGGGTGAGAAGCGAATCGAGCATGACAGGTTTGGCCGAAAGCTGCAAGGAAGCAAGTCAGGTCCAATCTTGTTGAGTCCATAAAAATAACAAGATTAATAAATTTAACAGGTTAGAGCAAGAGCGAGATAACAAGTTTGTGGTAAGAAGATCAACAAGAATAAAGCGACATAAGAATAAGGAAAGAATGACAAGAAAGTGAATAGAAAGAATAAAGCAAGAAAAACACATAAAAAAGAATGAGTACATAAAGAACGAACCAGAACCAGGTTATCAGTAAGTTGCAAGATCAAAGCAAATTCAATGGAAAAGTGAATAAAAGGAACAACTTTTAGCCGGAATGACAACGTAACAGTGGAACTGCCAAGAGAGCAAGGTAACGTTTCATTGCAATGTCTCGAATTAACATCCACAAATTATACAAGTTAATCAATTACGGTAGAATGAATTTATTAAGCATATACGTTATCGAAGACAATTGAATAGGTAACATGACAACAATTGAAAGCAGAAAGAACAAGATAGTTAAGGCTTTTATTTTTCAAACATTACTTGATGATATTCGTTTTAGGTTTCAAATCACAAGGATGAAAAGGATGTTTGGCATCCAAGAATACAGAAGGCTTGCTGACGAACTCGAAGGAGTAAGATGGAGATGCTAGAAAGGAAATAAACCGAAAATGGATGATTTTTCAAGTAAGTTGACACACAAAGCAACCAATATTAATATCCTTAGTTTAACTAAGCCTTGAGGATGAAATTATTGATATAAAAGTTACTAGCTCAACTCGGTTCTAAAAAGATTCTAGCAATTATGGCCTCTATAGAGAAATTTTAAGAACTTGAAAACAAATCCTTTGAGTAAGCGGTGGAAAGAATAAAAGCTTATGAAGAACGCTTAAAAAGTCATGATGAATAAAAGAAAGATGATCAAGGTAAACTTCTACTAGCAAGTTCCGGTAATCAAATGGTTGATGATACTGAAAGTTGGCATTATGAAAACGGGTGAGGTGATGAAATCAAAGTTATGGTAGGGGCCAAGGAAGTAGGTTTGATAGAAGAGAAAAAGAACATGGAAGGGATCAAGGAAACTGAGGTAAAAGTAATTTCAGATGATATATGTGGTGAACTTGATTACTTTACATGCAAATGTACCGAGTTGAAAGATAAGAAGAATAAAATAAAGAAATTGCTCACCTTGCTCACCATAATGAAGGGATGCCTTTGTTGTGAAGGTGATTGTGAATTAACTAAGATTAAGGGTGATTATTGTTTTAATTTTTGTAACTCATGGTGAAAATTAATCTTTTACTTTTTTATTAGGTCGAGAATTCTAATACATTCCATTAAAAAGATTGAATAGATTTGGTTCTATTTGATGTTCATGGTAAAACTTAATATTTTGAAGTGTTGAGGGCTATGAGTAGATTTCCTTTGAAATCCAATACAATTAAGAAAGATTTAATCATTTGCTTTCATTTTGGTAAAAAATTAGAGAGCACGTCCTTTAGTTTTTTTAAAAGTTACATATATCATCTTTTATAGTAAAAAAATTACTCCAACCATCATTTATTTTAACTTTTTAAAACAAATTTCAGCATTTGTACTACTAGACGTTAAGTTTTGATGTTAAGTCGATGATATTTTAGTTTTTTCTACCTCTTAAAGAGCTATAATTGAAATTCTAAACCTAAGTTAAAAGAACGTTTATTGTAATTAGCATTTTATTTTAAATTTGTTATACATATAACATTGTAATATATATTATTATATTTAAATATAGATATTAAATACAAATTAACAAATTTTTATCATAATTTTTAATAATATATATTATAACTATATAACAAAAAATAATTATAATGATATGAGAAAGAGAAAGAGAGTAGATGGCATGGTGGTGGTGTTGTAGGTGTGACACTGGTGCAATGGATCTATTGGTGGCATCTTATGCAGCTCCATGGATGAACAAGATGACCAATGTTCGATAATGATGAACAATGGTGGGGCCATCAGATTTCACTACTTCGGTGGTAATTTGATTGGGGTTGGGGTCTTAGGGGTGACTAGGTTTCTCTAGGAGAGAGAAAGAATAGAAAAAACAAATTAAAGTATTCACAACTTATTTTTTATTTTTATTTATATAATTATATTATTTTTTAAAATACAAATTGAACAGTATATTTATTATATTTTTCACTCACAACCACTTATAAACATATGATATAATATAAAAAAACATACTTACAAATATAGAGGTAATAGGTTGTGAATGCTCTTAGGGGTGGGGGTTTTACCTTTTTTTTCATTATTATTTGTACTTAAATCAAATGAGCAAATCTGTCATTTTCTCGTAACTTAACAAAGGAATTTATCTTTAAAAATTACTGTAACTATCCTTTATTTTTACTTTCTGTAACAGATTTCCTCTTTTATATTACCAGGCGTTAGATTTATCTGTTAAGTCAATGATATTTTAGTTTTTTCTACTCCTTAAAGAGGTATTATTGAAATTCTAAACCTAACTAAAGGAATTTTTGTGATTAGCATTTAATTTTAAATTTGTTATACATATAAATTTTTAATATGTATTACTTTATTTAAATATAAATATCAAATACATATTAACAAATTTGTATCATGACTTTTAATAATATAAATCTATACTTATTAATAAAACAATAACTTTAGTGTCACATGTCATTCTCTTAAGCTTCTATTTATTTCAATTCCCGCCTAAATATGTATCTGTTTTTAGTGTTAGTCTAGGTTCATTTGACTAAAAGTTAACTTATATAAAAGAGATATTTAAGGAAAATTTGAAAATTAACCCTAAATTAAAGCTCATCTTTTTTTGGAAATTAAATCATACCCGATATTTTTTTTCTTTTTTCAAATAATTCATTAATGGAAATTGTACAAATCATTTATGGTTTTTTTTTTCATCTATGAAATTGGTTCATTGATTGTGTTTTTTCATTAAATACTCGATTTATATTCAAATTTTGACAAAAGTTACGTAACTTTTTAATCGACTCCTCTCCGGTTTAAAGGAATTCATAGGTGTCTTTTTTTGGAAATGAAATCATACTTGATTTTAAAATATTTCTCAATCTTCCCAGGTTTACAACCCTCGCGATTTGTCTTTATAAAGTCTGATGATATCGCATTCAACGAACTTCATTTACATTCTCATTTTGGTTTCAGTTTTATCAAGTTTTCTTCAACAAAAGGTATTTAGTTTTTGTTGTATTTGAACTTTTATCATCTGTGATTATGATTTAACCTATCATTGTCTACAATTGTGTTTTTGGATTAATATTATTTTACTTTAATTTTTTTTAAAATGTGATCTACTTCAACAGTCAATCTATAAAGTGGTATTACATGATTTTACTTTTAAAACTTCTTTATTTTCTTTTTATGTGTACTGTCATGTTATTAATATTATTATGTTTGATAGGAGTTCGTTGATGTGTACATATTGTTTTGATGTATCTAGAAGTAATATTAAAAATCACATTTTTATTTCACGGCTGGCTTTGACACCTTCAGACAACATAATTTATTTAAATTTCAAAGAAGACAGTTGTTGTTATCAGTTTGTTATGCAATGACAATAAAACAAGAGCCAATGATACTCGTTATCCAAAGTTGGTTTGTTTTTAAACATGGATAATGATCCGCTCTATATTTTATTATCTCGAGTTAGAAGTAGATAGATGTTAAAATTATTAATATTAGATAATGATGGAAAAATAGCCAACAAAACATCAAATGTTCTATACAAATAAATTTTTGGATGTTTATGAATTTGAAATATTATTTTTCAAGTTCAATTTAATTTGTTTATTAGTTAAAGTTTTTATTTATAAATTTATTTTATTCTATATATACACTATTTAGATGTATAAATATTAATAAAGAAAACCTACTAATGTTAGATATAACTAATGTTAAAAATCATACATAAAAGTCGATATACAAAATATTATCAACAATATTATAACTTACGCACTTTTTTAAACAACAATAATATTCTTTTATTGAACCCGTGTGTTACACAGGACATTAGCCTAGTAATAAATATATAACAAAAATAATTAAAAAATGTTATAACAAAAAATAATTATAATGATATGTGAGAGAGAAAGAGAGTAGATAGTGTGGTTGTGGTGGGGTGTTGTAGGTGTGATGGTGGTGCAACGGATCAATTGGTAGCATCTTATGCAACACCATGGATGTACAAGATGGCAGGTGGTCGATGATGATGAATAATGGTGGGGCTGACGGGTTTCAAGTGGTGGTGGTGAGTTATGTTAGTGGAATAATACATGAAATAGAGCGAGAGAGAGAGATAACGACAGAGAGACAATACTTGATGGTGGAGGTGGCGGCCGGAGAGGGTGGTGGATATGACGATCGAAGAGGGTGGTGGAAGTGGTGGTCGGAGAGGGTGGTGGAAGTGGTGGCCAAAGAGGCTGGTGGAGGTGACAATCTGATTAAGGATGGGGACTTGGGGTGATTTGGTTTTTTTTAGAAAGAATAGAAAACAAATTAGAGGGTGAGGGTTTTGATCTTTTTTTATATTATTATTTGTATTTAAAATATAGGAGCAAACTTGTTATTTCTTTTTAACTTGATAGAAAACTTTTACAATGTTAGTGATGTTTACCGGAAGTTGAAACAAATCTTAAAGCTATTACACTATTAATATAATATATAAGTTATTAGATTGAAATCGTAATTTTCTTCAAAACACAGTAAATAAAATAATAATTTACTCTAGATACCATTTATTCTATCACCATCATTGATTTTTCAATTGAAAGCTTTAAATGTAGAATTAGTATACATTAAGCGCACGGATCCTTTAAACGTCAAAATGCATGGGAGGCTTGTGGTGTCGATTAACTTCAATTTTCTTTTTTTTAAACGTCAATTTTACGATTCTGATTCAGTGTATATGTGTTATTTTAATTAGATCCACCTATTCGTTTTCCAGCCGAGATCGTATCTCCAACACCCTCAGGAGTAAACCTATTGCTATGAAAACCCCTTGAATCAACTATAAGTATTTTGCTAAGAGTGTGACTTGAACCCATGATCTTTTTTTATTTACATGTCATGAATACATCACATTAACCAGTCGAGCTAAGAATCATTGATCCATCAATTTTCTAATCTTTCGTGGACGTTACTCCCTTAAAATATGTTATTTATCTTTAGAGTGCGGCCCATAAAGACTTGAGAATTGAGATGATCGGTCAACGCAACAAGCTTCATATAGTTAAATATAATTAAATTCAATTTTGTATGTATGCCTCTCATGTAACACCAAGTCGATCCACGATGAAAAAAATAAATATATTCATGGTTTGATTTGATCACACTAGCTTGCTTGCTATAAGCAATGCGGTTCAGTCAGACATTGGTTGCCTAAGATCAATCAAAGAAACCCTCGAAGACCTCGAAAATCTCTTATTTTCGGGGGATTTTAGCATCATTCTAGCTCTAAACGAAATCCTTCTTTGACGAATATGTTCCACCAAACAAAATTGGGAATTGATGCAAGAAGCCAATTATTCCTTGACTTTTAATACGAGAAGATGACTTGATACCATACCAGGGTCAAGTTACCATATGTGTCCATGATTCTTCCATGTGCACACATTTACGTTTTAGTATTACTAACATTTTGTGTCTTAATCTATATGATCGATTTGACTTTGAAATTTGAGTTTTCTTATCTTCCTACTCTAATAAAAAGATATCTAGGATGACACATGTCAACACTATATTGTTTCTCAACATTTTTTTCCTGCTTCTCTCTCCTATTTAATGATCACATTATTACTAATAATATTATTTATATTTTTAAAATTAAAATAGTTTTTTAAAGGGAAAATATCACAGAATAGTAACCAAGTTTTAAAAGTGTTCTAATTTAGTCACTCATGCATATTTTTCTCAATTGGACCTCCAAACGATCAAATCGAGTCATTACCAAATTTTATTATGACAAGAAAGTAACGATGGAAAAGACATTGGAGTTAGAATTTTCAATATATAAAATTATATTAAAAAATAAAAAAAAACATGTTAATTATGAAAAAAAAATAAAAAAGTGCCTAAAATTTACGTCAACGTTCTATATTAGCTTCAAAAGATAGAAAAAAATATTTTCTAACTGAATCCAAAAGTATAACATGCTAAAAAAATATGTTATGACTTTTAATTTGTATAAAATAAAAAAATAAGTGATCTAATTGAAACACTTTTAAAACTTGACTTACTTAATTGGAACATTTTTGAAAGTTGGTTACTATTTTATAAAGTTACCCCTTTTTTAAATAAGCAAGAGATATTTTTATTAATTTTATTTCCAATGAAATAATTTTTCATAAAATTAGAAAACTTTTTAGAAAATCAAACTTTTTTAAAAGTACAAAATATTTTATAATTGGTGTTTTTAAAAAGTAAAACTTTTATAAACCAAAAAATAATTAAATTGAGAGTTATAAAAGAAAGTTTTTAAGTATGACATTTTTTAAAATGTTTGTTCTAAAATAAAAATTTTATTTTTATTTATTATAAGAAGATTTCAGTCATATCTTATTTTAGTATATCGATTTATAATTAATAAGTTTTTATTATATTTAATACTTTTTTAATCAACCGTATAATTTACGGGTTTACTAAAGCTAGTAAGTTTATATTTGAGTAATTATGTAACTCCTTTTCAATGTGAGTTACGTATATAAGATGAATACAATGCTTTTGTACGAGTATATGTTGATGATTTTAGGTTACTATGTTTTTATATGGACTTTTACAATATGGACTTATATGTAAAATTTGGGTTTTATTGATTGCTAAAGTAAATATTTAGTAATATGAAATAATATAATTTTGTATGTTGTCATTATATTATAATTATCCTATATATTTAAAATACAAGTTGAAGAAACAGTATGATTTTAGGTTTTAAGTTTTGAGCACATTATTTATCAGATTTTTACATTTTGGTCCTTCTGTTTTGTTTATATATTCACTCACGTGTTGTAGAGAGAGAAGTATTTGTGTGTGTTTGATGGTGTCGTCTGCCGCCATATGGCCGAGGCGGTTGCCGCTCCGGCATGGTGGCCGCCTCTCCACCTTGGTGGCTGTTTCTGCGCTGTCAGTTATCCATCATCTATAGGGTCTACAGGTCTGAGGTTAGATCTGATACAAGGAGGCGATGGTGGGTCTACGACGACAGCCGCCGCCGGCGTGCTCGGTCAGATGGAGCCTCGTCGCCACCGATTCGTGCTCAAATTTGTTGGCTTGACGGTGACGAATGGGATGTATCTTCATTCTCTGTTTTGGGGGTTTCTAATTTCAGCTTTGTTCTATGGTTTGCTTTTGAGGTTATGGGCCCTTTAGGGTTCTCGATTTCAAATTTGTATGATTTCACCAGTTTTTTGGTGGTTGTGATGTTGTCTCCATCACTGTATGATGACGGGTTCCTCTTTCATTTGTGCATAGATGCATGTTTTGTCACACTGGTTGTGACGGTGGCTATGGTGGTGGTTGCATCTACGCCTCCCGTCGCCATCGTTGTTCAGTGTGCAATATGAAATTAAATTGTTGGTATCAATGGTGTCGAGCAATTATCCGTTTGACGTATGTTTGTCTCTGCCGGTTGTATCATTGCGTCGATGATGATGAGACCTACTCATCTGGGACTTTTTTTGTGTTAATACTAATGCTCGTCCGAGGCACTGCTAGACTGATATGGTCATATGTTCACCGATAAAACTATGTTGTTGCTTTGTGCTGATATGGTCTTTTGGATCTGTGCTATACTATACCTTCGACAATTAAATTACTTACATTTGTTTGAATATGGTTTAATCCGTCCGTCACACGCGCAACGCGCGTGGAGGGAAATCCACTAGTATATATTAAAAAGCAACTTTACTACTATAGTAAAGTTTGCTTTTTAATATATTGGTCATTTATTTTTTCAAAATGTATTTAAAACTCAGGTCCTAAATAGAATTAACAACAAAGTTTTTTATTTTTACTTTTTGACCACAAAGGTTTATTTTTGTGTTTTCGGCGTCAAACATTGGTATCGGTATTCGATATTATTGGAACCCGTATCAGTATATGCTTTTGTGGTTTTTCTGATGAGCCAACCCGAAAACCAAGAAAGTCACAGTAGCGTAAGACAAGGGAAAACAATCAAACTTTCACGAGCATAGCGTGGGTGAAGTTTGTTTTTTAATATATGGCCACATCTTTTTACAAATTGATTCTTTTTGTTTTTTTCCCGAGCTATGATTAAGTATTTTGTTTATGATGAAGGCAACTGATGTGCTATACTAGAGTTTTATGTTTTTCATTAATGATCATAAAAGTTTGTTTTTTGTGTTTTGGGCCAACATTGGTATCATTATTTGGTATTGTTGGAAACGATATTGGTATACGGTTTTGTGGTTTCCGATGAGCCAACCCGACAACGAAAAAAGTCAAGGTAAGATAAAAAAACAACCAAACTCCCGCGTGCATAGTGCGGGAGAAAACACTAGTTAATAATAACAACATAACTTGTTATCAATTAATTACATACTTCATCATTCTCATCTGTATTATATAATTACATTTTTTTGAAAAGAGTTAATTTCAAGTTTGTACTTAAGGTTTGATAAAAATAATTATTTTTCTTCAAAAGTTTAAAAATATTAATTTCACTCGAAAACTTTTATCATCGGTTTGCAATTACTTCCAAAATTTTTACTTTTTGGATTTAAATTGAAATAATTTATAAAACTTTTAGATTAAATTGAAACAACTTATGAAATCTTTGAAGGTAAATTAGTGTTTTTAATATTTTGGTGAGAAATGATTATTTTTATCAAATCTCATAGAGAAAAATGAAATTTAACTTTTAATAAGATTTGCATATTATTTAATATATTATTTATTCAAAACGTATAATAAACATACTACTAAAACTAGTTTAGTATATTAGATTAAAAGGTTTAGTATTCAAATTCGTTTCGACATCTGAACCCACGTCTTATCCCATTAAATGAGATCTTTTATGTTTGAATGGTTTGTAGTAAATACAAAGGGTAAATTATGCTTTTCATCCCTGTGGTTTGGTGGTTATAACCATTTTCTTCCAATAGTTTAAAAATGCTCGATTTAACCATTATGGTTTGAGATTTGTCGCAATTAAGTCCAAACCGTTAACTCCATCCAACTACTCTGTTAACTTTTTTAAAAATGATAAAAATACTCTAGGATTAAAAGTGTTATCATATTACATAAACAAAATATGGGTCCCACCTCACACCACTAACCAAACATTAACTCCACATTAAACCTAACCCTAAACCTTACAACCACCACCTATGACTACATCGCCATCGTCACTCGTCAGCTACCACACAACCACTACCTGCAACTCGCCGACAACCACCACTCGCTCAGATTTGAACCTAACCCTAAACCTCACCTTCTACCTCTTTGACCAGACCACATCACGACCTCCCCCCCCCCCCCCCCCCCCGCCATTGTTTCCAGTGGTGGTGCAGCGAATTTCGCAAATAGGTCATATCAGGTGCAGGTGGTGTGCAGCGAATTTCGCCCTTATGGGTTCGTTAGTGATCGTTAATGGCGGTTGTTTCACCTGAGAACTCACCGAAAGAGGGTTTTTTGATGTGGTATCCGGCGAAGACGATACTGAAAGTCTTGATCTTGGTGAAGTTCGTTTCGATGATTATTAGGGCTTTAATTCCATCGGTTAATTCGTTTCGTATTGAAACTTCTCACAGAATACCCATCGTCGGTGCTCGTAATTGACTCCTAAGGAGTGTAGAAATCATGAATTTCATTTTCTTATTCGTCTTCAGAAGAAGTTATCGCCGCCGGCGGCGATAGCGGCAGAGGCTTACTTAACGGCAAAAGTGGCTGCAATTCAGGGCTCGGGCGATACCGATCAGATCATTTAATCAAGTTCAATTTGTTATACGGTGACCCATTTGAAGCCCCATTTGTCGATTTAGTTGTTGTTCTTGAGGTTTCAACAGTTTTGATGCATAGAAACGTCGATGGTGGGAGACTCTTCAGCGAATATTTGTTACCGATTCTCCCAAAACTATTACTTCCGGCGAGTTTTCTCGCTCACTTTGCTGCTTCGATTTGTTTGATGGTGTGGTGATGATTCATAGGGCATGGTGTGATGGAGGGGGAATAAAGGGTTGTGAAGAGGATGAAGGGAGAGAGTGGGTGTGTGTAAGTAACATTTAAGTCCAAGGGTATTTTTGTCTTTTTGCATACACTTAACAGAAAAGTTAGATGAGAGTTAGTGTCTTGGACTTGATTAATACATATTTTAAATCACAGTGGTTAAACCGGACGTTTTTAAACTATTGGATGAAAAGCGTTATAACCATCAAACCACAGGGACTAAAAGCGTAATTTACTCAAATACAAATTCGCTATTTTTTTTTGAAACCCAAACATTTTTAATATATAAAAGCCACTAGCAAGATAATATAAGAAGATACATACACCACATATACAAATTTGCTATCTACACAAACCGCTTATAATCAATCGTTACCACTATTTAGCACATTATTGAGCCTTTAAGTCAAAATTGGGTTCTTGGGACCATCAGCTTTAATTTTCTAACCCTTCATGGATGTTACTGTTTTTAGGTGAGTCCCACAAAAGACTTGAGATGCTAGGTCAACGCAACATGCTTCACATAATTTAATATAAATACTTTTCAATTCATTATGTCATAATACAACAATTGATTCACAAATGAAAATAAACAATATTCGTGGTTTGATGTTAATCATGCTAGCTAGCTTTGCTATAAGCAATGCAGTTCAGTCGGACATTGATTGCCTAAGATCAATCAAAGAGTCTCTTGAAGACCCCGAGAATCTCTTATCTTCGTGGGATTTTAGCAACAATACTGAAGGCTTCGTGTGTCGTTTTGCTGAAGTCGAATGTTGGCACCCTGATGAGAGCAAGGTTTTGAATATTCGATTATCGGACATGGGACTCGAAGGACCATTTCCACTAGGCATAAAAAACTGTACCAGCTAGCCGGATTAGATCTTTCTTTTAACAAACTCATAGGACACATTCCTTCTAATGTTGCAGATGTCATACCATTCATCACAACTCTGGATCTCTCAGGCAACAATCTCTCGGGTCCAATTCCACCTAGCTTTGGCAATTTAAGTTACATCAATGTTCTAAGGCTTGATAATAAAGCACTATCAGTTAGTCATGCACAAACCGGGTTTTGGGCCGGACCCGGAACTGGGTTCAAACCGGGTTCGGTCCAGTCGGGTTTTTTTGTACCCGGGTACTGGTGAACCCGGGTACGAACCCGGGTCGGGTTCACTTGCGGGAAAACCCTACCACCATAACCGGTAGGGTAGGGTCGGGTCGGGTCCAGAACTGGGTCCAATACTGGGTTTGGTTTATTTTTTCTAATTTTCTTTTCTTATTTTATGTCCAATACCGGGCTCAATATCGGGTCCAATACCAGGTTCACTTCGGGTTTAGACCGGGTCGGGTTCGGGTAGGGTCCGGGTAGGTTGGGTTTTAGAAATTCAAAAAAACCCAAACTGGGTTGAAATCGTCGGTTTATTCTGGGTACACCTGGTACTAGGTTGTACCCGGACCCGGGACCAGGTCGGGTCCGTACCCGGTTTTTTTGTGCAAGTCTACTATCAGTCTTATCCAGAGTGGAAACATTGCCATTGCATTTTCTACTTGGCCATCTAACACATAGAGGTTATTGCCCCTCCTGGTTCCTGATAGTACTTCCATTGACCCTTTAGCCACCCTGGCTTTCCCATTATTTAAATTGACAGTGTAACCGGCATATTCAAAAGTTCCTAGGGATATCAAATTCTTAACAATGCCTGGTATATACCTTGTCACACTCCAACCTTGACGTCGAAATCGTTGAGATATGAGGGTTAAGATTGTTCACAACTACATAATGCTATCATTAAATCCAATTATTATAATCATAAGTTTCAAATGTAAAATTACAAACATAAGTCTCAAATAGCTGAACACCAAAACCACACAATCTAATCAACACACAACTTCAATCTTTACTAATCAAAATGATTACAGGACTCAATCAAGATCACCCAAACAATACCCAACTAACTTCTATTAATCCCAAATGCTAACAAAATTAACGACCTCATTTCTCAAGTTGACAATTTCAACCCCTATACTTATGACATTGTTACAAAGACACTAAAAACTTCTAACATGGTTGACTTTGATCAAACCAAATTAACAATATTACTTTTTATAAAGAAGGTAATTGCAAATAATACAAAACAACATACATATATTATGATTGCTTTTGTTAGTATGCTAAAATAGAAACATAAGTTATTTGCAATGTAACCAAGTTTTGAATAAATGTTGAAATAACCAAGTTTTGACAAAAAGTTTCACTTCTTAACTTGCAGGTTTCTATGTTGGAGAAGGATATATACTTGAGCTTAAATGTTGTATAACAAACTTAATATCAAATAGCTTCTAGCCTGGTGGTAATAAAATGTGGAAAAAAATGTTCCTCGCCATTGATTAGAGTTTTAAGGCTGGTTTACTTTTCTTTGTAGGCCGGTTAACAAGATTTCTTGCATAAAACCTAACATAGATCGTTAGTGTTAGCTCAACCTCTCTTTTGAACTCATTGTTATAATGTGTGACTATTTAGACAATATTACTTGTTAAGATCTTAATGTTACAAAATCATATTTGCCAAGCTTATTTTCCAAATTTTTCATGAAAATCTTTTGTTCTTAGTTTTTCTTTTCTTTTATTTGAACAGCCATCGAAACTTATTATTATAAATCTAATGAGAGGCTAGGAAAGATACATTAACCAATTTTAGTGGAAAGTAGTTACAACTTACACCTCCAAACTCATATTCAATAAAGAAAGAAAATATATGGAATATTGAATGAGAACTTCATCGTTGATCGCCCATCATTATTTTATCCACTCCTTCACCATATCTATCTTCAATTTTCTCATTTAACAGAGAAGTAGAGTGAGAGAAATCTGATAGTGAATATACTCAATGTGGTACATGAATCCTACATGAAAACACACTCACACCAAATTAACTATATTAACCACATGTTCCCCCTCCCAGTTATATTTTTCAATAGAGTTTTTGATGTGCACTAATCTTGAACTAAAGGCATTAGTGATATTTTTCCTTCAACTTTGTAATAAGATGTACAATATCTCCCCACAAAAAACACAAACTGAATTAACATGACATGAAGGAATTAAAATCATGCCACTATTAGATGGAACTCTTTATAGGTCATCCTATCTCCTATACGAGGATGATAGATTTTCTTCTCTTCTTTTTCTAGATGTGTTGAACCCCGAAAAAACTCACCCTACCCGAATGAAACATACACGAATGAAAAGAATCATTTACCATACAACCTATATTATCTAGCCCTCCTAACACACTAAATTTACACATTGATAAAAAAAATTGCATATATTACCCTTCCCACATTGCTTTTTAGTTTGAGTTGAGTTGCCACAACCATTTAATCAGAAGAGCATAGTAGATGCTTGAATCGATCCAATACCCATTCCACCTTATTCTTTTAAAGCTAACATTTTGTTCCATGCCACCTATGATATTTTATGATTTGATGAAGATGACCCCAACGGAACCTTTGCCTTATGGACTCAAGTGATCGAATGACTTGTCAGGGGTTACAGAACAAAGAACGATAATGTAAAGGGATAATACTATTGGATAATAGGGTTACTAGTATAATCCAATGGACTTATTAGGTATTTAGGGTTTGCTTTCTGTTTTCTATTACCGTATTGCAATATTCAGTATAATTCATTTAGTCTTTTACCATTTTTACTACATGATATTAAATCTTAATCAGAAGAGCATAGTAGATGCTTGAATCGATCCACTACCCATTCCACCTTGTTCTTTTAAAGCTAACATTTTGTTCCATGCTACCTATGATATTTTATGATTTGATGAAGATGACCCCCAACAGAACCTTCACCTTATGGAATCAAGTGATCAAATGACTTGTATGGGGTTACAGAACAAAGAACGATAATATGAAGGGATAATACTATTGGATAATAGGGTATTAGTATAAGCCAATGGGCTTATTAGGTATTTAGGGTTTGCTTTATGTTTTCTATATACTGTATTGCAATATTCATTGTAATTCATTTAGTCTTTTACGATCTTACATGATATTAAATATTTTCTTGTGCCACACAAAAACATACAAACCCTAGTCGTTGCCACCGAGTTTAAACCCTAGACAGGGTGACACTGTCTCACTAATGTTTTCAATTTAGTTACTTTTTCTATATTCTGGTTTCCCGTTCGAATAAAGCTTTGTTTTCTATTTAAGATTTTCATTGTTTATGTCAATGAAATATTTTTTAAGAAGCTTTTACGTCTTGTTGCCACTGGCAGCCATAATTTATGGAGATAACTAACTACTAGCTTGCTTGATCCACCAAGGAGCTAGGTTGCTTACCAAGTTTTTTTTATTGTTTTCGTCAATGATAGATACCTCTTTGCTTGCTTGGTTAATTAATTCACATGTTTTTCAATTAACCTACTTGATTATTGATGTCCACATGTTGCAACCGATTCCACTTTCGTCTTCTACAATAGGCTATGAATTAATATCTTAGCTTGGCCACTTCAACTGTAACAACGTCTTTTTCTTTACTTAATTATATTTTATCGGTGTTTTTCCGCACTAAGGATCACGATTCACAGCCACCGATCTCAAACTATGGTTTGATAGGTTATTTTCTTTTTTAGATTTACGTATCAGATCTCTTGATCTACGGATCCAAGAGACCACCAACTGACTATGGTTACAAACCTTGCTTTTTTTTCTTTTTCCTTTATATCCATGGATCTCACCTCTCAAAGTGCAGATCCAAAAGGTCGTATTTGAACTCGGTCTCGGTCATGCTTTCTTTTTTTAAACTACGTATCTCATCTCTTGATTTGTGGATCATAGAGACGGCGGCATACCCATCCTAGAAATTTGGTGATATTTCTTTGGAAATTAATCTCTTTACAAGGCAGCTACGTCAAGTTTAGCCTACAACCGCCTTCTTTTGACGACCAGGATTACGGTCCCATGATGTGCAATCTTTTTTGTTGAAAACTACAAATGACATAATCAAGCAAGCTATGATACTACAATCAAATAAAATATGAATAAAAAGATGAAGCAACATATGGATTTGATAGCAAATTTTAGATTTTCGATTCGATCAAAGCATGTTTATAGTTATTAGTTTTAGCATCTTGTTTACTTCCGTTACAACTACGGGGGAGTATAAGATATTAGGATAATTAGTATAAGCCCATGAGCTCATTAGATTTTTATGGTTTGCATTTTATTTTCTATATATTGTATTCTAATATTCAGTAATATTCATTTAGCATATTACCATTTTATAAATACCAAGAACTTATTTGGCCAAAGTGACTCTCCCACCCATTGAAATTGATTTCTCCTTCCACTTGGATAATCGCTTTATGACTTTTTCTACTAGTTTTCTATTAAGTTCATGTTTTAACAAGTCGGGACACCAAGATAAACAAAGAGAAACAAATGAACTTGGTAGCTTAGGATTTGTCCTGACAAAAGAGAAAGATAGCGCACACATAAAAAGGTTCAAACGAGAAAATATCTAAAATGATCATAGACACCGTAGCTTTAAGAACTACCATTCTCTGACTGATAAGCAGTTACTTAGGAGTCTTTCCTTCTGCCCGAATGCGAACTGCGAAACTTGGCGGCCACAGACAAGATGGTTATTATCAGAGTTAGGGGCATTTGAACTAAAAGACTTCATGTTTCCTTTCTCGGTTCCTTGGGAGTAATTCCCCCAGGCAAAAAGCTTTGCCAAACGACCGGCGTGGCTGCATACCCAGGGAACTAGTATGGAGTGTTGTTTTTTTTTTTGTTTTTTTGGACAGGTTTCTGGTTGGAGTTGTGAGATTTCATCTTTCCCGAACCTCTTTCCCTTCTTCAGTAAGGTTGAGTCCTTACTCAATTCGTAAATGAGTTGTAGACTTAGAACTTAGACAGACTTTATTCCTTTGCCTCCTTTAGTTGGCTTTAAGGCATAGGGCCCCTTCCTTCGTTTTTGGTTGTGGAAGGAAGCCCATGTTTTAGGCGGCTTTTAGTGGCAAAGTAACTACAAGTTAGCCGCACTGTGATAAGGGAACTAGCAGCAATAGCAGGTGTAGCCAAGGATAGCTCTACTTCCCTAGCGGCCGGAGAGGATAAGCGATTTATATCTCTCTCCTTCTAGTTGTAGCCGGGAAAGAAAATGGGGGTATCATCTTTCCTAGTCAGTGACTTGTAGTTACGTTTCTATTAAAAGTTGGCTAAAAAAAGGGCTTCCTTCTGTAGCCAAAAACAGAGGAAGGGGGCTCCTTGGCTGAAAGCTAGCTAAGGGAGGCAAAGGAACATGGTTTGCCTAGCCTCCAAGTCTATAACCCACTTATGAATTGAGCAAGGACTTGACCTTATCAAAGAGGGGGATTTAATCCTGAGACTAATGTCAGACTTAATCCATACCAAACAACTTACTTTTATTAAAGTTGATCTTAAGAACCGAAACAAGATTGAAAATCACAAAAATCCTTGTTAGATTCAATATGTTAGATATGGAAGGTTCTCCCGTAAAAATGGCATCATCTGCATACAATAGGTGAGAGATCGACGGGCCTTCGTTTGGAAGGGATATAGCTCTTAATGCATTCATTGTTATGGCCTTAGATAATATGACATGAAGTGACTCCATCACAATAATAAAAAGAAAAGATAAAAGTGGACCCTTGTAATAAAGACCCTTGTTAATAGTAAATTTAGTTGAATGGGATCTATTTATTAAAACTGAAGTTCTTTCAAACGATAAGCACCCACTTTCTCCACAACAATGGAAATCACATGTGGCCTAGAGTATTATCTAGGTGAGACCAATTAATTGAATCGAAAGCCTTTGCAAAGTCAAATTTAAAGAATCACGTCTCGCCTTTTGTGTGTTTAAACCATGTAGGGATTTTATTTTTGATCATTGGCCCATCAATAATGTACCTATCTTTTAAAAATGCAAATTAGGAGTTACTTACAACACAACTAATTACGAATTTTAGTCTATTGGCCAAGACTTTGGCGTTGACTTTATAGAAGGACCTAATAAGACTTATAGGCCTATAGTCATCAATTGGAAGAGGGTTGTTTACGGAATTAGGGCAACAAAGGATGAGTTGCAACCATTGCTAATTTTAATTATATTGTTTGTTAATTTTCAAACCTAAGAAACAACAAATGTAATTAGTTTTGTGTTTTGGTAAGTTGAATATTAACAATTTATAGGTGATAATGATGGAAGATTAGGTGATATGTTCGTTAATTTGACATGGAAAATTAGTTGATATAGGTGATAACGATGTGTTCGTTGAATCTCAAACTTACAACCTTTAAAAAGTTAGATTCTGAAGTTAACTTGGAATAATTATATAATGTCATATTTCTTATTTGAATCTTCCAATAATATTATCATCTCTAGTAAATTATATCAATGAAGTATTTGCTTAAATTACACACTGCATGAGAATATTAAATAAATGTAATGTGAATAGTATGAAACAAACTAATATCTAAGCATGTGTATACATCTCAACTACACTTGAAAGAAGACATATTTGGAATTGATATACTTTGGAAGTGGACGATGAGATGGGAACTCTGAAAGTATGTTCCCGATATGCTTTGCAACCTGCAGATAAAATGCATACTTGCCAACACTATCCGTGTTCATCGTCTTTTGCTGAATCTTTGCTTTTGGTATATGACTACCGCCACCAAATGAAGCACAAAGATTACAATCTTTATGTTTATGAATGCTCTCTTGCAAAGTGTTATTAGTCTTGAAAGTCCAACTGCCTGTGTTCCAATTCAAGTGGTAGAGGGGAAGAAATCTTTGTCCATAAACGGCTATAAATCAATTGCAGCTATAATGAATTCATATTCCTCATTAGACATGTAATAAGGAAAGCTGACTCTTGTCCACCCTATCTTTGCTCCATTATATCCCTATCAATGAAGGTAGAAGAAAAGAGAACATAAATGTGTGTGTCACAAACTCATGCCATAGTTTTTCACAATTTAAATATTGTTATGTAACAAAGTTTTTAACATGTTAAATATTGCTATATAACAAAAACATGGTTCTTTAGATAGATTTAGGTTTTGATATAAGTTATAAATGTAAAGGTAAAGATGAAGTCAAATATGCACTTGAGCAATATAGTTTACTCCTACACCTAAATTACTCCGAACTAATTAGACCATGTTTGGATGTGAACCCAAGACCTTTACTCTAAGATGTATGTAAAGACCCTACCAATTGGGCTAGCCCCATATTAGCCCGACCAATTGCTGATAACAGCATAGCGCCTCCGGTATGGAAAGCATATGAACAAGTTAGAATGATGGAATATGGACCAAAATGTTATCGAACCTCAAAAGTAAGGTACTAGGGTAATATTTGGTATGGAGAAATGTAGAATATACTCTAACATACCATTTTGACTGCAGACTTGATTGCAAGTGAATGTGATTTATCAATACCAAGCAAAAAATGGCCATATGGTCCTGCACAAGCACACCCTCCTCGAGCTTGGATGCCAAAGAGATCATTGAGAAGCTTAGCAACAAAAGCTCCATTAAGAGGCTTGTCTCTTGTATTAGAGCTCGTAGTTGTATATACGAGGAAGGATAGAATTGAGTGTCTCTCTGCATTGTTATTTCCCAACACCCATACGTTGGAATGTTTGACAAGTCTCTCAAGTGCCCTTCTAATATAGTCAGCTTCTATCTTGTTGATAACTTCACATTTGATGTATTCTTTAACCTCAAAGGCTAAAGCTGCTTTTACTCGTTGAATAACTTGTGGCGTCCCAGCGTCTTCCCTTTCTTCAATGTCATTAACGTATATTGTGTCCTATAAATTCTAGCTAATGGTTAAATGCATTCCATCACTTTAATATATGTATAAATAACTTGAGGGGTTTAATTAGTAACACTAGAATACACTAATGTACCTCTTCATTGAAGCAATTAACATAGTTAACAGTCCCACCACCACATGTCGAAGGGGGCGCATTTTTTAGTTGGTATAAGGCCTTGCTCATCAAAAGAATCCCAGGGGATCCAGGTCCCCCGAGAAACTTGTGTGGACTCAAGGTTATCGCGTCATAACCATCAACTTCACTTGATCTCAAGTCAATCTCCACGTATGGACCACTGTAATTGATACATGCATTCGATATTCGATTAAGTTGTCGCAATCTATAACAATAGGAAAACTCACCAAAATGAACATTTTAGTTAAGAAAAAATCTATCAACTCTTTATTTGCTTGGACATATCCTACTAATTACCCGCATAGCTAGATTTTGTACCATACCATAACACACATATAAAGTAATAATAGAAAAAGGATTGTTCAATTTTAATTTCATTTTAAATTATAATTTAAATTTATAAAATCACATTATGAATATTTAAAATATATATACAAATATAAAATTGAAAAATTGTAATCTATTAAAACCTATAAATACTATCATATATTTTTCTCATTCACCATCTTTAAATTTCTTAAATACCCTATAGTTGGCAAACTAATGCAACAACATTTATTAGTTCCGAAATCGCCTTCGGTAGACGTATCGAAAAACTGTCTAGAAGACTAACCGGAAAACCCTCCATTAGACGCACATAAAAACCATCATGTTCACGCACCTAAATACATATACGAGGCGTATTTTTATTGGCGACTCAAGCCAAAGGGTAGTATGTGGCGTAATCGTATTGGCTTGTAACGAATATGTTCAATTTTATTGGGCAAAAAACTCATGTACATTTTGGCAATTTACTTTGTCAAAATACATTTTGGCCATAAGTTATAAAGATCCAAGTATGTACCTTGCTGCAAAATCAAAGCATGCAAAGGCTCCAAACTCGTGAAGCAAACGAGCTATAGAACGAGTGTCAGAACAAACTCCAGTAACATTACTACAAGCGGAGAAAGAACCGAGCATCGGGCGGCCTGTGGCTCGATAGAACTCGAGACGCTGCTTCAAATCATCCATGTCAATCATTCCTTGTTTGTCTAAGCCGATTTCTATTACTTGTGCTAGGCTTTGCCTCCACGAGAGGAGGTTGGAGTGATGTTCATAGGGACCAACAAACACCACCCATCGTTCTTCAATTCCTACACATGACCTCAACACTCTCTCTTGCAAAATGGACGGGATCGCGATTCCCAAGACTTCTTGAAGTCGTTTTATAGCTGCGGTCGTGCCTGATCCACAGAAGATGAGCGCGTCATGTTGGGTTCCGCCTAAGCATTTTTTCACGAACTCGGTCGCCTGCTTGACCATTTTCGTGGTCCGATGCCCGACATAGCTGTCACATGTGTGAGTGTTACCTGAGAATTATGTTTCAACATCAATATGCCTTCATAACGTGAACCTAAACCGATTGATATGCAACTTAACAGCAAATTCAACTTTTTCTTTAACATATTGCACTTAATTGTTTATGTATTAATGGTCAAACTTTATAACTGTGTCAAATGCGGGCTAAAAGTCGTATATTTACATTTTTAATTCATAGAAAATTTTAAACAACTTACATTTAATTTGAGTTACTTTTAATGCATTAATTATCTGTAATATTTGTACAACGAGTTACACTTTAAGGGTCCAAAAAATGATAGAACTATAGCTGAATCTTCATCTTCATCCTTTAATAAAAGGGTAAATGAGATGTCACTTGTCAGCATGATCCTTACTAAATTTTTTCCGCATATCTTTCATATTAAATATTTATCTTAATTACTAATAATATTAGTTTAATACATTTTAATGTTTAATAATTAAGAAAACAATCTATTTATTAATGTTGTTTTTAATAAATTGATATTTTTAGAAAGTCATTTTAAAAAAATAATTAAAATTGGGAGTCGTAATAAGAATATTTTTAAAAACGATATTTTATACAGTTGTTTTAGAATAAAATGTTTATTTTAACTTTTTAAAAAAATTTGATATCATTGTTTTATTATTTCAGTCTTATCATATGTTAAAATATTATTATATAATTATATTAATATTTATTTATTCAACCCGTGTAATACACTGGTTTACTAAAACTAGTTTATATTTATATATGAACATAAAATGTGATTATTAAAATATAACTACACACTTAATTTATATTTTCCTGAAATGCAACTACCCACTTAATTATTGTTACGTTTTAATAAAGGAGAATAAGATAAAAATATAGAACATTTTCAAATTTTCTTTTCAGATATATATACACACACATGATTAAATGGAAAAACCATAAAACAATTATATCTATATGATTTATAAACCATGATAAATAGTGTTTGCGTACCAACTTAATATATTGTTGTTATATTTCTACTTTTAATTTTTCGTTTCAAATCGAACCGGTCACTTGGTCTACTAATAATGCATCTGTCTGTCTTTCTGGTGAAGTGTCGAGTGTTCGAATCTTCTTTCCCACCTCCTTAAAATTAAATCCAGATAGAATACGCAAGAGGAAATAAAAAGCATCTATGGTCACAATTGATAGAGTGATTATTTGTTATTTAATATTTAATGTTCTTGTTTGAGTATATACCACATAAAGTTGGAAATTACTATATAATATTCAATTCACCGAACAATATATATCATGTTGATAATGTGATGTCTACTTAAATACAACACTTGGATTGAGGCGTTTGGAACCCAAATTTATACAAGACTTGAAACAAACAAAAAAAATTATTGATAATAAAAATAAAATGCAAACAAAAGAAAGAAATGATTGATATATTACCGTAAAAGGGAAGAAGATTTTGTATGATGTAGTCTTCAATGTAACGAAGACAACGCCCCGAGGCTGTATGGTCTGCATAACTAAGCTTCCGTCTCCCAAACGGAGTCTCGATCTCAGCAAACTCGCCTATAATTTGTGATCGCAGCCACGCGAGTTTGGTGTCAACACTCGTATCACTCTCGGGTGCACCCGAGTAGTCAACAATAACATCACCAAACAGCATGTCATGTTGTTCATCCGTAATCTCTAATGTTGGTTTCTGTTGATGTTGCACCATATTTGCTCTCTAGCTACGTTTAATAAACTGGTAAAATAAAGATAGGGAACAATGGAACATAAGTATGTCTATTTATAATACATATTGTTGACACTTGGGTTATTAATTATTTATTATTAAGAGTATTTAAAGAGAAGGATTTAGTTAGTTGCCAGCAGAATATTAATCAAACAGCAGGTGAAGCTCAAATGGTTTATAAATGCGGATCTATTGTCGACATAAATACTACGGTCAAATTATTACATTCAACTATTATAAAAATGAATGGAACATAGATTAACACGACAACCCGTTGCCTTTGTGCAACTATTTAAAAAAGGGATGGAACATAAAATATGCACGTTATCTTCTTTATATTAATTTTTATCTTTAAATTATAAAAAATCTATAAAAAGGTTAATTTTACTCGCACATTAGGTCTTCCATCCTATATCTATCTCTTATATTTTTACAAACCGTAAAGATTCCTCATATTTAAGGGTCATTATTCATTTCTCATATATATATTATTTTATATTTTAATTTCATAAGTAGTTGCGAGTGAAAAAAATAATAAAAAGATTAAAGTAAATTGTAATTTTCATATCTGTGTTTTGGAGGTGTTAACAGTATCAGTCTCAGCTTAACAGTTTGCATACCTGAGTTTACAAATGTTAACACTTTACGTACATCCGTCCAATTTCCGTTAAACAACCTTAAATCTCCCCCACGTGCTCCTCACGTGCAGGGCAAAAATGTCATTTCACCCTATTTATTAATTATTTTAAGAGTAAATTGTAATTTTCATACATGAGTTTTCGGGGTGTTAACAGGATCAGCCCCAGGTTAACAGTTTGCATACCTGAGTTTAAAAATGCTAACATTTTATGTACCTTCGTCCAATTTTCGTTAAACAACCATTAAATCTCCCCCCGTGCTCCTCACGTGAGGGGTAAAACTGTCAATTCACCGTGAGCAGCCTCTACAACAACCTCTCTCTCCAAACCCTATCTTCCATCCCCTCCTCCAAAACCTCTCGCCGAAGACTCTCAAACTCATCGTCTCCTACCGCTTCTTCACAACCCTCAAACTCTACCCTGCCGCCCACATCAGTCACATCGCCGTCAACAACCACCGCCTCTAAGCCAACTCGGGTGACCGCATCCACATATTCGACACGATGTCGTTCTCCCTCATCGACACTTTCACTGTCTACGATTTCTCATCAGGTTCCGTCAAATCCCTCACGTTTCATAACGAAAAAGTGTTCACATCTCATCCGGACAGTAATATCAGAATCTGTAAACTAACGGAACACAAACGACATAAACACGCCGGAACCCTACCGACAGTGGAAGATTAATAAATTGGGTGAATTGATAGTTTTGCCCCTCACGTGAAGAGCACGTGGGGGAGATTTAACGGTTTTTTAACAAAAATTGGACGGAGGTACGTAAAGTGTTAGCATTCATAAATTCAGGTATGCAATCTGTTAAGCTGGGGCTGATCCTGTTAACACCCCTAAAAAACACAGGTATGAAAATTGCAATTTACTTTTAAAATATTAATTAATTGGGTGAATTGACAGTTTTGCCCCTCATGTGAGGAGCACGTGGGGGAGATTTAATGGTTTTTTAACGGAAATTGGTCGGAGGTATGTAAAGTGTTAACATTCGTAAACTCAGGTATACAAACTGTTAAGTTGGGGCTGATCCTATTAACACCCTCAAAACACATGTATGAAAATTACAATTTACTATTAAGATTAATTAAGTATTATTTAATTGAGATAAGGATATACATATACATATACATATACATATAACATATACATATACATATACATATACCTATACATATATATACATATACCATACATATACATATACATATACAATACATATACATATACATATACATCTACATATACATATACATATACAATACATATACATATACATATACATTATACATATACATATACATATACATATACATATAACATATACATATACATATACATATACATATACATATACATATACATATACATATACTATACATATACATATACATACATATACATATACATATACATATACATATACATATACATATAATATACATATACATTACATATACATATACATATACATATACATTACATATACATATACATATACATATACATATACATATACATATACATATACATATACATATACATTATACATATACATATACATATACATAACATATACATATACATATACATATCATACATATACATATACATAAAAGAAAGTTGATATGAAAAAATTTTAAAAATGATTTTAATTTTTAACAAAGGATGGATTTTATTATTGTGGTGTATGAGAATAGAGAAGCTACTATAAATACTCTTATTTATTAATTATTTCTAGTTTTTTACACATCTTGTGGTCGGATAGTTTAAGGTCATAATGATTAAACTATCTTGATATATGTCTACTTCATAAAAATGGTAACTTTAACCCATTTATGTATGGTGGTTTATGTCAAATGGATCAGATAGAAGATAAAATTACCTTCCAAATTAGTATGTTAAAAATATATAATGTTATCTATTGCATAACTTTAGCATGCATATAAGATACATTTCTTATGAGAAGATTTCAATATAAAATTCTTTAAAAGCTACAAAGTATTAGAAATATTAAAATGTTGACGCGTGTCTTTCGATCAAGATTTGGTTGAAGGTAAAATTGGTCGTAAAGTTTTTCATAGGGATCATCATATAAAAATATACGGGTCGAATAGAAAACCACTAAATACACATTAAATATTAAAAAGAATTCTATGGGGTTGATTGACCCATTCACCTTCTTACTATGTTCGCACTACACGCAAACCTAGACGATCCTATAGTCTATATAAATATATTTGATGTATATTAATATATGCTATTTCAACTATGCCCGTCATCTAATCTCTATTAGGTCCTTTTTCAATGTCTAGTATCCATCATCACTTGAATTCTACGTTTAATGAGTCAAGTGGTTTAAATCAGATGGTGAAGATTGATGTGTTTTAGGTTGCAAAAGTTTCATATAGACAGAACTGACATGTGATTTCAACTTTCTGCTTAGTGTTTTAGACATATAAGTAGTTCACGTCATCAGAAAAACTAACGGTGTTAACTCTCAGTTAGTAAGGGATCGTTGCACGAAAATAAACTTAAAGTTTGGAGTGTTTGTAAACATTTGCCGAGTTTGGATTAATCCCGAACAATATATAAAAGTTGGGATTATTAAAATCCAATAACCCTTAAAAGACGAGCTAAGTTCAATCGTTAAAATAAATTAAGTTTGAATCAAATCGGCTCATTTACACTCTAAGAAACTTGTTTTGTCGAATTCTTATTTATCTCCTTCTATGATTTAACAGGTTCGTTATTTTCTCTTTTGCTGTCGTGAAATTATTTTTTGTTAAAGATATAACTATCACAAATAATTGTATTGTTTAAGAAATTTAATTATAAAGACCATACACATATAAATAGAAGTGTTCGTAATTTAAATTATAAGAATCGAACTCTTTTTCCCTCAAAGAATACTCCTCACTGTTTTGCATTTTATTTTTATGTTAACACATAAACAATAGCATAAGAGTCCAAATCTGTCAATTTTAGATTTTCATTTGCCCATGTTATAGAAAACCGTCCCAAAATCCTGCTGCTAGAGGTGCAAACCCAACCCGGTTACCTGACCCAAACAGGGATCAAACCAGTTGCTACCCAACCCAATTCAACTAGTAGGGTTCAAACCGGTTTGTCCCATCCACACTCCCACCCGGGTTCAACCTGGTTCTTTTATCAACCCGACGCAGTATAAACCCAATTTTTTACCATTTTGCGCTCTTGAAACCGGGTTGGACTTGACCAGGAATCCGGTCAAACCCGGTTTTGATTTTTTTGACCAAAACCTGAACCGGGGTGAACCCGACCCGATTTCAGTTTTCAACCCAGTTAGTGCACCTCTACTTGCTACTAAATAATCTGAGTTCTTTATTGACCACGAACGTTGGTTAGACTTTAAGGTATGATTCCTTGCAAGGAATACTGTTACTCGCCCAAAGGGCTACTTCCTGCCGGTCTTTAAATCTATTAACTAATCTCTAGGGCAAGTGGGACTACTCTTTATAACCCTATTGATTTAGGAGTTGTTGGTTGTTAACAGTTGTTAATTAGCAAAGGAAGAGTGACTATTGTCCTTTGAAAGTCATTCACTAACCTTAAGAGCAATTAGGATTGGTCTCTCTCTCACTCTGATTGCATCGTTGAAGATGCTCCTTTTGTAAACAAGCCTACTACAATGACGAGGAAGACCTTTTTATTCATGTTGCCATAATGCATTTTATCATCAAAGTCACGTGAGAAATAGAAAACGTACAACTCTTACAACTAAAGGATTGTCAATTCTTTGTAGCTGTCTACTTCAGGAGCCTTCATTATCCTTTAAATTAACTTCTTTTGTCCCTCGACGAGGCTGTAAAAAAATGGCTAACCAATGTAACAATATAACAGTTTTGAACTTTCAATTAGAAAAGTAACTAAATCAAATATATTAAACTATTATTTTTTTGACATCTTCAAACTTTAAGAATCTGATTTAGAACGATGAATATCTTTTGCTTTTGTGGGAGTTAAACTTAAAATCTTTAAACCTCTACCACTAGCCCACTAGACCCACCAACACAACGTAAGAAGTTGCATTTGATAATGGCAAAACTGGATTTTAATTAATAATCTAAATTATTACTCGTTGATAAATAATAATTTATATTGTTAATTTGTCTGGTAACACTCTTACTTTTTACTTTTATTATCAACAACAATTCTAATAACATAATTAGCAGATATGTACTTGTGATTTGCAATTAATTTCATTCACTATAATGATTACGAGCAAAATGAAGAATCATAAAAGCTATACCGACCCTAAAATAAATACAATTCGAGCTTAAAAATGTGGTAGTTATGTCATTGGAATTGTTACCAGTAATAAAAATAAAAATTGATGGTGTTATCGGGTGATATAAATTATTAATATTAATAAAATTTTGTTTCTCTTTCATAACTAGTCATGTTTGAAACATTGGTTGTAAAGAAGGTTCCATAACTTTAACAAAGATGAATAATGGTTTACTAACTACACCACTAATGTGCGCCAAAGAATATACTATTATAGGTTAATATCCTGTTTATTACGCAGGGGTTGAATAAATAAATATTAAATAATTAGTTATGAATTTTATTAATTATAATATGATATTTTGAAATATGATATGATTGAAATTACATATAAGTAAGTAGTATAAATAATAAAACGATGATATTATTTTTTTTGAACTTTTTTTTAATTTTTTTATCTAAAAAAATTTTAAAAAATCATTCTAAATCAAAACGTTTTAAAAAAATGATCATTTTCTAAAAAAATTCTAATTATAACTTTCAATTTTAAAATTTTATGGTTATATTTTGTATTTTTAGAAAAGTTTGATGTTTAACAAATTACTATGTTATACAAAAGATTGTTTCTTTATAAATTATAGTTGTAAAAATAACTATTTCTTAATTTATTAAAAACTATTTTAGTCTAATTAAAATAAATAATATAATTAGTAGTTAATATAAGTATTTAATATGAGCAAGAAGCGGGAAAATTAGATTTAGAAAGTCTAATATTGTGACAAGTAACTGCTCAAATTTTTTTTATTAGAGTAGATAGATTTAAGTAAGATATAGCTATCACAGCACTTTGTGTGTTGGGTTTGTGTAATCCATATATCGTTTGATTCTACGATTTTGATCGGGCAGTAAGTAAGTAAGATATAGCTATCACAGCTTTTTACAATAAAGCTAGTTTTATGGTCACCGCTCACTCAATTAGAGCACTAACTACTTACGAGCTAGGAAGGTGCTGAACGTTGACGACGAGCATTATATATACAAGGCACAAGTACACTAACATATAATAAAAATTGCAAAGTTGCAAGTAACATCCTATGACCTAGTTCACTTGAATTTTATTAATTTATTCCTTTACTCCCTATTATCTTTCAATTAATATTATTTGGATTTAATAAACACAACATACTTTTAGTTGACTTCACACGTAAGAATGTAAGATTAGATGTTTAACAAAATCATATGATTTACATACATTTTTTATCAGAATATTCCTTGAAAAAATTAAATCCTTATATTGAGGGACTCATCACTTAAGATTAGTATGTTCCGTTAGACATACATACATTCTATGGGTTGATATATAATGCGTCATTCAACTCTCCACCCCACCTACCCAACCCATAAGAGTTATGTTATATTATGGGTTGCATTTATTGATGGATACATATATGGATCGTCATATCAAGTCGAAGATTTTATTGCGAAAGGTATAAGTTTCCCTACACGTACACCACACACATAGTTTATATTATATGGGAAAGATTACGGTAGAAAACGTCGTTTTTATGTGATAGGTACGAAGTAACAAGGACCATTGATCTAATAGATAAGCGGTTCAGATTTAAGATGTAATAATCACGCAAGTAATATGCCTTCGGGGTATAATTGAAAACAATCTATAATTGTTGACTTTTTTTAACTTCCTCCCATTTTTTAAAACACTTCTAACTTTTTCATATGACATTATTTTTTTTTAAAATACATCATAAAAACAAGCATTTCATCATTTTTAATATGAGTACAATATTGTTATACTTGTTGTCAAAGAATATATTTTTTTTAAGAAAACGACTATGTGTTGTGTGTGTAACTTGCGTGATTATTCACTTCATATTTATCAACATAACTTTCGTAATTATCATATAACTTACATAATTATACATATAACTTGCGTGATTATTTTTTATAACATGAGTAATTTTTCTTAGCGTAATAATATATACAACACTTTCGTAATTATAAATATAACTTGTGTAATTATATACCTTTTATGCGTAATTGTAGCTCGGATGAAACTATCCCTCCGCTAAAAGACATGTGTCATTGACTTCGTACGCTTCGTACAAAAATTACTCTTTGTATAACAACCGGCCCCTATATTATATATATACCCTAGTGTGTGAATCTGCGTTTTGCCACGGGTTGTTAAAATTTATAACACTTTATTCAGTTACTTGTACATTACTATTCGATCCACACATATGAACCAAAGTGATGCGTTAACCAAAGCTATATTGTAACCGAATACTGGATTCTAACCACATCCTAGTGACCGAAGTGCTGGTGTTTGTGTTAGAAAATTGTATAGAAGTTCAATATTATATATATATATATACGTATATATATATAAACGTATATATATACGTATATATATATATACCGAAGTGCTGGTATTTGTGTTTGAAAATTGTATAGAAGTTCAATATTATATATATATATATATATACACACGTATATATATAGATATACGTATATATATACGTATATATATATATACGTGTATATATATACGTATATATAGAGAATATATATATAAATACATATACATATATATATAGGGAGGGTTCTAATGAGAACCATTTTTTTGTGAGAACTCTAAGAACCAATCTCAACCACTCATTTTTTATCACATGCAAATCACATGTCATTTCCCCCTTTTTTTAAACGTTCGTAACTTTTTTCACGACATCATTTTTTCAAAAAAATTTCACCATAAAATTCAATATTTTTTTATCTTTCCAATGCCTACCATATTGATATACTTTTCTAAAAAAAATCATACATCGTTGTTACATATGTGTAAATCTAGTTATACACATGTGTAGTACTGGATTTACACATGTGTAAATCCGATATTACACATGTGTAAAACGAATTTCATTAAAAAACGAGAATTTTTTTATTTTTTATATTTTGTTTATGAAAGAGGGAAAGTTGGGGAACATTTTTGTGTTTTTATTTTTTTATTTTTATGTTATTTTTTTATTTATAAATTTTTTAAATATGTTTTTGTTAATTATAATTTTACCATTGAGAACTAGTGGTTGAGATGGTTCCTAGAGTTCTCACAAAAAAGCTAGTATACATATACATATACATATACATATACATATACATATACATATACATATACATATACATAACATATACATATACATATACATATACATATACATATACATATACATATACATAACATATACATATATATATACATATACATATACATATACATATACATATACATATACATATACATATACATACACATATATATATACATATATATATATACATATACATATATATATACATATATTAATATAGAGGATGATCAAATGAGAACTAGCTTTTTTTGTAAGAACTCTAGGAACCAATCTCAACCACTAGTTCTCAATGGCAAAATTGTAATTAACAAAAACATATTTAAAAAAATTATAAATCAAAAAATAACATAAAAATAAAAAAAATAAAAACACAAAAATGTTCCATAACTTTCCCTCTTTCATAAAAAAAATAATAAAAAAATGCCCGTTTTTTTAACGAAATTCGTTTTACACATGTGTAATATCGGATTTACACATGTATAAATCCAGTACTACACATGTGTATAACTAGATTTACACATATGTAAACAACGGATGTATGATTTTTTTAGAAAAGTTTATCAATA
This sequence comes from Flaveria trinervia, assembly GCA_025506515.1. Classification (NCBI taxonomy): domain Eukaryota; kingdom Viridiplantae; phylum Streptophyta; class Magnoliopsida; order Asterales; family Asteraceae; genus Flaveria; species Flaveria trinervia. The sequence goes on along the minus strand of CM046456.1, from coordinate 65,410,396 downwards.
TTTTAGGCGTTGGAAAGATAAAAAATTCTGAATTTTATGGTAAATTTTTTTTAAAAAAATGATGTCGTGAAAAATGTTACAAACGTTTAAAAAAAAGAGGGAAATGACATGTGATTTTCATGTGCTAAAAAATGAGTGACTGAGATTGGTTCCTAGAGTTTTCAAAAAAAGGTGGTTCTCATTTGAACCATCCCCTATTATATATATATATATATATATAGGGGAGAGATCAAATGAGAAATAGAGTTACTTTTAGGATTATTTTGTGATTGTAGGTTAAACTTGAAGAATACGAAGAAATTGGAAGAAACGGGACGAGAATCGGAGCTCAAGAAGTAAAGATATGATAAACCGAAGTTGTACGACAACGGTATCTTAAAACGGGCATAACTTGAGTTAGGAAAAGAGTTACGGGACCCACGACCTATCAATGGAAAGGTATCGAAAAGTTACACATGAAAATCAAGGTTTAACAGGGAGGTGGCGCCACCGACGCCTCCATAGGCGCCACCGACGCCGGGGTCCGGGATTTTGTTGAAGATTTGACCTAAATTAAAGGGATTTAAAAGGAAAAAAAACCCTAATTCGAATGACAACTTTTACACAACAATTTTGGGACGAGAATTATCAATCTTTGATCATTCTCAAGCTACTCCATTTAAGTTCTTTTGGATTCAATTTATGATTTTGATTATTTAAACGGTTTGTTAATGTTTAGATCTAATGTTGATATTCTATGACTTTGGTTGTCTTTAATCATTGTGTGATTGAGTATTAAAATTAGGGTTTCATTATTCAAATTGGTAATTGTATGAATAAGGTCTTTTAAACTCTAGTCCATGATTATCACTTAAATCATATCATGTATAAGTCACCATTAATGACTTCTCACTAGGTTTCATTCGAGAAAAATTATAACTTTGCCAAACCTGAATCCTGAAGTGGGTTGCTTTTTCTCCAAGATTGTTCAAAACTTAAACTTTTATTTTGCTAATTTGATTCTTTCTCAATTCAATTAATCAAGCAATTTTATTTTTAATGTTTAATAGTTTTAAATTAATCGTTGCTAGCACTTCCCTGTGATTCCCTATGGATTCGACACCCTGCTTACCCTTTACTATTAAGGGTGATTAGGTACTCTTTAATATATATTTTTGATCGACCACACGACATCGATCAAAATGGCGCCGTTGCCGGGGAATCGTTGCGCTTAGTGTTAGTAATAGTTGTTTGTTTTCTTAAAAATCCATAAAAAAAGATTTTATTTTTCTTGTTTTGTTTTAGTTTATTTGTTCTTTTTGTCGTTCGGAATTACACGGGTATTTGTTTCTTGTGTGTAGGTAGTTCAAGACTCTTATGCATACGAGACGTTCCAGAAGAACTTCACCGTTGCTTTTTGATCCTGAGATTGAGAAAACAGCACGAGACAACCGAGTCTTTCACAAAGCAAATCCTTCGACAGTTCCTATTGCACGGGGTACTTGGTCTGAAGAAGGAACTTCGTCTGCCAAAGCTAGTCAGATTTTACGAAGACTTTCCAAGACTCCAGAGAGCAATCCATTCAGCAATATGAATAACTCGGGTAATCAAGGTGCTTCGTCCCACCAACCTCCGCCACAAAGGGAACAACCTTTAGGAGATATTCCTCCCCCATTGTTCCCGCCATATAATGCTCCACCAACTCAGCAACAAGTTCCACCATTTAACCCAGTTCAAGGAAACCCTATACCTCAACCACCACAAGTCCCAATAGGTGAAAATACTCGTGTTTACCCACAACCCAATCCACCCATTCAACAAGAATCGCTAGAAACTATGAGACTCCAAGAAATCCTTCAGTTCAGTTCAATCAATCCAATTCTAGTCGGAATGATGGTGTGCACGGTGATGAAGACATAAGGGATCGGGTATCGAATTGGGATGATGGAATCGAACATGAAAATTCACATGTTGGTTATAGAGGCAGAGAGGAAGATGGAGTTGGGTTTAACTATAGATATCAACATCCGGGAGGATATAATAATCACTTTAACCCAATCTTTCAAATGGCTAATCAAGGTTCTCCAAGAGGCATGAGGCAACCAATGAATCAACATCCTCAACCGGGTTTTCCTCAACATCATGATGGTCTACCACAAGTCCATCACCGTGCCCCAATTCGAGGAGTTGAAAGCCATTTCAGACCTCATTGCAGTCAACTCATCTCCAATAGTAAGCCCTGTTGCACATGGTAGATCCTTTGAAGTGAGACCTCAAGGCTTGAACATGTTGCCATCTTTTTATGGTAAAGGAACTGAAGAACCTTACCTTCATATTTCGGAATTTGAAGCAGTGTGTGGCACAATTGGAGGACAAGGGTTTACACCGGACCAAGTTAAGCTAGTATTGTTTCAATTCACATTAAAGGATGCCGCAAAACAATGGTTTCTATCCTTGCCATCCGCAAGCATCTTCACGTGGGAGGATATGCAACAACAATTCTTAAAAGAGTATTACACACCTCAATGAACAAGTGATGCAAGAGCTAATATTCGGAACTTCCAACAACAACCGGGTGAGCTTTTCTATGAAGCGTGGAAAAGATTTAAGCAATTATTAAGGAATTGTCCTCATCATGGCATTCCACAATGGGAGTTGATCAATGCCTTCTATGATGGATTATCCACCGATGATATCCGGGATGTGAATTCCACTACGGGAGGAACATTTCTTTCCAATCATGTCGAGGTGGATTGGGAATTCTTAGAGAAGATGGCTGTAAACTCAAAAAGGCAGGCTCAGTCTAATAGGAAGAAGAAACATGCCATTGTTAGATCCGCGGGAACTGTTAACGCAAATGAAAGATTAGAACAATTGGAGAAAGCCAATCAAATGTTGGAACGTCAATTGGCGAGTTTGAATCTTAATGGAGGAAATGTGACAACTCAAGGCGGTCCAGTTATTTCGGTGTGTGAAGGATGTGGCGACTTGGGACATGCCATTATGGAGTGCTCAATGCAAGTAGGTCGAGCGGAGGAAGAGGTTAACCAAGTATATGGTGATCGAAAGCAATATGATATGAATTCTAATACATATCATCCAGGTTTGCGTAATCATCCCAATTTTAAATATGGCAACACGTCTAACCAATCTAATCCTTATTTTCAGGTACCAAATCAAGGAGGTCAATCGTATCATAACCGACAACTGATGTATAATAATCAAAACTACAATCAAGGGGGATAAAATAAAGGATATCCAAGAAATTATCAACCTAATGTTGATCAAGGAGGCTCAAATAATCTATCAGAGGTCATGGACTTTCTCAGGGAGATTAAAAAAGACAATGAGGTACGGGATAAAACTGTAAACGCGTTAGCTAAGCAAGTCGGGCAAATTGCAGAGGAGATGGCACAATTGAGAAGAAATCCAGGAACATTACCTAGTGATACCACTATCAATCCTCAACATCAAACGTCCGGTGCCAGAAGTACAACAGTGCAAACATCAATCAGGTAAGTATTCTTCGCTCTGGTAAAGTGTATGATAACAAAGTGGTATCTCCACAACCAATATCAAGACGGAGTGGTGGAGGATCTTGGTGAGGATGGAAAAAGTGATGACAAGTGTGAACCAGACATACAATTAACTAGGAAACATAAAAAAGTAGCTTTTCAAGATACACAAAAACACGTGTTAAAGCAAGAGTCACCTAAGGTCAATGATAAGAATATGGAGGTTCGCAACATTCCTTATCCAAAAGCTTTAGAAAATCCTGAAAAGTCAAAGATTTCAAATAAACAAGGTCCTCAACAAGAGGAAATTTGGGAAATTTTCAAACAAGTAAAAATCAACATTCCCTTACTTGATGCAATTAAACAAGTGCCGGCTTATGCTAAATACCTGAAAGACATGTGTACTCAAAAACGAAATAATAAATTTCCAAAAAGGCTTGATTTAACAGAAAAAGTGAGTGTTGTGTTGATGGGTTCCTTACCTCTAAAACTTTGGGATCCTGGAACGCCCTTGATACCAATTCAAGTTGGTGACTTTAAAATGGCAGGGGCGTTATTGGATCTTGGCGCAAGTGTAAGTATCCTTCCGGGGAGCTTATATGATCAATATGATTTCGGTCCACTTCGTAAGGCAGATACCACGGTGGTATTAGCCGATTTAACACCTAAGCTTCCTAGAGGGATCGTCTATGATGTGATTGTTATGGTTGAAGATTTTTACTACCCGGTTGATTTCTTGGTTTTGGACTATGTGTCAAATGATAGAACAAAGCAACCTAATGTCATACTTGGTAGACCATTCTTGGCCCCCGCAAATGCTTTGATAAATTGTAGAACCGGTACAGTGGATATGACATTTGGTAATAAGAAATTGCGTTTAAATGTGTTTTCTAATACACCCAATTCTCTACCAAATGATGAATGCTTTATGGTGGACGTCATTGATGAGTGTTACCCTCACGAAAGTGAGGACGTCACCACAGAGACTTGCTTTGTTTGTGATGATGCAGGTTGGAATAATATGAAAGCTTTAGAGATGGGAGAACAAAAGTTGGACCTGATGGTTATCGATGCCAGTAGACCACCATGGACATATCAAGTTGAAAACTTGCCAGAGCACATAGACAAAAAAATGAAGCCCTCTTTGGAAAACCCAACGGAGTTAGAATTAAAAGATCTTCCCAAGCACCTTAAATATGCATTTTTGGGGAAGGACAACACCTTGCCCGTAATCATCGCACCCAATTTAGAAGAAGACCAAGAAGCCTCTTTGTTACAGGTTCTTTATACATACAAAGCAGCGATAGGGTGGACACTTGCTGATTTGAAAGGCATAAGTCCCTCAATTGTGATGCACAAGATCATAACTGATGTCGATGCCAAACCGTCCCGCGATACTCAAAGAAGGTTGAACCCAAACATGCGAGAAGTGGTGAAAAAAGAGGTACTTAAATGGTTGGATGCAGGAATAATCTATCCAATCTATGACAGTACATGGGTAAGCTTAACGCAAACGGTACCGAAGAAAGCAGGTATACAGGTAGTCAAAAGTGAGAAAGGTGAACAAATTGCCACCCGGCCGGTAACCGGGTGGCGTGTTTGTATTGATTATAGGAAATTAAATGCTGCCACATCTAAAGATCACTTTCTACTTCCATTCATTGATCAAATCATTGAAAAATTGGCAGGTCAGAAGTTTTATTGTTTTCTAGATGGTTATTCAGGGTATAATCAAATTGCTATTCATCCTGAGGATCAACAAAAGACTACATTCACTTGCCCATATGGCACATTCGCTTTTAGGCGAATGCCATTTGGCTTGTGTAATGCCCCGGCCACCTTTCAAAGGTGTATGATGAGTATCTTTTCAGATATGGTCGGGGATTCCTTAGAAATTTTCATGGATGATTTTTCAATTTTTGGTGCTACCTTTGATAAGTGTTTACATGAATTAACCAAAGTTTTGAAACGATGCGTCGAAACGAATTTGGTCTTAAGTTGGGAGAAAAGTCATTTCATGGTTCAAGAGGGAACGGTTTTAGGTCATGTCATATCTACCGGGGAATTGAGGTAGATCGGGCCAAAATTACGGTAATTTCTACTCTACCTCCTCCGGTTAATGTTAAAGGTGTGCGGTCATTCTTAGGACACGCAGGGTTTTATAAACAGTTCATTAAGGGTTTTAGTGTCATAACTAAACCCTTATGTAATTTACTCTTAAAAGACGTACCCTTTGTGTTTGATAAAGAATGTTTGCATGCTTTTAACACTTTAAAAGATAAATAGTGCAAGCCCTAATATTGCAATCACCTAATTGGTCACTTCCATTTGAAATCATGTGTGATGCAAGCGATTTCGCAATTGGGGTTGTTTTAGGTCAACGGGTGGATAAGAAACCGTTGCCATATACTATGCTAGCAAAACATTAGCTGATGCACAATTAAATTATACAACAACCGAAAAGGAATTGCTTGCGGTAGTATATGCTTTAGATAAATTCCGATCATACATATGGGGAAGCAAAGTAATTGTTTATTCTGATCACAGTGCAGTCAGATACTTAATGGAGAAGAAAGATGCCAAACCTAGACTCATACGCTGGATCTTGTTACTACAAGAATTTGATGTGGAAATACGTGATAAGAAGGGAAGCAAGAACGTGGTAGCGGATCATCTATCAAGAGTTGTGCATCATCCCATTGATTCACAATAGGAGATTAATGGGACATTCCTAGATGAGCAATTACTATCCATATCATCAGAACCATGGTATGCTAATTTTGCAAACTATTTGGCTGCAGGTACCATTCCCGATCATTGGAACAAAAGGAAGAGACAACAATTCATGTTCCAAGTGAAATACTATATATGGGATGAACCAGACTTGTTCAAAGTTGGAGCAGATCAAATTATCAGGCGATGCATTCCCGAATCCGAAATTCCGAATGTGTTAGAGCATCCACATTCATCCGCATGCGGGGGTCATTTTAGCGGACAGAAAACCGGTCACAAGATCCTATCTTGTGGACTCTTTTGGCCAACTATCTTCCGGGATTCTTATAATTTTGCCAAAAATTGCATAAAATGCCAACAAATGGGAAGCATATCGAAACGCAATGAGATGCCCATGCAACCAATTCTTGTGGTTGACATATTTGATGTGTGGGGAATTGATTTCATGGGCCCCTTCCCAAATTCGTTTGGCAATTTATATATTTTGGTGGCAGTTGATTTTGTATCAAAATGGGTGGAAGCGATCGCCACTAAAACAAATGACCATAACGTTGTGTGTAAATTTGTTCAAAGTAATATTTTCTCTCGATTTGGTCTTCCCCATGTGATCATAAGTGATGGGGGGTCACACTTTAAGAATTTTCACTTTGGTAAACTGTTGAAACGTTATGGCATAGACCACCGAATTGCAACACCGTACCACCCTCAAACGAGTGGTCAAGTGGAGGTATCCAATAGGCAAATTAAAGAAATCTTACAAAAAACGGTACGATCGGACCGTAAGGATTGGTCCACCAAGCTAAACGACGCCTTATGGCCTATCGTACCGCTTTTAAAACGCCTATTGGCACGACCCCATATCGGTTGGTATACGGGAAAGGATGTCATTTACCTGTAGAACTAGCACATCGTGCTTTATGGGCAATTAAAAATGTTAATCTTGATTACACTGTTGCAGGAAATGCACGGAAGTTGAGTTTGAATGAATTGGAAGAATTAAGGAACGAGGCATACGAGACGTCAGCCGCATATAAGGCAAGGATGAAAGAAGTGCATGATGCCAAACTATGGAAGAAAACTTTTGAGGTAGGCCAAAGGGTGTGGTTGTATAACTCGCGATTAAAAATGTTTCCCGGAAAGTTGAAAAGCAAATGGATGGGACCGTACATTGTGATTCGGGTTGGTAAATTTGGCGATGTTGAGATCGAAGACCCTAAGGATGGTGTGCGACACACGGTGAACGGGCATCGATTAAAACATTACGTGAACAGTAAGGATGTGAGCAGAAATGTCGACGAGTTGGTGAGCTTCTTGGTAAGTACCCCAACATACACGACCAATGAGTAAGGTTCAGGTAACGGTCTGGCTGAAGACCTAAAACTTAGCGCTTCCCGGGAGGCACCTCGGAGAAATTTGTGGGTATGTTCCCTGGAAACCCTCACGAGCCTTCACTCGTCCAGTCGGGGTTACCGAGGGGTTTAAAAGGCTTGTTGCATATGCTAAATGCAACCGTGATTCCTACGAAAGTGAGTTTAAGACTTATTTTTCTATGTATTTTTTATTTTTTATTTTAATTTCTCTTTCTTCTTTATGTATGACCACGCAAACACCCAAGTGTGAGGAGAATCTTGACTCATAAGGTATGTGAACACACCTATCCACGATTCGGGGCGAATCATAAATTTTTCAGTGGGGTGCACGAAAGGTGGCACGATTTCAGAAAAAACAAAACAAAAATATTTAATTGATTGCTAAATATTATTATTGATAGAGTTTTTTTTATTATTCTTATTCTTTTCTTTGTTATCTTACTTACAATCAGTGGTAAAAAAAAAAAACAAAACAAAAAACAAAACCACCGCCACTGACGCTATCCTCACCGCCACCGATGCCGAAGGCGTTAGTAGCCCAGAAAGTTTCTGTCGGGCGGTGTGCACCGACGCTGGGCTGGGCGCCGGTCCACCGCCACCGACGCCGCGGCCCAGGAGGGCGCGGGTCAACCTATTTTGAAGCAAATAATCCGAAATTTTCCACCCACAAACAATTAAAAACAGAAATAATCATGTAAGGGAGGATCAAACTTCATTTTTTCATCATCTTTCTTCATCTTTCTCTCTAGTATCCTCAAGAACACCCAAACCCTAAATTTCCAACTTCATCATTTCTCAACCAAATCAAGCAAATCTTAGGTGCATCTCGCTTAGTTTTTCGAGAGGATCGCATCTCTCCGGTTAGTTTTGCAAGATTCACACTCGTTTGCGAGATAACGGGAGTTGAAGTTCGTGAATTTTGGGGGTTTTTGTTGCAATTCACTTCATCCTTCTTCTCTTTCTTCTAAAAGTATCACATTGTGCGAAGGAACAATGCCACGCACCAAGGAATCAACCTCTAGAGGAAAAGGCAAAGCTGTTGCCTCATCTTCGGAACCCTCTGGAAAACATTCAAGGCGCAGCACAAGCACCATCAGTGAAACAAGTTCTGACAATGAAATGGATGAAACAATGGGAACTAACTCCAGTGGTGATGACATTGACTATGACTCTGATGGGAATCCCGTATGGACGGAGTACAAGAAACCACTGTCCAAATTCCCATGAGAGACGCAACCACAACTGTATATGGATAAGTTCAAAGGCAAAAACGATCTTACAACACTCATGGTCTGTGAGAGACCTATGGAACTACCAGAATTTCGAATGTTTGGCGTGGTTGAATGTTTTGAAAGATTGGGGTGGAGGGAAGTACTAACATTTGTCAAGATGGATCGCCCACATGTTTATGTGAATCAGATTATGGAATGGATGTCTACTTTGGTGAGAAAAGTTGGATCAAACCCACCACATACCACCACATTAACTGGCAAAGTCGGGGGGAAGACAATGGTTATGTCGTTTCAAACAATCTCACAAGTAGCCAAGTTTGACACTGCACCCGGGCCTTATGAATATCTCCATGAAAGCTCAATTCTAGAAATCCCAACTGGGGATTATCTACGAGAGGTATTGAATGATGTATTTGTTGTTCCTATCACTGCATTAGATTCTGACAACATGAACAGAAGCAACATGAAGATTTTACCAAAGCTGTTAACAGTGATCCTGAGTAAGAATGTGATTCCTAGAATCTCTGATAGAGGGAAGGTGAGACATTATGAGTTAAGAGTACTTCATGCTCTCCTCACCGGTAGACACATGTTGTCATACCGGCAATTGGTAATGATGAACATTTGGGAAAGTCGTGAGAGTAGGGCCCGATTGATGATCCCACATTGTTGATTAATTACTATGCTGTTACGTAAGCAAAAAGTTGTGTCCAATGATGCTTTAGCCATTCCAATTAATGTTCTGAAGTTCAAGCTTAATCGGTTGGGAGGACAATCGTGGGAATACAAGAAGACCGCTACGCATTATCAACTACGAGACAAGGACAGTGGTCGAGTGTTGATGGTAAGACGAGATGATGTACCTCACTATGAGAATGCAGATGATGTAACTACGGGACAAGGTAGTGTGGGGGCGCTTGAGGATATGGTGCCGACACAAGGGCACGAACGGAGGAAGAAGAGATTCAGGAAGCAGTTGTCAGGGCTAGACCATTTGGATTTTCAGGATGGACCTTGGATCAGAGCACATATATGATGAGCAGTCTCGCGAACGAGAAAGACAAAGAAGGTGGAGGGAGAGTTACGATAGGAGGGCGTAGGAGTATGAACACCAAAGGAGGGATGCATGGGCAGCACAAGAACAACGCGACAGAGAGCTACGTGATGATATGAGGATGTATGCGCGGGACGCCGCATATGCACGAGAACAATCTATTAATGACTATTTTTTGTATCAGGAGTAGGTTCGCCACTACAATGATTACCACGCAGGGCTGCCGTATCAAGCTCATCCACAACCGATGGACTGGAGTATGCTACCAGAATACATGCCAGCGCAACAATATGAGAGGTACCCACAAGCTCAACCGTCACAGTGGGTGCCAAGGGATACAGCACCTGATGGAAGCTCACACGCAACGGGAGAAGCCGGAAGCTTTGACATGCACGCCATGCATCAAAGTTTGATGGAATCTTTCTTTGGACCACCACTGCCCAAACCTCCATTTGGATAAGATCAGAACACTCTCTGATCACTTGATCAGGTCCATGTGTTTCTCCACTCTATCTGTGTTATGTTGAACACTTTATGTTTCGTTTATTTTCGTCTCTTTTCTTTTGGTGTGTTTAATCTGTGATTGGGGGGTCAAACAATAACAATGTATGTGGAAAGGTGTGCATCTACAGGTATGTCTGTTATGGTAAAAAAAACTTGAATGTTGATCTATGGTTGATGTTTCAAGGAAAGTTCAGTGTGCTTAGAAAACCAGAGTTTTCAATACACGTTACTTGTTGTTTATTAAATAATTGATATAGATCATAGGTCATGGCCATATGTTTTAAGTCTCGGGAACAAAAGTTTTCTAGCAGGTTATTTTTGCAAATGTGACGGATGCCTGGTTAGTATTAACAAGATTGTGATATAATAAATTCATGTGCATATCGGTAGCCTAAATTCCTACTTGGTGAGATTTTGAGCCTATTACTTAAAACACAATTATATATTCATTTGTTGAGAGTAGGCCATATACTTCGTTTGTTACAGAACTTGTATTGTTTGATGCATACCAAAACCATAAGCAAGATGTTTGCATATAATGACAAAGGCAATTTAGGAACCCATTTACATGTTATCATGTGTTATTGTTTTCCATCCTAACCTTAGTAGCCATGTCGAGCCGTAAACCATTCTTTTGTTAAAACCGATAAATAAAGCCCATGTGTTAGTTGATAACCGATCATTAAGCCGTTCAAAAAAAATCATAAAAGGAGTAAAGTGAGTCACTTTGTGATTTATGTTGATAACGATGGTTTAACGATTTGGTCTACATCTTTGGTTGCGTTAGTCATAAAATAAAATAAAAATAAATAATAAAAAAAAACTTCCTACCCGTATCTAAGCCCAAAAACCCGTAAATCCTTTAGATGTGTGCAAGATCAATGCAAATGGTGGAGGTGTGATTGCTATACAAGTTTATGTGGACAAGATGGTATATTGGTTATTGAGTGATTACACTAGTACATATTTTACTAGTCCATATATAAACCGAGAAGAGTGAATTATTATGAGGGGTATGCACATGAGACTAAAAATCAAAATCATGTTAATCTTAGTTGGGTGATTTCTTATTTTGCCTGCAATTGACTTGCTAGAATGTAAACCTGTTGAACGAGGCAAATCTTATATATAAGGGCATGACCTTGGACCTTAATTGATTTTTAATAAGGGACTAGTGATGTATATTTTCAATGATAGTTTTATAAACTAAAATTGAGCTTTGCTTGAGGACAAGCAAAAGGTAAGTGTGGGGATTGTGATCGGGTGGTGAAAGTTCAATGTTTAACGACTTTATTTCCATGGTTTACATGTAAATTTATGAGAAATAGAGTTACTTTTGGGATTATTTTGTGATTGTAGGTTAACGTGAAGAATACAAAGAAATTGGAAGAAACGGGACGAGAATCGGAGCTCAAGAAGTAAAGATATGATAAACCGAAGTTGTACGACAACGGTATCTTAAAACGGGCATAACTTGAGTTAGGAAAAGAGTTACGGGACCCACGACCTATCAACGGAAAGGTATCAAAAAGTTACACATGAAAATCAAGGTTTAACAGGGAGGTGGCTCCACCGACGCCAGGGTCCGGGATTTTGTTGAAGATTTGACCTAAATTAAAGGGATTTAAAAGGAAAAAAACCCTAATTCGAATGACAACTTTTACACAACAATTTTGGGACGAGAATTATCAATCTTTGATCATTCTCAAGCTACTCCATCATCAAGATCATCAATTTTACAAGATTCACATGATCAATTACAATTTTGTTAAAGAATCGATGATGATGCAAGGCTAAATCAATTGTGATTCACTTCGGGGGACGGGTTTGTGCAAGTTTCTATTTTTCTTAGTTGTAACCTAGATTTAAGATTGGATATTGAACCATTTAAGTTCTTTTGGATTCAATTTATGATTTTGATTATTTAAACGGTTTGACTATGTTTAGATGTTGATATTCTATGACTTTGGTTGTCTTTAATCATTGTGTGATTGAGTATTAAAATTAGGGTTTCATTATTCGAATTGGTAATTGTGTGAATAAGGTCCTTTATACTCTAGTCCATAATTATCACTTAAATCATATCATGTATAAGTCACCATTAATGACTTCTCACTAGGTTTCATTCGAGAAAAATTGTAACTTTGCCAAACCTGAATCCCGAAGTAGGTTGCTTTTTCTCCAAGATTGTTCAAAACTTAAACTTTTATTTTGCTAATTTGATTCTTTCTCAATTCAATTAATCAAGAAATTTTCTTTTTAATGTTTAATAGTTTTAAATTAATTGTTGCTAGCACTTCCCTGTGATTCCCTGTGGATTCGACACCTTGCTTACCTTTTACTATTAAGGGTGATTAGGTACTCTTTAATATATATTTTGACCGACCACACGACATCGATCAAAATGTATATGTATATGTTATGTATATGTATATTATGTATGTGTATGTGTATGTGTATGTGTATGTGTATGTGTATGTGTATGTGTATGTTATGTGTTGTGTATGTGTATGTGTATGTGTATGTGTATGTGTATGTGTATGTGTATGTGTATGTGTATGTGTATGTGTATGTGTATGTGTATGTGTATGTGTATGGTATGTGTATGTGTATGTGTATGTGTATGTGTATGTGTATGTGTATGTGTATGTGTATGTGTATGTGTATGTGTATGTGTATGTGTATGTTATGTGTATGTGTATTGTATGTGTATGTGTGTGTATGTGTATGTGTATGTGTATGTGTATGTGTATGTGTATGTGTATGGTGTATGTGTATGTGTATGTGTATGTGTATGTTATGTGTATGTGTATGTGTATGTGTATGTGTATGTGTATGGTATGTGTATGTGTATGTGTATGTGTATGTGTATGTGTATGT